>OZ005738.1:172396331-173034831 GCA_963930755.1 Eudasyphora cyanicolor
TTTAAAATGTTCACTGGGTTTTAGACACACACACACATAATTAAAGAAATTAAAGAAATAACCCTTCTTTAAAGCACAAAACGTTTGTAACCTTTTTACCACAAAATACTCGTATTACTAATGATTCATTTATCAGTTTTGAAAAAAAATTGCTTCTGTACTTATTATTTCCCCACTAAGTTATGATATGTGTTTTTGATCTGTCTGCGCAATTCTTCTGACAGAGGTTATGGCTGAGGTTAAATATGAATTATTGCCCGAGTTGTGTGTGTTTTTTTTTTCATTGGAAATATTTTTAGCAAGAAATCCAAAAAAGCGTATCTCATAATAATAGGTTTATTTAGTTTAAAATGACATTACCAGCAATTGTTTGGCTCTTTTTTTTTCGGGAGTTCACTTGTGTTTTTGTTTAAAGCATTTAATTAAAATATTTTGTTGGCAAAAAATAATAATAATAAACTTGAATTGTTGTTAGTTTTGATGGTATATGCGAGTAGAACAACAACAAAAGGCCGTTCAACAATCCGTGAATTTCGATTTTAAATACAACCTGCCACTTTTGTGGCCGCCCGCCCGTTTATGATGATCATGACGATCATACTGATCATAATGATGAATCGCGGTGATGTTAGAATAGTTTTTTAGTTTTCGAATCTATCCATCAGTCTGTCCCTCCCAGCTTTTTGGAGAATACATAGTTGGGGTTTTCTATAAAAATACTGGGGCTTTGTGTTGGCTATTATTTTAAATAGAATTTTTAGAAATTAATTATGGTAAATAATTCTTCATTATTGCTGGCAAACTGATGTCATGTGCAAATAGTACACAATGCTGCTGCGGCTAAGGTTGATGAGAATTGTTGTGTTTGATTTTTTGAAATATTTAATAATTTGAAGGATTTTATGTGACGGGGACAATGGTTTGCAAAATAAGCTCTTGGTATAGGGTTTTGTTATGACTAATCAAATATATTCTTCTCTGCAACAGGAACAAACCATATTTTGTATACCCTCACTTTAGTGAAGGAAAGTATATACGGGCCCAAAGTGTACCGCCCTCATACCCTATGTATGAGGGGGTACCAAAATTAGCCGACCTAACGAGAAAACACAAAAAAATTGGGAACATTTTTCTTTATTTCTCAACAAAATCTCCTTTTAGCTTGATACACTGTTTTCAGAGATTTTCAATACCTCCGACACACTGTTTATAAAGGGTTGTTAAATTGTAAGGGCCGATGTTGAATGTGAACCACACCTAAACGTCAAGTTTTTTTCTGCATTTCATTTGACATTTCTCAATTTCAGAATAACTCAATTTGAACCATTTGAAGCCTTTTTAAATTCGCGTTCCATTCAAAATGCATTTCGTGCACTTCGTGATGTTTTTTTGATCAGCATAATCGACCAAATGTGTCCACAATCGGGAGAATTGTACGCAAATTTCAGCAAAACGGGTCTGTAGGAGATGTGAAAACACCTGTGCATGCTCGCCCAGTTCGTTTGGTGCGGCCTATGGGCTGGCGACGTCATCGGGCCATACTTCTTCGAAATGAGGCCGGTCGAGCAGTTACTCTTTTGCGCAACAAATTCAATGACCGTGTTATCTCACGTCGTAGCGATGTCAATTGGCCGCCAAGATCATGTGATTTGACTTCTTTCTTTGGGGTTATTTGAAAGAAAAGGTGTACGTCGATAAGCCTAGCTGGCTATTTTCAAGATTCAATTCAAGAGCTAAAGGATGAGATAATTCGGCACATTAAGGGCATAGAACCTCAATTATGCCTCAGCGTCATCGAAAATTTGGACCATCGGATGGAGGTGTGCCGCCGAGGTCGCGGCGGCCATTTGGCCGATATTTTGTTCCATACATAATTGAACCGTATCAATATTATCATAATAAAAAGAAATGACAATAATTTCCTAAATAATTTGTGTTTTATTCAAAATCAACATCGGCCCTTAAAATTTAACCACCCTTTAGTAGGAACTGTATAGCTGAAGCAATTCGAACTTGAATTCATTGATTTTGACCATCGCAACTGCAAACTGCTGCATTGTCTTGATTGTGAGCAAACGCGGCACCCATCTTGCACACTGCTTTTGCATCATAAAATTTTCAGTCAATCTGCGATGTATAGCACTTTTTAAAATGCCTATGACTTCAGCTAACTCACGAACCTTCAACCGACGGTCATCCAATAACATTTGGTAGATTTTTTTTAACCATTTTTGCCACGGACACCTCTATTGATCGACCACTACAGGGTGCTGATATGTAATGCAACAAAGTAAAGCGCTATATTTTTTAAAATTTTTTTTTAAAATTTTATTTTTTAAAAGCAAAAAATGTCGGAAATAACATAAAATTTTAGAAACAGTTTAGATTTGTTCGAATTGGCCACCTTTGGCACGAATTATGGCCTCAAACCGCTGACAAAGCCATCACACGCTGCACGAAAGTGGCTCTGCGGTATTTTGGCCCATTCCCGGCGAAGCGCCGTCTTGAGATGATCGATACTTTGGTATTTTTTAGTGCGAACCTTACTCTCTAAAATGCCTCAGGCGCAAAAGTCCAACGGATTGAGATCCGGAGATCTTGGTGGCCGTTGTGCGGTAGAAATGAAGCGAGGAACATCCTTTTTAAGCCATTATTGGTTGACGCGTGCTGAGTGCGATGGTGCTGAGTCCTGTTGGAATGTCCATGGTCTGCGGCCGAAATGTTTGTCTGCCCAGGGCTTCAATACTGTCTTTAGGACATTTTCCCGATAATATTCGGCATATATTTTGACCCCATTGTCGATGAATACGAGCGGGGAGCGACCATCGGCCGTTACGGCGGCCCACACCATTACCATCGGCGGCGCTTGAGTTCTGGTGGCCAATCGAAGGTGTAAATTTTCAGCTGACCTCTTTGGCAAGTAAACCCGATCATTTTGTTTGTTCACAAACCGCTCAATTTGGAATGGCTTCTCATCGGACAAAATCAAATTCGGTAACTGGCCACTTTCGTGCAAGCGAAGCAACTCCTTGGCTCTTTCCAGTCTATCTTTTTTTTGTGCATCGGTGAGCTCTTGCACTTTTTGAAACTTCAATGGCTTTAGTCCAAGCTAATTTTTTAAAATGTGTTGTATCCGTTCTCGCGATATGTTCAGCTCACGAGCAATTTTTCTACCACTGCGGCGTGGATTTCGATCAAATCTGGCCTTCACTTTTCGGATCATTTCTGGTGTTGTTACCGTTTTTTTTGTCCACTTTTTGGACGCGATGCAACACTACCAGTATCACGGTAACGAACAATGGTACGAGAAACAAAAGATTTATTCACATTTAAATGCTGGAGGGCTCTAACGGTAGCCACTTGTGTTTTTCCACCCAAATATAAAGCAATCACACTATCACGCTTGAATTCCATCACGAATAACTTTTTTCTGAATGCAATAGATCAAAATGCTTTAGTAAGCTTGTAAACAATAAAATGAACTGTCACTGAAATAAATCTGTCAGCTATCAGACTAGCGGTTTAGAAATGATAGCAACCTGAAGTTGGTTGCAATACATATCAGCCACCCTGTATGGCGTTCGTATTTGCAGCTCGTGCGCCCGTTTAAACTCTGCACCCAACATTTTATAGCTGGAAACGAAGGAGCAGACTCCTCTAAAGTAGAATTTTGTCCATGTTTACAAATTCACCAATCTACCAGTCTACTTTTAAGTGGTTGAGAAGGTTGTCATATATACGAGTATGCCAGGTAGGGAACTTTCTGAACTCCCAATTGAGGTCACTACACCCGAAACCATTGAAAACAATTCACGATATGGTGTTAACCGATCGGAGATTGAAAGTGCTACAGATTATGGAAGACATCGGCATCTCACATCGGTCAGTGGTTTCAAGATAGATGCCGCGTTTGCTATTCTCCGGATTCGATCACCTCGACAAATCTTATTTTTTGGAAAGGATAACAAATTTGAGAAACATCTGGACAAAGTGTATTGAGTTCAAAGGAGACTAAGTTAAAGAATTAAATGATTTTTTATCCAAAAACATGTGTTTTATTTAAAAAGGTCAAGGACACACTGACCTGCCCTCGTATCTACTTTAATTTTGCATGTTTAATGTTTTTTTTGGCAAGAATTATCGACAACAAAATAGAACCATGTTTTGATAATAGTCATAGGGGCCCACTCTTTCTTAACCTAAGAACGCACACCATATTTAAAGATGGTCGGAATCTTCGACATTTGAGTTTACGTTAATAGTTATACCCTACACTACACTGTTACAGGGTATTATAATTATATACCGTTCGATTCTGAATCACTAGATGAGTGTCTGTTCATTTAAAGTCGTTCCTTAAGTACAGGTCGCAATTTTACTCCGATCCTTTTACCGCTATATAAGCTGTACTCTTAATAATTTTGATATTTGGCAGTGTGGAGTTTTTCAATCCAAGGACCGACCTTGCCGGTTCAGATTTGCTTATAGTCCCCATATATATGTTCTTTCCAATTTGACCATTTAGCGGTGCAGAAACTGTATTTTACATGCAATCATTTCGAAATATAGCAGATTATAGAAAATCGGTTCAGATTTAGGTATAGCCCTAATATAGGTTCCATCCGATTTGGTGTTTTAGCGCTATCGAAGCTGTAGTTCACATTCAATAGTTTTTGTAGCAGGGGGAGTTTATTGATACAGGGATCCTTATTGCCTAGTTTGATCGCATCCACGTGCACCTTGGGTAACGACAAATGACCTACCGAGTAGTGGTTCTACTAAAAAAGTCTCCTAACACCAGGGTGTAATGCGACATCGTGCCCATCGGGGTATGGTTTGCAGTCAGTGGTAATCGACTGTATTTGTACGGAGCCTTGCTGATACCTGGTGACCTCAGCGAGTAATAGGTGTTTCGCCAACCAGTCCATGCCACAGTACCGGGGGCTATGTTTTGGTGTGGACATGCATCTCCCCTACACTCGTGGGAGTTATATGGATAACAACAATTTTAATAAACAGCAAACTCTAAATCAAACGCGGTCTTTGGGTTCTGAATCCTACCGCACGCAGAAGATGAATTCATGTTCCAATGGAAGGCTCTCGCAGTTCCAATGGAACGGGTATCTTCTATCGTGCGATTGTCCGTCCTTTGGTCTTGGCCAAAGCCGACCACACCAAAATTGTTCCCCAGTACCCATAACAGGTTAGGGGAAAGTGTCTTGTCCGACCATCAAATCGGAGGCGCAATGAGCACCGGAAACATGGAATACCTCTACAATAACTATTGGTAGAATTCAAGCATTCGTCGACAGATGTCTTCGGCGAAAATCTACTGGGATCACTTATGACTGGACTGTCTATAAAGAGCAACCCAAGGCCTAGGAAAGCGCAAAGACGTTCTTGGCATACCTTCTGTGGAGAAGTGGAAAATGTCTCAGACGCCGCAAGGCTGAGAAAGTACTATCTGCTACACCCCATACAGTTGGTTAACTGCAGAATGATGTCAACAACTGGACAAAAAAACAGTGAGCGGTCGCTTAAAGCACTGCCATTGAAAGGTATGGAAAAACTCTTAGTTTCTTTCATTAGAAAAAACCTGGATACAAAAATTCCTGTCGGGGAACCAACATGTGAAAGTCTACAGAATCGTCCCTAATAAGGAATTCACAGTGGTGTCATTTGTTAATATAAAAAGGACTTTTAACAACAATCACTCAGATACGATAATTGCAGCGCTGTCACATTTAAGGTCGAACTCTAGCTTGATTAGACTAATCCAAAGCTTGCTCAATAGAAGACGCACACAGCAAGTCTTGGGTCCACAACGCTAGTTGTGGTTTGTGAACAGAGAGACCACCACAAGGAGGAGTACTTCCTCCACTAAATTTGGAAGCTAGCGATGAAAGGAATCCTGTTAGATCTAGAACGTTGGCTTCAAAGTCGAGGCATATTCGGATGACGTGGCTGTGGCAGTAACTCGAAATTTCTTCGACGTCATCAGAGGAAGTATCTACAGGTGACTCCGAACAAATTGGCTAGATGCGCCAGAAGTAGCGGTTTGAGCATTAACACCAACAAGACAGAATTGGTTATCTTTACTATTAAGTATAAGGTCCCACATGTAGACCCTCCTTGAAAAAATGGAACTAAGCTGGTCTTGGCTGAAAGTGCAAAATATCTAGGAATAATTCTGAATAGGAAATTGTTATTCAGACTTAATGTATGGGAACGTGTAAGGAAAGCCATTGTCGCATTATATTCCTGCAGGAAAGCTGTAGGGTCGCGTTGGACCTCTCTCTTAAAATCGTCCAGTGGAGTCCAGTGGGGTCCACAATCTAACGTTTTTTTTTTTCAACTAGTGCTTATTTCGTGAATGGTAACACTTAGCTCATGTCTGATTTGACAGATAATTAGTTTTATCCTTCTGCTGAACGAATATGGTTGTGTATGTATACGCTTGAACAACGCTGGGAGCGATCGACTTAAAGAAGATGCCGATTTTGCCAAAAAAAAAAATCATCTTATCGGGCCATGTTGAACGAATTTTTGTTCACAAAAATTGAAGAGGAGGATATTGGCAACATTTAATTTCAACAGGACGGCGCTACGTGCCACACAGCCGAAGCTACACTAGATGTTCTGCGCGATGTTTTCAAAAAAAAAGTTATTTGGCGGACCCTTTACATACTCGTATATATGTCAGCTGGGCAAACTGCTGTGGTGTGGTCGACGGCAACTAATAAACTATCCATTACAAACCAATTATCAAAGGTTCAGAGAACCGGTTGCCTATGCATAAGCGGAGCGTTGAGGACTGCAGCGACTGAGTCTCTACAAGCCCAAGTCAATTTACTGTCAATGGATATTGTGGCAAGAGAAGTTGTCACCAGAGCAGCATTACGATTGAACTTTCTATCAATGTGGAGGTATAAGAACTACGGCCTCATGAGGATATCACAATTAGGGATGTAACGAATATTCCCATTCGCATATGCGCACGCGAATTATTCGCATCATTTTAACATTCGCTTTCGCAAAAACCATCTATGGATTATTCGCTTTCGCAAAAATATATTTCAGTATTCGCTTTCATTTGTTAAAAGTGTTATATCTTCTTATTCGCTTCACACATTTTGAAGATATTAATACCAATGAAAACCTCTTCCACTTCTCTTCAAAACAGTTGAAAAATATGCTTGTCCCTGTTGTAACAGGAGGTAAAAATATGGAAAACATTCTTAATAATTGAATATCCTGGAAAAGTATCAATATAGTTCCTTAATTTTGTTGGTACTAAAACTATTATTCGCATTAGCTTTCGCAAAAATGCATATTTCACTATTCGCTTTCGCATTCGATTCGAGATAGTTCGAAGCTTGATTATAAGGTTTTTCTTCGCAGTGCATTGTAAAGAACTCGGTCTTGATATAGTTCAGAGACTACATACCAGCTACCTGAAAATTCTACCAAGCCGAAATAATGGCAATAAGGAAAGTCGCCAAGTAACTAAGTCGCAAGGTAGTGACCAACACTAGCGTCATTTACACGGACATTCAGGCTGCCATCAATTCTCCGTAATTCCACTGCCGCAGATCTCTTAACGATATGTTTGAGCAGTTTAACATACATCTCATATGGGTGTACCTGGCCACAGGGATATCCCGAGGTCCTGCAAAGCTGATGAACTTGCACCACTATCCACATACAAGCTTTGGCTTAGGTAAGAGGTAATGATGCAGTCAAATGAAAGATGGGCAGAGCTCGGCAGCTGTACCCAACAGCTAGACAAATCTGAATAACATACGAACTGAAACGGTCCAAATATCTACTCGCACTATAGAGGAAAATTCTCTCTACGTTAGTGTCATTTCTGACGAGACACTGCCTGATCGGGCAACACGTCAGATGGTTAGCTATTGAGTCCAATGACTTCTGTAGGAGCTGTGATGATGAGAAGCTTTGCAACTGTCTCTCATTAAGTAAACGATATCTGGATATACTGGGGTTGGCCTTTCTAGACAGTCTAACAGATCTTTCCGTTACCGATATTCGTACTATTGATAACATTGTTTATCAAATTGGTTGGTTTCGATGAGGGGCATATGTGCCCGTTGTTTCACTAGGGACCTAAATTGGGCTACGTGAGCAGGCAAAGCTAGCTGCTGGCTGTCGTTCCACTTGCAACATATTGATCTGAAACCCTATAATGTAGGATTTGTCAGGCTTAGCAAGTTATTTTGAAAAATACACATTTTTCGTTTTTTTTTGTCATAAGTAAAATCGTTGATCATAACGAGACCTATAAATTAGCTTTTACGCGAGCTTGTTTCGATCATTAGTAAGTATAGGGTTTTCCAACAAGAGGTGTTATTTTGGTATTCAAAATGTAATTTTTTGAGATAAATGATCGGATGTTTATTTCAAAATAAAGAGGAAGGTATGTCGTTAATAATGAAAAACAACATCAGCCAAATGGCCACCACGACCACGCTTACAGGACCACATTCTTTTCATGAAATTTTCCGTAACCAAATCGCAAAGTGGCTGCCCTATGTCCTCGATAGCCTCACGAATTATATCTTTGAGGTCTTGAATCGAAGCTGGGCTGTTGGCGTAGACCTTATCTTTCACGTGGCCCCAATGGGAGAAGTCGCAAGGTGTTAAATCACAAGATCTCGGTGGCCAATTGTGATTACCTCTTCGTGAGATAACATGGTCCGGAAACTTTTCCCGTAACAGAGAAATGGTTTTGTTGCTTGTGTGGCACGTAGCGCCGTCTTGTTGAAAGTAAACGTTGTCCAGATCAATACCATCCAACTCCGACCATAAAAAATCATTAATCATCTCTCGATAGCGCAATGGGTTGCGCTATCGAGAGATGATTGATAATGACTGTTGATCCAACCTCATTTTCGAAAAAGTAAGGTCCAATGACCCCGCCGGACCATAAACCGCACCAAACAGTCACACGTTGAGGATGGAGAGGCTTCTCAACAATAACTCTTGGGTTTTCCGAGTCCCAGATGCGACAATTTTGCTTGATGACGTAGCCACCGAGGTGGAAATGGGCCTCATCAGTCAAGATGATTTTGTATCGTTCGTATCGTTTTTTTGTTCGATCGTTTTTTGATCGTTTTGTATCGTCCGATGAACGTGTATCGTTCCATTTTTATACCCTACCCCACACTGTGGTACAGGGTATTATAAGTATGTTTCACGGCAGATGTTTGTAACACCTGAAAATAACACAGCTAGACCCACCTTAAAGTATACCGATCGACTCAGAATCACTAGGTGACTCGAACCATGTCTGTCCGTCCGTCCGTCTGTCCATGTAAAGTTGTTCGTCGACTACAGGTCGCAATTTCACTCCGTTCGTTCTGAAATTTTGCAGTTTAGAGTATTTCGCAGCTGTAAAGATCCCTATTGAATTTGGTTGAAATCGGTTCAGATTTAGATATAGCTCCCATATATATCTTCCGTCCGATTTGGTACTTTAGTCCTATAGAAACTGTATTTTACATCCAATCGTTTTGAAATTTAGAATGGTAGAGTTTCTTGATCCATGAACCGAATTTGAAGAAAATCGGTTAAGATTTAGCTATAGCTCATATATATATGTTTCGTCCGATTTTGCTCTTTAGTCCTGTAAAAGCTTTTTTTACATCCAATCATTGTGAAATTTAGAATGGTAGAGTTTCTTGATCCATGAACCAACACGACCGAATTTGAAGAAAATCGGTTAAGATTTAGCTATAGCTCCCATATATATGTTTCGTCCGATTTTGCCCTTTAGTTCTATAGAAGCTGTATTTTACATCCAATTGTTTTGAAATTTAGAATAGTAGAGTTTCTTGATCCATGAACCAACACTACCGAATTTAAAGAAAATCGGTTAAGATTTAGCTATAGCTCCCATATATATGTTTCGTCCGATTTTGCTCTTTAGTCCTGTAGAAGCTATATTTTACATCCAATCATTTTGAAATTTAGAATGGTAGAGTTTCTTGATCCATGAACCAACATTGCCGAATTTGAAGACAATCGGTTAAGATTTAGCTATAGCTCCCATATATACGTTTCGTCCGATTTGGCCCTTTAGTTCTATAGAAGCTATATTTTA
Source organism: Eudasyphora cyanicolor (assembly GCA_963930755.1). NCBI lineage: Eukaryota > Metazoa > Arthropoda > Insecta > Diptera > Muscidae > Eudasyphora > Eudasyphora cyanicolor. Next base: position 172,406,455 of record OZ005738.1, read on the forward strand.
CATCCAATCGTTTTGAAATTTGGAATGGTAGAGTTTCTTGATCCATGAACCAACATTGCCGAATTTGAAGAAAATCGGTTAAGATTTAGCTATAGCTCCCATATATACGTTTCGTCCAATTTGGCCCTTTAGTTCTATAGAAGCTATATTTTACATCCAATCGTTTTGAAATTTGGAATGGTAGAGTTTCTTGATCCATGAACCAACATTGCCGAATTTGAAGAAAATCGTTTAAGATTTAGCTATAGATCCCATATATATGTTTCATCCGATTTGGCTCTTTAGATCCAATCGTTTTTATAAACTGTGGTACAGGGTATTATTTAAGTATAAAATGTCCCAAAAGTAAATTTATATAAACAATTTAAACATGAATTAAAAATTTTATATATCAGAGTTATTCAATATTACGAGAGTTGTGTAGGGTATTATATAGTCGGCCCCGCTCGACTTTAGCCTTTCCTTACTAGTTAGTATTGGCGTAGTTTCTACTTGTCAAATGTCAAAGAATAAAAGCTTCAAAGGTGACAGCTATCGAAATACCGAGTGATTCAAAAGAACACATCTTGTTGAAAAACCCTATATAATGGACATGTTAAATTTTTGATTAGCCAAAAACAAAAAAACAACCATTCCAGAGTATCCTTCCATTACCAAACTATATTCATTCAGTAAAGTCGAAACAAAAAATTGGAATACTATTAATCGCTTTTTTTCCAGGGGCTAAAGAAAATTCGAACCAAATTTGATTTTTGACTGGGGCCTGCTAAATCAGTTTCTATCACCAAAGCAAAAAACCTAGGAACGCTATTAATCGTAATATGTTTCTGCCCTGGATTGAAGTTACTACATGCCCTAACAATATATATCTGGTTGATCAAATTAGGCAGAAATATTTCTAATGGATTCAGGTCGTTTGGGATTAAAATTAATAGAATCTGTTAATGTTTTGTTGTAGCTCCTTAGCGATGTTGATTGCAAATATGTTTTTTAAGCCATTAAAGCACATTATCTAAACAACTTAGCTGAAACACTTTGTATTTGGTATTTTATTCCCACTACAAATTTGCCAAATCGACTTATATTTGGTTATAGTCCTTATAGAGAGGTCGCTCTTAAATATTTTTATTCAAGCCACAAATACCAAAGTTTTGCGATGATTAGGCTGAATATTTGTAGTTTATATTTTATATTAATTACTTTATATATCGATACATGTTCTGCTATATTTAGCTCTCCTGTATGGGTCGCTTTTAGAAATATTTATACGAGTATAAACCGAAATCGCCACATTTGTCAAACAATTTTGTTGAAAATATACACTTTGCATTTTAAGGACAATAATTCTCCATAACCACATCGATCCACGATTCCATATAGGTCGCTTTCAAATTTCTTTACGCTTTAAAGAGCAGATTTTCCACTCGATTTGTCTGACATTTTGTAGCTTGTATCCAAAGTTCTGCACAACAAAAGTTCACCATATCGGTCTATGTTTCGATATAATCCCAATTATAGAGATTGCTCTTAAATATCATTGGTTAAGTCATAAATGTCAGATTTTAAAAACAAATTTGCCTGAAACTCTGAAGTTTTCGTTTTGTAACATAACATAAATTGTAACGATCCACTATTTGTAACATAATTTTAGTCCGACCCACATTAATGTCGATTTGTTTGTATATTTTAGCATTCCCAAATTTCGCTTTTAATCGCTACGGACTTTTTTTTGCTGTATCGCTGTCGGACATTGTTTTTGTTATTTTATTTATATTTTTTAAAAGCTAATTTAAATTTATATCAATGGCGTTATTAGTATTCTACAGAAGTTGCTTATCATTCATAGTTTAGAAATTCCCAAATTTCGCTTTTAATTGATTGTGGCGTTTTTATTGCTAATGTTGTTGTCATATTTATATGTATTTTAATTTACAAATCTTCAGAAGATATTGTAAATTTACAGTGGCTTTGCTTCTCTCGTTTTTCTCGGTGGATTTTAAAGACACGCACCTCATCAACACATCATTAAAATTTTCGGAATCAGGGAGTGGGATTCATTAATTTGAAATGTAGGCCAAAAGCTTCTTATCATAAATAATTAAACATTGTTGTTTGTTGCTATTGTTGCTTCTATATGTTATGTTATTTTTGGCTAATTTCGCTTTGGGTGTCATTTGGTTCTAGACCAAGATCAACATTATTATTTTTTTTTAATTTTCAAAATTTATTGCGAACACTGACGGTCGGAATAACGGACCGAATGCTATCACTTCCACTGCCAGTTCCAAAGGGAGAGAGAGATATTTGCAATTAGCAAATTTTCAACTTCCGCTTCAATTCATGTGTTCTATATTTCGGCGTTATTTTATTCGTTTTTTTTTTGGAGGGTTCCACACTTTATGCGCAAAAAAAACGAGCAGAACAAAAATTCAAGTATAAAATTTGTTTATTTTTGTTTTCGCATCTAGAGCTGAGAAAGATGTGACTTTCTTTTTAATTTCTTTTCACACTCACACACTTGTAACACTTTATTGTCTCGATTCTATTGAAATGATTGTGAAAAAATCATAATAAGGCGCGACGACGCAAAGAACGCGTTTGTTTCGTTTCGTTTCGTTCGTCGGTGGGATTTTTTGCGTGTGCCGTGCGATCGAAGCGAAGCGTTTTGCACTCTCAACGGTTGAAATGGTGAATAACGTTAGAAAACGGCAAAATATTCTGAATAATGATTTAGTTGTGTTCCCTTTTGAGTTAAAATATCAAATGAAATTTTTTATTCTTTTTTCTCCCAACCCAATCGTCATCATTATCATCTGCCATTTGCTCATCATGATCAGCCAACACCACCGGCATTACCAACGACAACGTCAACGTGATCATCATCACCATCACGGTCGTTGAATCCACTCTTTTGGAGTGTTGGTCTGGTCTGTCTGTCCGTCTGTCTGTCTGTCTATCTATCTCCATTGAGTAGATTTTTTCTCGTTTATCTGTTGGATTTCTATAACTTCTCCATAACGCCGCAATGCTAGATTCGTGGGCTGTAGACCTTTTCGCTTTATTACATTTTCCAGTATTTAGATTTGTACTCAACTGAGACAAGAGTCACAACAAAAACAATGCTTTAACAAAAAAAAAAAAAAACAAAAACACAAATAATGTAATACAACAAAAAAGTGTTTGCACCAACAAGCCAACAAACCACCCATCCAAACCTTCCACCCATCCATTCATCTCATCCTCGTTAATGAAGCACCAACCGACAATCCACCAAAAATAACATCAACCCAACACCTCCAGCTAACATGACGATCGTCATCCTCAGCATTGGCAAAATAGACAAAAGTCACCTACAACCGAAATCTGCCACTGCCACTGAGTTTCAACTCAATCTAATGGCAGCCAGTCAGACAAACAGCCATCCGGACGGACAAGCATTCAATGAGTACTCGTACCTAACAATGTATCCATTAGATCAGTACTCCGAGTGTGTACTTTTGGTATGACTTCGCTGGGTTCACTTATTTTCATGTCCATGTGCGAGAGTATGCAACTTATATTTTTCGGGGTAATTTAAATATCATGTACTTCATTGACAAGGGGAAGTAATCCCAATAATTAATTACCAAAAAACACAATTAGTAGAATAGTCTTTTCAAAATATCCAGAAATTATTCGATGAGTCAAAATAACACAGTGGAACACAAAAAAACAGTAAGGAAAGGCTAAAGTCGGGCGGGGCCGACTATATAATATCCACACCACTCTCGTAATATTGAATAATTCTGAAATATATGTAAATCAGAACGATCGGAGTGAAATTGCGACCTGTAGTCGACGAACAACTTAAGATGGACAGACGGACAGACAGACGGACGGACAGACTTGGTTAAATCGACTCAGCTAGTGATTCTGAGTCGATCGGTCTAGCTATAGTATTTTTCGGTGTTACAAACATCTGCCATGAAACAAACTTATAATACCCTGTACCACAGTGTGGTGTAGGGTATAAAAACGATTGGATGTAAAATACAGCTTCTACAGGACTAAAGAGCCAAATCGGATGAAACATATATATGGGAGCTATAGCTAAATCTTAACCGATTTTCTTCAAATTCGGCAATGTTAGTCCATGGATCAAGAAACTCTACCATTCTAAATATCAAAAAGATTGGATGTAAAATACAGCTTCTATAGAACTAAAGGGCCAAATCGGATGAAACATATATATGGGAGCTATAGCTAAATATTATTTTATTATTTGTTGACAGCAGTAAAGAAAGTTTGAAAGCAGTACTTTTGCACAACGGAAATCAGGAACCGACGATTCCCATTGCTCATGCCGTCAACACTAAGGAATCATACGAAACAATGGCTAAATTGATAAAATACATAAAATATGAACAACATGACTAGAAAATTTGTTGCGATTTAAAAGTAGTTGGGATGTTATGTGGAATGCAAGGCCGATATACAAAATATTGCTGTTTTTTATGCCTCTGGGATAGCCGAGCTCGCGAAGATCATTACACCCAGGAAAATAATTGGTTGGAATTCGATTGTAACAATAAAACCAGTAAGGAAAGGCTAAAGTAGGGCGGGGCCGACTATATAATACCCTACACCACTCTCGTAATATTGAATAACTCTGATATATAAATTTTGTAATTCATGTATAAATTGTTTACATAAATTTACTTTTGGGACATTTTATACTTAAATAATACCCTGTACCACAGTGTGGTGTAGGGTATAAAAACGATTGGATCTAAAGAGCCAAATCGGATGAAACATATATATGGGAGCTATAGCTAAATCTTAACCGATTTTCTTCAAATTCGGCAATGTTGGTTCATGGATCAAGAAACTCTACCGTTCTAAATTTCAAAACGATTGGATGTAAAATACAGCTTCTGTAGGACTAAAGGGCCAAATCGGACGAAAGATATATATGGGAGCTATATCTAAATCTGAACCGATTTCAACCAAATTCAATAGGGATCTTTACAGCTGCAAAATACTCTAAACTGCAAAATTTCAGTACGATCGGAGTGAAATCGCGACATGTAGTCGACGAACAACTTTACATGGACAGACGGACAAACATGGCTAAATCGACTCAGCTAGTGATTCTGAGTCGATCGGTATACTTTAAGGTGGGTCTAGCTGTATTATTTTCAGGTGTTACAAACATCTGCCGTGAAACAAACTTATAATACCCTGTACCACAGTGTGGTGTAGGGTATACATAATAACAAGGTTCTGACAACGTATTCTGATAGAGGGGGTAAAAAAGGAATATACGTGTATCAGTGTTTTGAAAGTTCTCGTATTAAGGTCATTTTAGAGGGCTATCAATATTTCCCCCTTTTGTACACTCTTGTGATGTATCGGCATCGGAAACCGTGTGATCCCTACATTTTAGGTTTAGGATGTCTTCAGCAACATTACTTAGAACACTACGGGGAACATTTTTGTTGAACATTTTAACCATCTAGCTCCTAAATGTAGGGGTCTTTTTGGCCCCTTTTGTGGAAAAGTTTAAAAATCACCCCTAAGACAGGTGTTTATCGAGTCAAAACGTTTTACAAAAATATTTGTTATCCTTACATTTTAGATTAACGACGTCTTCAGCAACACTACTTAGAAAACTACGGGGAAAAATTTTGTTGAACATTTTAACCCTAGCTCCTAAATGTAGTGGTTTTTTTGGCCCCTTTTGTGAACAAGGTTAAAAATCACCCCTTAAACAGGTGTTTAGCGAGTCAAAACGTTTTACAAAAATATTTCCCATAAAATTCTACTAGAAGTCTCTGAATTCACCAAAACTCAAAGTTTTACTTAAATGCCAGAAATAATTCAAAACTTAAACTACATTTTTAAGTTTAGCATCAATTTCAAAAAGTACGAAATTAACCTAACATTGGATCTTAGTTTTGACTTATTTCTGGTATTTAGGATATGTTTAGAGTTTTTGGTGTCTTTAGAGGCTTATAGCAGAATTTTATGGCAAATATTTTTGTTTAAATTATTGCACATAACTTCCAAAAAATTAAATTTTGCCGACATTTTCTAGAAAAAATACATTTTGACGATTTTTTTTAATTGTAATTTTGACGAAATTTATTAAAAATGCAAATGTTGTCAAAATTTTCTATTAAAATTATATGTATTACTATTACATTTTTATGAAAATTAAAATTTTGGTGAAATTTTCTGTAAAAATGGAATTTCCACAAAAAAACGATATTCGATAAAATTTTTAAAAAATTCAAATTTGACGAAATTTTCTAGAAAAATTTAACTTTGATGAAATTTTATAAAAAATGCCATTTTCAACAAAATATCATAGAAAAAAATTATTTTGACAAATTTTTAAGAAAAATTCTATTTTGTAGATTTTTTTTGAAAAATGTACATGTAAATTATACGTTTTTCTTTTAAATTTTTTATAAAAATTAAATTTTGCTGAAATTTTCTGTAAAAATGTAATTTCCACGAAAAAACGATATTTTCGACATTTTTTAAAAAAATCAATTTTGAAAAAATTTTCTAAATTAGAAAAATTTAACTTTGAAAAAATTTAAAAAAAAAATGGCATTTTCAACGAAATGTCATAGAAAAAATTAATTTTGACGAATTTTTAAGAAAACATATATTTTGAAGATTTTTTTTAGAAAAATGTAATTTTGACGAATTTTATTAAAAATGCAGTTTCTATTAAAATTCGATTTCTATATTTTATAAAAATTAAATTTTGCTGAAATTTTCTATAAAAATGCCACAAAAAAAGGTTCTGCGACAAAATTTAAAAAAAAAAAAAATGACGAAAGTTTCTAGCAAAATGTAATTGAAGAAATTTTATAAAAAATGCCATTTTGAACAAAATATCATAGAAAAAATTAATTTCGACGAATTTTTAAGAAAAATTCTATTTTGAAGATTTTTTTTTAGAAAAATATAATTTTGCGAAGTTTATTAAAAATGCAAATTTGGTCAAGATTTTCTATTAAAATTCGATTTCTATTAGATTTTTTATAAAAATTAAATTTTGCTGAAATTTTCTATAAAATTGCAATTTCCACGAAAAAAACATATTTTCGACAAAATTGTTAAAAAAAATGCAATTTTGACGAAATTTTCTACAAAAATTAGATTTAATGATGTTTTATAGAAATTTCTTAGAAAAAATAACTTTTGACGAAATTTTTTAAAAATATAACAATAATAAAATTGAAATTTCTATGAAATTTTCAATAACATTGCTATTTCAATGCAATTGCTAAAAAATTCAGCTTTTATAAAATTGAAATTTCTAGGAAATTTACAATAAAATTTAAATTTCTATAAAATTTTTAATAACATTTTATTGAAAATTTCTTCTCTAGAAATAGCAATTTCAACGAAATTTTCTATCAGTATCAAACTATATTGAAATATGCCTCAAAATATATAGAAAAGTATTTTCCCGAAAGTAGGAAAATTTTATGTATAGAACAAGTGATTCAAAAATTGTCTTTACAAAAAAATGGGATTTCCCTGTTGGGACACAATAAAACAAGGCCTCCCAACCCTTTTCAACGATACGGCTCCCCATATCTATAAAAAATATTTATTTTTTAATGTTTCTGCAAAATTTTGTCGGAGTTAAATTTTTTTTAGCAAATTTTACTGAATTTGTGTTTCTCAAAAAAATATTCCGAAAATTTTATAGATTTTTTATTTAACAAATTCTTAAAAATGTTTCATTAGAAAATTTGTTAAAATCCGCATTTTTCTAGAATGTTGAAATTCAATTTTTATACCAAATTTCGTTGAAATTTAATTTACTTGAAAATTTTGTCGATATTGCATTTTACTGAAACTTTTTTGACTTTCAAATCGAAGGTCGATGAGCGTATTAAAGGCCACTGAAGGGATTAAACATCGATGAGTCGTTTAAAGGACGATGAACCCTGATTATAAGTCGTTGACTTTGTTAAAGGCTGATGAAGGACATTTTACCAAAAATTAAATTTCTAAGAAATTTTAAAGAAAAATGCAATTTCAATAAAATGTTCGGAAAAATTTAATTTCGAAGAAATTTTCTGGAATTAGCCATTTCAACGAAATTTATTTTCCAGAAAAACGAACATTTCATACACTTTAATAAACAGGTATTTTGAAAAAATTTTCAAAAAATTCATATTTGACGAAATTTTCTAGAAAAATCTAATTTTGAGGAAATTTTTTTTGGAAAAATTATATTTTGACGATTTTTTTTAAAAAATATAATTTTGACGAAATTTATTAAAGATGCAAATTTTTTCAAAATTTTCTATTAAAATTATATTTCTATAACATTTTTTATAAAAATAAACTTTGCTGAAATTTTCTGTAAAAATGCAATTTCCACGAAAAAAATCGATATTTTGGACAAAAATTAAAAAATGCAATTCTGGCAAAATTTTCTACAACAATTAGATTTTGAAGAAATTTTATTGAAATTAGTTAGAAAAATTAAATTTTCAAGAAATTTTTTACAAATAAAAGAACATCATAAAATTGCAATTTCTATGAAATTTTCAATAAAATGGCTATTTCAATTGCTTAAAAATGCAACTTCTATAAAATTGAACCATCTAGAAATTAACAATAAAATTTAAATTGCTATAAAATCTTTAATACAATTTTATAGAAAATTTCTTCTCTAGAAATAGCAATTTCAACGAAATTTTCTGGCAACATAAAATTTTGACTAAATTTTCAAAAAATTAAATTTTGACCAAATTGTTTAGAAAAATTAATTTTCAACGATATTTCTTCTAGACTCTGAAACCACTGGACCGATTTTATTTGTTTTTCTTTTGTTTGAAAGGTTCTTTGTCAGAGATGGTTTAGGGAAAAAATTTTTTTGAAAAAAGTGGGCGAGGCAGGTGTTGGCGTGGCATCCGATTATCTCAAAAAGTGTTGACCCTAGAAGAACGAAATTTGGAACACACGTTGGTGGAGTTATTTTCTAAAACTTCAATAAAAATGGACGGAATCGAAAATCTAATATCTGGGGCAACGAAGTGGACTGGGTCCAGCTAGTTTTCAATAAAATTGAAATTTTCAATAAAATTTAAATTTCTATGAAATTTTCAATAAAATTAAAGTTACTATAAATTTGTCAATAAAATTAAAATTTCTATAAAATTTTTAACAAAATTGCAATATCTACGAAATTTTCAATAAAATGTCACTTTTTATGAAATTTCCATTAAAATCATATAATCTGAAAATTTTTGGTGCAAAATGTCCATTTGGGAGGTACCAAAAGAGGCGTAGCAACTTTGCCCATATTTCACGAGATGATGGCGACTAATAAATTAATTAATAAAAAATTAATTTAAGAAAATTCGAAGAAGTAGTATAGAAATTATTAAAGAATCAAATTTTCACTAAATGTTAACCCTTTGTGGGGGAGGTACTAGAGGTGTAGACCCATGTGGCCCATCTTCGAACTTTGCCTGAGACGGAGAAAAATACTACCACATGCTAAATTTTATGTTAATCGGTTACTTCTTTCGAGAGTTGTCGTGCGCTCCAGCCAGCAGTTAGGCATACAGACAGACGGACGGCAGACGGACATTGCTCACATGAATTAAAATGACCCAAATCTAATTTCCACCAAACATACTTGGGGTATTAGGTCACTCCTTCGATGTGTTTCACTTTTGGCTCGTAACAAATGATATATCGCTCACTCACTTCAAGAGTGACATAACTCAAAATTGAAAATTGCCAGGATTTGTAAATTTGAGTCCGCATTAAAAGATAAGTAAAATGAAATAAGATGTTTGAATACGCTTGAATAATCCGAAATATGGTTGTTTACTTATAGACCAAATTTCTCTGAGATAAATTAATGGACATTTTCAAAATTGGCATTTTTGTAAGGCAACCTCAAAAATTTCAAATTTTGAGTTATGTCACTGTTGAAGTGAGTTAGCGATATACCCTCGTCTGTAAGGTGAGTGGATAGAAATGGGGAAAATTTCGTCCATTTGAAAAATATGTAACAAAAATGATCAACTTCTCTATATCTGAAATATGTCCCAAAAACTTAAATAGGAATGTTTTACAAAAATGTTAGAAATATTTTCAATTTTTGGAAATAGGGATGTTTTAAGTTTTCAATTTTTATGTTTACTAAAAATAGACAGAAATCAATCAAAAATGTACTTCTTAATTAAATATAATTTTGAATATAATATAATAATATTTGAATCTTGAAGCTTTGTATTGAAAGGGATCACTAATGCTTATGAAAATTTTGATGTTACGTTTTAAATACAGCTACTCTCGAAAATTTTAGATTTTTCTCAAATTATCAATATTTTCTTTTTAATTTCAGAATCCGCGGCGTCGTTTCATCGCGTTTAAGGTAAAACTATGTCGAGTTTATTTAAATCGTCGTTCGTAATGTTCGATATGCGGGTAATTAATAACGTCATTCGAGTTTATCGCGTGTCAGTGTTTTCTTGTATTATCTCTATAAAACTTTGAACATTTTTAAAGCGATGTCTTCATAACATTTGCTAAATATTCGCTGCATTTCGTGAAAAAGCTGCAGTAAGTTGGTAAGTTTTGTTTTTGCAAACTTTTCTAAATTACAAATAACTGTTTGCAATCTAAGTATTGGTAATATGTTTATTCATTGTCAGAAAATTTCAATTGTTTCTAAAAATATTTCTCTTCTCTCGAAATATTTTATTTGTTAATTTTGGAAAATAATATGTATAGAGAAATTTTTTTCTGTTTCCAATTTTTTTTTATAAAAAAAAAATCATTTTCAAAATAGAAGATTATTACTCTATGGAACATTTCTCCACATCCACTGGGAAGGTATTATTGAGTAATTTCTTATGGGAAGCCTTCCCCAACTCAAAATAATTTTTCTATTCTCGCTTTGTTGCACTAAATCATCATTGGTGTTGGTGTCTTCCGAAAATTTCCACCATTCCATTCGAATGAAGTTTATAGAATTTTCACTCATTTTCCGATGAGTAAATTTTCCCCAACCAAAGTTGTTGTCGTGTTAACACTTCTCCACTATCCAGAGACGAGAGCATCTTTCAACTCTCACTCAATTCGGCCGGTCGATCGGCTCTTTGCTGACGAGCTTGAAGTGTCGTTGTTCCCAAAACCGAATCAAACCAAACTCCCCCAGTATGAGTTTGCAATAATTAATTTTTAATTGTTGTTGTCGTTGTTGTTGTTGTTGTTGTAGTGAGCACTCGTACTTGAGTTGGTTTATTTTGTCAGAACCATGAAGTGACGACTGTAATTGTTTTTTTTGTTGTTGCTTTATTTGTATTGCGTTCGTAATGGCTCTGCTGCTCTGTTGCTTTTGTTGATGTTTGTTGTCTGTAATTCTGGGCTCTAATTTGTTGCATTTCCATCGTTAGTTCTCGGTTAGATCTCCGATCTGAATCATCTGATATGATTTGCACTGCATTCATGGCTGTGAATAAATAAATGTGACGAACAGAGCAGAATCATGCATTGCAGAGGAGCCAGGAGTGCTGAGCTCGAGGGTGGTATGCAAAGGATCGAGGGAGGTATGTACGGCAAGTACAAGGTGGCGCAAAAGTAATCCTCCTATTAGAAAATGCTATAAATTTTGCGATTGGCCCCTAATGTCAGTTCTGTTTTGACATTTGTGTAGTAAACACATGCGAAATACACGTTAATAAACAATGTTACGCTACACTGCTCCAGAACGCGGAATATTGCTGACTATTATTTGACCAGAGGAAGATGATTTTTCATCAAAAATAATCATGAGTGATGAGGCCCATTTCCATCTTAGCGGGTACGTAAATAAGCAAAATTTACGGTTCTGGGGCACTGAAAATCCGCGTGTAACCCACGAAGAGCCATTGCACCCGCTCAAAGTCACTGTATGGTGTGCTGTTTTCGCTGGAGGAGTCATCGGACCTTTTTTCTTCGAAGACGTCGCGGGCCAAACGGTTACTGTGAATGGTGAGCGCTACAGAGCAATGATCAACGAGTTCTTTTTGCCGTAACTTGATGAATTGGGATTGGAAAACATGTGGTTCCAACAGGACGGTGCAACGGCACACACTGCACGTGCCACAACCGATATGCGGAAGGATGCATTTCCCGGGCGCCTAATCTCCCGTTTTGGCGATTTGCACTGGCCAGCAAGATCGCCTGATTTGACCGCTCCAGACTTCTTTTTGTGGGACTTTTTGAAGTCGCGGGTTTATGCCAACAAGCCTCAGACTCTTGCAGCTCTTAAAGACAATATCCGTCAAGAATGTGAGGACCTATCGCCGGAAGTTTTGGCCAAAGTGATGGAAAATGCCATAAAAAGGGCTCAAATGACAATCAACTGTGGCGGCGGCCATTTACATGACATCATATTCTCGACTTGATGTAAAAAAATTAAAAGACCAAATAAAAATAATCCACAAGAAGAATCAAAGTTTTTCATTTTTTTTTTAAATTGCAGACAAAAAACATCGAAAGGTTACTTTTGCGCCACCTGTTATAATTAATAAAATAGTGAGAACTATCTGTGATTGTTTAAAACAACAATTACAGATGAGTTAATTTTTCATACCACCCTCGTAAGTACATGCGTGTTCATATTGGAATTCAGCAGGGTGATTTAATGCTGCTGCACATGCGCTATGAACATACATACGAGTACATATGTACTCGTACATGTCTGTAAGTACGTGCTAATGCATACACGACCACATAATATTTTCTCACACGATTGTTATGATAACGGGTTTATTACAGCTGATGTTGTGATTACGATTACTGTTCGGAAGGTTTCCAGTTAATTAAGCGGACTTCTAAAATGCAGACATACATAATATTTTGATGAAGTGATCTAATAAAAAACTGTCAATGTTAACTCTTATAATTATGGAAATTAAACATTCTCTAATTAAATATTTCTCAATTTTTGAGACATTTTTTTCTTATTGGATTTACCCGATTTGATATATTTTCTTAAGAAAAGTTTCATTGAGACACATTTTCAAATTAAAAAATGTTTTCCTTTTTATATTTGATCTTGAAAATTTTATTTTTATCAAGATAATTTTCCCATTTTTTTTGGCATATTTTATCCATTTTTGGGACACATTTTCCATATATGTATACAATTTTTTCCCATTTATGGGACACATTTTCTTTATACAAAATTTTCCCATTTATGGGTCATATTTTCTATATAGAAAATTTTCCCACTTTTGGGACACATTTTCTATATAGAAAATTTTCCCATTTATGGGACACATTTTCTATATAGAAAATTTTCCCATTTATGGGACACATTTTCTATATAGAAAATTTTCCCATTTATGGGACACATTTTCTATATAGAAAATTTTCCCATTTATGGGACACATTTTCTATATAGAAAATTTTCCCATTTATGGGACACATTTTCTATATAGAAAATTTTCCCATTTATGGGACACATTTTCTATATAGAAAATTTTCCCATTTATGGGACACATTTTCTATATAGAAAATTTTCCCATTTATGGGACACATTTTCTATATAGAAAATTTTCCCATTTATGGGACACATTTTCTATATAGAAAATTTTCCCATTTATGGGACACATTTTCTATTAGAAAATTTTCCCATTTATGGGACACATTTTCTATATAGAAAATTTTCCCATTTATGGGACACATTTTCTATATAGAAAATTTTCCCATTTATGGGACACATTTTCTATTAGAAAATTTTCCCATTTATGGGACACATTTTCTATATAGAAAATTTTCCCATTTATGGGACACATTTTCTATATAGAAAATTTTCCCATTTATGGGACACATTTTCTATATAGAAAATTTTCCCATTTATGGGACACATTTTCTATATAGAAAATTTTCCCATTTATGGGACACATTTTCTATATAGAAAATTTTCTCATTTATGGGACACATTTTCTGTACAGAAAATTTTCCCATTTATGGGACACATTACAGAAAATTTTTCCATTTTTGGGACACATTTTCTATGTTGAAGATTTTCCAATTTTTTGGACACATTTTTTATATAGAAAAGTTTCTCATTTATGGGACACATTTTCTATATAGAAAATTTTCCCATTTTTGGGACAAATTTTCTGTATTGAAGATTTTCCAATTTTTGGGACACTTTTATATAATATGTAACATATTCCTATATTTCACATATGTATACACACACATTATTATACATTGCACATTTTCTCGAAAATTTTACCGTTTTTGAGAGATAGAATAAATTAAATTTTTTCTGACATATTTTGCAAATAGAAAATTTAGACATATTTTTGTAAAGGAAATTTTCCCAACAGGTTGTACTTACATTTTTTGGAACAAATGTGTACGTAGTACTCGTATGCATTTTCATATATAAAAAATTTTACATTTTTTGACATACATATTTTCTCTATAAAAAATGAGAATTTTTTGGACAATTTTCTATGTTTATTTTTTGGACATTTTTAAGACTTTCCTTCAAAAATATTCAATATTGGAAAAATGTTTCCATTCATTTTCTACTATGACATTTGGCTATGATAATTATGAATATAAATTTGTTTATTCACATTAAAAACTATCCAAAAACTCTCACTTTCCGTTTACTTTCATTTATTTTAGTACCTCCGATCATTGTGACACGATCTAACCATAATCATGTCTGATACGGAAGTCAATAACTTATCGAATGTTTTTGCAAAAACATTTTGTTCAGTCTTTGCAATGGAAAGGTAAAAACGAACTAGTGACAATAGAGACAATGGTAACCTATATTGTCGTGCAATAACGGAAGGAAATGTGAATCTGACTGAAACAAACTCAATAAAAAACAAACAAAGTTTCATAAAATAAATGTTGTCATAAACATGTCAGATAACATTTTCTGAACTTTATTGATGAGACCTGAACGTGATAATCTGTCGCAAAAATGTTGCCAAAATAAAAATAAATTGCAAAAAGTTTTCGATACTCTGCACTGCAATTCGTTCATGTCATTTTAACGCTTTTCAATGCCTTCGAAGTTTCGTTGCGGAGGTGCCAACTTTGGTGTCCGTCTGAACTTTGGTTTCTTTTTCCTGATCGATGACAAGTTGACTTATGACGTGTTATACTTCTTGGTTACATGTACCTGAGTACTTTAGTGGATTGGTGATCCGACGGGGAACAGAGGGCCGGGAATTTGGTAGATACTCTGTTTTCACACAGAGAGCCAACAGAATTAACATTCACTTCGTGTTGTGTCCAAATGTTTGAGTTCGATTTCTGCATATCAAACTGGATCGAGCGATCGATGCTCATCTTATGCAATGACCGGCTTTAAGCCACAACCGTCGATTCCATTGTCCGTCGTCCACATTTAGGTGGGGGCCACAATAAATTTTATTTTATTTGCCGTCTTTTGGAGCGGCTTATAAAATTGCTTTATGTGAATTTAGAAATAAATCAACATTTGGTTTACTCTACGATTATGTTCGATGACTTGAAACGTTTTGTAGGTAAATGGGTTCACAATTTGTATATTTATGACATGTGTATGTACGTGTATGTATGTGAATAGATACAAATGGGGCCTTTAATGTTTGTTTACTTTTGGCAATATCATTGTTTATGAATATTTCGTTGACCTTGGCAAAGGGGTGTGTTCATGGAATTTTGGGAATTTAAAATAGAATGTGATTTGCATAAATGTGTACACAATGCTGACCCAAATTCTGGGGAATTGATTGAGGAAGTCTGAAAAACAAAATATTTTGAAAGTTGCAATTATCTCAAACCTAGTTTTTAAAATATTAAACAGAAAACCCAGAAAACACTTAACTATAGGAGGAAGGATCGTTTGAATTTTTTCTTGAAAATTTGTACAGACTGGAAAATTTTCTTTATACGAAGAATGTCCTAAAAATGGAAAATTTTTCTATATAGAAAATATATCCTGAAAATTCGAAATTCTTCTATATAGAAAATTTGTCCTGAAAGTAAAATTTTTCTCCATGAAAATATGTCTAAAAATGGGAAGTATTCCATATCCAAAATATGTCACAAAAATGAGAAAAATTCCTATATAGAAAATTTCCCCATTTTTGGGACTTATTGGAAATTTTTCTTTATACGAAAGATGTCCCATAAATGGAAAATTTTCTATATAGAAAATATGTCACGAAAATTCGAAGTTTTCTAGGTAGAAAATATGTCTTAAAAGAAAAAATGGGAAAATGTTCTACATAGAAAATATGTCTCATAAATGGAAAAATTTCTCCGTAGAAAATATGTCCCAAATTGGGAAAATACGTATGTCCCAAAAATGGAAAAATTAAATATGGCCCAAAAATGGGAAAATTTTCTATATAGAAAATGAGAAAATTCTATATAAAATGAAAAAATTTTCTATGTAGAAAATATGTCACAAAAATGGAAAAATTTAAGCTGGTACCTTTTGGTACAAAAGGTCCATTTGTGTGGGAGGTACCAAAAGGGACGTGCCAATAACGCCCATTTTTCTTCGGACTCTAGGTACTATAAAAACATTACACTGTACAAAATTTCAAGTATTTGTATGAACTGATATTAAAGCCATAATCAGTGAACTTTTGGTGCAAAATGGCCCATTTTTCTTGTCGTGTTAGCGACTAACAAACTAATACTACATGTGAAATTTCAGAAGATTCGAGTAAGTAGTATCAAAGGTATTAAAGAATCAATATTTCACTAAAACTTAACCCTTTGTGGGGGAGGTACTAGAAGGAGTGGACCAATATGGCCCATCTTCGAACTTAGCCGGAGATAGAGAAAAATATTACCGCATACCAAATTTGAAGTCAATCGGTTACTCCTTTCGAAAGCAGACAGATACACAGAGAGACAGACAGACATACGGACGGACGGACGGACATTGCTCAAATGACTTGAAATGACCCAAAACTGTTTTCCGCCGAACATTCTTAGCGTCTTAGGTCACTCCTTCGGTTACGAGCCAAAAGTTTTACACATCAAACGGGACAATTTTCAATATAGGAACATTATTAATATATTTTCCCAAAAATGGGAAAATTTTCTATAAGAAAAAATTTCCCAAAAATAGAAAAATTTTCTATATAGAAAATTTTTTAAGTTTCGGGCCCCAAATATGGAAAAATTTTCTAAATTTAAAATATGTCCCAAAAATGGAAAAATTTTCCACATGAAAAATTTTATATGTAGACAATATGTCCCAAAATTGGGAAAATTTTCTGTATAGAAAATATGTCCCAAAATCGGCAAATTTTCCATATAGAAAATATGTCCCAAAATGGGAAAAATTTCCATATAGAAAATATGTCTCAAAAATGGGAAAAAATTTTGTAATTTTCGGACCCCAAATATGGAAAAATTTTCTAAATTGAAAATATGTCCCAAAAATGGTAAAATTTTCTACATGAAAAATTTTATATGTAGACAATATGTCCCAAAAATAGGAAATTTTTATGTATAGAAACTGTGTCCCAAAAATGGGAAAATATTCTATATAGAAAATAGGTCCCGAAAGTGGGAATATTTTTTATATAGAAAATATATATAAACAAAAATGGAAAATTTTGTATGTATAAAATATGTCCCAAAAAGTGGGAACATTTTGTATGTAGAAAATATGTCCCAAAATTTAAAAAATTTTCTATACAGAAAAATGTCCGATAAATTGGAAAATATGTCCCAAACTAGGAAAATTTTCTATACAGAAATTATGTCCCTAAAATCGTACAATTTCTATATAGAAAATATGTCCCAAAAATGGGAAAATTTTCTATGTAAAAAATAGGACAATTTTCTATGTATAAAATATGTCCCAAATTTTCTAAATAGAAAATGTATCCCAAAAATGGGAAAATTTTGTATATAGAAATATGTCCTAAAATAGAAAAATTTTCTATATAGAAAATATGTCCCAAAAATGGAAAAATTTTCTATATAGAAAATATGTCCCAAAAATGGGAAAATTTTCTGTATAGCAAATAGTCCGAAAATGGGAAAATTTTCTACATAGAAAATATGTCACAAAAAAGGGAAAATTTTCTATGAGGAAAATATGTCCCAAAATTGGAAAACAAATTTTCTATACAAATATGGAAAAATGTTTCGTATAGAATATTGAAATTGTCAACGTTTTGTCAAATAATGTGAAAGTGTTTGGTTTACACAACATGGAAGGAATTTTGTCGTATATGTAACACTAGGAAGACCACCAGGAAGAGGTGAGTGCACTCACCGGTTCAGCATTCGCACATTTTGGCTCATAGTATACTCGTATAATCGTAACATAGCTAATTGTTTATATGTAAGAACTATTTTTCCCATGAAATGTTAATTGTTCACATAATTGTGGAATGTTTTCCCCATAGAAAGTTGTTCGATGTTCATGTGAATGAACGAGGCCAGACAATGCTTCCTATGGAATGTGGTTCATATGAGTTAACAAATTTTCCTAATGAAAATTAAGTTTTGTTATGAACCGCTTTTTTGTCTTATTCATATTTAATTGAGGATGTTTTTTCCTTTTCATATTGGTCTGTATTATGTCCCCTTTATGTTGTTTGTAACTGTCACATGTCCCAGTACATCAATTTAGTTCCACTGATGTCGGTCGTCCAATTTCGCAATGTTGTCAATAGTGATTTGTGTACGAGTACTCGTATGTGCACCAGTAGTTGGTTACTAGTCGCTTTATGTTATCGGGACGTTGTGGTGCTAACCCTGACCTAAATATGGATGGAATTCGTAAACAAAGTAAAGCTGAAATTGCATATGATCCGATTACTACAACTCAGTCAGTCTGTCTGCCGGTCTGCAAGTTGGTGGTATCAACTCCATATACTCCGTCGCCGTCGTGCCACATACAATCTCATGAACCGTAGCAGTGTCTGACTGACTGACTCCATCAGTAACGGAGCGAGTGAATGGATTTAGTTAGTTTTGGTTGTTACATAGTCACCACAACCAACAATCGACAATTATGCAACATTGTGAATATAATTTTTTGGTACTGTGGTTAGTTAGTCAGTGCGACGTGTAGCCCCGTGTACCTGCAGCAAAGCGTGCGAGCGCATGCGCACAAAATATCCCTCTTACGATAAAAGACTGCCATCAACCGACCTAAACTCCAACTGAATGGTAGACGATGTTGAACCTATACCAGCGAGAATAAAACTCCATACTCCACTCTGATGTTTTGTGGCCTGTTGCGGTTCGGCTTCAAAGGTTGTCATTGACTTGCACGACCTTGAAGAGAGTGGAGTTTTATTTTTCGAAAAAATAATTCATGTCACCAAATACCATCAACCGAAGAGACAGAACATCTGTCTGTATGTCAGCGATCAGGGATGCAACATCGGATTTATGAAATTAAATCCGGCATAAATCTATTGAATAAGAAATATATTATAAATCGATCGAATAAGAAATATATTATTTTCTAAATAATATTATTATATATTAAATTACCAGGACTTTGAGACAGTCAAACTAGGTCAGTGGCCTTCTCCAAAGAAAAACAATCTGCGGGAGGTTTTACGTTACGTCAATGATTATTTTCAGGAGTCAGTAGTCATTGACTTATTGCAAAGGGGTCAACACCATTAAACGAAGGCAATGGTTCAAAAAAGATGACCAATGACCGTTGATAAGAAGTCAATATAAAATTAAAAAGAAAATTCCTATAGACATACGATCAATAACCATTGAATTCGTTTCAATTCAATGACCATTGACAATTCCTCAGTTATCTTTGAAAAGAGATCACAGAAGTTCAATGACCATTAGTAGTCAATAGATCAGCGGTAGATCGATAACCAATGACAAGACAACCATTAAAAGAAAATCAATTATTGCCCATTGAAAGAGGACAATGACTAGAAACAGAAGGCCAAGACCATTGATAAGAGATCAATGGGAAATTTAAAGAAAAAAATACAAGAGTAGTTCATTGAGCACTGGCAAGAGGTTAATGTCCACTGACAAGAGGTCAATCAACATTGACAATTCGTTAATGATCACTGATCAGAGGTCCATCAACATTGACAATTGCTCATATAACATTAAAAAGAGGCCAGTCAATGACGATTGACAAGAGGCCATGATGATCAGCATCGATAGATCGATAATCAATGACAATAAGTCAATTAACAATGACATTAAATGGCCATTCAGTAAAAGACATTGAATTTGCACTGGCAGAAGAATAATGACCATTAAAATTAGGTCAATGACAATTGCAGTAAAATCAACTATCAATGCTATATGAGTAATTAAAATAGTCAATGAGGGTTGAATGGAAGTAAATTACCGATTACAAATGTGTAAAAACCATTGAGAATAGGTTAATTTCCACTGACAGAAGTTCAATGAACTCTAAATGCGGTCTGAAATCAAAAACTATTACCATTAATAAGAGTTCAATGACCATCTTTAAGAGGCCAATGATCATTTATAGTGGATAATGAACATTTACAAAAGGTCAATAAGAACTCAAAAGAGTCAATGTACATACATTGAAAAAATATATATAATTATTTACTTGAGACTAATCATTGACAAGGGTCTATGATCATAGGCAAGAGATCAATGATCATTGGCAAAAGATCCATGACTATTGGCAAGAGATCAGTGATCGATGGCAGTAGATCTAGGTTAATTGCCTAAGACAGAAGATCAACATTGACAGAAGATCAATGATCATTGTCAAATGATCAATACCCATTGACAGAGATCAATGGTCATTGTCAAATGATCAATACCCATTGACAGAGATCAATGATCATTGCTTGAAGGTCCGTGATAATTTACAAGGGCTCAATGACCTTTTATAAGAGCTCAATGTCCATTCATAACAAGAGATCAAAGACAAATGACAAGAGATCAAAGATAATTTATATGAATTCATTGACCACTTTACAATACGTCTGTGACCGTTGACAAAATGTCAATGAACTTTGTCAGAAAGTTAATTGCCGCTGAAAGAAGGTTAATGACGATTGAAAAGGGTGAACAAGATCAATGAGCATTGATATAAAGTAAACGACCTGACGGAAGGTCAATTACCATTGACAGATCAGTGGTGAGGGTTCCATTGACGAGGTCAAAACCGTTGAGACGTGGTCAATAACCATTCACAAGAGGTCAATAACCATTGACAAGAGGTCAATAACTATTGACAAGAGGTCATCACCATTGACAAGAAGTCAATAGCCATTGACATGAGGTCGGCAACCATTGACACGTGGTCAATAACCATTGACACGTGGTCACTAACCATTGACACGCGGTCAATAATCATTGACACGTGGTCAATAACCATTGACACGTGGTAAATAACCATTGACGAGTGGTCAATATCCATTGACACGAGATCAATAACCATTGACACGTGGTCAATAATCATTGACACGAGGTCAATAATCATTGACACGAGGTCAATAAGTTTTGAGAAGGGATCAATAACCATTGAGAAGGGATCAATAACCATTGCAAAGAGGTCAATAACCATTGACAAGAGGTCAATAATCATCGACAAAAGGTCAATAATCATTCACAAGAGCTCAATAACCACTGACCAGAGTTCCATAACCATTGACTAGAGGCCAATAACCATTGGCATGATGCCAATAACCAGTGATACTAGTTCAATAACCATTGACACGAAATCAATAACCATTGACACGAAATCAATAACATTGACCAGAGGTCAATAACCATTGACCGGAGCTCAATAACCATTGACCAGAGTAGGGTGTCCAAATCCGAAATCCTAAATCCGGCATCGGTTTTTTAAAAATCACTAAAACCCGAACAGTCGGTTTACCCGGTTTTTCTCCGTCGGATTTTTCGGTTTTGGTGATAAGTGTACAAAAAAAAATTATAATTGTTAAATTTACCCGTTTTTGTTTGCAACAACAAACACTGAATTTGAAGGTAAACAAACCATTACATGATTATATTCGTTTCGTCAATTTATGTGTTCCAATGATTTGTTTTAGTAAGATGAGTTCAGTATGGAAGTATTTCGAGAAAGACAGTGTGGATAAAACACGGGTCAATTGCTCGATGTTCCCAACGTCATTGTGTTACTGGGGATCTTCTACATCTTCTCTCATTCAACATATGCGAAAAATTCACAAAATTTAAATTGAAGGAAGTACATCCAAACCGTCGAAGCGGAATTCGGTTGCAATTATGACTAGTCATCTAGTACGTCTACCAAGCCAAAACAGAAAATAATGGAAAACTACACAAAAAAGACTGAGGGCATGAATGAAATTTTGGCAAGGTGCGTGACAGACTGCAGTCTCTTTTTAAAATATTATTAAAAAAAATCCTAATTTGATATAGCTTTTTATCCCCTCACCTTAGAGAGGAGGGTATATATCATTTGCTACGAGCCAAAAGTGTAACACATCGAAGGAGTGACCTAAGACCCTAAGTATGTTCGGCGGATATCCGTTTTGGGTCATTTTAAGTCGAATGAGCAATGTCCGTCCGTCTGTCTGTCTGTCTGCTGGCTGGTGCGCTCGATAACTCTCGAAAGGAGTAACCGATTGACTTCAATTTTGGTATGTGGTAATATTTTCTTCTATCTGCGGCTAAGTTCGAAGATGGGCCATATTGGTCCACTCCTTCTAGTACCTCCCCCACAAAGGGTTAACATTTAGTGAAATATTGAGTATTTAATAACTTCAATACTACTTATTTGAATCCTCTGAAATTCTACACATAGTATTAGTTTATTAGTCACTATTACCTCGATCACAAATGGACAATTTTGAACCAAAAGTTAATAGCTTATAACTTCATTCCCAGTGCATACAAAGACTTGAGATTTTGTACAGTGTAATGGTTTAATAGTACCTACAATACAATGCAAAATGGGCATTATTGGCACGCTCCTTTTAGTACCTCCCACACAAATGGACCATTTTGTACCAAAAGGTACCAGGTTATAACTTTAATACCAGTGCATATAAATACTTGAAATTTGGTACAGTGTAATGTTTTTATAGTACCTAGAGTCCAGAGAAAAGTGACCGTTATTGGGACGCCCCTTTTGGTACCTCTCATACAAATGGACCATTTTGTACCAAAAGTAAACAGCTTTTAACTTTAATACCAGTAGTTGCTTTAAAGTTATTTAATGCAATTTAAATTGATAATAATTTAAATAAACAAAAAAATAAAGAGCACCCCAGTAGGTGAGTTGGTAGCGTGCTCGCCTATGAGTTTGGGGGTCATGGGTTCCCACCAGAGGCTCTGGTCTGTCGCTGCAAACTCTAGCCGCATGGTCTTTGAATATAAATTTACTTCGTATTGTAATTCATATAAATAAATAATAATAAAATAAAAAAATAAATTATTTTAATAATATTTTTTTGAGACTCGAGGTGAGGGGATTCATTAGTCGGTTTACCCGACTGAACTTTCTCACGTGTTTATATATCTCTATGTACACTTTCCAGTTATTTTAAGCAGCAACTCGATTTCATTAATACACATTTGTTTTTTTACTTTTTAGTTTCGTTTAAAGCATATTGTTGAGTTTTTTTTATAGTTATCTTATAAATACAAAACATTATAAATAAAAAAATTGTGTTTTTTAATTTTAAAGCCTAAAACTGAAATGTCCGTTAACAATACGGTTTTAAAAAAAACCCGAAATGCCGGTTTTCTGATAGACCCGGATTTTTGGACACCCTAGACCAGAGGTCAATAACCATTGACCAAATGTCAATAACCATTGACCAAAGGTCAATAACCATTGACCAAAGGTCAATAACCATTGACCAAAGGTCAATAACCATTGACCAAAGGTCAATAACCATTGACCAAAGGTCAATAACCATTGACCAAAGGTCAATAACCATTGACCAAAGGTCAATAACCATTGACCAAAGGTCAATAACCATTGACCAAAGGTCAATAACCATTGACCAAAGGTCAATAACCATTGACCAAAGGTCAATAACCATTGACCAAAGGTCAATAACCATTGACCAAAGGTCAATAACCATTGACCAAAGGTCAATAATCATTGACCAAAGGTCAATAACCATTGACCAAAGGTCAATAACCATTGACCAAAGGTCAATAACCATTGACCAAAGGTCAATAACCATTGACCAAAGGTCAATAACCATTGACCAAAGGTCAATAACCATTGACCAAAGGTCAATAACCATTGACCAAAGGTCAATAACCATTGACCAAAGGTCAATAACCATTGACCAAAGGTCAATAACCATTGACCAAAGGTCAATAACCATTGACCAGAGGTCAATAACCATTGATCAGAGGTCAATAACCATTGACAAGAGGTCAATAACCATTGACCAGAGGTCAATAACCATTGACCAGAGGTCAATAACCATTGACCAGAGGTCAATAACCATTGACCAGAGGTCAATAACCATTGACCAGAGGTCAATAACCATTGACCAGAGGTCAATAACCATTGCCAGAGGTCAATAACCATTGCCAGAGGTCAATAACCATTGACCAGAGGTCAATAACCATTGACCAGAGGTCAATAACCATTGACCAGAGGTCAATAACCATTGACCAGAGGTCAATAACCATTGACCAGAGGTCAATAACCATTGACCAGAGGTCAATAACCAATTACCAGAAGTCAATAACCATTGACCAGAGGTCAATAACCATGGACCAGGGTCAATAACCATTGACCAGGGGTCAATAACCATTGACCAGAGGTCGATAACCATTGACCAGAGGTCGATAACCATTGATCAGAGGTCGATAACCATTGACCAGAGGTCGATAACCATTGACCAGAGGTCGATAACCATTGACCAGAGGTCGATAACCATTGGCATGAGGTCAATAATCATTGAAACGAAATCAATAGCCATTGAAATAGGGTCAATGGCAGAATTACAGTCTTAAGGCAATGTCCGTTGACTTGTATGTAGGAAACGGCAATGAGACATGAGGTTAATGAATTGTGATCAGAAGCCCATGATCACTAGAAGGTGGTCAATGAATATAGATGTGCGTTCAATGACCTTTGACTGGATGTCAATGAATATAGATATGTCTTCAGTGACTATTGACTGGAGATCAATGAATATTTATGTGAAATGAATTAACTTTGACTGGAGATCAGTGAATATTGATGTGAAGTGAATGATCTTAAACTGGAGGTCAATGAATATTGATATGAATTGAATGAGGTCAATAACCATTTATTGGAGCCTTGTAAATGTAGATGTGAGGTAAATGACCTTTAATTAGAGGTCAATGAATATTGAAGTGAGGTCAACGACGATTGACTGGAAACATGGAACATAGGGGCCTCAACCATTGACTGAATGTCAATGAGTATAAATGTGAAGTCAATGACTATTGAGTAGATTTCAATTAATATATACACATACATGAGGTCAATGACCATTGTCAGGAGGACAATGCATTTTTATGTGAAGTCAATGAATATAAATGTCACGTCAATGACCATTGATTGGGTTTTAATTAATATAATAAGTAATGTAAGTAAATGTAAGCTGAATGTTCATTGACTAGAGATCAATGCATGTAGATGTAAAGACAAATCCATTGTCTGAATGATAATGACCGTTTTTCACAAGTTTCGCTCTTTCATCACGTCAAATCATATACAAATACTTGGCCATAAATTTTGATGAATATTTTTATAAGAATATATATGTTAGCTCAACGACCACTGTCTGAATTTTTCAATGAATTTTTATGTGGGGTCAATTACCATAGAGTTCAATGAATATAAATGTTAAGTCGATGAGCACAATCTGGAGGTCAATGCATTTTTCTGTGAGGTCAATGGCCTTTGAATAGAAGTCAATGAATATAGATGTGAGGTCAATGACTTCCACTGAGTGGAGGTCAATGAATATAGAAATGAGGCCAATGACTATTCACTGGAGATCAGTGAATATATATATGAAATAAATGACCCGTGACTGGAGTCAATGAATTTGAATGTAATGTTTTTACTAAGCCCATAATTATGATTTAAGTTTCTCTTTTTATGCAATATTCCATATTATGACATTTGTGTTTTTTATATGGTACCTAATTTCTAAATTACGCTATCTCTGATAAGAGGACCCTATTTCAAGTGAGAGTATTTTTTCCAACGCTTTGCGCAAAACTTGTAAACAATTCTATAGGTCCGATTACCACCAGTGGCACCCAATTTGCGGTTTATTATTACAATACCTCATCAAAGGTAGCGATGCGTATAAAAATGCAACAGCCATTGTAGTTGCAATTGCATTTGCAACTAACTACATACAATTTCTAACATTGTCGCATGAACGGACAGACGGTTTGGAACTATTTACCGTGCCACAACTATCACGCAATGTTTCACTTTGTTTATATTTTTGAATTGAAGTGGTTAGGCCTCCCTACCAATTATGAGCATTGTTTTGATGAAGTTAAGTGGCCGGAGAGTCACAAAGAAAAAACGTCAGCAGTTATGAATCGGTGCAAAAGTGTCTCAAACATTAGTAGGCATTATAACATACTCATATAGGGACTTTCTTATACTAACCGTCAAATCATTGTTTTCATTTCTTGTTCAATCTATGATCCACAAATATTTTTTTCTATACTTTTTTCCCATTACCCCACAAGAGGTTTTGAGTTTTTTTCTTTGATCCAAGATATATGACACTCCTTGGGGGATTTTTTATTGGCTACTTCAATGCTTCAGTGTTATTGTCTAGCAACGTTTTTTGTATTAATTTTCCGCAAATAAATCCATTAAAATAGTCATAATCTCCAAGTCGGTCACTGTGTCAGTGAAGTGAATGTCTTCTGTTTATGATTTGTATTTATTTTGCCTCCATATACAAATTTTTTGGCTTATATAAGTTTATTTATTTACAAATTATTGATTACATAAAAAATCATGTATATCTGTTGAGTGCGCATAAAATAATAAAATGTGTTGCTAAACTTTGTCGACTATTTGAGGATTGTTTGGCACCGCGACACAGTGGAACAATGTCGTTTAAAAATTATATATAAGTAAGTGTAGGAATCATTATCAGGTTTATTGGTTTGTTTTAAATTAACATTGTCAAGAATCAATGACTATTGACAGAAGGTCAATGACCATTGACAGAAGGATAATGACCATTGACAGAAGGTCAATGACCATTGACAGAAGGTCAATGACCATTGACAGAAGGTCAATGACCATTGACAGAAGGTCAATGACCATTGACAGAAGGTCAATGACCATTGACAGAAGGTAAATGACCATTGACAGAAGGTCAATGACCATTGGCAGAGGGTCAATGACCATTGACAGAGGGTCAATAACCATTGACAGAGGGTCAATGACCATTGAAAGAGGGTTAATGACCATTGACAGAGGTTCAATGACCATTGACAGAGGGTCAATGGCCATTGGCAGAGGGTCAATGGCCATTGGCAGAGGGTCAATGGCCATTGGCAGAGGGTCAATGACCATTGACAGAGGGTCAATGACCATTGGCAGAAGAACGATGACCATTGGCAGAAGAACGATGACCATTGACAGAAGGTCAATGACCATTGACAGAAGGTAAATGACCATTGACAGAAGGTCAATGACCATTGGCAGAGGGTCAATGACCATTGACAGAGGGTCAATAACCATTGACAGAGGGTCAATGACCATTGGCAGAAGAACGATGACTATTGATAGAAGATCAAGGACCATTGACAGAAGGTCAACGACCACTGACAGAAGGTCAACGACCATTGACAGAAGGTCAATGACCATTAGCAGAAGGTCAATGACCATTGAGAAAAGGTCAATGACCATTGACAAAAAGTCAAAGACCATTGACAAAATGTCGAAGACCATTGAAAAACTCATTGAAAGAATATCAATAACCATTGGCATAAAGACGATGGCCATTGACAGTAGGTCAATGACTATTGACAGAAATTCAATAACATAATTCAATTAGCAGAAGTACGATGGCCATTGACATAAGGTCAATAACCATTGACAAAAGGTCAATGACCATTGAAAAATATTCAGTGACCATTGACTCACGGTCTATAATCATTGACAGAAGGTCACTGACCATTGACAGAAGATCAATGACAATTGGCCGAAGGGCAATGACCATTGACAAACGATCAATGACCATTGACAAAAGGTCAATGCCATTGATATAGGGTCAATGACTATAGACAAAAAGTCAATAGCCATTAGCAAAAGGTCAATGACCACTGGCATAAAGATGATGACCTTTGGCAGTGGATCAATGACTATTGACAGATATTCAATAACTTAATTCAATTAACAGATGGACGATGACCATTGACAGAAGAATGATGACCAATGACATAAGGTCAATAACCATTGACAAAAGGTCAATGAGCATTGAAAAATAGTCAGTGACCGTTGACACAGGGTCAATAATCATTGACAGAAGGCCACTGACCATTGACAGAAGATCAATGACCATTGGCAGAAGATCAATGATCATTAACAAAAGATCAATGACCATTAACAAAAGATCAATGATCATTGACAAAAGGTCAATGACCATTGACAAAAGATCAATGACCATTGACAAAAGATCCATGATTATTGACAAAAGGTCAATGAACATTGACAAAAGGTCAATGACTATTAACAAAAGGTCAATGACTATTAACAAGAGGTCAATGACTATTGACAAAAGGTCAAGGACTATTGACAAAAGACCATTGACAAAAGTTCAATGCCATTGATATAGAGTCAAAGACTATAGACAAAAGGTCAGTAGCCATTAGCAAAAGGTCAATGACCATTGACAAAAGATCAATGATCATTGACAAAAGTTCAATGACTATTGACAAAAGGTCAATGACTATTGACAAAAGGTCAATGACTATTGACAAAAGACCATTGACAAAAGGTCAATGACTATTGACAAAAGGTCAATGACTATTGACAAAAGGTCAATGACCATTGACAAAATGTCAATCACAATTGACAATAAGTCAATGACCATTAACAAAAGATCAATGATCATTGAAAAAAGGTCAATGACCATTGGCAAAAGCTCAATGACTTTCTTTTTCGACCCATACTAATGGAATATGGTATAAATTGTCGTATAGGTGTATTTAATTCAGATTATTTTTCATTCTTTTAGATATCTTTTACAGAAATTAAAAATATTCTTCGTTTCTATATGACATTTCCCAATTTAAATCCACTGTTCACAACGGTTGGCTTTGTTAATCCGTTTAAAATCCTACTACTTATGTATGTGATTTTGATTATAAAGCTAACTCTGATAAAATCTCATTTATTTTTGCTTCAAAAAATGCTTACGTTCATTTTCTTTGAAAAGACGATTAAAACTCAGGATTTACTAGCCGTGCACTTCAAACATTCATTAGGCTAGAAATAAAATGTATATTTGTCATAAGTACTCATATTGCCAGAGTCATATTTGCACAGTCACTGATTTACTTATATATGTTTTGGGGGCAGCTACTAACACTTCCTGATTGAAATGTAATGAAAACTACAAACAAACCAGACTGACACACGGACAAACAGACGGACTCACAAATGTAGCCCCAAAACAGCCTTAGGTTAGTTAACCTAAAAACCTGAAAACCAGACCTACATACAAGTGTTTATCTCGAACAAGCGTTCGCGCCTGCGCCTTAACGATCAACGACTGATTTAAAATTGAAAAAAATCCAAAATCAAATTAACAAGCGCATAAAGAGACATTAGGTGTTCGCCAATGGTCGCCGCCATATTCAAGCCATAGTTCGTACTTTTACTTTTTTTGTGTCTATCAACTTGATTTATTTGATTTAAATGCAATTTAAATTTGCAATAATACAAGTTTGCCTGGGTTTTCTTTTCAACTTGCATTGACGTAGAAAAATAGTAATTTGGGTGAAAAAATAATGCTAATAATAACATGACATAATTTGAATATCATTGACACTCCAGCGTAATCTAAATTACATCTAGAGAGATAATAAAATGTAGACAGGTTTTGCATTACTTTCGCAAACCGCCCCTTTAATACATATTTGCATTACATTGCGTTAGTACATTACATTGTGTTAATACAGTTTGGAAAGGCGTTTGCAACACTTTAAAGGAAATTTAATACACTTTATAGGGATTTCATATACAGCATTAATAAGGTTGGACTTCATCATAAATGGACTTTAAGTTAACGGGAGACAAACATTTATGCTATTACTTTTGACGGCTTGTAGTTTTATTGCATTGTCTATATTTAGAGATGTGCAATCCAAATACGGCTTTAATTTCAAAATAATTGTTATCTGGACATACTTGAGCACAGTGGACATTTTTTGCAAGAATTTGTAGAAAAAACATCAAACCTAAGGCCCTATATTTGTTTAGTGGAAATCCGTTATAGGACTTTTTATGTCACTTGAGGTATGACCGTCCGTCTGTCTGGCTGGCTGTGGCGCACGATAACTCTTAAGATAAACTGAAAGATTTAAAACTTTAATATATATTCCAAACTCTGGATAAGTTCTGAGATGGATCATATTGGACCACTCTTTCTTCTACCCTCACATAAAAGGTTATCATTAATTTCCTTATAACTTCTGAGACAACTCTAAAGCAGGACTCAGAAAATACAATAGTGTAGTGAGAAAGACTCGGAATAAATCAGGGATTGTCCTGTGCAGTAATATTAAAGAAAGATCCGAAGTCTGTAGGCTAACGAAAAGAATTTGTACATAAATGTGGGAAGGCTTCCGATCCATCACCCTGTTATCATTTCTGTTGAAGAATTTGTAGAGAATGATCGATAGTTACCCCAGAGTGAATATAGAGCAAATACTACTGTCTGCCCATCATGCATATTGCTGGCCTAACTCCACTGTAACCAGAATGTACAATGTGTTTAGCTCTGGTTATCGAAGGTCCCTTTGGTGTACAGGAAAAACAATATATACATACCACGGTCTCGACTGCGGTGAAACCCAACAGAAACGGCTTCTGGGTTAATATTGCAGCTGCCTCCGTCCCAATAAAACATGGCAAGTCTCTGAGTACGCTCTAAGTTTCGTCGCCATTAAGTTGGTGGTGTAGGTTCAGTTGACATAGTCCTGATTTGTACGAGTCTGGCTCTGAACGCAAAATCTCATAAGGACTTTGCGTCAACCCTCGCATGGCCTCCCTGCTCTGCATAGATAACCATGCGACGAAAACAAATCGTAACTACACATCGAGCCTAGATAACGGCTCTGAGTTGGGACCCAGTGAAGATATGAGTACCGAAAATATTAACGACAATATAAAAAACGATAACATAAACAACATAAAAAATACAAAAAAAAAATAAACATATCACTGAAGTAAGTGAAGAGAATCCCTTTGGACCCTCTTCGAAAACGCAGAGATCTCCCTGTAGTAGTGTTGCTTTTCCAATAGCGAAAACAGCCAAAACAGTACAAAGTGATATGGACCTCTCTCCCTCCCCCTCTCAAGCTAGTGGAAGGATTCAAAGAATACCTTTGAAAAGTGTTCCACCGAAGAATAATACGTCCACGACGATAAATGATTAGATCCACCTCATTCGGTTACGAAATGAGGAAGAACAAGCATTCGTGAACCTTGGAAACAAGCTCTGCGCTATGAACGCAGTCAACCGTCGAAAACAAGAAGAGGAGACTCAATAGGAAAAAAAAGAAGAAACCTATAAAACCAAGAAACGAAGCAATTACGATCACTGCCGGCAGCTCTACCTATGCTGAAATTTTGAAGAAGGCGAAAACAGCAATAAAGCCCGAAGAAAGTGGCATTAACATAAAGAAAATACGAAAAACAAAAGATGGCAACGTATTCGTAGAGATGATGAAAGGAGATGGGCAGGCTAAGAAACTTGAGACCGCATTAAAAAGCTCGCTAGGAACGAACTTACAAGTGAAAACCCTGCAGATAAATTTCATATTGACATAAGGGACATGGAGGAGTGAACAGATGCAGATGAAATAATCCAAAGTATCCTAAAAGTTTCTAAAGAAACTGATGCAACCAAATTTAAAGTCAAGAATATACGCGATTCATATGGAGGGACAAAACAGGCCTTAGTAGAACTTCCTGCCAACCACGCAATCGCTATATTGAAGAATAAAAAGATTAGAATCGGACCAGTAGTATGCAGGGTAAGGGAGAAAACCTTTGCCAAACGATGTTTTAGGTGCTTGGAACCAGGCCACTTAGCTCGGCTTTGCCAGGGAAAAGATCGCAGTCAGATCTGCATGAGATATGGAATTAATGGACACAAGGTCAGAGAGTGTAGAAATAACCCACGATGTGTAATATGCCTAGAGGCTGGCTATACAAATGGACGTAGATGTAGTTCTCATAAGTGAACAATACAAAAAACAAGACAATGATGTCTTCTCTCGATCTCTTAGTACTGAATCAGGGAAATTCTCCAA
The DNA here is from genome assembly GCA_963930755.1 of Eudasyphora cyanicolor. NCBI lineage: Eukaryota > Metazoa > Arthropoda > Insecta > Diptera > Muscidae > Eudasyphora > Eudasyphora cyanicolor. The sequence continues at coordinate 172,438,969 of OZ005738.1, forward strand.
CATTCCGGAGAGGGGATTCCGGCACAATTATAGACATTTGGGCTTCGTCGATATGTGTAGCTGAAGAATGTAAAAAATGGGATGTACTAGAGGACGAAACACTTAGCGACCATCAATACATCCTTATAGAAATGGATCGCTCTAGTCAAGAGATGCCAAATATTCCCTCAAGACGTCGCTGGAATACTCGTAAGCTTAACACCGAAGCATGCGAAGCAGCGTTAACAAGACTAAAAGAAATGCACTCTACAACGAATAGTGTTAATATCAGCAGGAGAATACGAGCCCTTCTCAAATGAAGAAATATTATATACCGCAAGAAAGCTGAAAAAAGCTAAGGCACCTGATCCAGATGGAGTGCCAAACGAAATCATAACACTTACGGCACACTGCTGGCCGGAATTGTTTACCGATACATTTAATATGTGTTTGAAGACAGGCATATTCCCAAATATTTGGAAAAAGCAGAAGTTAGTTCTCCTACGTAAGGGAAATAAACCCCTAGATAATCCTTCATCCTTCCGGCCGTTGTGTCTGCTGGACAATTCGGGAACATTTTTGGAGAGATTACTGTTGAATAGATTAGAAGCTGAGCTATATGCAAACGGAGGGTTCTCCCCAATGCAATTCGGATTTGTGAAAAAGAAATCAACTCTAGACGCCATTTCCCAAGTAGTGAACACAGCCCAGAAATCTGCAAATTGGAATGTTATTCGAACAGAAATCAGGAAGAGGAACTTTTCGAACTATTTAGTCAAAATGATTGATAATTATCTAAATGAGCGAACACTAGAATATCAAACCAACCAGGGGGCAAAACATTTCAGTGTGTCGGCAGGTGTACCACAAGGATCGATTATAGGACCTTTCCTTTGGAATCTTATGTATGACGGTCTCTTAAACCTTAAATTACCAGATGGGGCTTCACTGGTGGGTTATGCAGACGATGTCGCCCTTATAGTGGATAAGTCAGACTCTGCTTTGACTGAAATTGTAACAAATGACTGTTTAGGTAGAGTAAATAGGTGGTTAAAATCCAAACATCTACAACTTGCAGCGTCAAAAACTGAGGCAATCATGGTTACCAAGCGGAGATCTTTCGTTTATCCCCAATTCCACGTTGACGGATACAACATTAAAATAAACAAGAGTTTAAAATATCTTGGTGTCTACATTGATTGGGGGGATCACTTTTGCTGAACATGTAAAAGTGGTATCAGAGAAGGCCCTAGGAACAGCTAGAAAACTGGCGCAAATAATGCCAAATAAACGAGGACCGAGGCAAACGACCAGGGAATTGATCGCAGGTGTCTCATATGCACAGATGCTCTACGCGGCTCCTATTATAAGTAACAAAGTACGAGAACGCTTATCACTAACAAGTAGACCTGAAAAAGTTCAACGAATGGCTACAATTCGAGTTACGTCTGCGTATCACACAATTTCGACTTAAACAGCGGCTGTACTAGCTAGTATACCTCCCGTAGATTTACTTTTGGAAGAGAGGAGAGAAATATACGAGGAGACTAAATCAATAGCAAATGTAGGAATGCTGCACGACCTTAACCGTAAGTCCATAAAGTTAAATGCAAGAAAAAGATTGTATCAGAAGTGGCAACTGAGATGGGATACAGAACAAACTGGCAGATGGACTCACAAATTGATCCCAAATATTGAAAAATGGGTGGAAAGAAGCATGGTGAAATAAATTTCTTCCTAACACATGCATTAAGCGGGTATGGAAACTTTGCGACATACCTGGTGAAATTTAAAATAAGAGAACATGGAATATGTGACATGTGCGGAGAAATAAACGATACTGTCGAACACACAATATTTGTCTGTTGTGCCTAGGAACAGTTAAGACGCGATCTCAACCGATCCATAAGAGCCAACATTACAGCGGAGAATTTTGTTAACATAATGATGGAGAAGGTAGAAAATTGGAAGGCGTGCTCATCATTTATAGAACATATTCTACGAGCGAAATCTGAGGTACAGAATAACAGATTGCCGAACCCCTAATCTATATACAATCGTATATAGGATGGGGGAGTAGGATAAGATACCAACTGCGTTAAGCAGTAAATAACCCACCCCGAAGTAATGCGAAAGCGGTCCCGGGTTGGTCGTTCAAGTGTAGGACCACTAGTTGATAGCGCGCTATCACTACGTCCCAAAAAAAAAAACCTAACCTAAGCTAACCTAACCTAACCTAACCTAACCTAACCTAACCTAACCTAACCTAACCTAACCTAACCTAACCTAACCTAACCTAACCTAACCTAACCTAACCTAACCTAACCTAACCTAACCTAACCTAACCTAACCTAACCTAACCTAACCTAACCTAACCTAACCTAACCTAACCTAACCTAACCTAACCTAACCTAACCTAACCTAACCTAACCTAACCTAACCTAACCTAACCTAACCTAACCTAACCTAACCTAACCTAACCTAACCTAACCTAACCTAACCTAACCTAACCTAACCTAACCTAACCTAACCTAACCTAACCTAACATAACCTAACCTAACCTAACCTAACCTAACCTAACCTAACCTAACCTAACCTAACCTAACCTAACCTAACCTAACCTAACCTAACCTAACCTAACCTAACCTAACCTAACCTAACCTAACCTAACCTAACCTAACCTAACCTAACCTAACCTAACCTAACCTAACCTAACCTAACCTAACCTAACCTAACCTAACCGGATGAGAATATACTTATATAGCTATATACATAAGGCAATAAATCTTTTTTCTTTGTGCGGATATTCCAGAATAAACAAATGTTTTTACCGCAATCCTATCACTAAACTACGGAAAATTGGACCAGTAAAATTAAAAAACAGTGATAGGTCCACTAACGACAGGCGTCGGTCAGCAAATTGTCCCTTTTTTATGAAAACACAAATTGTCACCTTGTAGCATATCCTATGGAGTAGATAACCCAACTAGTCGCTTACTAAGGAGTAGATAACGCAACTTACCGTCAATTAAGAAGTAGATAACCCAATTTGTCGTTTACAAAGTAGTATATAACCCAACTGCATCTCTACTAAGGAGTAGCTAACCAAACTTGCTTCAACTGTGTCATAGATAACACAACGGGCCCTTTACGGAGTAGGTAATCCAACTATTAATCTAATAAGGTGTGGATAACGTAATAGACCACCGACTCAGGGGTTCACAACTCGACGTCTACTTATACTGCTGGGTAAGAAAACCCAATTTGTCGTCAACTAAGGAGTACATAACCGAACTGACCTTCTAATAAGGGATAGATAGCCAAACTGACCGCATACTAACGAGTAGATAACTCAACATTAATTTTACAACTGTACGTATGCTAAACAGTAGATAAACCAACATTAATTTTGCTAGGTATGTATTATATAAATCAACTGAACCTCTACTAAGGAGTATATAATCGAACTGATCCTCTCCTAGAAAGTAGATAACTCAATTTGCTGTATACTAAGGAGTAGATAACCCAATTGGTCGTCTAAGGATTAGATTTCTCTTTTGTGGTCGTATGATGACATATCACATCCTGCAATGTTGTTTGGTGCATTTAACCCTAATTAACTGATATAAATCATTGCCCTACGTGTTCAGATCAGTAATAGCTAACATTTTAACCAATACTGGGATCAGCAGACTCAAATAAATTGGAATTTTAAGATATAAATTGGAATCTCGTAGAGAATATTTGGCATTTTATTCGTCCGATATTGCAGTGTACTATCCCGTTCTTTCTCGAATGCAAGTTTCGTGTGAGATTAACGCTTCGCTTAGTCGTTCTTGACCGTTCGTATTTGTAATAGTACCAGTATTTACCATGTTACTGATCATGCAGAATTTTTTATTTGACCAAACACGCAACCAGTTCCAAAATCAAACTTTATTGATTTCATTTGCAAATAAATTTCATCTCCCGGTTGTATAATACATACATCTAGCGTTGCACTGCAGCAACTGCTGCTGATGGACTATGGACTGTGGTCATTTAAGCGGTTGACTTTTGCCTGCCGCTTAAGCGAGGTTGAAACAAATCCCCCCCAAAAAAAACTCCACATCTAATATTACTCTGCCGGTTGGGAGGTAAAAATCCGCAAATGCCGGGCATACTCTGTATCTAATATTATTGCAATCACATTCACGTACATTGCAGCTTAACTCGAAAGGCTGACAAAAGCCAGAAAATTTCTTTACTTAGTTAAGTTGCATCACAAAAGGAGTGAATTTGAGTTTCAAACACTGTCTCGGGTTTAGTGATAGCCACAATAATAGCATTTGGTTAAAGCCCCATGGAGTGTTGTCCGTTGCTTGCCGTTGTTATTACTTGAATCAGGAAATCTTGCCTCTTTTGGATGTTAGTCATTCAAAAAATTGTAACAAACTGAAAACGGTCTACGCTGAACTCAAGTGGGGCACTGTGCCTTCTCGCTTTTCACTGCTGACACCAGCAGCAGTGATAGCGTTTGAATACATATGTACCCCAGCAGACCACTTCTGTTGCAGCATTACTACAAAATTTGTTTTCCATTAGTCTATCATAACAATTTGTTAAATGGTATAATTATATACATGTGTATATATTTGGCAAAATAGCACACAAAAATTCAAAACATATGTACAATGGTTTTGTTAAAGTAATAAATAATGCTCCTCCTTCTCTTTCACATCTCACAGTGGATACTTATAGTTGGCTTTGTTTCAGTTGCGAGTGAAGTACTATGTACATGCAATTTTTAGACATGGGAATGAAATTTTGTTATTTCACCGTATCTGGATTTATCTAATTACAAAATTGCTTGCAAAAAATGTTAAAAACATTTTAAAGAAAATCAATTTTCCTTGAAATATTATAATTGTCCAACAATCAGGGACCGTTCAAAGAGTTATGTGTAAGACCCTGTCGGTTATATAAGTACACATGAGTGTGCTACCAATGACAAGCCATGAATCCTTAAAAAGCACTTTAATTGGGTAACTCCAAATTAAAATATTGAATTTAGCTGTGGTACATATGATTTTTTGCACAATCAAAAAAGTCGTCGTCGCATTCATAAACATAGTGGCACTACTCGTATTACTATGACGAATGATATTAATGAATCAGGTGCTGTTACCAAAAGCTTTAGAGCTTATAAACCACACAACACATTACACAAACAAATTAGAGTACAATATCTTCAAAACTTTGGGAGATACAGATCAGCTAATTTAAACAAGTGAATTTTTTAATTCAGTTGTTATGGACAATTTTGACAATAGGGTCTGAATATTTAATATTGACCTATGTAGTTTATTTTTGGCTAAAATGTTTATAAGCAGTTACAAATAGGTAAAATAAGATCGCGTTGTAATTTTTTTTTTTTTTAAATTTTGTGGGCACTTTAATTTAAAAAAAAATTAACAAAAAATAGTTTTTTGTTTTACGAAATTTGTTATTGCTCTCGATCGGCTGAACCGATTTTTGCATAGTTTACTTTGTTTTAAAGAGGACACAATGCGCCATTTTCTGTAAAAACATTTTGTACGAAAGTTTTATTTTGAAAAAAACTTTCGTAGAAAAAATTGCCCCCCCTCTATTTTCTTCAAATTCCCTTTTCACAGAATATTCGTCGCACCCTCACAAATCCAGAACAGTAAAATAATGTTGTGAAACTCAATATTTGTAAAAGTTATGGACGAATTACCAATACTTGTCTGACAATTTTCGTCTGCTTTTTGCAAAACACTGCACAGTGGTACGAATTCAGAAAGGGGAAATAATTTTACCGTTTCTTAACCAAACAACCGATTGCGACCAAACTTTGTAGATGAAGAGGTGTTAGAGAAATTAAGTTTTATAAAGGGTGGTTAAATTGTAAGCGCCGATGTTGAATGTGAACCCCACCTAAATGTTAAGTTTTTTTTCTACATTTCTCAGTTTCAGACTAACTCAATTTGAACCATGGAAAGATACACAATCAATCGAGCAACGCGTTAAAGTTTTTTAAGCCTTTTACGAAAATGGGCGTTCAAATCAAAATGCATTTCGTGCACTTCGTGATGTTTTTTTGATCAGCATAATCGACCAAATGTGTCCACAGTCGGGAGAAGTGTGCACAAATTTCAGCAAACCGGGTCTGTAGGAGATGTGAAAAAACCTGTGCATGCTCGCTCAGTACGTTTGGTGCGGCTTATGGGCTGGCGACGTCATCGGGCCATACTTCTTCGAAATGAGGCCGGTCAGGCAGATACTGTGAATGGTGTTCGCTATCGTGAGATGATAACGAACTTTTTATGGGTCGAATTGGAAGATATGGATGTGGACAATATGTGGTTTCAACAGGACGGTGCCACTTGCCACACAGCTAACGAAACAATGGCTCTTTTGCGCAACAAATTCAGTGGATGTGTTATCTCACGTCGTGGCGATGTCAATTGGCCACCAAGATCATGTGATTTGACACCATTGGACTTCTTTCTTTGGGGTTATTTGAAAGGAAAGGTGTACGTCGATAAGCCAGCAACAATTCAAGAGCTAAAGGATGAGATAATTCGGCACATTAACGGCATAGAACCTCAATTATGCCTCAACGTCATCGAAAATTTGGATCATGGGATGGAGGTGTGCCGCCGAGGTCGCATCGGCCATTTGGACGATATTTTGTTCCATACATAATTGAACCATACCAATATTATCATAATAAAAAGAAATTACAATAATTTCCTAAATAATTTGTGTTTTATTCAAAATCAACATCGGCCCTTAAAATTTAACCACCCTTTAGATTTCCGCCAAAGATACTTAGGGTACCTTAGGTCACCCCATCGATATGTTACACTTTTAACCTGCAGCATCTGATATATAAGTACACCCTTGTTCATACCTTTTTCATTGTTTAAAAACCGGATTATATTTAAATTCTCTTATTTTTACCAATGTTATTTCCAAATGAAAATAATGAATTTAATCGTGGTACATATGATTTTTTTGTACAATCAAAATAATGATTTTTTTTTCCAAAAAAAAATGTTTTCTGTTGGCACGAAAAAAAAATAAGAAATACTTACAGAAAAAGATCGCAAAATAAATTGTGTGTTCCGTTTCTTTTTTTTTGAAAACTAGCATCCTAACGAGGAATGGGGGTAACGTTAATTCGTGCAAAAAAGTCGAATGTTTCGAAATTTAAATTTTTAAATTTTTGGTAACACTTTGAAGCGATAAATGCGATTTTTCCGAGAAGTAATCGAATAATTGGTTATTGTTAAATAAAAAAATTAACAAATTTAAAAAAACTCGAAGCGTTAACTCGAAAATTATGTAAAGAAATAGTGTTAAAATTTTCAAAAGGATCCGTTCAGTAGTTTTTGGGTTATGAGGGGCACCGTCTGTGAAAACATGGGTTAGTGGGAAAAACGCTTTAAAGTTTTCTGATGCACTGAGTCACGTATGAGGCGCGGTGGCCTAGACTGCTGTATCTCTATGTTTTGCTCCGATATTTGCACCTCAAATTTTTACACAATATTCTTGAAAGTTTCTCTATTGAAAAAAATGGGGAAGTTGCCACGTCCCTTTTGGTACCTCACATACAACGTTACCGTTGTGCGACTAAAGCGGCTTTTTTGAAGCCATGTCACTTTTGCTGCCCCTTTTTCAGATATCCCCTTTTTGCCCTTTATGAAATTTTTTCCACTTTTCTCAACCGGAACAGTTTTGTATGCTTTTTAAAACATTCTATTCTTATTTTTTAGGTTTAGGAACGTCAAATATTTGTTTACAAATATATATATATCCAACACCACACTGTGGTACAGGGTATAATGAAATTGTGTATTTGGTTGTAACGCATAAATAGAGAAGAGATGGACCCATAGTTTTTTATTTTTATTTATTTATTTATTAACAATTATACTTATAACTAAATTACAAATATAATGCAAGCATTTTTATATATTGTCTGTCTATATGATCGTGTGATAAAAGTGTAGGTATTAACCGATCTTTACGAAAATTAAAAAAAAAGTCATATTTTGGACCATATCCGATTAGATTTCTTGCCGACTTACGGCATACCAAAACATGGACTGATATTCCCCAATGTTACTAGGGACGATTTGGTCCAATATCAAGTAATAATTCTTAAATTTTAGCCAAAGCAATTGGAAAATGCGTTTTCTAAATCGTCAAGAACTGACATCAAAGGTGAATTTTATATGGAGGCTATACCAAACATGGACCGATATACCCCATTTTTGTAAATATCGCTTCATATTTTCGATCTGCACTTTGATCACAAGAATGCATCGACAGACGGAAATGGCTAACTCGATCAAAAAACTGATTATATGCCTATCGGTATAATAAACTATGGGGGTATCTCTTTGATTTGTTAGACGTAGTGACCTTAGGGTCTTAGGTCACTACTTCGATGTGTTACACTTTCGGCCCGTAGCAAATGATATATACCCTCGTATCACAAGTGAGGGTATAAAAAACCAGTAAGGAAAATCAGAAAGTCGGGCGGGGCCGACTATATAATTCCGTACACCTACCTAACAATGCGAAAATGGGCATTGTAATAAGAATTTGGCAGTGTTCATACATGTGATAAGTAAACTCTCTCTCTGTTGAATTTCGTACTGATCGGATAAAAAAACGGTTTCTACAGCGCTTACATGTCAAATCGGGTGAAACATATATGTGGGGGCTATGTCTAAATCTGAACGGATATTCTTCGAATTTGGTAGTGTTCATTGACGTAATAAGAAAACTCTCTCTGCCGAATTTCATACAGATCGAATGTAAAATACAGCGCTTATATGTCAAATCGATATCTAAATCTGAAAGCATTTTCCCCGAATTTGGTAGTGTTCATCCATGGAATAAGAAAATTCTCTCTGTCGAATTTTGTACTGATCGGATATAAAATACAGTTTCTACAGCGCATACATGTCAAATCGGGGGTAAGATATATATGGGGCTATATCTAAATCGACTCAAAAAGTGATGCTATGTCGATCGGTATAATAAACTATGGTTCTATTTCTTCTCTTTTTTGGGCGTTGCAAATACATAAATCCACAAAGTCATAATACCCTGTACCACAGTGTAGTGTAGGGTATAAATTTGGTTAACAGTTGTTCGCAGCCGTTGTTGTTTTTATACCCTCCACCATAGTATGGGGGTATATTCATTTTGTCACTCCGTTTGTAACACCTCTAAATATTGATCTGAGACCCCATAAAGTATATATATTCTTAATCGTCGTAAAATTCTAAGAATATTTAGCCATGTCCGTCTGTCCGTCCGTCTGTTGTAATCACGCTACAGTCCGTAATAATAGAGATAGGTTGATAAAATTTGGTATAAATATTTCTTATAGTTGCAGGTTGTTTGGGATTGCAAATGGGCGATATCGGTCCATATTTAGATATAGCTCCCATATATAGCATCTAACTCTTGTTGTGATTCCTACTGTTCTCTAATGTTGATCTACTATATTTTTTGTGTTATTTTCTAACATGGTGGAGGGTGCTATCCATGGCATGGGAGGGTATATAAGTTATTTCTCTTCGTGTAATAGTAGTGCAATTTAAATTTTAGAATTGTATCACTGTTCGGAGTCAATGATCCATCCCACAAAATGCAATTTATGTTGACGGCGACCCTGTCTCTTGCATCACTTTAAAAAAAAATAATAAAATTATTTGTTATTATTTTTTTGCGGTTTTATTGAACAAATACATACATTTACAGTGGCAAACCGCAGCTAAGTATGCTAAGAACTTAAAATATTTTTGGTATGTCATAGAAAAACGTGAGAGGTCTTAATGAGAAAATCCAGCAACAACACAGCACAGCACACCTGTTCCAAGTTCCACCTATAGAAAATCCCCGGGTAACTTGTTATCTAACAAATTTGTTATGTTTTATAAGATGGCCTAAGCCACAGACCAGAAAAACGTTTAAGTCTTGAGAAATCGTGTCTATATGTCAGAAGTCTTAATTTGTTGTTGTTTGTAATAAAAACCCAAAATGTATGAATGAAAATTGTTAATTAATTTGACGACGTTTTGGACTGTCGTCTAGTATTTTTAAATGAACTATGTATGCATGGAAAAACAAACAACAGATATAGTTTGTTAAAAACAAGTCCATCCCACTATTGCATATACGCACCGAGCACACATCTCGCTTGCCCCATGTCACATAGTGTCCGTCCGTTTATCTGGATTTGAGCCAGAAATAAGTTCAAATGTATAACGACATCTATAAACAGTTAATTGTTGGTCATGTTAACTGGTGAGTAAGAGATGACCGCTGTTAGTTCGGTTGCCATTGTGTACTTACTCGTACATACTACGTATGTATATCTGACGATAACGCAATGGGGCGGTACACAGAGTGAGTTACAGTGCCTGAATCTATTACTGCAACCTATTGGCAACCTCTACCTCTGGCTCTATGTCGGTCGCTTGTTAATGCGTTATGTTAACGCTAATAATGTTACTAAATTTCCACTTCGTTAGAGTGTGCAGAGAGTTTAGTTGCGGACTCTCTTTGAGTCTGAATGTGGCAGTGTGGTTTTGTTTCAATTGACGCTTAATCACAATCACGCAATTGCATGCCAAATATTCGTTCGCGCATGCGCTGTGATGTGATGTTATTTTTCCATGTCGTCGCCGGCGTCCTCTGCGGTTTATTGTGTTACCCGGTGTATGAAGTATTGTCAACCATGCACAGTGGGGGAATTTGAATATTTTTATTGTTATTTATTTATTTGTATGAATTACTTTTACAATACAAATTAAATTTATATTCTAATTTTTACGGTCCAGGGAAAAGCCGGGTTACAAACACCATGTGGCTGGATTTTGCAACGACAGACCAGAGCCTTTGGTGGGAATCGAACCCACGACCTCCAAACTCATAGGCGACCACGCTACTAACTCACCTACTGGGGCGCTCACTTTTTTTATTATTTATGTATATGCAACAAATTTTGAAATATATTATCCAGAACTTCTAATGTGCTTTCATACCATTACCTTACAAGGAGGAAAGCATATTTAAGGTACTATAAACAAGTAAGAAATTTCAGTCGGATAAACCGACCATCACTTTATGAGCAATGAAAAAATATACACTGGATATGTACTAATATTACAACCTATTTCATTTTGGTGTGTCTTCGGTAGGTAGTATAGATGTTATTAAAGAAACAATATTTCATCAAATTTTAACCATTTTCGGGGAGGTACTAGAAGGAGTGGACTATTATAGTCCATCCGGAAACTTAGCATGAGATAGAAAAAAAAGATTACCACGTACCAAATTTGAAATCAATAGGTTATTCCTTTCGAGAATTATCATGCGTAACAGCGGACCGAAATCTAGACAGGCAAACGGTCTCATTCGACTTAGACCGATGTGTTACACTTTTGGCCCGTAGCAAATTATATATCTGTGGTTTTCTGGAATAAAAGCCTATGTAGGAAATTTTCAATTTCTTGATTTTAGTAATCATTATCTATCGATCGATATATGACACTCCCTTGTTAGTCCTTTTTTTTAACACACCAGGAAAATAATTGGTTGGAATTCGATTGTAACATTAAAAACCAGTAAGGAAAGGCTAAAGTCGGGCGGTGCCGACTATATAATACCCTACACCACCCTCGTAATATTGAATAACTCTGATATATAAATTTTGTAATTCATGTATAAATTGTTCACATAAATTTACTTTTGGGACATTTTATACTTAAATAATACCCTGTACCACAGTGTGGTGTAGGGTATAACAACGATTGGATCTAAAGAGGCAAATCGGATGAAACATATATATGGGAGCTATAGCTAAATCTTTACCGATTTTCTTCAAATTCGGCAATGTTGGTTCATGGATCAAGAAACACTACCATTCTAAATTTCAAAACGATTGGATGTAAAATACAGCTTTTATAGGACTAAAGGGCCAAATCGGACGAAACATATATATGGGAGCTATAGCTAAATCTTAACCGATTTTCTTCAAATTCGGTAGTGTTGGTTCATGGATCAAGAAACTCTACCATTCTAAATTTCAAAATGATTGGATGTAAAATACAGCTTCTTCAGGACTAAAGAGCAAAATCGGACGAAACATATATATGGGGAGCTATAGCTAAATCTTAACCGATTATCTTCAAATTCGGCAATGTTGGTTCATGGATCAAGAAACTCTACCATTCTAAATTTCAAAACGATTGGATGTAAAATACAGCTTTTATAGGACTAAAGGGCCAAATCGGACGAAACATATATTAGGAGCTATAGCTAAATCGTAACCGATGTTCTTTAAATTCGGTAGTGTTGGTTCATGGATCAAGACACTCTACCATTCTAAATTTCAAAATGATTGGATGTAAAATACAGCTTCTATAGGGCTAAAGGGCCAAATCGGACGAAATATATATGGGAGCTATAGCTAAATCTTAACCGATTTTCTTCAAATTCGGCAATGTTGGTTCATGGGTCAAGAAACTTAACCATTCTAAATTTCAAAAGGATTTGATGTAAAATATAGCTTCTATAGGACTAAAGGGCCAAATCGGACGAAAGATATATATGGGAGCTATATCTAAATCTGAACCGATTTCAACCAAATTCAATAGCGATCTTAACAGCCGCGAAATACTCTAAACTGCAAAATTTCAGAACGATCGGAGTGAAATTGCAACTTGTAGTCGACGAACAACTTTACATGGACAGACGGACGGACGGACAGACATCGTTAAATTGAATCAGCTAGTGATTCTGAGTCGATCGGTATACTTAAAGGTGGGTCTAGCTGTGTTATTTTCAGATGTTACAAACATCTGCCGTGAAACAAACTTATAATACCCTGTACCACAGTGTGGTGTAGGGTATAAAAACACTTTCCAGTCGACCTACGACCTTGACACCCATGAGCAATATTTTTGCTCTCGTTAAGAGCTATCATTTTGCCATTGACCGATTGTGGCTACGTGCCACACAGCAAATGAAATAATTGAATTGTTGCGTAAAAAGTTTGGGGATTCGATTATTTCAAGAAATTGTGATATTGAATGGCCTCCAATAAGTTGTGATTTAACACCATTAGACTATTTCTTGTGGGGTTATTTGAAGTCATTGGCCTTTCGAAATAAACCAGACTCTCTTCAAGCTATACAAGTCAAACGTGCCATTCATGACATACGACTTGATTTAGTACAAAAAGTGCTCGAAAATTGGGTTCATCGAATTCGTTCCTGCAGAAGAAGACGTGGAGGCCATTTGAATGACGTTTTATTTAGAACTTAATTGTATCGATTAAAAAACTTTTGAATTTCCTTAACAATAAGTGTGTTTTTTTTTCAAAGAAATCATATCACTCTTATTGGAAAACCCTACCACTACATTAATTACTCACAAAGTAAGGATATACCTTGGTCGGTTTAATCGACTGAAACTTTCTTACTTGTCTTTCCATTGGTTAATCAACTTGTATACTAAATATGTATTAAAATCGTCCACTGTGTGTGCAATTGCAACAAATGCTGCATGGAATCGTGTTAACATTTACGCTTAGCTGAGGCAACAACCCCTGTTAAGTTTGTTGAGGAGTCTCTGATTAACTGTTGCTGCATTTGTTGTGTTCTCATGTTGAGGTTTCTTCTGTTGCTCCATGGATTCATGGATTGTGGTAGTTGGTATCTGATGTCTTTGCTGCGTCGACGATGACGCTACTTTAGTTACTCTCTTTACTTACCGGCAATACTCGCAAGATTGACTGCCTTGGCTTGGCTTACTGCGCTGTGCTTTGCTTTAGTTTGGGAAACCAACAAACAGCAGAAGCCACAACAACAATGAATTGTTTTAGACCATGGTCTTCATATATAAAACCCATGTGCAAACCATGTTTGGTTATCAGTTCACTTCCAATTTGGCACTGCATTAAAGCTACCGCCAGCCAAAAAAAAACACAAAAACTCCGAAAGTTTTTGGTTTTCACATAATTTCGAAAAAGGATTAAATCGAACCTGCCGTAACTGAAGATCGTGTAAAGTTTTCAAACAAAACCCAAAGAAAATCCATTCATAAATATGACCACCTTTAAAGTAATCGTAAGTTTCCGCCTCTCCGACTCCTGTGTTACGACGAGTGAAATACTTAGAAACATTGAAAGTGAAATGAAATTAAAAGTGGAATAGAAAATGATGTGAACATTTTATAGATGATAAATGTATGTGGCCATAAACGTTCTTAGAATTTTAACTAGCTGCTACAAAATATTTTTGCAGAATTGAGACGTGACCGATTGCATTCACAACGTGTTTGATTAACGTGGGAAAGTGTACCATTTGCAGTTTGTAACCTATATTGTCTTCGGTTCTTGTCGTTGAAGGTTGAAGTAACAAGTGAATTAACTCAACGTTTCAGCCATATATAGAAAAGAATAACAATAAGAACATAAATAGTACAAAAGTGCAAAAAACTCTTAGCATTAGTGAAACTAAGAGTTAATGAAGGCAGGTGCTTACAGATGACGAAAGCTTCAATTGAAATCAATCAATTTGATTAAAAAAAAATCACTTGTACATAAAATACCATTCCGAAGGAGGCATTACATCATGAATATAAATACAAAATCTTCGGTATATTGAGGAAACTGACTAAGTCCATTCAAAATCAAATGTTTCACATTACGTATTTTTATCCCTTCATAGGAGGATATATATCATTTGCTACGAACCAAAAGTGTAACATATCGAAGAAGTGACCTAAGACCCCATGTATGTTCGGCGCATATCCGTTTTGGGTCATTTTAAGTCATTTAAGCAATGTCCGTCCTTATGTCTGTCTGTCTGCTGGCTGGTGCGATTACGATAACTCTCGAAAGAAGTAACCAATTTACTTCAAAATTGGTTTGCGTTAACACTTTTCTCCATCTCAGACTAAGTTCGAATATGGGTCATATTTGTCCACCACTTAACCACACAAAGGGTTAACATTTTGTGAAATACGGGTATTGATTCTTTAATTCTTCTATACTACTTATTCGAATCTTCTGAAATTCCACACATAGTATTGGGTTTTCTAATAAGAGTGATATGATTTCTTTAAAAAAAAAACACTTATTGTTAAGGAAATTCAAACGTTTTTTATTTAATGTGATACAATTAAGTTCTAAATAAAACGTCATTCAAATGGCCTTCACGACTTCTTCTGCAGGAACGAATTCGATGAACCCAATTTTCGACCACTTTTTGCACTAAATCAAGTCGTATGTCATGAATGGCACGTTCAATATTGACTTGTAAAGCTTGAAGAGAGTCTGGTTTATTTGGAAAGACCAATGAGTTCAAGAAATAGTCTAATGGTGTTAAATCACAACTTCTTGGAGGCCATTCAATATCACAATTTCATGAAATACTCGAATCTCCAAACTTTTCTCGCAACAATTCAATTGTTTCATTTGCTGTGTGGCACGTAGCCACAATCGGTCAGTGGCAAAAAGATAGCTCTTAACGAGAGCTAAAATATTGCTCATGGATGTCAAGGTCGTAGGTCAACTGGAAAGTGTTTTTTTTTTAGATTTATAAAAAAAATGGACTTAGCATCATTTTCAACTGTGAACGGAAAGTTTATTTTTGCTCTAGCTCGTGGATCGTGAATCGGTCAATGACAAAAATATAGCTCTTTTCGAGAGCTAAAATATTGCTCATGGGTGTCAAGGTCGTAGGTCGACTGGAAAGTGTTTTTTTTCTTGGATTTAAAAAAATTGACTTAGCGCACGCAATTGGAGAACGATTATTTTGATAATAAAACTGAATAATTTGCAAACGTTGTTCTTGCGTATATCTCTCCATGATGAAATTGTAAACACTACTGAATACAATGAAAAACAAATGACAGATCATGACATATTACAAATGGCCGAAAAGTCACTTCAAAATCATATCATCCCTATTGGAAAACACGTTAGTATTAGTTTATTGGTCGCTAACACGTGAAGAAAAATGGGCGAAGTTGTCTCACCCCTTTTGTTACCTCCCACACACATGGACCATTTTGAACTAACAGTTAACAGCATATAACTTTAATATCAGTACATTAAAGTTATTTAATGCAATTTAAATTGATAATTATATAATTAAAAAAAAAACTTTAATACATTTACGAATTATGAAAAACTCCCTTTTTCGAATAAGCTGAAAAAAAATCGCCTCTGTAGTATATTGTCCCAAACATATTCTGCTTGAAACATATATATTTTTAGGGTGCACTCCAAATATATAACATTTGACACATACAAATATTAAATGTTTGGGAGAATGTTGTTCTAGACAAAACTATGTTTACATCCTAATATTTTTTATTTGCATATGCTATTTCCCAAACAAAGATCTATTTGCGTTAATATATATCTATTCTTTAATTGTTTTAAGTTTTCAGCAATTGAAAGGTAATTTTTAGAAATTTTTAATGTTAGTAAAATTTCATTATAATTGAAAATAATGACTGGGAATAGTTAGAAAATAAAAATAAGTGATTTCAAATTGAAGTTAATGCTAAGTATGCCATTTTTAATAGGAAAGCATAATTCGAAAACATGGAAAAAATTAAAACTAAAGTTCAAAAAATTCAGCAAAGTTTTGAAACTCTTTTTTTTTTAAATAAAATATATTTGGAAATATTCATAAACAATAATTTTATTTGTATTTAAACACATATTTTATTTGAGAAAATTAGTTCGCAAATATATTTTATTCTAATATATTAACATATGCGTTCTAAATACATTTTATTGATTTTCAAATAAAATTTATTTGCTCGAAAATATATAATAATTAAAAATTTGTGTTCCAAGTATATTTTCTTTCGATTCAAACAAATCAAAAAATGCGATTTTGCCCCGTGCATAAATTATATATATTTATGATCGTCGTGAAATTCTAAGACGATTTAGCCATGTCTGCCTGTCTGTCCGTCTGTCTGTGGAAATCACGCTACAGTCCGTAATAATAGAGCTAGGTTGATCCAATTTGGTACAAATACTTCTTATAGTCAATATTTTGATATAGCTCCCCTATAGAGGTCGCTCCAAAATACGGTTTTTGAGCCATAGATTCCACATTTTTAAAGCAATTTTGCTAAAACTTTGCAGTTTGTATTCTATTTTGACTAGAATTTATCACAGTAAAAATTTTGCAAATCGGGTCATATTTTGTTATTGTCACCCTACCTATAGAGGTCGCTCCAAAATATACGTATTTAAGTCATAAATACCATATTTTCTAAGCAATTTAACTGAATCCTTGCAGTTTGTATTCTATTAAGACAAGAATTCATCGCAGTAAAAATTGTTTAAATCAGTTT
This sequence comes from Eudasyphora cyanicolor, assembly GCA_963930755.1. Classification (NCBI taxonomy): domain Eukaryota; kingdom Metazoa; phylum Arthropoda; class Insecta; order Diptera; family Muscidae; genus Eudasyphora; species Eudasyphora cyanicolor. The sequence goes on from OZ005738.1 coordinate 172,456,363, forward strand.
ATATTTCGTTATAGTACACCTGTAGATGTCGCTCCCAAAAAGGCTTATTTAAGCCATAAACACCATATTTTCTAAGATATTTAGCTGAAACTTTGCAGTTTGTATTCTATTTTGGCAAGAAAATTTAGTCAGTTTATATTTTGTTGTAGTCCCCGTGTAGAGGTAGCCCTCAAATATCCTTATTTAAGCCATAAATACCACATTTTTCGGATGAAGAGTTTGGCTAAAGAATTTGGGGCCTAAAATTTGGCTAAAAATTGCAGCGTTCTTTTTTTCAATGTTTGCTTCAACCAAAAGTTTGCTTCAACCCCATGGTGGAGGGTATATAAGATTCGGTATGGCCGAACTTAACGTTTTTTTTTTTGTTTTGGCCAAAATTAAAAAAATGGAAAATATTGTGCTTTGTTTATTATAAACTATTAGTAAGATATTATGAAAAAAATAATAACAAAAAATTAACCCTTTAGAAACACTTGGCTCTTTCAGGTCCCTCAACCCTTTTAGTGGCAAACAAATTGTATATGGTTTTGCGCATTTTTTAGTGCTGGAGTAGTCTTTGACTACCCACTTATTCAATTTTCCGTTTCCGAATTTCTAGAGTAGTAGTATCATTCAAGCTATTTGTATTTCCAGTTTTACTACGAAAATGAGTCTACGATATGACAATGCATCTTCACCGAGGATTATTTTGAACATTTCATACCCAATTTCCACTTCAGATACATTACTTATAGATATTTTTGGGAACATAAACTTTATTTTCACAGCGGTTAATATAATCATGTCATTATTCATCATTAAATCTCACTGCAAACAATTCGAAATTTTGAAAACTATGGATATCAGAAGAATGTCAGATTTCTGCCAAAACGCAAAAAGTCACAAAATCAAATAGAGTTAAATATGGTCAAACGCTTAGAATTACTCTACTTTGTTTTTTGTTTCTCCTGAAAAAGCATGAAGATGTAGATTACGTCAATTTGGATTTCAGGTGACGATATACATATCGATACCTCCATTCTAAAACATGCTAAGTCGACTTAGCATGTTTTTAGGGATTGCATTTTTAACTTCTAAATATTCCAAAATATATTCAGTCAAAATTTTGTATTTATTCGTCAACCCAATCAAAAGTTATTCACAAAACTGTACAGGTAATTCGATTTCCATTACAAAGGAATTCCACACAAATTTAAAAAAATTCATAAAGCATTGACCGCTTCTCCTGAAAAACTACATTTTTGCACTTATCATAGTTTAGAATGGATTTATCAAGATTTTTTTCCGTTGAAATGAAATTTTTCTAATAAATTTGGTAAAATTTCATTTTTCTAGAAAATTCTGTTGGAATTGAATTTTTCTAAGGAAGATTAGGTGAAATTTTATGTTCCTGAAAATTTCTTCGAATTCATTGAAATTGAGTTTTCTTTTTTAGAAAATTTCGTTGAAATTCCATTTTTTTTTGTAATAATTTTTGCTGAAAATTCCTTTTTTAGAAAATTTTGGTAACATTGATTTCTTCTTAAAAATTTCTTCGAAATTTATTAATGTTTTTGATAGTTGACCTGTTGTATCTTAAGTTTTTTGTTATTGTTCGGCTTGAGGTCTCCGAAATTGGATTTTTCTAGAAAATGTGAAATTTTCCGGCGAATTTCTTGAAAATGCCCTCAAATTTTGAATTTTTCTGAAAAATTCCTTGAAATTGAATTTTTCTTTAAAGTTTTGTGGGAATTTTTTTTAAAAACATTTCCTTTATTCGTTGACTGTATTAAAAGCGATAGAGTAAATTTTTTGGGAAAAAGCTATTTCGAAACAATTTTCTAGGAGGGTATAAAAATGTACCTTTCATTCAAAAAGAGAAAAATCATCAAATTTGTAACATTTTTTATTCATAATGTACACTGCAATTATTTTGACTAAAATTATTGTTATATCTTGCCCTAATAGTTTGAAAAATCTTTAAATATGTTCAAAAACATAAAATCACATTATTTAATTTTTTGCTTCTCCTGTATAAATATGAAAATGTGTGTTGCATCATTTTGGATTTCAGGTGTCAAACCCCCGTAAAAGGTTGTAGGAAAAAATGACTCATTGTTAAGGAAATTCAAAAGTTTTTTATTTAATGTGTAGTACAATCCATACAATTAAGTTCTAAATAAAACGTAATTCAAATGGCATCCACGACTTCTTCTGCAGGAACGAATTCGATGAACCCAATTTTCGAGCACTTTTTCTACTAAATCAAGCCGTATGTCATGAATGGCACGTTTAATATAGACTTGTAAAGCTTGAAGAGAGTCTGGTTTATTTCGAAAGACCAATGACTTCAAATAACCCCACAAGAAATAGTCTAATGATGTTAAATCACAACTTCTTGGAGGCCATTCAATACCACAATTTCTTGAAATAATCGTATGTCCAAACTTTTCTAGCAACAATTCAATGGTTTCTCTTGCTGTGTGGCACGTAGCCACAATCGGTCAATGGCAAAAAGGTATCTCTTAACGAGGGCTAAAATATTGCGCATGGGTGTCAAGGTCGTAGGTCGACTGGAAAGTGTAAAAATAAATGGACTTAGCGCTCGAAAAGTTGCAATTGGAGAACGATTATTTTGATAAAGAAACTGAATAATTTGTAAACGTTCTTGCGTATATCTCTCCATGACAATATATATCTCTCCATATTACAAATGGCCGAAACGTCACTTCAAAATCATATCATCCCTATTGAAAACCCCGTTATTAGAGCGATAAACATACAATTTTAAACCCGAATAATTTTTAGCTTTTTCCTTTCGTAAATTCAAACAATTTTATCTGAAATGATTTACTTATTTTAATATTTCAATCTTTGTTTACTTCAGCAACACAAAACAAAAACAAAAGACTTAAGTCACGAACCCCGTGGATATTGAACGTTAATGCTAAACTTAAGAGTCAAATAAATAATTAAGATTATCTAAACGGAGATAATTGCGGTTGAACAAACTACTTTGAAAAAAATTTACAGTAGCAATTTTATGCATTGCTATGTTAGCAAGAGAGATATGCACTTAAAGATTAAACTTTTAAACAAAAGACTTAAGACGCAAACATTTTTGAGGTAGAGTAACGTAAAAAAAAGATTTTATTTAGATATTGAGTAAATTAACTGGAAAATTAAAGAATTGAGAATTTTTTAAATATTTTTGGTATATACGAGTATTATACATATTATAAAAAGTTTTTTTATTTTTCTGTAATTTATATAGAAAAAATCTGTATAAATAATTGAATTTAATGAATAAGTTTAAGCCATTTATTCAATATATCAAACAACCATACAATAGCCACTTACATTATTATTATTATTTAACCTTTTTTAATAAACGCATACACCGTCAACAATTACATACTTTGTCTATTTGTACGAGTATTTTTCCATTTAATACTTTCAATTTCTCTATATAATTTCATTTCATTTTCCATTGTGGTTATGTACCACCTCCCACCTATCCATCAATCCATCCATCAATCCACCACCTTTGCTCGCTAATAATGTGATTTAATTAATTTGCATTAATTATATTTTTGTATATTTTTTTGCCATTTCTTTGTTTTTATTTTTAGATGCTCTTGGCAGCCATGCTCGGCTTGGCTTGCGGTACTCCAGGAGGCTTCTTTGGCAAACAGTAAGTATCGGATTTCCATTCAGTGCGGCATTGCATTCATTTGGCATTACCACATTCAGCGCCATTACCTTTGGGCACTCAAACTCGCATTCACATAATTATAGACGTCCATAGACAAGACAGCTCCGCACTAAGTAACTACAAGTACTAAGTATACTCTATACATATATAACTGAGTGATATTACCATAGCCTCGGCGGCAGGCAAATAACATAATCAACTACGTTATGGCACATGTTCATTAACATATCCCAGTCAACTTTTTCTGGAACATTCGAGGAAGAAAGCAAAAACAAAAACCAGCATTTATTTGCAATACCGGTACAAATTGCCGATTGCTAATGTTCCTACTCTGTATATTTATGCATACAATTTATTGGTGTGTCTATGAACATTTATATCACAACTAAGTCAAGTTTTCAAATTCAATTTTGCAAAATAACCACAACAAATGAATGCTCTCATAGCTATATATGTTCACAGAAATATACATGTGTATTTATATTACCACATTGGGGCACCAAAGTGAATGTATCCTTAGAGTTTTCCCCACTCATTTCCTTTATTTCACAATTGTTTGTTTGCGGTGACTTTTCTTGTTAGCTTTGAGCCGTTTGAAATGCTTGAGAAATATTAATGAATGAAATCATGTTGCCAACAGAAATGTGCACTTAACATTATTTGTAAGTAGACGTCATTGACGTCATCGTCGTCAGATAAATTAACTCTTTGGGGGGCGAAGTCATGATACGTTTGCAAAAAAAAATATATATGTATGTATAGCCTTGCAAGAAATTATAAGTATAGACTTCGGTCCGAACTAAAGGATTTTTTAAAGACAATTGAAGCTTGCTTCCATTTTTTATCCTACACCACACTGTGGTACAGGGTATTATAAGTTTGTTTCATTTCAGATGTTTGTAACACCTATAAATACTACAGCAAGACCACATTAAAGTATACCGATCGACTCAGAATAACTATATGAGTCGATTTAAGCATGTCTGTCGGTCCGTCCTTCCGTCCATTTTATGTTGTTCATTGACGATAGGTCGCAAAAATGTTGCAGTTAGGAGTCTTTCACACCTTGAAAGAATCCTATTGAAATTTGCTTGAAATCTGTTCAGATTTAGATATAGCTCCCATATAAGGGTCCGCCAAATAACTTTTTTTTGAAAACATCGCGCACGAGTATAGCTTCGGCTGGGTGGCACGCAGCGCCGTCCTGTTGTTGCCAATATCCTCCTCTTCAATTTTTATGAACAAAAAACAATTCAACATGGCCGATAACGATCGCCATTGACTGTAACGGCCACTCCTTGCTCATTTTCGAAGAAAAATTGCCCAATTATGCCTCCGGACCAAAATCCGCACCAAACAGTGACTCGTTTTGGGTGTATCGGCTTTCCAAATGCGACAATTTTGCTTGTTTACATACCCGCCAAGATCAAAATGAGCTTCATCTGAAAAGATGATTTTTTTTTGGCAAAATCGGCATCTTCTGTAAGTCGATCGCTCCCAGCGTTGTTCTAGCGTATACACAACCATATTCGTTCAGCGGAAGGATAAAACTAATTATCTGTCAAATCAGACATGAGCTAAGTGTTACCATTCACGAAATAAGCACTAGTTGAAAAGAAAAACGTTAGATGGCGGACCCTTTATATGTTTCGACCAACGTGACCCTTTAGCCGTATAGAAGCAGTATTTCAAATCCAATTGTTTTGAAATTTAGCATGGTAGAGTTTCTTGATCCATATTGCTTAATTCGAAGAAAATCGATTCAGATTTTGCTATAGCCGCCATATACAGGGTTTTTCAATTAGAGTGATATGATTTCTTTGAAAACAACACACTTATTGTTAAGGAAATTCAATTTTTTTTATTTAATGTGAAGTATTTACAATCGATAAAATTAAGTTCTAAACAAAACGCACGTTCAGTATGGACTTGTGAAGCTTGCAGAGAGTCTGGATTATTTCGAAAGACCAATGACTTCAAATAACCCCAAATCACAACTTCTTGGAGGCCAATCAATATCACAATTTCTTGAAATAATCGAATCTCCAAACTTTTCTCGCAACAATTCAATTGTTTCATTTGCTGTGTGGCACGTAGCCACCATCGGTCAATGGCAAAAAGATAGCTCTTAACGAGAGCTAAAATATTGTCAAGGTCGTAGGATGACGGAAAAGCGTATTTTTTTTTTGATTTAAAAAAAAAATGGATTTAGCGCACGAAAAGTTGCAATTGGAGAACGATTATTTTGATAATAAAACTGAATAATTTGTAAACGTTGTTCTTGCGTATGTCTCTCATATTTGACATCCAATTGTTTTGAAATTTAGCATGGTAGAGTTTCTTGGTGATGTTGGTCTATACATTGCTTAATTTTCCATAACTTTTCGCAAAATTTCACAAAAATTCAATTATTTTTGTACGTTGTTCGATTCCTAATTAATTCCCCAAGTCTACTTCACCAAATGCTGAAAAAACAAAGAAAGAATAATAATTAAAAAAGTTATAAAGAATTCAAACCGCATAGCTCTTTCTGCGCCACCCTGTAGCTTGAATATATAAATGTATCGTTCGATTTGGCCCTTTAGCCATATTAATGCTGAATTTTACATCCAATTGTTTTGAAATTTAGCATGGTCGAGTTTCGTGATCCATGGTCCAACATTGGCAAATTTTAAGAAAATCGATTCAGATTTAGACATAGCTCCCAAATATATTGTTCGTCTGATTTAGCCCTTTTGCTCTATAGAAGCTGTATTTTACAAATATCAAATCCAATTGTTTTGAAATTCAGCATGGTAATGTTTCTTGATCCATGGATCAACATTGCCGCATATAAAAAAATCGGTTCTAAATATATGTAGCTCCCATATACATATATGTTATATGTTTCGTCCGATTTGGCTAAATTGTGTAAACATATTTTAGTTGAAGTATACATTGGATTTTTCATTGTTATCCAATCTTTCTAGAGTTGTGTAGGGAGGGTATCATATAGGTGGCACCGCCCGACTGTAGCCTTTCCTTCCTGGTCTGTATTTGTTTCTATTACATTTGTAATAGGCAGAATGTAATGTGCATTTGTAATTTGGCAGAATGTAACTGAAAGATGGTCTCGAACCAAAATAAATTCTGACTGAAGATTTTAATCTCTCATGACTCTTTAAGCCATTACAGCTATGTCCGTCCGTCTGTCTGACGTAACTGTCGAAAAACAAGAACAAAAGACTTCAACACGGAGGAAAATCGTAATTTTTGATATGTTTGAATTCAAAGAAAATATACTTGTAACCAAAATTTTTAAATATTATATATTTTTGAACAAATATATTTTATTTATATTTTATATTATATTTTATATATTAATATATTACAACAAAATATATTTGCGAACTGACTGTCACAAATAAAATATGTGTTTAGACACAAACAAAGATATTGTTTAAGAATTTATCCAAATACATTACATTTAAAAAAATGTTTTAGTTTTGCTGATAAAAAAAATAAATAAAATTTTTAATTTTATTTTTTCCTAAATTTCGTGTTATATTTCATAGTTAAAAATGCCGTAAGAAGCATTGTCTTTTGTTTTACACCACTAATTTTTAATTTATAAGTAGTCCAATTGTCAATCCATCAATGCTATTTGTCGTTGACAAAGATTATACGATTTAAATTTTTATAGAATTTAGAAACATATAAAATTTCTAAAAAATTAAACCTTAAATTTACAAATTAAGGCATCTACACATTTCCAAAATATTTAAATACAAATTAATCATTGTTTCGGAAATATTATTTTCATATAAAAAAATATGAGGATAAAAACATAATTTTGTTTAGAACAAAATACTCCCAAAAATATAATATTTGTTCGTGTCAAATATTATATATTTGGACTGTACCCTAAACATATGCATGTTTCCAGCAGAATATGTTTGGAACAATATGCTACAGAAGCGATTTTTTTTCAGCGTGAAATATTATATTTGTTAATATTTTCTCCTAACATAGTTCATCTTCAAAGATAGACCATATTGACCACTTCTTCTGGTACATCGCCCAAAATGGGTTAAATTGTTGTGAAATATTGTATCTCTTATGACGTCTACAGGGAAAGACAAAATTCTTTCTACTGCTACGAAATCTGTATACTTCCCACAGAAAAATTACCATTTGGTACCAAACATGAATAGTGGTTCAAAAATAATATAAATTCGATAAAATTCAATATTTGTATACCCTCACCTTACAGAGTGGGGTATACATATATCATTTGTTACGAGCCAAAAATGTAACACATCGAAGGAGTGACCTAAGACCTCAAGTACGTTTGGTGGAAATTCGATTTGGGTCAATGTCTGTCTGTCTGTCTGTCCGTCCGTCTGACTGTCTGTCTGTCTCTGTGTCTGTGTGTCTGTCTGTCTGTCTCTCCGTCTGTCTGTCCGTTTGTCTGTCTGTCCCTCCGTCTTTCTGTCTGTCCGTCTGTCTGACCGTCTCTCTGTCCGCCTGTCTGTCCGTTTGTCTGTCTGTCCGCTAGCTGGTGTGCACGATAACTCTCGAAAGGTAATATTTTTTTCTATTTCAGACTAAGTTCAAAAATGGGGCCACATTGGTCCACTCCTTCTAGTACCTCCCCCACAAAAGGTTAACATTTGGTTACATATTTATTCTTTAATAACTTATTTACTTCTTATTCGAATTTTCTGAAATTCCACACGTAGTATTAGTTTATAAGATGCTATCACCTCGAGAAAAATGGGTGAAGTTGCCACGCCACGTTCGGTACTTCCCACACTAATTTTGCACCAAAAGTTAACTGTTTATAACCTTAATACCAGTGCATAGAAATACTCGAAATTTCGTACAGTGTAATGCTTTTATAATGGGTGATCCATTTCGAGGTTCCCTATTTTTTTAAAGAAAAAACACAGAAAATTCAAATTGAATGGGGAATGTTTATTATCATTTGAAAGAACATTCTTTGGCATTTATTTTTTGAAGATTATGTCTATCAAATGTTGAAGATTATGTCTATCAAAATGTTGTTGCTACGTCTCAGATGGTCCATCCGTTGAGTCCAATTTTCGGTGACTCGTTCGAGCATTTCGACTGGTAACTGGCGAATGACACGCGTGATGTTTTGCTCCAATTCCTGAATCGAAACGGGTTTGTCCGCATAAACTTTAGACTTTACATATCCCCACGGGAAAAAGTCTAACGGCGTGATATCACACGATCTTGGTGGCCAATCGACCGGCCCAAAACGTGAAATTATCTGCTCACCGAAGTGTTCTCTCAATAAATCCATTGATTGATGCGATGTGTGGGAAGTGGGGCCGTCTTGTTGAAACCAAATGTCGCCGAGATCACGAGCTTAAATTTCAGGCATCAAAAAGTCGGTTATCATGGCTCGATAACGGTCGCCATTGACGGTTACGTTCTCATCGGCATCATTTTTGAAGAAATATGGACCGATGATTCCACCGGCCAACAAACCACACCAAACCGTGGTTTTTTCTGGATGAAGTGGCAGCTCTTGAATCTCTTCAGGTTGCTCTTCGTCCTAAATGCGGCAATTTTGCTTGTTTACAAACCCATTGAATCAGAAATGGGCCTCATCGCTGAACAAAATTTGGCTCGAAAACGTCGGATCATCTTGGAACTTTTCAAGAGCCCATTGAGCGAAACGATGTCGCTTGGGAAGGTCGGGCGGCTTCAGTTTTTGCACAAGCTGTATTTTGTATGCTTTCGATTTAAGATCTCGACGTAAAATGTGCCAAGTCGTTCCATACGTCAGTACGAGTTGCTGCGAACGGCGGCGAATCGACTCTCCACGGTCTTCGTGTACACTCTCAGCTACGGCCGCTACATTTTTCTCACTGCGTGCTGGACGTGGTCTATTCGGTCGAATATAATCCAATAATGAATGCTGGGTCTCAAGATGGGTGATGGTGTTGCGAATAGTACGCTCAGTAGGCCGATTATGTTTACCATAAGTTGAGCGAAGTGCACGAAAACATTCCTCAAAGAACATGAATTTTCGTAATAAAGTTGAACGATTTGTAAACGTTGTTCAGACGTAAGTCTTTCCATGATGAAATGCCAAACAAAACTAACATGGCAGCATGACACGACTCACACGTAATCTGTCAAAAAAGTCTATTGAAAAAATTATCTCTACTTGGATTACCCGTTATATTAGTGTACATAAACGCGTATAACCTCCCTGGTACCTCCCACCCAAATTGACACATTAATTCGTGTAATATTCCACATTACATTACTCACAAAGAGAGTAGTGAGTAGTCGGTTTAACAGACTGAAACTTTCATATTTGTTCTGAAATGAGAATTCCAAAACAAAAGACTTAAGACACAACAATGAAAAGAGGATGAATATACAGTATATGTAAGTAGAATCTCGGTTTAAGAATCATTCTATTGCACGATTTATGTATTAATTTAATGATGGGTAAATTTCTTCATATAATTCATGTATTTGAAATTCACGTGATGAAAAATCAAATGAGGAATATTTGCAAATAACTCATTTAGATGGTACAATATTCTGAATGTTCGACGAAATCCGTACTTTTGACAACATTTGCATAGCGTTTTACGGCTCACTAGCCCTCAAAATAGAAAATATTATGAAATTAGGAAACTTGAAAAAATCTAAACGAAAGACTTAAGACACAAACGTGTCATGTGAAAATATTTAATAAAAAAATCTAATTTTAATTTCCAGTGTATTTTTTTTTTACAATACATTATACCAATTTTATCGCCTTTAATGGGTTAATACACCACATACAATCATGTTTATGCATTTTAAGTGGAATTCCATAACAAATTTGTTATTAATATGGCAAAGAAAGAAATGTTTTTTTGCTTTTGTTTCATTTTGAGTGCTGCTTTTTTTTTTGTAAAATTATTAAGTTAATTTTTTCCCAATTTGATTGTAATTGTTAGCTGTGTGCCGTTAAAAATGTCTGAAATGATATGTTGTCATTGTTGGTTGCCATAGTTCGTTGGCACAAGTTGGATAAATAAACACGAATGTTATGGATGTTGTCACAAATCCAAACACCTCAAAAAAACACACACCAAAATTCACTACCGCACTGCCGGATAAAATGCAATTGTAGGCATACAAAATATCGTGCGATAATTATGCGGAATACACAAAATAATGATTGGCTTCACCAAAAAAAAACTAATTAACATTCAGACATGGCAGTAATTTAGATTTTAAGCCATTTTTAAGCCACTCATTGTTTCAACTGGCGCTTCACTGAAGTGAATTTCATAAAAGTAAAGTGAACATTTTTGATAGTTTTTTTTTACAACTTATACATTTGTTGTTGTCTGACTTCTGTGGTTTGGCCTCAAGTTCACAGTGGACATTAACATAAAAAACACAAACATTTTCACTTTCATTAACGCATAATTGCAGATGTACGTGCCGTGCTTTACTCTGAGTGCCCTTACATTAGGTGTCACTTACTTTAAATGTGTATATATATGCCAATTTTATTATTTTGTTTTTTTTTTTTGTCTTTTCCCACCCAACTCCATCCCCTTTCCCTGCGTCCAGTGAACATCACACCATTCACGTGCCATACAAAGTTCACACCATTCATCATCATCATGTGCAGAAGGTGCCCGTCTACAAGCAAGTCGTAAAAGAGGTGCCCGTTGAAAAAGTTGTCATCAAGGAAATTGTCAAAGAGGTGCCCGTTGAAAAGATCGTCCATGTTCCCGTTGAAAAGGTCGTTCATGTTCCCGTTGTCAAGGAAGTGCATGTGCCCGTCCATGTTCCCGTGCATGTGCATCACGAAGAGCATGGCCATCATGGCGGTCATGGCGGTGGCGGCGGTCACAGCAGTGAATATATTGTCAGTAGCAGTGATTACAACAAAGGCTGGTCCTCATCTGGATGGTAATAGATTTTAAGACATTCCTCCCCCCCCCCCATCACTCCATCACCCATTCTCCTTTACAAATCCTTGTTAGATTAAGTTTCTATTTTCCTTCCTATGACTGTATTTCCTTTGTATATAATAGTAGTTTATTATCTTTTTATGTTTTGTACTGTTTTCAAGTCAAATGTTTGTAAATTTTGTAGTTTTAGTGAATTAATAAAATTGAAATATAAAACGAAAAATAAATGTGAGTACATAAATAGAAGTGCTGGTAAATTTACGCCTTAATGCATGCTTTGATTTGTGGGTATATTTGTTTAAATAAAATGGAAGTTGAACTGAGTCCGTAGATTTATTATGACATTATTTGCTCATATTTCTCCTAAATACTTAATAGATCCGGGTTTCCCAGCCGGGGTGCCGCGGCTCCCCAAAGGGCCGTGACAATCTTCGAGGAGATTATCCCCTCATTATATAATTATTATAATTATATATTATTATAATTATAATTATCCCCTCACCTTAGAGAGTAGGGTACATATAATTTGCTACGAACCAAAAGTGTAACACTTCGAAGGAGTGACCTAAGACCCTAAGTATGTTCGGCGGATATCCGTTTTGGGTCATTTTAAGTCGAATGAGCAATGTCCGTCCGTCTGTCTGTCTGCTGGCTGGTGCGCACAATAACTCTCGAAAGGAGTAAAGGAAAGTAGATTGACTTCAAATTTGGTATGTGGTAATATTTTCTTCTATCTCCGGCTAAGTTCGAAGATGGGTCATATTGGTCCACTTTTTCTAGTACCTCCCCCACAATGGATTAACATTTAGTGAAATATTGATTATTTAATAACTTATATACTACCTATTTGAGTCCTCTGAAATTCAACACATAGTATTAGTTTATTAGTCACTACTACATCGAGAAAAATGGGCGAAGTTGCCACGCCCCTTCTGGTATCTCCCACACAAATGAACAATTTTGAACCAATAGTTAATAGCTTATAACTTTATTACCAGTGCATACAAAGACTTGAAATTTTGTTACAGTGTAATGGTTAAAAAGTACCTACAATACAGTGAAAAATTGATATTATTTCCATGCTCCTTTTGGTACCTCGCACACAAATGGACCATTTTGTACCTAAGTTACCAGCTTATACATTTAATACCAGTGCATACAAATACTTGAAATTTTGTACAGTGTAATGCTTCCAGGGGAGCCGTGAGTACATTTAATCAATATATTAATAATTGTTTTGTTGGATTTTATATTTAAAATACTTTAATTGATAATGTGGAGATTTGAGCTTTAAAAATGTTCAAAAATTACTTAAGAATGTCTTCCGAAAAATTAATGAATTAATTCTAATTGAATTTGTGTAATTTTAAAGACAACATAAGAGAATCTAAGCAAAATTTATTTTTTATAAAAAATTTCAACAAAATTGCATTTTTGGAAAATTTCTTTGAAAATAGATCTTCATTAAAAATTCAATAAAAATCTCAATATTATAGAAATAGTTGCCAAAATAGGTATTTTTAAAAATTTTCGTCAAACTTGTTTTTTTTTTGTTTATTTTTTTTAATTGCATTTTAATACAAAATATCGTCAAATATATAAATATATTGAAATATTTATTTTTTTTCTGGAAAATTGTGTCAAATTTCAATTTTTCTAAAAATAAAGGGGATTTGAGCTTTTAAAATGTTCAAAAACTACTTAAGAATGTCTTCCGAAAAAGTAATGAATTAATTCAAATGGAATTTGTGTAATTTAAGACAACATAAGAATCTAAGCAAAATAATTTTTTTATAAAAAATTTCAACAAAATTGCATTTTTTGCAAAATTTCTTTGAAAATAGATCTGCAGTAAAAATTAAAAAAAAATCTCAGTGTTTTAGAAATATTTTCCAAAATAGGTATTTTTAAAAAATTTCGTCAAAATTGTTTTTTCTGTAAAATTTTTTCAAAATTGCATTTTAATCACATTTTTGAGTATTTTTTGGCGAAAATACATTTATAATGCAAAATTTTTTTTCTATTAAATTAAAAAATATTGAAAAAAATCGATTCTAGTGGAATTGTCGTAATTTTTAAGACAATATAAGAATATTTTAAGACATACTTTCAATATAAAATTTTTTCGTTTAATTGAAATTTCGAATTGAAAATGTAATAGAAATCTCAGGATTAAAGAAAATTTTGTGAATATTGGCATTAAAAAAATGTAATTTTTCTATAAAAATAAATTTTTTGGAAATTTCGCGATATACCCTTTTATCGAAAATTTATTTTTTTCTAGAAAATCTTAAAATTTAATTTTTCAAGAAAATTTCATTGAAAATTATTTCAATTTAAAATTTCTCCGAAATTGCATTTTCCAGATTCTAGTGGAATTTGTGTATTTTTTATTTTAAGGATGAAAATATCGCAAAATTTATTTTTTAAAAAAATTTTACAAAATTCCATTCTTTTTAGAAAATTTCGTTGAAAATATATTTGCATTGAAAATTTAATAGAAATGTCCGTATTATAAACAATTTTGTCTAAACAGTTTTTTTTTTTTAAATTTCGTCAAATTATTTTTTTATACAAAATATTTTCAAAATTGCATTTTACTAGAAAATTTCGTCGAAATTCCATTTTTGAGTATTTTTTGGCGAAATACATTTATATTGAAAATGTATTTTTTTTCTAGAAAAAATTGTCAAAGTTCAATTTTTCTACAAATTAAAAAAAATCGATTCTAGTGGAATTGGTGTATTTTTTAAGACAATAATAGAATTTCAATATAAAATTTTACTAGAAATGTTCAGCAAAATTGCCTTTTTTAGACATTTCGTTTAAAATATATTTGTATTCAAAATTTAATAGAAATCTCAGGATTAACGAAAATTTTGTGAAAATTAGCATTTTAAAAGTGTTCAAAATTTAAATTTTCTACAAAATTTTTTTTTGGAAATTTCGCAAAATACTCTTGTTTCGAAAATTAATTTTTTTCTAAAAAATCTTAAAATTTAATTTTTCAAGAAAATTTCAATGAAAATTTCTCCGAAATTGCATTTACCAGATTCTAGTGGAATTTGTGTATTTTATTTTTTAAAAAAAATTTAACAAAATTGTATTTTTTTTAGAAAATTTCGTTGAAAATGTATTTGCATTGAAAATTTAATAAAAATCTCAGTATTGCAGAAAGTTTTCAAAAAATTTGCGTTTTTAAAAAAAATCATTAAAATTGAAATTTCCAACAATTTTTAAAAAATGTCAACAAAATTAATTTTTTTGGAAATTTTTTTGAATATGGATTTGGAAAATGGAAATCTGTTTTTTTAAATTTCGTCAAATTATTGTTTTATACAAAATATTTTCAAAATTGCATTTTACTAGAAAATTTCCTCGAAATTGCATTTTTGAGTATTTTTTGGAAAAATATAAATAATATAAAATTTCAGTAAAATTAATTTTTAAATTTTTTTTTGATTATTTCTTTAAAAATGGTTTTGCATTGAAAATTTAATAGAAATTCAGTATTATAGAAAATGTTGTAAAAATCGGTAATTAAAAAAATACGTCAAAATTGTTATTTTCTATAAAATTTTATCGAAATTGCATTTTACGTTCAGCAAAATTGCATTAGACATTTCGGATCGGATCAGGATTAAAGAAAATTGTGTGAAAATTTGCATTGTAAAAAAATTTTAAAAATTGAATTTTTCTATAAAAATAAAGGTTTTGGAAATTTCGCAAAATTCTTTTATATCGAAAATTTATTTTTTACTAGAAAATCTTAAAATTTAATTTTTCCAAAAAATTTTGAAAATATATTTTTTCTAGAAAATGCTGCCAAATTTCATTTTTTTTTACAAATTCAAAAAATTCATTGCATTTTTCTCTTAAATATCTTCAAATATTGATTTTTTCCACAAAATTTGCTTTACCATGTAATTCATTAATCGATTATAGTGAAATTTGAATAATTTTTAAGACAAAATCAGAATTATTTTAAGACTTACTCGTAGTTTCAATATAAAATTTCAGAAAAAATGATTTGTTACAAAGGATTTCAGCAAAACTGTTTTTTTAGAAAAAATTCAGTAAAAATTGATTACAAAATTAATAGAAATCTCAATAATATAGAAAATACATACATATTGGGATGATGATTACTGATTGTCTTTTTTTGGAGATATGCGCTTTTAGCAAACTGTTCTCGTTTTATATACTTGGCTGTACTTCGTCTAAATTTCGTTTTCTATAAAATTTCTTCAAAATTGCATTATCTTAAAAAATTTTGTCGAAATTGAATTTTTTCGTGGAAAATGAAGAAACCTTTTTTTCCATAACAAAGATAAACAATTAAAAATTGCGTTTATTGTGTAGGTAAGGGAAGTTAATTTCCTTAGTTTTTTATTCGAATTTTATTCATAAATATAAATATGTAGTACGAGATTATTAAAACTTTAATAATAAAATACGTAAAGGTTAAAAATGTAATCTTCGATTTTTTGAAAGAAATATATCAATTATTTAATCGATTTTGACTTCATCTTTGTATATAGACATCAAAGCCAAATAAGATAGCCATTCTCCCTCCAATCTGTTCCGGAGATAAGTTTTTATTCTTCTTAACGTCGAGAACAAAAACTAAAATAGCATCTAATGCATTTGATGGCTTATCATTCTTCTGCTTCCAATAATGAATCCATATACTTATTTCAGCTAATTTCTGGATAGCACAAATCAAAAAATCGTGAAACATGCACTTTTCTTATTTTTAGTTGTTATTACTTTTACTGTTACCATTTTTACGCTTTTGTATTGTTTTTTTTTTTTGAACTGCCTTCCAAATATTTTTCGTGTTTTATTTGTTTTTGAGTGATTTTGAAAATTGTAAATAGTTTATGCCAATGTTTAAAACATTTCGGGGGTGGGCCGGGCCCCCGTGCCCACCTCCCCCCTAGATACGTCCCTGGCTGGCAATAAAGTTATAAGCTATTAACTTTTGGTTCAAAATTGTCCATTTGTGTGGGAGGTACCAAGATGGGCGTGGCAACTTCGCCCATTTTTCTCGAGGTAATAGTGACTAATAAACTAATACTATGTGTAGAATTTCAGAGGATTCAAATAAGTAGTATAGAAGTTATTAAATAATCAATATATCACTAAATATTAAACCTTTGTGGGGGAGGTACTAGAAGGAGTGGACCAAAATGGCCCATCTTCGAACTTAGCCGGAGATAGAAGAAAATATTACCAAATACAAAATTTGAAATCAATCGGTTACTCCTTTCGAGAGTTATCGTGCGCACCAGCCAGCAGGCAGACAGACAGACAGACAAACGGACGGACATTGCTCATTCGACTTAAAATGATCCAAAACGGATATGCGCCGAACATACTTAGGGTCTTAGGTCACTCCTTCGATGTGTTACACTTTTGGCTCGTAGCAAATGATATATACCCCCTTCTCTAAGGTGAGGGGATAAAAGATGCAAAAAAGTTTATAAACGTAACCCATGTCATTAGCCCCCAAAAAGCTTAATGACTCCTAGAAAAGCTCATTGTCATAAAATCAATTTCATTTAATTTGGAAAAAAGTCACACCCAAAAAACCACCAAAGGTTTTTAACATTGTTCTAAAGTTCTGAGATCCCAATAAAAATATATTGACCTATGATTTAAGTTCAGTGTCCCCGAATGAGGGAGTTTTGATCCCTTGTCAAAGGTCAGTGACATCAGCTTAAGGGACAGTGCCCTCAGGAAAAAGGAAGGAAATCTCAGTCGAGTAGACCGACAGAAGTATACACATTAAGGGTAATTTTTGGGAAATATCAGACCGGTGACAAATCTTTGATGATTCCTTGTCTGATTAAAGTCATTGGTAAAGTAATCTAAAGAATAAAATTTTAAGTAAATCAGATGATTTCCACAGAAATTATTGAGAAATAAATTTGCTATGAATTTGTCAATTTATTTCGGCGTACAAGAAAATGATGTACATGGTAGATTTTAGCACTTTAGCTGATTTTGGAGAAAATAGTACCACATGCCAAATATGAAGACAACAGTTACTTGTTTTGAGTGTTAACGTGCGCACCATGCTGACGGACGGACATATTTCAAAAGAACTCATATTTTCTTACAGTTATTTGTAGAACATCATGTCATTGGTGAGTCTAAGCTCTGTCATGAAGTCTATGATTCCAAATGAAAACCTTATATCTAAAGCCAAAATATCATCGTACAAACTCCACAGAGTGTAGTTGGAATAATTGTACGTATTCACTGCAATCTGACCATTTTAAGTCTGATTTCCCAAAGTAACGTTTTCCAAGTGACTTATAAAAATGTAAGCTCTATACGATTTGTGTAAAATCATATATAATAATAGCTTAGAATAGCTCATTCCTTGTTTGGTAAAGCAGTTATTTTTTCTTGCAATAAATCACAAGTCTGCCACAGTTACAGTTCAAGGCACACTTTTGACCAGAGGCCACAAATTGAGAGGGTGTGATACGAGTTCGTGCCTTAAGTCGTTTGTTTTCGGTACATTTTATTAAATGTTAATGATAAGTCATAAGACAAAATTAAGTGCACTAATGCTATGGTGGTCGGTGGTTGTTGGTCGCTAGTCGCTGGTCGCTGGTCACACGCTTTGTCTAACAATTGTTATTTAAGGCATATCAAGTTCGTGTCTTAAGTCTTTTGTTTTTTTTTTTCATCTTTCAATTTAGGAAATATTTAGCAAGCATATATTTGACTATTTGACAATTACAAATATGGCTTTGGTTGGGATTGTTCTATAAAAATAATTCAAAGATATCTATGTATAGAAAAATGTTTGTAACAAAAAAAAAACAAATATTAGGTGCTTTTATAAATCATGCATTATACGTTATGTGAGTTTAGGATTTGTTGTTCGTATACATTGTCCCAACACCATATGTCATTTTAAAGGCCAAAAGATCAAGTTTATGTCTTAATTTGGCTGCATTTAGCCTTTTGTTTCTGTACCATTGACCGCAGCATATGATTGATCAATCTTTTGACCAGGATATCCTTTTGTGGTCACAAGACTTGCCAAGCGACGATTTGAAAGCGTGAATTCCCTTTTACAGTGGCCGCACCCAAAGTTACCATGAAATTAATTAACATGCATTGATCAATTTATTAACCCTCTGACTCTTGAATGAAGGGGCGGGGTGGAAGTAGTTGCATTCTTGCATTACTCGTATTATTGTTATTCGTTGTAATTGCAGCAACAAAATTAAATAAGTTGTTTTAAAGGGGTTGAACTAACCGCTATGCATCTGTACAATTGAGAAAAATATTAAAACAATTAAATCTAAAAATAGTTTGGAATGATTTGAAACTAGGATATTATCTCACTCGAGACCACTTTGGAATTACATATATAAATACAGACTACAATATTTTTCAGCGGCATTCCAAATGGTATTGCGAAATAGCTACTGGGAAATAGTTCATTAGAACAATTGTTGTTCGATCACTTCATGGGGAAGATAGTCTTCATAACTTACAGCTTTTCCCAAACGAAAAGAAGTACTGCTCTGACTTCCATCATTTCAACAAACTTTTTGTTTGCATTTTTTTCTGAATAGATAACCTTTCAAGAATATTGTGTGAAAATTTGAGGTGTATCGGAGCGAAACTAACGAAGATACAGCGAAGAAGATATGTGACTCAGTACATTAGAAAAATATTAAAGCGTTTTTCCCGCAGCCCATGTTTTCAAAGACCTCTCATAACTGAAAAACTACTGAACCGATCCTTTTGATATTTTTAATACTATTTCTTTACATAATTTACGAGTTAAAGCTGTCGATTTTTTTATTTAACAATAACCAATTACTAGATTTTTTCTCGCAAAAATCGCATTTTTCTCTTCAAAGTGTTCCGAAAAATTGAAAAATTTAAATTTCGAAAAAACTCGACAGCGTTGCCTGGCTTATGACCGTTTTTTTGGTTTTTGTGTTAAGTTTCGGGCTTTGGTGTGTTCTGTCACATATAGTAAAAATTTATGGCCAACATTTGTGTAGAACATTTCATCCCCGCCCTCCCCATTTTAAGGGGCCAAAAATTACAGTTATGTGGCGGAGCTAGAGGGTTTATATGTTCTACAAAAATATTGACCTTAATATTTTCTATAAATTTGCTGAACATACCCTATACCAAAAAGATATATTTTTGTTACATAATAGTGAAATACTAACATTTTTGGGGTACAATGTGGTTTTTTAAGCTATTTAGGGTGCCCAGACACGTTCAGATTGCATTGATATGTTCACAAAAGTTGTTCAGATTTACGTTGGCTACAATTTTTCCAACCATTGTTATTAAAAAATTACGAGTCCCTGGAAGTTATGCTGAAAAAAGTGAAAAAAACATATTTTTTTCCTTTACTTTTTCAAAAAAAGTAACGGAAAATTTGTTTTTTTTGCAAAAAATTGTAAGAAACTTTGATCAGCATATTCTTAGCTGCATTATTGCCAAATATAGTTAAGCGGTATTACCAAGTCTGAATTAGTTGTTGGACAAAAGCTTATGACACCTTTTTTGAGGGGCCCACTGATTTTCAGAAAATATTTTGGCCCATAATAAAAAATTGGTCACCAATTTTGTCAAAATGAGTATAGGGTTATACTACCCTTTAATAGTAGAATCGAACCTATACTGTCAAGTCCGTGTATTTTTTTCACTGTTGCACAGTGTTATTAATTTATATTAATTCCAAGTCATAATTTGTTATCCACCCATCAAGTAATGCATCATTATGCTAAATTATACCTTTTATTATTATAAATAAAATTTACGAATATTTTAAATATCTGAAAAGATTAACGTAGAATTATTGAAAAACATAAAACTTGTCTTAAAATTAAAGTATTGATATATAAGGTGATCCATTTCGAGGTTCCCTACTTTTTTAAAGAAAAAAAACACAGACAATTCAAATTGAATGGGGAATGTTTATTATCGCTTGAAAGAACATTCTTTGGCATTTATTTTTTGAAGATTATGTCTATCAAATGTTGGCCGCGGCTACGTCTCAGATGGTCCATCCGTTTAGTCCAATTTTCGATGACTCGTTCGAGCATTTCGACTGGTAACTGGCGAATGACACGCGTGATGTTTTGCTCCAGGGCCTGAATCGAAGCGCGGTTGTCCGCATAAACTTTAGACTTTACATATCCCCACAGGAAAAAGTCTAACGGCGTGATATCACACGATCTTGTTGGCCAATCGACCGGCCCAAAACGTGAAATTATCTGCTCACCGAAGTGTTCTCCCAATAAATCCATTGATTGATGCGATGTGTGGGAAGTGGCGCCGTCTTGTTGAAACCAAATGTCGCCGAGATCACGAGCTTAAATTTCAGGCATCAAATAGTCGGTTATCATGGCACGGTCGCCATTGACGGTTACTTTCTCACCGGCAACATTTTTGAAGAAATATGGACCGATGATTCCGGTACGTCGGATCGGGAATCGGTCAATGGCAAAAATATAGCTCTTAACGAGAGCTAAAATATTGCTCAAGGGTTTCAAGGTCTTGGGTCGACTGGAAAGTGTTTTTTTTATTTAAAAAAAATGGACTTAGCGCAATTTGCGAACGATTATTTTGATAATTAAAACTGAATAATTTGTAAACGTTGTTCAGGCGTAAGTCTTTCCATGATGAAATGCCAAACAATACTTAACAAAAATAACATGACAGCATGACACGATTCACACGTGATCTGTCAAAAAAAGGCTATTGAAAAAATTATCTCTACTTGGATCACCCATTATATTCTGGATACTTCAATGCAAATAAATATTTGTTTCGTAAATAATAGTCCCAACAAAATTATTAGGGCAGAACCAAATATTTGGTTAGAACATCAATATATTTCCAAATATATAATATTTGTGTGGCAAATATACTATATTCCAAGTGTACCCTAAACATGTATATATTTCAAGCTGAATATGTTTGGGACAATATACTACAGAAGCGATTTTGTTTTCAGCGTCTACTATATTTTGGAATTTTTAAATAGGAGCTTAGTTTAATTCCAGGGAGTACATCAGTTTCATCTAAAAAGGGCAAATATTTTTCAGAATTTTGCTTTGACGGGGCAACATTTTTTTCAGAATCGAAATCAACGTCACCACATTTTCAAACGATGTTTATGTAATTTGGGAACGTGCTTATTCTACTAGGTCAGAGTCCTCCCAGCTTTGGCATATTTTTTTTTTTGGGTTATTTCTTGAATAAATGTTTTTATTTTCCCATTTTATGAAAATATTTACTTAATCATACATACCCATCCCACTCTATGTCTCTATTGAAATAGATTCCATCCCACACAATGTCTCATATTAATAGATCATTATTTCACAATTGTTAAAATAAATATTTAAAAAATTAGTTAAACTTTATGACATTCGCACACTACTATTGCCCAAAACCAAAATTTACAAAGTCATAAAAATTATGATCAATGAAGGCTTAAAGCGAAGCCAATGCTGTCCACCCATTTCCTGTAACTATCTCAGATCAGAGTTTAATAGAAATAAATATTTTATTATAGTACTCGTATGTTTGAATATGTACGAGTGAGTATATGACGTTCACTGGGTATTGCTCGCATTTATTCAAACATATCAAGTTTGTGTCTTAAGTCTTTTGTTTATTGTAACTGCATCAATTCATATTATTATTATGTTCAAAGTTCTCAAAATCAAATTAAGTCAAATGATTGATGTTTATCACATTGGGCTTGACCAATTCAACACATTTACATGTTTTATTTGTGTACATTTCGTTCGCTATGTGGAACTTGGAAGTTGGTATCATTTAGTTTTGTGTGTCAGCAAGTTGCGGTTTTTTTTACTCTAAGTATTTTGCTCAGTTTGATGTAATTTATAGCCCACAAGGAATTACTTTTGATTGATGGGCGAAAACAATTTGCATTATGCGATTTTTCGTGGACTATATAATTTTTTGGTGGATAATTGGTGAAGAAATCATGTTGGGTTTTTCTTTGTGTAATGAAAGCTCGAACAGCTACAGTCACTAAAGTATGTTATACATTTTTGTAATGAACGTTAAATATATTTTATGATATTAACTCGCAATTTACTTAATTTGTTCTTATTAAACTGTCAACTTCTGTTTAAAGTTATGAGAGTTGGTAATTTTGCAATCTGTGGTATTTATTTTTTAGTAATAGTTAAAGTTATCCTGCAGCCATACAAAATATTATATTAGGGACAAAAGGATTAAGTATAACTGAGTGGACAAATAGGTTAAATTTACTATAAGCAGAAAATTTCGATGAAATTTACTATAAGCAGAAAATTTCGAGGGAATTTACAGAAGAAAATCAATTTCGTCGAAATTTACTATAAACAGAAAATTTCGTCGAAATTTACTATAAACAGAAAATTTCGTCGAAATTTACTATAAACAGAAAATTTCGTCGAAATTTACTATAAACAGAAAATTTCGTCGAAATTTACTATAAACAGAAAATTTCGTCGAAATTTACTATAAACAGAAAATTTCGTCGAAATTTACTATAAACAGAAAATTTCGTCGAAATTTACTATAAACAGAAAATTTCGTCGAAATTTACTATAAACAGAAAATTTCGTCAAAATTTACTATAAATCGTCGAAATTTACTATAAACAGAAAATTTCGTCGAAATTTAATATAAACAGAAAATTTCGTCGAAATTTAATATAAACAGAAAATTTCGTCGAAATTTACTATAAACAGAAAATTTCGTCGAAATTTACTATAAACAGAAAATTTCGTCGAAATTTACTATAAACAGAAAATTTCGACGAAATTTACTATAAATAGAAAATTTCGACGAAATTTACTATAAATAGAAAATTTCGACGAAATTTACTATAAATAGAAAATTTCGACGAAATTTACTATAAATAGAAAATTTCGACGAAATTTACTATAAATAGAAAATTTCGACGAAATTTACTATAAATAGAAAATTTCGACGAAATTTACTATAAATAGAAAATTTCGACGAAATTTACTATAAATAGAAAATTTCGACGAAATTTACTATAAATAGAAAATTTCGACGAAATTTACTATAAATAGAAAATTTCGACGAAATTTACTATAAATAGAAAATTTCGACGAAATTTACTATAAATAGAAAATTTCGACGAAATGTACTATAAATAGAAAATTTCGACGAAATGTACTATAAATAGAAAATTTCGACGAAATTTACTATAAATAGAAAATTTCGACGAAATTTACTATAAATAGAAAATTTCGACGAAATTTACTATAAATAGAAAATTTCGACGAAATTTACTATAAATAGAAAATTTCGACGAAATTTACTATAAATAGAAAATTTCGACGAAATTTACTATAAATAGAAAATTTCGACGAAATTTACTATAAATAGAAAATTTCGACGAAATTTACTATAAATAGAAAATTTCGACGAAATTTACTATAAATAGAAAATTTCGACGAAATTTACTATAAATAGAAAATTTCGACGAAATTTACTATAAATAGAAAATTTCGACGAAATTTACTATAAATAGAAAATTTCGACGAAATTTACTATAAATAGAAAATTTCGACGAAATTTACTATAAATAGAAAATTTCGACGAAATTTACTATAAATAGAAAATTTCGACGAAATTTACTATAAATAGAAAATTTCGACGAAATTTACTATAAATAGAAAATTTCGACGAAATTTACTATAAATAGAAAATTTCGACGAAATTTACTATAAATAGAAAATTTCGACGAAATTTACTATAAATAGAAAATTTCGACGAAATTTACTATAAATAGAAAATTTCGACGAAATTTACTATAAATAGAAAATTTCGACGAAATTTACTATAAATGGAAAATTTCGACGAAATTTACTATAAATGGAAAATTTCGACGAAATTTACTATAAATAGAAAATTTCGACGAAATTTACTATAAATAGAAAATTTTGACGAAATTTAATATAAATAGAAAATTTCGACGAAATTTAATATAAATAGAAAATTTCGAAGAAATTTACTATAAATAGAAAATTTCGAAGAAATTTACGATAAATAGAAAATTTCGAAGAAATTTATTATAAATAGAAAATTTCGACGAAATTTTTTATAAATAGAAAATTTCGAAGAAATTTACTATAAATAGTAAATTTTAGTAAATTTCGTCGAAATCTTCTATAAACAGAAAATGTCGACGAAATTGGTTATAAATAGTAATTTTTAGTAAATTTCGTTAAAATTTTCTATTTATAGTAAAATTTCGTTAAAATTTTCTATTTATAGCAAATTTCGTCTTTTTTGTTGTCGAGCAGTCCCCTTTAAAGAGACATTGATTAACAGAAATATGAGAACTCAAACTTCTTTGCCCATGTAAGTCACTGTTTATGACAGCCCATCCCAAATATCCACCCCAAAATGTCAGTTGGCCAATAAAATCGACAATTTGTTAGCTCTGGGTAATTGTTAATTTCCACAATGTAGAAGCATTACAAGCCAGCCAACTAGCTTTTAATTAAATTAACAAAAATCGCCTCAATCATAGTCAACGAGACACCAAAAAATCAATTGATATCCTAAAATAAACTGACGGCTTGGCTCGTGTTTATGTTCAGTTAAACAAAACAAAAGACTTAAGGCACAAACATGTTTTGAGCTGAACTGGAAAATCAAAGAAAAACTAAACCAATAAATAACTCAATTTTATTGTAATTTTGTGCTGGCATTAGAATTATTCACAAAAATTCGATAACTAATAATTACACAAAACTACACACCCTTTTTGTTAGAGAAATACAATTTTTATAAATTAAAAAAATACATATTTTAGTTCACTCAGTTGGTGTCATAGAAACAATTTCTGCTGCTAAAGACTGCAGAAAAAAATATTAATTAAAAAATAAAAACAAGAATTGTCTCATTTTCAATGACCAATTGCGGAATTGCAAAGCAATTACATACCAATAAATTATTGATTTATATTCTCTTCTATAACAAAGCGTCCGTCCGCCGTTAAACTTTAATGCTTCCGGCTATTTGTGGCGAACAACAAAAAAACCTGGCTAATAAAATTGGCAAGTAAGAGAAATAAACGTTAATCAATAAACCTGATTTAATTGTCCCAACTTGAAAAATGTGCAATTTTTTAAATGCGTTCAGTGAGTTTATGGTTCGTTACCGCACTAACTGCGATATAAAAGAAAAATAACCTGCTATGGTTTTTTTCAGCTACTGGTCTTTGATTTGAACGATGAAACAAAAACGCTTTGAAATTCTTTGTTAACAATGTCTGAGAATTGTGGACTTGACC
This sequence comes from Eudasyphora cyanicolor, assembly GCA_963930755.1. Taxonomy (NCBI): domain Eukaryota; kingdom Metazoa; phylum Arthropoda; class Insecta; order Diptera; family Muscidae; genus Eudasyphora; species Eudasyphora cyanicolor. The sequence goes on from OZ005738.1 coordinate 172,482,353, forward strand.
TTCAATTATTTGTAAATTGTTACTGATTTTTTTCTAATTGAGCTAAACAACTTTCACTTTGTCAATGGAGGGAAATTTAAAGCAAAATGTTTTGCATTTTTTTTTGCAGCTTTTCATTTAATTTGAAATCTCCCTGGAAATCTGGTGGTGGGTGTGTTAGGACCAGTTTTAAGATATTATTACCTGTTGTGAATGTTTAAGGTCAATCGATATTGATACCTTCATTTCAAAGTATGTTAAGTCGAGGCAAACAGTTTTTCAGGAGAGGAAAATATTCGTAAGAATACCTTTATAAGCAAATGAATGACGTCCACTATTTTTTAGATAAGTATCTTATGATTCGGTTAACGGAAAACATCAAATTTTAACTGAATATAAATTGGATTATTTAGAATTTTAAATTGTGGAGTGCTTTAAAATATGTTAAGTCGACTTAGCATACTTTAGAATGAATGTAATCGTTATGGGATATGAATATTACATAGAGAACAGTCAATACTAGTTTTAAGTAATGATATAATTTTAGGCCCATAAAAAATTTTGAGATTCGTTATGTTGGATTTTGACTGCATTCTGCAAAAATATAGATTTTGTTTTGTAATTTGTCTAAAAACTTGTGGCTTCTTTTGTCTTTATTATTTACATACATATTTTCCAACAACAATCATTTTGTCTTAATTTCTGCTAAGAATTCTTATTCGATTTTTTTTATTTTAATTTTTTATTGAGTATTATTTTTTTTTGGAACAATATCAATATTATTTTTTTTATTTTGTGTTGAAATGGATACAAATTCATGAAATAAGTCTTTGTCTTTGAAAAAAAGAACAACCAAAAATTAAAAGAAAAAAGATGGAAAGCTGAAAGTGGGCTAAGGTAGGAAATCATCAAAAATAACAGCACACAGTTGATGAACGTTTCAAAGAAGGCAGTGAGTGGGATACAGACAGTACGCGAGTACTTTTAGAAGGCAGTGTTGTTTGAAGAAGACAGGGTCATCCATACATCCATCGATCCATCGAGATTCTCTGGCCACTTAAGAGCAATAGGGGAAGTTGGGGCAGGTGTGTGGGCTAACACCAGCTGGGTATTGACGTTCAGTCCATCCGGGTAGTGGGGGAGCGGCAGCAGCAGAACCACCAGCATTCACATCACAGAAGGGATAGTTGGGGCAGGAATGGGGGTTCACACCAGCTGGGAATTTGTCACCAGCAGGAGCTGCTGGAGGGGCGTTCCATTGAGGTTGTGGCTGCCATGAGGGTGCGGGGGCTCCCCACTGAGGTTGAGGTTGCTGCCAAGAGGGTTGTGGTTGCCAGGCGGGTTGGGGTTGTTGCCATCTGGAGGCGGGATTATGGAGACGGGCATTATCACAGATGGGGAAGCCAGGACAATCCTGGGGGTTTACGCCCGCGGGGAATTGGGCAGCCTGAGGTTTGGCCCAAGCCAAGGCAGCCAAAGACAAAATAATCTGAAAAGAAAAAAAAAACAAAATCTTATATATTGGAACTAATAAACTAATAACGAAAATTGGAAATTATTTAAAATTTCCAAATGAGGGAGGATCTTTGTAAGGGTGCTATACCAAAATTTGAATCAAAAGAAAAACTGTTTATTGGTAAATGCATTTTGAGCAAAATAATTATGTTGAAATTTGTCGATTTTATTGTGTCAATGAATCAAATTTTACAGAATTTTGAAAATAAAACGCAAAATTATCAATATATTTTTTGGAAAATAAAACGTTGGAAGTTGTTCATTTCTAAAGTGTCAAGAGGTCAATTCGGTTAGGTAACGACTTTCTGCAGATAGGTTCCTAAGTACAATTAAATGCAAAACAACCAAATTTCAATATATAAATATCAATATAGTCGCTGGGTTTTATGACGTCAAGAAGTCAAATTTTGTTGAAAAAATAAATAAAATAAAATTGGCAGCTTAAAGACATCAGAGGCTGAACATTTTACTGCCCAAAATCTCCAAAAGATGAATATAAGCAACTTAATTTTTTTTCGTTTCCATATATCGATATCGTCATTCCAAAGTATGCTAAGTTGACTTAGCATGTTTTAGGGAACATTGCATTGTTAGTTATAAATATTCCAATTATATATTCAGTCAAAATTTGGTTTTTATCCTTCAACCAAAACAATAGTTATGCGCAAAGCAATATCAAGAAATTCTATACAAATTTCATAATTTCATAATTTCTCCTGAAAAACTACCTGTTTCGACTTAGCATACTTTGTAATGGAGGTATCGATATATCCATTTTGTTTATTTTCTTCATTCATTTCCTAATATTTTATTCATTTCTCCTCATTTTTGTACGAAAAACTCTTCAAAGATTCATAAATTTGCAGTCTGTTGTAACGCCATCTTCATGTCAGCTGTGGGAAAACCTTTGTATTGGAGCTATATCAAAATTTTAACCTATTTCTGCCCAAGGAAAAAAATCGCTTCTGTAGTATATTTGCAGAAAACTTACTATTTTTGGAAAACCATACTTTTTGCCTATACATTTAAAAAAATCCTCTATCTTATTTGAGTACTGAATTTGATTAACCAAAGTTAATACAATGAGAAGCAAAATTTGCTCCATCAAATGGAAAATTACCACACTATGCAAAAAAAGCCTTTATGGTTTTTGCAGCAGAACTGTTGATAACGAGTGTCACGGCTCAGAAATCATGATCCAGTATGTGTGCTGCCAATTTTTAATACATATTTATACACCGCCATGTATAAAATACTTGTTTCTATAGTAATATAGAAACAAAATGGTCTTGAAGCCGGGAGAATATCCTATTTAGAATCACAATGATTTGCAGACCGAATAAAAGCAAGCAAACATAATGGAAAACAAGAGGTGTTATTTTGAATCACCCGGTATTTCGGTAGCTGTCACGTTTGAAGCTTTTATTCTGTGACATTTGACAAGTAGAAACTACGCCATTACTAAAAATGGAACGATACACGATCATCGAACGATACAAAACGATGGAACAAAAAAACTATACGAACGATACAAAGTCATCTCGACGGATGAGGCCCATTTCCACCTCGGTGGCTACGTCAACAGCAAAATTGTCGCATCTGGGGCTCGGAAACCCCAAGAGTTATTGTTGATAAGCCTCGTCATTCTCAACATGTGACTGTTTGGTGCGGTTTATGATCCAGCGGGGTCATTGGACCTCACTTTTTCGAAAATGAGGTTAGATCAACAGTTACGGAGAATGGATTGCGCTATCGAGAGATGATTAATGATTTTTTATGGTCGGAGTTGGATGGTATTGATCTGGACAACGTTTACATTCAACAAGACGGCGTTACGTGCCACACAAGCAACGAAACCATTGCTCTGTTACGGGAAAAGTTTCCGGACCGTGTTATCTCTCGAAGAGGTGATCACAATTGGCCACCGAAATCTTGTGATTTAATTCCTTTGGGGCCACGTGAAAGATAAGGTCTACGCCAACAGCCCAGCGTCGATTCAAGACCTCAAAGATATAATTCGTGAGTCTATCGAGGACATAGGGCAGCCACTTTGCGATTTGGTTATGGACAATTTCATGAAAAGTATATGGTCCTGTAAGCGTGGTCGTGGTGGCCATTTGGCTGATGTTGTTTTTCATTATTAACGGCATATCTTTCTCTTTATTATGAAATAAACATCCGATCATTTATCTCAAAATATGGCATTTTTCTTTGAATACCAAAATAACACCTCTTGTTGGAAAATCCTTTAGAAATAATTAATTGTTAGGCCCATTTGAATTCCTTTAATAAATTATCAAATTACATTTGATTATTAGGCACTAAAAAATTTTAAGGATATGCATTTTGAACCAATAAAATATTACACTTTTTTGTTGCCGAGACTCTAAACATTTTTTTTTAAAGATTTATGAAACCAAAACAATTTTTTTTATGGTAAAGTTTTTTTTTTTTTAAATTTTTTTCTTAAATTCCAATTTTCATGGAAGTTACCTTTAGTATTTGGACCATATTTTTTTGCACTATAGCTCGATAAAGTCTGATGGCTAAGTTTTTTGGCTACAAATTCCGAATGTAACACTTCAACGTAGAATCCAATGTTTAGCAACTGTCGCTAAAACAATTAGAAAAAATTTTATTTTTTTCCAAAAAAAACATTTTTTGTTGCCACGACAAAAACCATAAAAAATAGAAAAAAAAATGGTAAAAAAAAATTGTTTCTAATTTTTTAAAAGCTAGCATCCTAAGAAGACACTGCGAATTGGCAAAAAGTCTATGTATAAATTATGACCCATATTGTAAAAGTAAGGGAAATTAAAAAAAAATATTTTTCATATATTTTATTTTGGTCCTTTTGTTTGGGAGATGTCAAAAGGGGTGTGGCGGCAATAACGCCGATTTTTTAATATACTGTGGGTACTATGAAAGCATTACACTGTGCACAAATTTGGGGTGTTTGAATGTGCAGGAAATAGCCACTAACTTTTTGTGCAAAATGGTTAATTTGTATGGGAGGTACCAAAAGGGACATGGCAATAAGGCCTATTTTGCATGGGACTACAGGAACTGTAAAGGCAATACACTCCACAAAATTAAGTGAGTATTTGTTTTGACTGGAATCGAAGTTATAAGCCGTTAACTTTTTGTGCAAAATGGAAGGTACCAAAAGGGGTGTGGCAAAAATGTCATTTTCCACGTGACTATAGATACTGTTAAAGCATTACATTCCACAAAATTTGATGTATTTTGTATTTACTGGAATCATATTTATAAGCCGTTAACTTTTTGTAAAAAATGGTCCATTTGTATGCCCTAAGAAAAAAAATCGGGAAAAATTAACTTTTTTTCTATAAGTCGGAAGAAAATTCCTGTAACTTATGTAAGTATTTCCCCGTTTTTTAAGATTATTTGCACCGAAACCCCGAAAAAAATAATGTTGATAAAAGATATATTCAAACATATTTTTAGGTATGTAAATTTCAAATATTTGAACAAAAATATATTTTATTTAAATTTTGCTCTCAAAAATATTTTGTTTACTGTTTTTTTTCCGTGTGGGAGGTACCAAAAGGGACGTGGCAACTTTGCCCATTTTTCTCAAGATCATAGTGTCCAAAAAACTAATACTATGTGTGGAATTATGAAATATTTTGAGTATAGAAGACTATCAATATTTCTCTAAATTTTGAGCCTTCGTGGGGGAGGTACTCGAAGGAGTGGACCAACATAGCAATTCTTTGACCCTGTTCTGAGATGGAAAAAATATTAACACGTAACAAATTTCAAGTCAATCGGTTAATCCTGTCGAAAGTCATCGGCCGTACCAACCAGACAGATAGACTTAAAATGGCCCTAAACGGATTTACGCCAAATATTCTTGGGGTCTTTTATGTCACTTCTTCGATGTGTTACCCCTTTAACCCGCAGCAACTGATATATACCCTCGTTTACAATAGTGGGGGTATAAAAACCGGATTATGTTGAAATTCTCTCATAGATTTTCTTAAAATAGGCATTGTTTTCTTCGTTAAGATGCTAGCTTTCTAAAACTGGAAGAAGCTAATTTTTTGCGCTTTTTTTCTATTTTTTATGGTTTTTTTTCTGGCCAACAAAAAACTATTTGTTTTGTTTATAATTTTAATCCTCTAGAGAACAATTTAAAAAAATCTTATCAATTTCGTATTTTGATAACTGCCATCAATCCATATTTCGATATTGAAATAAGACATTTTAAAGGATTGATCCTCAATAAGAATTTTAATCTGAATCTATTACCTTTTTTTATTCAAAATATTGATTTTTTTTAGAATTTTAATCTTAATCTTACTCTTAATCTTTTACAAGTCCATTCGTTTGCGTCGAAATTAAAGATTTAATTAATTTGTTTCGACTGTTATGATTCTACATGAAATTCTGAAGAAAATCACTAGCAAATTATGTCTGCCATTTCGCAAAAAATTGAAAGAGTACTTATAGTGATTTTTGAACATTCTTCCCGAAGCCGTCCATGATTTCTAAGACTTCACTCGTTATTGTTTCTTTTTTTTAAGATTTTTAGGGAAAATTAATTACACTATGGAACAAAATTAAACTTTTTCGAAAATAACAAGGTTCTGACATTCTTATGATGAATAGGCATTGACTTCCGTGTGATCCTTGCATTTTAGTTTAGGATGTATTTAGCATTATTACTTAGAACACTATGAAGAACATCTCTGTTGAACAGTTTAATACTCTAGCTCCTTAACATAGGGGACTTTTTGGCCCTTTTTGTGGATAAGGGTAAAAATCACCCCTAAAACAAGTGTTTAGCGAGTCAAAACGTTTAACAAAAATATTTGCCTTAAAATTCTACTATGAGTCTCTGAAGACACCAAAATCCTAAGTTAACTTAAGTGCCACAAAAAAATTTCAAATTTAAATTTCATTTTTAGGTTTAGCTCCAATTCCAAAAAGTATGAAATTAACCCAAAAATGTATCTTAGTTCTGGCTTATTTCTGGTATTTAAGTTGAGTTTATAGTTTTCGTTTCTTCAGAGATTTTTAGTAAATTGGAAATAATTTTAAATTTAAATTCCATTTTTAGGTTTAGCACCAATTCGAAAAAAGTACGAAATTAACCCAAAAATGGACTTTGGTTTTGACTCATTTCTGGTATTTAGATTTAATTTTCGGTCTTCGTTTCTTCAGAGACTTATGGGAGAATTTTATGGCAAATAGCTTTCATCCCAAATGTTATGCGATTTTATCAATTTTTAAAGGTTTTGAAATTATTTTTGACTACAAAACCACCCGAAGATTCTAGATAAATCACATCCTGGCCAATTTGGCACATCCGGAATGTAAAGTCAAAAAAGCACTGAACTTTGGAACACTTTGAAATTACTGATGGCACTAAAATTGCACTTTCACAATGATTCGAATATTTTAATACACATTTTTTATTAATTAATCCTCAATTAATTGGATACTGATAATAGACAGCAAATTTGAACTTCTCAGAGCATAATCAACTTCTTTTACAAATTTTTAAATTTTCAATCCTCTTTTGAATGTAATTGTAAGTTGTAATCCTTTTTTCGAAGTAATCCTTGTTTTCGGTTTGATGCCTTATCTCCTTCTCCTCCCCATCACCCTCTCTTTAAATATTCTTTTAAGATTTCGTTTTTTGTACTTACCAACTTTGTGAACATTTTCTTAGTTTTTTTATTGAAAATATGAGTGAAATGTATCCTAGTGGAGAAGGGATGGAATTGGTTTGTTGTTTCACAAAACAATTGAACTATATTATTTCCAATAAGAAAAAAATAAACTTCCAATTGGTTTTCGTTGTGAAACTAGACTGTGATAGATTCTTAAAATGTCTACGTTACTTATATACCACTGCACAACACTATAGCAGAGTAGAGCAGAGCAGACCACCCGACCAGACAGACAGATGGAGGGACGGACGGATGGACAGACAGACAGACAGATAGCCAAGTCAGCGAAAACAAAACCGTTTGAAATATTTTTTGTTTTGAATTGAAAGCGAAATGCATTTTTGTGGAGCACATTAGAACAAACACCTCCTCTGTCTCTGTGTATCAGTGTATCTGTCTTCTGTCGGTGTACTGTGCACCAGTCGGCAGTGAATAGTGGAGGTGCTGGTGGTGGCGGTGGTGGTGATGGTGAATGAGTGAGTGTATCCCTCCGCTGCAGCGATGCCATGCCAGTCTGTCAGTCAGACAGCCAATTCGCCACACCTCGCCTGCCTTACCCCTCCCCCGGAAATACCTTTTGGTTACTGGTGTAGCAACCCTCGTTTCGTTAGTTACACTCTCGTAATGAATGTACATTGATCCGGTGGTTGTCGCAATAGAACCACCGCCACCATTACCACTAATACTTGCACCACCATCATAATCATCATCGTTTTGCGTACCCTACACTATCATGGGGGGATCAGGGCATTAGGGCTTGGTCAGTGTAGATTGGAACCTTTTCAAAGGAAGGTCAATACAATCAGGAATTGTATCAATTTGTAACCTCTCACCTATCTTTATATTAAGTAGTAAAGATTATAAGAGTGATATGGCTATTTTTTGAACACTATATCCTTTAAGACTCCCCAAATTAAAATTGTATTTTAATTGTATTAGTATGGTGTAGTAGACACACCCAAGGAAATCAATTAACGAATGGGCTTCGATACTTCGAACGATTTTTCTGTCAGTAACGTAGCTTATTTATATTCAAATTGTTCGAAAGGGTTCGCCATCTAACGTTTTTTTTAACTAGTGCTTATTTCGTGAATGGTAACTCTTAGCTCATGTCTGATTTGACAGATAATTAGTTTTATCCTTCCGCTGAACGAATATGGTTAAACAACGCTGAACAACGCTTGAACAACGCTGGGAGCGATCGACTTACAGAAGATGCCAATTTTGCCAAAAAAAAATCATCTTTTCAGATGAAGCTCATTTTGACCTTGGCGGGTATGTTTTTCAAAAAAAAAGTTATTTGGCAGACCCTTTATTTAATTTTTGGCTTCTTTGTTTTGAGCATGGTAGTAGTCTTTTCTGAAAATAGCCAACACTTTAAAGAGGGGTAGTTTTTATAGGATATTCCACATATATATTTTCACGATTTGTACGTCTTTTTACATATGATAAATGGTAGTGTTGATTTTCTAGGGGTAACGGGACCATTTCTAAAAAAAACTCCATCGCTGAAATGACTGACATTTTCGTTTTCCCAACAAACTAAGTGGGCAAATACCCGAAAACCTTGCTGTGATAGAGAATGAATTGAATGAAAATTCTAAATTCTAAAATTTTTAGGTTGCCTTACAGAAATGCGAATTTTGCCAATGTCCATAAATTTATCTCGGCGATTTTGTGTTTATTAGTAAACAACCATATTACGGACCACTCCAGCGTTTTTAAACATAATATTTCCTATTACATACAGGGTTAACCAATAAGAGTGATATGATTTCTTTGAAAAAAAAACACACTTATTGTTAAGGAAATTCAAAAGTTTTTTATTTAATGTGAAGTACAATCAATAAAATTAAGTTCCAAATAAAACGTCATTCAAATGGCCTCCACGACTTCTTCTGCAGGAACGAATTCGATGAACCCAATTTTCGAGCACATTTTCCACTAAATCAGGTCGTATGTCATGAATGGCACGTTCAATATAGACTTGTAAAGCTTGAAGAGAGTCTGGTTTATTTCGAAAGACCTAGTCTAATGGTATTAAATCACAACTTCTTGGAGGCCATTAAATATCACAATTTCTTGAAATAATCAAACTTTTCTCGCAACAATTCAATTGTTTCATTTGCTGTGTGGCACGTAGCCACAATCGGTCAATGGCAAAAAGATAGCTCTTAACGAGAGCTAAAATATTGCTCATGGGTGTCAAGGTCGTAGGTCAACTGGAAAGTGTTTTTTTGGATTTTTTAAAAAAATGGACTTAGCATCATTTTCAAATGTGAACGGAATGTTTATTTTTTCTCTATCTCCTTAACGGTACGTCGGATCGGGAATCGGTCAATGGCAAAAAGATAGCTCTTAAGATCGTAGGTCGACTGGAAAGTGTTTTTTATTTTAAAAATTGACTTAGCGCACGAAAAATTTTAATTGGAGAACGATTATTTTAATAATAAAACTGAATAATTTGTAAACGTTGTTCTTGCGTATATCTCTCCATTATGAAACTGTAAACACTACTGAATACAATGAAAAACAAATGACAGATCATGACATATTACAAATTAACGAGACGTCACTTCAAAATCATATCATCCCTATTGGAAAGCCCGTTACTTATTTATACTGACTTACGGCCAATTCCATAATCTCCGGCTATCATATAGTTAGAGCTAACCTACAGTTATAGCTGTCAAATTCTATGAAGTTTTTATTTTTTAACTGTGAGTTAGCTCTAACCGGAGGTTGTGAAATTGGGGTTAAAGTTACTGGCCTTTAAAATTGTAAGTTTGGAGTTATTTCTCTCTTGAAATTAGTGATTCTAAGGGTGTTATCTGGCATATCGCCAAGATATCCCTAGGCAAACCTAATACGGTAGGCCTAAATCATTTTATAAAAAAATTTTGTAAATTGTATTGTTATAGAAAATTGCGCCAATAGTACAGTTATATAGAAACTATTGTCAAAATTACACTTTTATAGAAAATATTGTTGAAATTACAATTGTATACTAAATATTATTTTTTATACAAATTTTGTAAATTTTGAAAAAAAAAACATTCTTATTTCATATTTTTTACCCACTGTACCATATTTAACCGTTTTTGGTTCACTGAATCAAATTGAACACCTTTTTGTCCTACTATATTTTGTCCACTATATTTAACCATAGGTAACACACTTTGTCCCACTATTCCATAGTTAAAGCTTTTTGCCCCACTGTACCATATTTAACCCATTTTGTTCCACGTTACCATATTCAACTTTTTGTGCCCCACTGTACCATAGTTAACCCTTTTTGTCCCACTGTGTCATATTTAACCCTCTTTGCTCAACTGTACAAAATTTAACACAGTTATGCCCCACAGTACTAGTATAGTTAACCATTTTTGTCACACTGTACCATATTTAACCCTTTTTGCCCCACTGTATCATAGTAAATAAATTTTTTCCCCACTTTCAGTTCCACTGTGCCCCTAAATTCGTTTAGATTTGGCGGCGGTACCATATTTGTCCCTTTTTGCCCCATTGTGCGGCTAATAGCACGTCTACGTCCCAAGGACTACCCTCCCACCAAATTTCATGATTGTAGCTTCAGCCGTTTGGCCTGGGCGATGATCAGTCAGCCAGTCTCGCAACAATTTTTTATACACAGAAACAAAATTTTCATAAAATTAAATAAATTCTCCAAAGACGTCATTAGTTTCTAAAATAAGTACATTTTGTACTTAAAATATAGATAATTTCAATAATATTAAGTAATTTACTTAATTTTAAGTAAATTTTCTTAATTTTAAGTACAAAATGTACTTATGTTGAAGCCTAGGGACCTCTTTGGAGCATTTCTTTAATTTTATGACAATTTTTTTCAGTTTATATAAAGAAGATTTCACGAAATACTCGTACATTTTAATTTAGTTGAAATTTATTTTTTTTTAGAAAATTTAATTTTTTTATGGAACATTTCTCGAAATTCACTTTTATAATATATTACATTTCGTTGAAATTGCATTTTTCTAGAAAACTTCGTCGAAATTACATTTTAAGAACATTTTGTTCAAACTGCATTTGTCTACAAAATTTCGTCGAAATTGCATTTTTCCACTAACTATCGTCAAAATTATTCAGTAAGAATTTATTTTGGTTCGAGACCATATTTTTCAGTTACATTATGTCTATTTCAAAAATGTAATAGAAAAAATACAAAAAAATGGTAGAGTTTCAAAAATTGCAGTGTAGAATTGACTGCAGTTTCGATAGACACAGCTCTATCATCGCACAGTGGGCTAAAATGGAAACAAAGTGGACATAATTCTGCCATTTCAAAACCACTTATCGTATGGCGATGAAATTTTAGGTGTGTATACAAGAGGTGTTAGAGAGTTTAAGTTTGGAACTTGGGCCCCCATCTCATACAGTGGCGGAGCTACAGGGCCCTAAAGTTGACCACCTCGGGTATACAAAATTTTCATCGGCTTCTAACTTTTGAATGGAGTGTCCGGTTTTAGTGGCGTTTTTTTCTGAGGATACCCCTGGACCAGACCTACAATAAACATTTTATAGGTTGAAGATATCTTGAATAGTTTCCGAGATATGTGGATTTTAAATTTGAATTTTTCATTTTTTCGCCGACTTTGCCTTGGAGTTTAGCCAATATCTCAGTCAAAAGTTTACCGATTTTGTTCGCGTGTTTTTTTATGGATTGCCAATAAAATTTACAATATCATGAAAAAAAGAATCGATAAGAAATGTGAAGAAAAAAAGAAAGTTATGGCCCTATAAAGTCAAATTTTAGAAAAAAATTCATTTTTGGAGATTTTTTGGCGAAAAAAGTCCAATTCGTATTTAGGTCTTGTAGAAAAAGTTTGTTACACAAAGAATATCAAATTTATACTCATTTTAAAGGAGACGTTTCACAGAATCTGTTAGAGAAAATCCGAAGCCAAAATTTTAATTGGTGTGGTTGCCACCCTTCTACGATTTGGACTTTTTTTTACATAAACTTCAAAAGTTTGATCGATTTTCTCCAATCGCAAAGCTAAATTGTTAAATTTTTCTTTTTATTTATTTGTATTAGGGTGTAACAAAATCGACTGCAAAGGGAATCCCGAGCGCGGCTTTTCATATCGAAGATATAGGACTAAAAGTAAAAAATCCCATTTTTGGGTATTTTTGATGTATTTTTTGCGAATTGAGGGATTTTCCATTATAAATTCCCACATGTTGCGTTTGATTATTACTTCTAATATCAAAATAAAGAACTTGAAAAAAATTCATCGTAATATATACATTTTTAAGAATTTTATGCCGTATTTACGTTTCTGTCTATATGCAAAAGACAAATTTCAATGAAATTTTCTAGAAAAGGACAATTATAATAGAAACATGCACATGGTCTAAATTATCTGTAAGAATGAAACTCGACAACATTTTCAATAAAAATGTACAACGCTTTCGAAGTATTTGAGAAAAATAAAATTTTGACGAAGTTTTTAGAAAAATTTCATCAAAATAAAATTCGAAATACGAAATTTTAATTTTATGTACCTTCAATTTTGTAACAATTTCGTATTATAGAACATTTTACCAAAAGTGCAATCAATGAAATTGCTTTAAGAGAAATTTAAAAAAAAAAATTATTTTTTCATTTTTACTATAAATTTTGCAAAAAATTAAATTTTTTTCTCCATATTATTACGTTAAAATTATATTTTTCTAGAAAACTTCATTGAAATTATTTTTTTCTAGAATTTTTTTATTTTAAATTTCATCATTTTCGAATACTTTTGCAAAAAGTGAATTTTCTAGAATATTTCACCAAAATTTCATCTTTACAAAATAAAAATACGAATTTTCTAATAAATTCGCCATTTATTCAAAAATTTGTCACAGATCAATTTTATAGAAAATTATACCAATATTTAATTTTTCTTCAAAAAGTTCAAAATTGTGTTTTATGAAAATTCATTGAAATTTAATTTTTATTGAAAAATTTTCAAAATAATCATTTGTCTCGAAAATTTTTGTCGAATTTGCATATGTCTAAAAAATGTCTAAATTTTATCGAAATTACATTTTTAATAAAATATTTGACAAATTTGCATTTTTATGACATTTTTTCTCAAAAATGTCTTAAAATTGAAATTTTATCAAAATGTTATTTTTCTGTAAGATTAAGTTTTTAGAAACTAGAAATTTAATTTTTTTCTAGAATATTTCATTAAAATTATATTTTACTTAAAAATTTCATCAACATTTTACAAAAAATTTCATCAAAATTGCATTTTTTGCAGAAATTGAATTTAAATTTTTCGCCGAAATTGCATCTTTATAAAAAAATAAGAATTTATTAAAAAAATTATCACAATCCATTTTATAGAAAATTTTAGAAAAAAATAATCTCCAGGCTGATTTTTTAAGAAAATTCCTTGAAATTGCCTTAAGAAAAATTTTCATAACAATTACAATTTTATAAAAAGAATTCGGGCGAAATCTCATTTTTATTGAATATTTGTCATATTTTTTCATCGAAGTTGAATTTGTCTAGAAAGTTTTATCGAAATTCAATTTTTCTAAAATTTGCATTTTATTTAAAATTTTATCGAAATCAAATTTTTAATAAAAAATTTGTCATATTTACATTTTTATTGAAAATTTCTCTACAAAGTGTCTTTAAATTTGCAAATTTTCTAGAATCATAGAAATAAAATTCTTTGTTGAAAATTTTATACAATGGGAATTGCATTTTCAGAAAAATGTTGCCTTTGATCACAAAAATCGTCAATTTGTAATCGAAAATTAGTAAAAACAGAATTTTTATTAAAAAATTGTATCAAAATTTAATTTTTCTAATTTTTTAAAATTATAGTTTTCTAGAAAATTTCAATGAAATTAATTTTTTCTAGAATATTGCATGAAATTATTATATTTATTTATAATATAGTTTACAAAATTAATTCATTAATTATATTTTTATTAAAAGCTTCATCAACATTTTACTTTCTAAAAAATTTCGTCAAAATTCCATTTCCGACAATTTTGCTGCAGAAATTAAATTTTCTAGAATATTTCGCCGAAATTGCATTTTTATAAAAGAAATTACGAATTTTTTTAACAAAATTTTCAATTTATTCAAAAATCTATCACTAACCTTTTAAAGAAAATTTTACAAAAATTAAATTTTTTCTTCAAAATGTTCAACAAAATTGCTTTTTTATGAAAATTTCTTTGAAATTGTTTTAATAGAAATTTTCGTCAAAATGGCAATTTAAAAAAAAAATCATAAAAATTGCATTTTGTTTAAAATTGTATAGAAATATTTTTTTATTAAAATTTGCATTTGTCAAAAAAAATCTAAATTGCATTTTATTTAATATTTTATCAAAATTAAAATTACTAATAAAAAAATGTCATATTGGAATTTTTTGTTGAAAATTTTTTTAGAAAATGTCTTCAAATTTGCAAATTTTCTATAAAATATTATAGAAATCACATTTTATCAAACTTTGAGCTTTAGAATATTTCACCAAAATTTCATCTTTACAAAATAAAAATACGAATTTTCTAATAAATTCGCCATTTATTCAAGAATTTGTCACAAATCCATTTTATAGAAAATTATACCAATATTTAATTTTTCTTCAAAAAGTTCAAAATTGTGTTTTATGAAAAATTCATCGAAATTTAATTTTTATTGAAAATTTTTCAAAATAATCATTGGTCTCGAAAATTTTTGTCGAATTTGCATATGTCTAAAAAATGTCTAAATTTTATCGAAATTACATTTTTAATAAAATATTTGACAAATTTGCATTTTTATGACATTTTTTCTCAAAAATGTCTTAAAATTTAAATTTTATCAAAATTTTATTTTTCTGTAAGATTAAGTTTTTAGAAACTAGAAATTTATTTTTTTCTAGAATATTTCATTAAAATTATATTTTACTTAAAAATTTCATCAACATTTTACAAAAAATTTCGTCAAAATTGCATTTTTTTGCAGAAATTGAATTTAAATTTTTCACCGAAATTGCATCTTTATAAAAAAATACGAATTTATTAATAAAATTGCAATTTATTAAAAAATTTATCACAATCCATTTTATAGAAAATTTTAGAAAAAAATAATCTCCAGGCTGATTTTTTAAGAAAATTCCTTGAAATTGCCTTAAGAAAAATTTTCATAAAAATTACAATTTTATAAAAAGAATTCGGGCGAAATCTCATTTTTATTGAATATTTGTCATTATTTTTTCTTTGGAAAATTTCATCGAAGTTGAATTTGAAGAAAGTTTTATCGAAATTCAATTTTTCTAAAAAAATTTGCATTTTATTTAAAATTTTATCGAAATTAAATTTTTAATAAAAAATTTTTCATATTTACATTTTTATTGAAAATTTCTCTACAAAGTGTCTTTAAATTTGCAAATTTTCTAGAATTTTTCATAGAAATAAAATTCTTTGTTGAAAATTTTATACAATGGGAATTGCATTTTCATTAATTAATTTTTAATTTTTTCTAGAATATTGCATGAAATTAGTATATTTATTTATAATATAGTATTACTTTCTAAACAATTTCGTCAAAATTCCATTTCCGACAATTTTGCTGCAGAAATTAAATTTTCTAGAATATTTCGCCGAAATTGCATTTTTATAAAAGAAATTACGAATTTTTTTAACAAAATTTTCAATTTATTCAAAAATCTATCACTAACCTTTTAAAGAAAATTTTACAAAAATTTAATTTTTTCTTGAAAATGTCCAACAAAATTGCTTTTTTTATGAAAATTTCTTTGAAATTGTTTTAAGAGAAATTTTCGTCAAAATGGAAATTTAAAAAAAATTCATAAAAATTGCATTTTGTTTAAAATTGTATAGAAATATTTTTTTATTAAAATTTGCATTTGTCAAAAAAAATCTAAATTGCATTTTATTGCATATTTTATCAAAATTAAAATTGCTAATAAAAAAATGTCATATTAAAATTTTTTGTTGAAATTTTTTTTAGAAAATGTCTTCAAATTTGCAAATTTTCTAGAAAATATTATAGAAATCACATTTTATCAAACTTTGAGCTTTAAAAAATGTTGAAGCTTTTTATTAAAAGCTTCATCAACATTTTTCTTTCTGAAAAATTTCGTTCTTGAATATTTCGCCGAAATTGTATTTTTATAAAAAAAATTACGAATTTTTTTAACAAAATTTTCAATTTATTCAAAAATCTATCACTAACCTTTTAAAGAGAATTTTACAAAAATTTAATTTTTTCTTGAAAATTTTCAACAAAATTGCTTTTTTATGAAAATTTCTTTGAAATTGTTTTAAGAGAAATTTTCGTCAAAATGGAAATTTTATAAAAAGAAATCGGTGAAATAAAATTTTTATTTTTTTATTGACAATTCGTGAAAATTGCTTCTTTAGAAAATGTTGTCGAAATTGCATGTTTTTCTAAAAAATGTCTTCAAAATTGCATTTTGTTTAAAATTGTATCGAAATATTTTTTTTAATAAAAATTTGTGAAATTTGCATTTTTATTGAAAATTGCATTTGTCAACAAAATTAAAATTGCTTTATATTTAATATTATATCAAAATTAAAATTGATTATAAAAACATTGTCAAATTTGCATTTTTTTATTGAACATTTTTGTAGAAAATGACTTCAAATTTGCAAATTTTCTAGAAAATATTATAAAAATCACATTTGACCAAACTTGGAGCTTTAAAAAATGTTGATCAGCATAAATAAATAAATACAATTTTGACGAAGTTTCTAGAAAAATTTTATTTTGATGAAATATAAAAAAAAATTGTCGAAATTTTTAAGAAAATGTTACTTTGGATTTTTGTTTAGAAAACTGCATTTGGGGAAATTTTGTATAAATATGTATTATCTAGACATTTGTTTTAAAGAAGTAATTTCGACAAAATGCTTTGTTCGACTAAATTTTCAATAAAAATTAAATTTCTATGAAATAAAAATTCTATTTCGTTGAAGTATTTTATAAATTTTCCATAAAAGTCAAATTTTAAAGATTTTTTTAAACAAAAATAAAATTTCGACAAAGTTTTAATTTCAATGAAATGTTCTAGAAAAAATACAATATCCTTGAAAATCTTCTAGAAATCTTAAATTTTGACGAAAAGAAAATAGTATGGTATCATTTGTTCGATCACCGCCAACTTTATTTAATAATTCTTTACTTGTTTATTTTATTTCTTACACTCATAGTTCACCGTTTAATGCAGTCTTATGTTTTTTCTTGTACAATTCTGCTTTTAGTTCTCCTAGGTTTTGAATTTTTGCTGTGACTGCTATCAATATTGCTGTTGTTTTTATTATTGTTGTTGCTATTATTGTCTTAAAACACAAAAAACTGATCGCATTTTTCTGTTGATCCAACAATATGATTATTATATTCATATATTTTTAGTTGTGTGTTTTGTGAACAGCCGATATTATTATTTGTGGCTTACAACAACAGCACTAAATAGATTTAGAAGTAAATCAAGAAAGAAAAAAAAGGAGACAAAGAGTTGGCAGAGTGTATAGACCCCCACCTTTCAACCTACGTGCGGCAACAAGAAATACTTATACTCATTCTCGTACGTACGGGTCGGGTATGGCTCTACTTAATATGAGTTCAACAACAACAACAACAACAAAATGTTGCTGCTCTTGTAGTTGGTGTGAGAAGCAACAACAACAAGAACGAAAGAATCAACAACAACAAACATCAAACTGGCCATACAACTTACATTGGCAATGGACTCTTAACGTCATGTCAAAAGCAACTTTCATTGATTTGTTTTAATTTGCCTTTGTTTTGCTTGCGTTTTTTCTCTTTTTTTTCCAATTTTGTTATTTGTGCATACATATTACATTATACAGTTATAATTAATTTATTGTAAGTCTCTATAAAAGGTACTCGATCACTTCCAAGTTGTAGGTATTGCGACGGGTTGGTCTCACAGCCTGGCCGGGCCTCAGTTGCCTGGCCGGTGGGTTGTGTCTGAGGTTTGTTTCTTAAGTCTTTTGTTTTACAATTAAATACATTCATGCCGACTTCTGCATCTAGAGCAATAGCAACACATGACTCTTGGCGGAGGAGTTGTTGGCTCCTTCGGTGGTGGTGGTTGTGGTAGTCTTATGATGTGTTGCTAACGGAATTTGCAACAATTCCATTAAATTACACACATGAGAATAATCACAATTTCAACAAGAAGTTGAAATTCCTCATAAGGGAATTAAATAGTACTCGTACAAAAGGGGCTATGCCCCATAACTTCTTATCGACAAAATATGCAAGTTTGCCAAGTCCAATAATACTTATACATACGAGAATTTCTAGCCATATGGACAAAAGGCTACTTTTTCTTTTGAAGATTAATTGCTATCAAGTCATTTTGCATATTGAGATTGTATTTGTAGAAGGGCGGATTTATTATATAATTTTTTCACATTTTATAAAAAAAAAAATAAAACAAGAATTGTAACATATTGTAAGTGTTGGTTGCCGAAACGTTTCAAGTTGTCCGTCCATCTGATTGGCAATTTGACACGTGTTAACAGACAACCATTAAGATTGAGATTTCAATCAAATTTGCATACATTTTGGACAGGACTTAATGTTTAGCATTTTTGGCGTTCACCTTTCGAAATTGTAAGAATAATATAGCGAATATTGCTGGAAATCATACAAAGTTAATACCTTTGATTTGTCAAACCGATCAAATATTTGTGAAAAAACTGTATGGCATTATATAAGTAATTGTAATGGTCTAACGCCAGGATAATATCCTAATCACAATCTAATGGCAATTTTATTTCTGCAAAAAAGTGCAACATTTTCGTTGCCCTTTTCCCGAAATCTTTTTATACCATATTTTGGAATTCTGAAGGAGCGATGTTTAATCGGTGCGACTACATCAGTTCGACATAAAAGACAAATATTTTGTTGTATTTCTCGTAACATTTTTTGCAGAATCGAAATCACTATAAATGATTTAAAGAAAAAATTAAAAAGAACGAACACGATTTTTGAAAATTTTTAATTTCTTTGGAATTCCTTTTAATGTAAATCTTTTCTGTTCAATAAAAATGCTATTTATACGAGATTTTCATTTTTTTTTTTTTAAATCAAAAAAATTTTTTTAGTTCCGATTAAATTTTCTTTAAAAATGCAACTTTGACGATTTTTTTTTTATAAAATTGACAAATGCAATTTTGACGGGTTTTTCTACAATTTTGATGACATTTTCTTTAAAAACGCAATTTCTACAGAATATGCCAAAAAAATATAATTTCGATGAAATTTTCTTTAAAAATGCAATTTCGTAGAAATTTTCGAATTTTTCTATCAAAATTATTTTTTTTTTATAAAATTTTCTGTAAAAATGCAATTTTGGCGAAATTTTCATTAAAATAAAATTTTTTCCAAAAATAATGTTTGGCACCACAGAATCCATAAAAATAGTCAAAATTTGTAAAATTTCTCGTTAAAAATTCAACATTGAAAATTTGTTTTGTAAATAAAAAAATGCAATTTTGAAATTTTTTTAGAAAAATCAAATTCTGATGAAATTTTTTCTTTAAAGATGAAATTTCGGTGAAATTTTCTATAAAAATATTTTTTAAAAAGATTTTAATAAAAATGAAATTTTGATGAAATTTTCAGAAAAACGCAATATCGTTAAGAATTTATTTTTAAAAAAAAACTTTTTGTTTGGCAAAGTGTTTTTGTTTTGTACAAAGTAGACAATACTTTTTTCATTAAAATTTCAATTTTGAAAAAAAAAATGCAATTTCGTTGAAATTTTCGAATTTTTCTATCAAAATTAATTGTTTTTATAAAATTTTCGGTAAAAATGCAATTTTGGCGAAATTTTCATTAATATACAATTTTTTCCAAAAATAATGTTTGACACCAAAGAATCCATAAAAATAGACAAAATTTTTAGAATTTCTAGTCAAAAATTAAACTTTGACAATTTTTGTTAATAAAAAAGTCCTTTATTAAAGATTTTTTAGAAAAATCAAATTCTGATGACATTTTTGCTTGAAATATGAAATTTCGGTGAAATTTTCTATAAAAATATTTTTTTTTAAAAAATTTTAATAAAAATTAAATTTTTACGAAAATTTCAGAAAAACGCAATATCGTTAAGAATTTATTTTTTAAAAACACTTTTTGTTTGGGAAAGTGTACAAAGTAGACAAAACTTTTTTCATTCAAATTTCAATTTTGAAAAAAAATGCAATTTCGTTGAAATTTTCGATTTTTTCTATCAAAATTAATTGTTTTTAAATAAATTTTCGGTAAAAATGCAATTTTGGCGAAATTTTCATTAAAATACAATTTTTTCCAAAAATAATGTTTGACACCAATGAATCCATAAAAATAGACAAAATTTGTAGAATTTCTAGATAAAAATTCAACTTTGACAATTTTTGTTAATAAAAAAGTCCTATATTAAAGATTTTTTAGAAAGATCAAATTCTGATGAAATTTTTTCTTTAAAGATGAAATTTCGGTCAAATTTTCTATAAAAATATTTTTTTAAATTTTTTTATGAACTTTTCAGAAAAATGCAATATCGTTAAGAATTTATTTTTTAAAAACACTTTTTGTTTGGTGCGAACAAATTCATACAAAGTGGACAAAACTTTTTTCATTAAAATTTCAACTTTGACAATTTTTCCTACAAAAATAAAAATGTTGACGAAATTATCTATAAAAATTAATATAGAAAAAAGAAATTTCTATTGTCTACTACATATTCCAGAAAAATTCAACTTCGATAAAAAATTAAATTTTTATAAAATATTCTATAAAAATGCAATTTCCGTTAATTATTCTATGAAAACGCAATTCCTTCTAAAAAATCAATTTCACAGGAACTTTTAAGAAAGATCCAATTTTGACATAATTTTGAAGAAAAATGAAATTTTAAATCAAAATGTCATTTCAACGAATTTTTGTAAAAAAAAAGCAATTTCTATAATATTTTTAAAATTTAATTTCGATAAATTTTTCAATAAAAATGCAAATTTGACGAATTTTTTAAATATTAAACTTCGATAAATATATGGATTCAAAATGCAAAATGACGAAAAATCTAACATCGATAAAAATTTTCTAACCAAAAAAATACAATGTCTGCAAAAATTGAGTTTTGGGTTAAATTTTATTGTAAAGTTAAATTTTTATAAAATTGTATTCTAAAAAATTATTTTTTTTATTTTCAATAAAAATTCAATTTCGACAAAAATTATTATAAAAATTTAATTTTGGCGAACTTCTCGTAAAAACGCTATTGGTTTAAACAATAAAAATGCCATATTGCAATAATTTTTTTTTAATTTCAAAAGAATTTCCATTAATAAGTGAGCGACAATTTTTATATGAAAATGAAAATTTCAAATTTGACAATTTTTTTCAAAAAAAAATAAAATTTCTGTTTCTACACATGTTCTCTAGAAAAATTCATCTTCAATAAATTTTTCTTGAAAAATTTAATTTTTATAAAATATTCTATAAAACTGCATTTGTTATAGTTTTAAATAAAAATTTAATTTGGAAAAAAATTTCAACAAAAATCTAATTTCCGCCAATTATTTTATGAAAACGTAGTTCCTGCGAAATATTCAAAAAATAAACAATTTCATAGCGATTTTTTAAGAAATAATCGACATATTATTCTAGAAAAATAAAATTTTTAGTGAAATTTCAATTAAATGTCATTTTAACGAAATTTTGGTAAAAAAAAAACAATATTTATGATATTTCAATAAAATACAACTTTGTCGAATTTTTTAAAATATTAAATTTCCCATAATTTGGGTATATTATTTGACCTTTTTTTAACAATTAGAATAAATGATTTTTCACAAAAAAAAATAAAGACCTCGAGCTTGAAAAATCATTTATTATAAATATTAAATTTCGATTAAAGTTGGCATTCAAAATGTAACGTTGACGATTTTTTTACAAAAAGGAAAATTGGGATTATATCGATTTTTTCGAAAAATCTAACTTCGATGACATTATCTACAAAAATAGAAATTCGGTGAAATTTTCTTGAAAAATGAAGTTTTTATAAAACTTTCAATACAAATGTAATTTTCCCCAACTATTTTATGAAAACGCAATTCCTTCTAAAAAAATCAATTTCACAGGAATTTTTAAGAAAGATTTTGTAGAGAGAAAGATTTCGACATAATTTTGTAGAACAACTTCGACATAAAATGTTCAGCGAAATTTTCAATCAAAATGTCATTCAACGAAATTTTGTTAAAAAAACAATTTCTATGATTTTTTATTGTAAAATGCGGTTGGTTTTGCTGTTGCGCATGTGCGACTGCACTCTATGAGTTTATTTACAAGACTTAACACTATGAATATTTATGTTACTCACAAGGATTCTTGTGAAGGCAAAAAGGAAATAGAACACATATGTATAAATATGTGTGTGCATGAATGTATTCATTGCTAGAGAATTACAAATCCAACACTCCTCCTCAATGAATACTTTCAAACAAAAATTTAAATTCAAAAGTAAAACTTATTCTAAACTAATACTATTAGAAACATATTCTAGTATACTCCCATCATCTGCATAAACTTGCTATGGGATATCTTTGAAAGATTCTTCGTTAGAATATCGGCAATATTGTTGGTGCTTGGACAATAGCGAAGTTCGATTTCTCCTCGTTGGTAAACGTCTCGGATATGGTGATACTTGATATCGATATGCTTGCTTCGACTATGATACACTGGATTCTTCACCAAATTTATTGCGCTAATATTGTCTGCATTTACAATGACAGCGTCAGGACATTGAAGTTTCATATCCTTCAAAAGTTTTCTCAAATATGTCACTTCTTTGCACGCTGATGACATTGACATGTATTCAGCTTCTGTGCTACTGAGTGCAACAGTTGCCTGTTTCTTCGACTCATAAGAAATAACAGCTCCGGCCATCATAAACGTATATCCTGTGTAAGACTTTCTGTCAGTGGAGTCTCCACCCCAATCTGCATCTGTATAACATATGATCGGCTCACCAGTCTTCTTGTAGTGTAGGCATTTATCTTGCGTTGCATGAAGATACTTGAAAATACGTTTCGCTGCATTCATATGCTCACTATGAGGATTGCTGTTTCTCTGCGATAGTTTACTCACGGAATGCAGGATATCGGGTCTGGTGTTTATTGCTATATACACAATTGATCCGATAAGAGATTGGTAGTGTACTTGATCTGCCAATTTGCATTCATTGCTCTCACACTTGATCTGCTGCTTTGGGTCTAATGGAGTTGATACCGGTCGACAATATTCCATTCGGTGATTTTCAAGTAACTTGCGTATTTGGGACTTTTGGCTTACTGAAATTTCACCTAATTCGCCTTGGCGTTCTATTTCCATACTTAGAAAGTACTTCGCCATTCCCTTGTCCACAACTTTGACTTCCTTCGCAATGCTCAATTTTATTTCTGTCATATCGCTTTTACTTGAACATGCTATTAATAAATCATCGACGTAGACTGCGATGATGTTGATGTGATTACCTCTATGCATAGTGTAAACGCATGGCTCGCTCTCGCATTGTTGAAACCCAATATTCTTCAGAATGCTATCTAGTTTGAAGTTCCACTGTCTGCCTGACTGCTTCAAACCATAGAGGGCTTTCTTCAACTTCAGTACACGATGCGGAAACTGGTTGTCTATAAATGGTTCTGGCTGTGTCATATAAACGTCATCGTTTAATTCGCTGTTTATATATGCTGATGAAACGTCCATCTGATGTAGGTGCAAGCCATATTCAACCGCTATGGCAAACATCATCCGAATAGTTTCGTATCGAACTACTGGAGAAAATGTTTCGGTGTAGTTGACACCATACGTCTGGGAACATCCTTTGGCCACCAATCTGGCCTTAAAACGCTCGATGTTGTTGTCCTTGTCGCTTTTCAATGCAAACACCCATTTATTTGATACCACTTTCTGATTAGGCGGTTTTTCAACCATCTGCCAAGTATCGTTTGCAAGCAGCGCATCATATTCTGTTTGCATTGCTGACCACCACTCATCGGCGTATTCACTGCACAACGCTTCGTTAACAGTTAGAGGGATCTGCACATCTGTGCTCCGAACCATATTCAGGGTATTGTATATCTTTTTTGGTCTACCTGGAGTTCCGGTGCGTAGAATTCTTGGTCTACCTCGACCTCTGGCTGCATCTGAAGTGTGTGGTGCTTCATTCGGCGTTGCAATTTCTTCGGCCTCTTCTTCCACAGAATCGTATTCGCTGTCGCTTTCATCTTCATTAGGAACAATTGCATTATTATCCACTGGATGCTCGGTACTTGAAATATCAATTTCCTCTTCTTCTCTTGAAGGATGTACCATCAACTGAATTGAAATGTCAGCATCATTTTCGGCAACGTTCTCGATAAAGTATACATCTCTAATGACAATAAGTCGACGTTGTTCTTTGTCATACAGGCGATAGGCTTTTGACGTGTCTGCGTAACCAACCATTATATACTGCACTCCCCTTGGTGCGAACTTGGTTTTCTGGCGTTTATTTAATGCCACCGCTACTGATCCAAATACCTTTAGATGCGCAACTCTTGGTTTACTGCCATGGAATACTTCGAATGGCGTACTGCTAGTTAGAGCTTTAGTAGGAGATCTGTTGCGTAGGTATGCTGCGGTGTTTACTGCTTCTGCCCATAAATATTCGCCTAAGTTCGCTCCAATGAGCATACATCTGGCCATTTCAATTAACGTTCGATTGAAACGTTCCGCTACACCATTTTGCTGCGGTGTATAAGGGACAGTTAGCTGACGAACCATACCATGTTTCTGCAGATATTCATCGAACGCTCTGTTGACGAACTCGGTGCCGTTGTCACTTCGCAAAATTTTCATTTTCTTGCCTGTCTGCCTCTCGATCATCACATGGAACTCCTTAAACTTGCTGAATACTTCTTCCTTTCGCTTAAGGAAGTAAACGAAGACATACCTCGATTTGTCGTCAATGAATGTAAGCAAATATCGTGATCCGCCAATTGATGATGTTTTCATTGGACCACAAACATCAGCATGGAAAATTTCCACAATTTCCTTAGCTCGGTTTTCTGCGTCGCCAAACGGTCTCTGCACACATTTACTGGTCATACATACCGTGCAGCTTACATCGTTGGGAATTTCTAATTCCATGCCACGCACCAGATGTTTCGTTTGCAATTCTCTTAAACTGCCAAAATTGAGATGACCATAACGACAATGCCATTTCATTGCCTCTTCAGCGGATTTCCTCGAAGAAAACAATGTCGTCTCATTCTGTTTACAAATAAACAGATCAGCAATTTTATGACCTCGCAGAACCAAATGACCATTTTTGTTTATTATCTCGGCTCCGTCGCCACTAAATATCACTTTATGGTCATGCTGAATCGCCTTTGACACCGACAGGAAATTACATTGTAGA
Source organism: Eudasyphora cyanicolor (assembly GCA_963930755.1). Lineage (NCBI taxonomy): Eukaryota > Metazoa > Arthropoda > Insecta > Diptera > Muscidae > Eudasyphora > Eudasyphora cyanicolor. Next base: position 172,508,046 of record OZ005738.1, read on the forward strand.
CCGGGAACAAACAACACATTCACTAATGTGATTTCGGTGTCCTTATACCGTAGACAAATTGTGCCAATTCCTTCGGCGTCAATGCTGTTGTCGCCAGGTAAAATCACTTTCTCGCGATGTTGTTTCAACTCATAAAACAATTCGCGTCTGCAGCACAAATGAGATGAAACGCCGCTGTCTATGCACCAGATGTTTTCATTGATGAGATTCTTATTACCGGTCGCCGAAAACAATGAGTTTTTATTGCCTGGTTTTCCCTCATTCTGCATTGTTGCTTCTTTACACTGTGATGCATAGTGACCCATTCTGCGGCATTTATAGCATCTGATCCCTTTTTTACTGCCTTGTTGTTGAGAACTGCTGGCCTGGTCGGTTCGCTGGCGCCTTTCGTAATTAAGGGATTTTCCGCTTCGAGATGCAAATGCATGTCCAATCTCATTACTGTCGTGTTGGGATTTTCTCCGCTCTCCTTCCTCTATCAATTTAATTTTTAGCGATGACAGAGAGGGTAAATTGTCGCGGGCTTCCAATGCGACGACCAGATTTTCGTATGAAGTTGGTAAACTGGCTAGGAGCATTATAGAAAACAACTCCTCCTGAAGTTCGACTCCTACTTCTGCCAGTTGTTCTACATTCGCTGCGAAACGGCAAATGTACGCCTGCATACACTCATCTTCGCTCATTCTCATGGCAAGCAGCTTCTTGAAGAGCGATAACTTTCTTGCGGGACCTTTTGGACGATGAACCTCTTGGAGTTTGTCCCACGCTTCCTTGGCCTTTGTGCAGCTCTTGATGTGTTGCAACTGCATCGCTGTCACACTAAGGATTATGGTTGCCAATGCTTTCTCGTCCCTACTCTTCCACTTGGCTGCTTTTGTCGCATCTTCTTCAGAATTCTCTTCTGACACAACGTTCCACAAATCTTGAAACACCAGCACATTTTTTATGAGAACTGCCCATGTGTCATAATTACTCTCATTCAATTTTTCAATGTTGAACATTGAATTCATTTTTACTGTTTTTATCAAAACGATTTAAAAATACACGAACACTATTGACACTTTTCACGCAGCTTGTTGGCTACCTGGGCTCATAACCTATTGGAAAATGCGGTTGGTTTTGCTGTTGCGCATGTGCGACTGCACTCTATGAGTTTATTTACAAGACTTAACACTATGAATATTTATGTTACTCACAAGGATTCTTGTGAAGGCAAAAAGGAAATAGAACACATATGTATAAATATGTGTGTGCATGAATGTATTCATTGCTAGAGAATTACAAATCCAACATTTTTAAAATAAATTTGAATACATTTTTCAAAAAACTTTAACTTGGACGAATTTTTTAAAATATTAAACTTCGATAAAAAATATGCATTCAAAATGCAAATTTGATGATTTTTATATAAAAATTAAAAATAGAAATTAGGAGATTTTTTCTCGAAAAATCTAGCTTCTAAAAATTTCCAAAAAAAAATTCTACAAAAATTAATTTTTTATGAAATTTTCTTGCAAAATTTCATTTTTATAAAATTGCATTTTTTTTATAATTTTTAATAAAGATACAATTTCGTTGAAATCGTAATGAAAATGCAATTTTGCGGAACATCTCATAAAAACGCTATTTGGTTTAAATTTTCAATAAAAATGCCATATCTATAAAATGTTCCTTAAAAAAATCAAATGGTGATTTCGAATTTCGATTAAATTTTGAGGAGAAATGGAATTTTTAAATGTAAAATTTCCTTTAAAATGCAATTGACAGTTTTTATATAAAAATGAAAAATTCAATTTTGAATAATTTGTCTAGAAAAATTAACTTTCCATTTTCTACAACATATTCTAGAAAAATTCTACTTCAATGAAATTTTCTTGAAAAAATAATTTTTTATAAAATTATCTATAAAACTGCAATTTTTTTAAAATGTTCAATAAAAAATAAATTTGGACAAAATGTCAACTATTTTATGAAAAAGTTCCTGCAAAATATTGTGAAAAATCAATTTCAAAGAGATTTTCAAAAAAATCTAAATGCCATTTCAACGAAATTTTGGTAAAAAATCAATGTCTATGCTTTTTTAAATTAAATTTGGATATATTTTTCAATAAAATTGCAACTTATTCAATTTTGTAAAATAATAAATTTCGATCCAATTTGACATTCCAAATGTAACATTGACGATTTTTTTGTAAAAATGAAAAATGGAATAATGACGAATTTTTTTTCAAAAATCTAACTTCGATGACATTGTCTACAGAAATTGAATTTCGGTGAAATTTTCTTTAAAAATTGCATTTTTATAAAAATGCAGTCGTCCGACTGTATGTACCAAATTCTACTGATCTTTGGTCGATTCAAGCTATTTTTGCGAACAATTCTAACTTTCTAAAGAGATAAGTAGCCATGTTGCAAAAATTTATTCTAAAAGAGTTACGCCAATTAAATCCACATCAATAATTGAAGGGCAACTGCCCTTATTTTCTGTAACAGATTTAACGATTGCATATGTAAACATATTGAGAAATTTTCTCAATCTATATATATAAAATTGTTGCGTGACTGGCTGACTGATTGACTGACTGATCATCGCCCAGACCAAACGGCTGAAGCTAGAATCATGAAATTTGGTGGGAGGGTAGCCCTTGGGATGTAGACGAGCAATAAGACGGGATTTTTCGAAATTCGTACTATTACCCGCACAATGGGTCAAAAAGGGATAAATATGGTACCACCGCCAAATCTAAACGGAATGAGCTAGAATCGTGAAATTTGGTGTGAAGGTAGCCCTTAGGAGGTAGACTCAGAAATTGGCATGATTTACGCACACAGTGGGGTAAAAAGTGATAAATGTGGTACATCAGCCAAATCCAAATGGCAAGACCTAGAATCGTGAAATTTGGTGTGAGAGTAGCTCTTGGGACGTAAACAAGAACAAGGAGTGATTTTTTTAAAAATTTAGAGGCACAGTGGGACGGAAAGGTATAAATATGGTACCACCGCCAAATTTAAAGCCTAATATTAGAATGGTGAAAATTGAAGCGAGGGTTGTCTTTATGACAACTGATCGGGGTATTAAGTTTTCTTTTGTATTCGTAGTTTTCGGGGCACAGTGGGGCAAAAAGTGTAAAATATAGTACAGTGGCTTAAAAATGTCAAACATGGATCAATGGTCCCAGGGTAACTTTTGGAAAATAAACTAGAGATTGGAAGTGATTTTTAGTAATTCTAACTTTAAGAGGCACAGTGAGACACGACGGGTTAATTATGGAGCATGGGGAAAAAAAGAACAATTTGCCAAAATTGGTACTTAAACATGAGATATGAAGAGTTTATATGGTTTTAGGAGCACCATATAAACTCTTCATATGGTGCTCCTAAAACCATAGTGGAGTGGAGAAAATATGATTAGAGTCGGGCAAAAAGGTTTAAGTACGCTAGCGTGGAGACACATTTTAAATACGAATACGGTACATTGAGACAAAAATTTGTTAAATATGGTACAGTGGGTAAACATTTTGTACAGTGAGATAAAGAGTTGAATGGGGCACAGTTGTGCAAAAAGGGTTAACTATGGTACAGTGGGGTAAAAATAGTTATATGTATATGGTAAAGTGGGACAAATGGGTTAAAAATGGTATAGTGGGGCAAAAAGCGTTAACTATTGAACAGTGGGGCAAAAATGTATTTACTATGATACAGTGGGGCAAAAAGGGTTAAATATGGTACAGTGTGACAAAAATGGGTAACTATACAGTACGGTGGGGCATAACTGTGTTAAATATTGTACAGTGGAGTACAGAGGGTTAAATATGCTACAGTGGGGCAAAAACTGTTAAATGCGGTACAGTGAGACAAAGCGTTTAATATGACACAGTGGGGCAAAAAGGGTTAACTATGGTACATGGTAACGTGGGACAAAATGGTTAAATATGGTACAGTGGGGCAAAAAGCTTTAACAATGGAACAGTGGGAAAAAATGTGTTAGCTATGGTACAGTGGGACACAAATGGTTAAATATGGTACATAGTGACAAAAATGGTTAACTATACTGTACAGTGCGGCATAACTGTGTTAAATATTGTACAGTGGAGCAAAGAGGGTTAAATATGGTACTGTGGGGCAAAAACTGTTAAACATGGTACAGTGAAACAAAGGGTTTAATATGAAACAGTGGGGCAAAAAGGGTTAACTATAGTATAGTGGGGCACAATTAGTTGAATATGGTAACGTGGGACAAAATGGGTTAAATATGGCACAGTGGGGCAAAAAGCTTTAACAATGGAACAGTGGGAAAAAATGTGTTAGCTATGGTACAGTGGGACACAAATGGTTAAATATGGTACAGTATGACAAAAATAGTTATAGTGGGCACAAATAGTAAAATATGGTAACGTGGAACAAAATGGGTTAAAAATGGTACAGTGGGGCAAAAAGCGTTAACTATGGAACAGTGGGGCAAAAATGTGTTAACTATGTTACAGTGGGGCAAAAATGGTTAAATATAGTGGACAAAATATAGTAGGACAAAAAGGTGTTAAATTTGATTCAGTGGACCCAAAAGGTTAAATATAGCTCAGTGGGTCAAAAAACGTACATTTAGTACAGTGGGTAAAAATGTGGATGCAGGGAGAGAGGGTAAGTTAAATATGAAATAAGAATAAAATAATAATAAACTAAGAATGTTTTTTTGGATCTTGAAATATCAATTATCATTTTAAAATATTGTACAATCGTGCAAAATTGGTTAATTATGACACAGAAATGGTTAAATGTGGTACTATGGAGCGATTCACTTTAGATTTTTAAATTCGTACCTTTATAGACACAGTGGGACAAACATGGTTTTATATTGTAGCAGGGTGTGAATGTAGTTATTGCAATATAAACTAGGGGAAAGTTGCTAACGTATGAACCAAAAAAATAGTTTTACAACGTTCAGAGGTGCAGTGGGAAAAGGGATAAATATTGTACCATGATGTCAGGGTAACTCTTGGAACACACACTAGAAATGAAACGAGGGTTCGTATTTTATATATAAAAGTAATCAAATCTTCTTCATTTTGCACCATATGTAATAATCATGTCATTTTGAAAGAAAGAGGTATAGATATTTTTCAGTACCCTAAACAGAAAATAGATAAAAGATGGGGGCTGCGAAGCGCACCGGGTAAGCTAGTTTAATATATATTAAATTTGGATATTGTGGCGTATGATTGGAACTAATTATGAGCATTTTGCGCTAAATGTTAATATCGCAGTTAATATATTACAATTACAATTAGGATGTACATTAAAATACAATTTAAAGCTAAAATTAAAGGCTTTCAAATTCTGAACAAAAATCTTGTTTTGAGTTTGCTTAAGAAAAGTTACATATAATGAGTCTCCAAATATAGTGCCATTTCAATTATGTTGAATACAGAATTAAATAAATGGGGTTTGAGGTACAAATTCTAGTAATCTTTAGTGAACAAAACCAGTTCCAGATATGTTGGCGAAAAATTCTAAATTTCTAAGGAGATGTTGGAAAAATGTATTCTAAACGTTTTTTGGTCACATCAATAATATAGAGAAGCTGTCCCTTTTCTCTTTACGATTGCAAATGTAAACGGATTAAGACATTTTACCAATTTATAGTTGAATATAAAATCCTCTGATCTTCGTAATACATCAAATATTTTAAATTTGAACCCGGTGGCGTATGATTGGTATTAATTATGGGAATATGACGTAAAAAGTAAATATCTCCGTAAGTAAACTACATAAAGATACAATTCAAAAATCTATTTAAAGCTAACATCATAGGCAATCAATCAATTCTTAAGGGAAACGTACATATCAATTGTCCCTAATTGAATTTTCATTTCAATTAATTCCACATATTTTTTGGCGACTCACTTTCTTCAAAATCATTGAAGATTCTAAAAAAATAAAGTAAGATAAGTTTCAAAAATGTATTCTAAAGCAATTAGTAAATTAACATCAATAATTAAGGGCAACTGTAGGTTTTTTTCTATAAGTCGGAAAACAAATTCTGTGACCTATTTAAATATCTCCCCGTTTTTAAAGATAATCTGTACCAAAACTCCGAAAAAAATAATATTGATAAAAGAGATATTCAAACCTTTTTTTCCGGTAAGTAACTATAAAATATTTGCACCAAAGTATTATTATTTAAATATTGCTCCCAAACATATTTTGTTTCCTGTTTTTTCTGCGTGTGGTAATAAATATGGATATAAGGCCGGGTTAGGCAAACTTAACCGTAATTTAACTTTAACGCCGCCGTAACGTTGCCCGCTGGAGCAATTACCCAAAACTTCAAAAACGAAAATAGCAACAAATTAATTTTATTTTATATTTATTTGGTACTAATTTTTCATTTTATTACTTATTTATCATTACTATTCAAAAGTTTCGCATAAATTTATTCTTTTTTCATTATTTTACTAATTTTTTTTTGCAAATGCACGTACCGTACCGTCCAAATCAAATTTCGGCAGATTCTGCCGTCCGTTTACGTTTCGTTTCCGTTGGCTAATCGTTTACATTGATTTCCATATGTCAGATTGAATCAGCTGATTCGTTACGCTACGGGGGCGTTACGGTTACGGTTACGTTTGTCTAACCCAGCCTATAATCCGTAAAACGTAAATATATCAGTGAGTATAACACACAGAGACATAATTTAAAATGCAGTTTAATATGTGATAATATTTTCTCCTATCTCAGGACATAGCTCAAATGACTTAAAATTTTCCCAAATCGGATTTACGCCAAACATATATAAGGTCCTAGGTTACTCATTCGCTTCATTTTTTTTCGTAGCAAAAAATGTTTAATATATTCTACTCCAACAGCATGACAAAGTTATACTCGTATATTTTATTTTTTTTTTTCGGGGATAAAAAAAAGGAAGGTTACAAAATTAACAATTTTGAATTTGAATTTATTGAGTCTTTCATAACGATACATATAATGGTAAAATAAATTTAACAACATAATACTTAAGACTGTAATGTGTTATCTTAATAATTTATATGAGTGACAATAAGCATCAGGCTTTACCATTATAACTAGTTATTAATTGAGAAGTTTAATATACATAATAAAGTGTTTTCGCCCTTGCTCCCGAGGCTTACATGTACAAAATTAACAAATGTTGCGCCATTTCCCGGCCCTACATTATTAAATAATTTCGGAAAATATAAAATATATAAATATAAAAAATTTTATCAATGAGAGAAACATTAATTAATTAAAAATCACACTTCCCCTCACTACCCCTCAGTGATAAAATGATTTTCGTAGAACAAAAAGCTATTAAAATAACAACGAATTTTTCACTAATTATTTCAAGTTTAAAAGTTCAAAAAACACATAAATCAAAATTCTTTGTTTACCACACACAACTTGTGTAATATTCCAAAAACAATTAAAAAAACTATTTAGCATTCTGTAATGTCATCAAACTTTGTAAAATCATACATAACTTATTTTTGCTTCTAAAAATTATTCAAAAACTTTTAATAGTTTACATCCATAAAATGTCCAATCAACTACCGCTCTTATCTCCATCTGAACATGTTCTGTGATCTCATTGGAAAACATTCTTCATTTGTCAAACGAAGCAAAAAAAAAAACAAAACATGATTTCATTGACTAAACTCGAAATACTCTGCGCAAGTCTAGCGTTACAATTTATTACTTATCGCGGCATATGTATATATAAGTATATATGTATGTATGCGGTGGGAAACCTCAAGCTATTCCATTTTACATAAAATTGAAATTAAAAATAAAATATTTGTTGTCGCGTTAAGTACATGAATTATCTATCCACCATAAGCTGTTGTGTTGCATACACACCTCATAAAGCCTTCCGGTTAATGCGAAAATATCACATGAATTTATTTGCGCAAATAAATTGGCAACAAAGTTGTTTGGTAGTTTGCAAAATGAAATTAATGTTTGGAAAATACCATAGGTGGAATGACGACAAAAATGCTGACAATAATTGAATGAAGTCATTTTAGTGAAGGTGATCCCTTCATTTAAATTAAGTGATGACTGAGGATAAACAAAAGACTTAAGGTACAAACGTGAAGACAACAATATTCAGAAAACTGTAATTCCAATAAAAAAATATTTTTTTAAGGAAAACAATTACTTGAAAACATATAAATTTAAGAATGATTTTTTTAGTTCATTTTAAAATACTTTTGTATATTTTTTATTGATAATTTTTTTTATTAAAATTTTAATTTACTTCCGATTAACCTTTATTAATTTTAAACTCTTCTTTGCAATCGCTTCTTAGTTGCTCCAAAATAAACTTATAAAATATAGAAATAACTTCAAGAAAATATTTTTTTATTATAAGATTCAAAAATTGTAAATGTAAACGTATTGAGAAATTTTCTATATTTATAGTTGATTAGGAAATTCTGTGATTTTCGTAATATATCAATTACTTGAAAACATATAAATTTAAAAATTATTTTTTGTTAATTTTAAAAATACTTTTGTGTATGTGTTTCAACTATTTGTTTTCCCTAAAATCAGCAGCAAATATTTTTTTATTGATAATTTTTTTTATTAAAATTTTAATTTTCGTCCTTTTTCCCTTTATTAATTTTAAACTCTTCTTTCCAATCGATTCTTAGTTGCTCCAAAATAAATTAATAAAATATAGAAATAAATTCCAGAAAATTATTTTTTTTTTCATTACAAGATTTAACGATTGTAAATGTAAACGTATTGAGACAATTCCTCTATTTATACATAGTTGATTTGGAACTCCTGTGATTTTCGTAATATACCAAATATTTTAAATTTGGTCCCGGTGGCGTATAATTGGTATTAATAATGAACAATTAAAGTTCAATTTCAAGTAATTCCACTTATATTTGGTCGACTAAATCATTTGCAGTATATTTGCCGAAAATGAAAAATGACATTTGAAAAATATATTCAAAAGTGTTTTTTGTCTATTAAAACAAAATCAACAATTTTGGGCAGCAGTTCATATTTTCTTAGTAGAGACGTTCCATACTGATAAAAATATTCATATCAGGGTGCAAAAGTGTAAAAAATACATATTGTATTCAATCGTTTTTTAGGTAGCACAAAAATATAATAAAATAGAGAAATAAATTCCAGAAAATTGTTTTTATTATATTTTCGATTTGCTAGCATCCTAACGAAGAAAATATGACTTATTCGAAGAAAATCCGTGAATAATGGATTAATTTTCTTTTTGCAGAAGTACCACAGTATCTAAAAAACCAGTTTCACAATTTTATATTTTTATATACACTACATCACACTATTACACAGGGTAAAGGTAAAAGTAGACGAGACATACCGAGGCGATCGTTTTTGAAAACCATCGACTTAGAATTACTTTCAGAGTCTACGTTTTCGTAATACATAAAATATTTTAAATGTGGTCCCGGTGGCGTATTATTGATATTAAATATGGGTATATTGCGTAAAATGTCATTATCTTCGGGAGTATATTACATAGGGATGTACATTAAAATTCAATTTAAAGCTTACTTTACAGACTATCAATTTCGAAGCAAAGAATTATTGTTTTGAGATTTCTTGAAGGAAATTTACTTAAAAATTATCTCTAAATATAGAACCATTTCAAAACTATTGAATGAGGAAGTAAATTATTTGAGTTTGATATACAAATTCTACTTATATTTGGTTGTCTATATCAGTTTCGCAAAATTCACACTTTCCACCTACCAATACTATGGTTTTTATACCTATCGGCTTAGAAGAATTTTCTGAGTCGGTTTAGATTTTCCCGCCCGTCCGTTCAGTTATAAAATATGCTTCTACAAAATTTGGTAACACGTTCCCGCATGTACAGATCCCTTTCAATTTGACATATGAACGCTGTCGAAACTTCTACAATTATCCATGGATTTTTTGTGCTGTGCTGTTATTTTGTTCGTTTGAATACTATTTTATATTTTATATTTTTATGCCTAAAAATACCATAATACAAGATAATACAATTAAATGTACGAGTGTATATTACAAATAATTTTGAAGAAGTTTAACAATTTCAAACAATTTCTGTTTTGATTTTTTTCAGTGGGCAAAGATTTAAAAAGTAATTCCCTCTTCAAAAGTTTAAAGAAAAATAATCTTTAAATAAAATACTTTTTAAAAATTTTTACTACATGTTATACAGGGTATTGGCTTTGGGCATTTGTTCATAAGACCTAAAAGTAGACGAGACATGCGATCGTCTTAGAATCACTTTCTAAATCGGTTTAGATCTGACCATCCGTCAGTAAGTTTATTTTTTTCTCTAAACTGTATTCAGCTCGAAAATAAGCCTCGACCTCCACATTGGATTATTTTATGAAAATACAATTACGACGAATTTTCAAAAAAAAATTAAAAATTTTAAATTTTCTATATAAATGAAATTTTAGTGAAATATTCTATAAAAGCTGAGTAATTATAAAAGAGATCAACTAAGAGGCATTTTAAAAATGTCTTCTAATGTTTTTCGCTCAATCAACATCAATAATTTGTTTAACCCGTCCTTATTTTCCTTGAATGGTTAAAATTTGTAATAATAAAAGAATTGAGAAAAATTCTCAATTTATAGTCAACAGGAAATCCCCAGAATTTCGTAATACAACAGATATTTTAAATTTGGACTCGGTGGCGTATGGTTGGTATTAATTATGGGTATATTGCGTAAAATGTTAATATCTCAGTGTGTATATTACTTAGGAATCTACATTGAAATTCAATTTAAAGCTAACATTAGAGGCTATCAAATTATAAACAAATAATCCTTCTTTTGAGTTTTCGTGAATGGTAACACTTAGCTTATGTGTGATTTGACAGATAACACAGTGCGACAGTTCAAAACCAAAAACTACGATACTATTTTTCTTGTAGGTCTTGACGAGTAGAACAACGTTTGTTCTACGAAATTTGCCGGACACTCCCAAAATCCGGATTTACGGGTAAAAACCGATTTTCTTGCCTTTTTTCACTTGAACGCCTATAAATTTATTAATTATGAACCGATTTCCAATCTCTAAAAGAATATAGAAAGAAGAAAATTGGACTTTTCGAACGATGTATACTTTGTTTAAAGCTGTAGGAATATAGGTTTATTTGTCCTTCAAACACATTTTTTTCATTTTTTTCCGACATTTTCTACTTTAGGCAATGTTTTTACCAATTATATTGTGAGACAACGGCACGGTTAATTAATTTACATATATAGTATATTTCATAAGGAAAAAAATGCAACCGGTCTCTTAAAAATTCGTTTGTAATTGACGGAGTTATTAAAGTTTCATTAAAACTAAATCGGTATATAAACAATAGTTTGTAGGACAATTAAACCTATATTCCTACAGATTCGGTTATATACTAACAAAGTTATAGGCGTTCAAGAGAAAAATGGCAAGAAAATCGGTTTTTTACCCGTAAATCCGGATTTTGGGCGTGTCCGGGGAATTCCAAAAAAAGATTCGTGTTTTAATCGACAAGACCTACAGGAAAAATAGTATCGCGTCATTTGCTTCTCAACCTGAGTTTATTTTGTCGCACTGTGTAATTAGTTTTATCCTTCCGCTGAACGAATATGGTTGTGTATACGCTTGAACAACGCTGGGAGCGATCGATTTACAGAAGATGCCGATTTTGCCAAAAAAAAATCATCTTTTCAGATGAAGCTCATTTTGATCTTGGCGGGTATGTAAACAAGCAAAATTGTCGCATTTGGGGCACAGAAAACCCGCACGCATACATACATTGAAAAGCCGATACACCCAAAACGAGTCACTGTTTGGTGCGGATTTTGGTCCTGAGGCATAATTGGGCCATTTTTCTTCGAAAATGAGCAAGTGGCCGTTACAGTCAATGGCGATCGTTATCGGGCCATGTTGAACGAATTTTTGTTCACAAAAATTGAAGAGGGGGATATTGGCAACATTTGGTTTCAACAGGACGGCGCTACGTGCCACACAGCCGAAGATACACTCGACGTTTTGCGCGATGTTTTCAAAATAAAAAAAGCTCTTTGGCGGACCCTTTATATATTTTTAAATTGGACTCGGTGGCGTATAGGTGGTATTAATTATGGGAATTTTGAGTAAATAGTTTATATCTCCGTAAGTAAACAACATACATAGAAACAGAATTCAAAAATCAATTTAAAAATCAAATTCAAAACAAAAAATTTGGTCTTTAATTTTTCCAAAGAAAATCTACATATCAATCATGTACGATTATCTCTAATGGAAGTTTCATTTCAATTAACACCATTAATATTTGGTAATATATATTAGTTGCAGTAAATTTGGCAAACATTTCTCACTTTTTTCAAAATCATTGATGTTTGTGAAAGAGTTTAAGTAAGAGCTATTTTAAAAAAACTATTCTAAAGCTATTAAATCAATATCAATAATTTTGGGCAGCATTCCTTATTTTCTTTGAAATTTGTAATAATAAATTGAATTGAGAATATTTCAACATATAGTAGTTTAATAGAAAATCACCAGATATTCGTAATACGTCAACCACTTTTAATTGGGGCCCTGTGGCGTATGATTGATATTAATTGTGGGCATATTGCGTAAAATGTTAATATCTCAGTGAGTATATTACATAAGAATGTACATTAAACTGCAATTTAAAACTAAAATTATGGGCTATCAAATTCTAAACAAAGAATTATTGTTTTGATTTTTCTTGCAGACAACTTACATATAAATTGCCTTTAAATTTAGTTCCATTTCAAAACGGTTGAATTAAGAAGTAAATAAATCGAGTTTGAAATACAAATTCTACTAATCTTTGGTCGACTAAAGCAGTTCCAGACATTATTGCGATAAATTCGCCCATTCCACATACAAATACGATCGTTTTTATTCCTATAGACCTACAATCGTTTCTGAGTCGGTTTAGATTTGTCCGTCCGTCTGTTTGTAAATGTATTTTTTATAATCAGTGTTCATTTATTTCTAACTTAACTGCTTGACCTCCACAAAATTTGGCAAAACGGTACCCCATATACATATATGTTCCTTCCATTTTGTCATATAAGTTTTTTTTATAAAAAGGGTCGAATAATTGTAGATTCATGAATTTTCTTCAAATTTCCGATATTTTCTTCGTTAGAATATTCGATAGATACAGCCTTTGTGCATTTTTACATAATGCCGAGACATGTGTAAAGTAGGGATGTAACGAATGTGACTTTAGCGAAAGTCATATTTTGAAATATATTTTTTGCGAATGCGAAAGCGAATAGTGAAGTATGCATTTTTGCGAAAGCGAATGCGAATAGTGAAATATGCATTTTTGCGAAAGCGAATAATAGTTTGACCCTTTAGTACCAACAAAATTAAGGACCAGAATTGAAACCTTTCCAGGATATTCAAGTATTAAGGTTGTTTTCTACATTTTGAGCTCCTGTTATCACAACGACAAATATATTTTTTTCAAAAGAGTAGCAGAGTTTTTCATTGGTATTAATATCTTCAAAATGTGTGAAGCGGTTAAGATGATATGAAAATTTTAACAAATGGAAGCGAATACTGAAATATATTTTTGCGAAAGCGAATATTCCAAAGATGATTTTTGCGAATGTTAAAAATGATGCGAATAATTCGCTTTCGCATATGCGAATGCGAATATTCGTTAAATCCCTGGTCGAAACCATTCTTTTTAGTACCTATACACTTATAATGTTTTTTTCTCTAATCGGTGTTTAGTTCGAAAATATGTTTCGGCTATCTTATTGCGTTTTTATCTATAGAAACCAAACGATTATAAAAAAGATTTCAAAAATGTTTTTGGTCAATTAAATAAATTTCAATAATTTTGGGCAGCAGTCCTTTTTTCCCTGAAAGTTTAAAATTTGTAATAAAAAACGAACTGATAACAATTTTCAATTTATAGTTTAATAGAATATAAAAAATATCAATAATTTTGGGCAGCAGTCCTTCTTTGAAAGTTAAAATTTGGAATTAAAAACGAACTGATAACAAGTTTCAATTAAAAAATTCCCAGATTTTCGTAATACAACAACTATTTAACATTTAGATACGGTGGCGTATGATTGGTATTAATTAAGGGTATATTGCATAAAATATTAATATCTCAGTGTGTATATTACATAGGAGTGTACATAAAAATTCAATTTAAAGCTAACATTGGTGGCCATCAATTTCTAAACAAAAAATTCTTGTTTTGAGTTTTATTGAAGAAACTGTACATATAAATATGTAGTCTTTAAAAGTAGTGCCACCTCAAAACTGTTGAATTCAGAAGTTAATATAATGGGGGTTGTTTTAACAATTATATTAATCTTTGGTCCTCTAATCAGATCCATATGATGATGATGTATTGGCCATAAATCACTGCTACCGCAGTTGGGCCCATCTCAAAGTATTCTTCCACCTTTCTCTGTCGTTAACATAAGATCTCCATGCTTGTGAACATATTTCTCTGGCATCTTGCTCTGCACCAACGTTTCATCGAAGGTTAGCGCGTCCTTTTTCCTAGGTCCATAGGGTGAGGTTTTGAAGATTCGTTTTGCAATCTCATTGTCTTCCATTCAGTGTATGTGTCCAAGCCAATTTAATTGGCGCAGTTTAGCCTTTTTTACCACATCTGCTTCTCCATAAAGATTATATAGTTCGTCGTTATAGCGTCTCCTCCATGTATTATCTTCAATTCTAACTGGGCCAAAGATCTTTCGAAAATGTTTATTGCATTCTCCGTGCAGTTTTTGCAAAAAATATTCACTTCCTAAAGAGATGTTTGTAAGTTGTATTCTATTTTTTTGCTAATTAAATCCAAATCTGTTCCTTTTAGGATAAATAATAATAAAAATCCACATCAACAATTTAGGGCAGCTGTTCTTATTTTCTTTAAAAGATTTAACGATGGAAAATGTAAACAGATTGAAACATTGTATCCGTAAGAAAACTACATAGAGACACAATTCAAAAATCAATATAAAGCTAACCTCAGAGGCAATCAAATTCAAAACAAAAAAATGTATCTTTAATTTCTTCGAAGAAAATGTACTTTACATATCAAGTAAGTATCTCTAGCGAAGTTTCATTTCGATTCATTCCACTAATATTTGGTCAACTAAATCAGTTGAAGTAAATTTGGCGAAAAGTGCTCACTTTCTCAATATTTTAAGAAAATTCATGGATAAACGGAGAAGTTATGTCTCTTGTTCCAGAAGTATCATAATTTCCACAAAAATATCTAATAAATAGACGACACATACCGATACGATGGTTTTTTCTACCTCATCACTTTCTGGGTCGGTGGAGATATGTCCGTCCGTCTGTCTGTAAATGTATTTTTTCTCTAATCTGTCATTTTTTTATGAAAATGCGGTTTTGAGGAATGATTACAAAATAGATTAACTAAGAGGCGTTTCGAAATTGTATTCTAATATCTTTTTGGTTAATTTAGTTAAGATCAATAATTTTGGGCAGCAGTACTTTTTTCGCTGAAAGTTTAAAATTGTTAATAAAAAAAGAACTGATATCAATTTTCAATTAAAGGTTTAATAAAAAATCCCCAGATTTTCATAATAAAACAACTATTTAAAATTTGGACCCGGTGGCGTATTATTGGTATTAATTTTGGATATATTGCGTAAAATGTTAATATCTCACTGGCTATATTACGTAAGGATATACATTAAACTGCACTTTAAAGCTAAATTAGAGGCTATCAAATTCTAAACAAAATTTTTTTTGTTTTGAGTTTTCTTGATAAAAAATTACATATTAATTGTCTCTAAATAATAAAAAATCTCCAGATTTTCATAATAAAACAACTATTTAAAATTTGGACCCGGTGGCGTATGATTGCTATTAATTTTGGATATATTGCTTAAAATGTTAATATCTCACTGGCTATATTACGTAAGGATATACATTAAACTGCACTTCAAAGCTAAATTAGAGGCTATCAAATTCTAAACAAAATTTTTTTTGTTTTGAGTTTTTAAAAAAAAAAAATTACATATTAATTGTCTCCAACTGTAGTACAATTTAAAAACAGTTTAATTCAGAAGTTAATAATTGGGGTTTGGTTTACAAATTCTACTAATCTTTTGTCGACTAAATCAGTTTCAGATATTTGTGAGAAAAATTCACAATTTCCACATACCAATACGATCGTTTTTATATTTTATACCTATCGACTTAGAATCACTAGCTGAGTTGGTTGAGATATGTGCTGTAAATGTCTGTAAATGTATTTTTTCTAATCAATATTTTGTGTTTCCCTATTAAAATGGCTTAAATCGATTCAGATTTAAACATAGCCTCCCCATATGTATATCAGGCCGGGGCAAAAAAGTATCGCGGTTGTCCGTATCTCAAATCAAAGCTAATTTTCTTTAGAAAATATCCTCAAAATATTTATTTATTTAAGTATCCCATTAAATTTATGTTTCTCTTGCAAGAATCGAACATCTTGCACTAAAGCGCGTCATTTTTCGTATGTACAGCAAGAACTCGCTATTCTCCTAAAAACAGTTTCAATATTGTGATTATACGATTTGTATGATGTTATTTACGATCTATATTACATTGATCACAAAGTGAGGGTATACCTTAGTCTGAAATAATTTTTTAATATTTATTTTCGATTTTAGAATGCCATGAAGCGCCAAAAACTATTATACACTCTCTTTTGGACAAAATGTCTGTAAACTTGTGCTCTTTACTGGTTCATTCATTCAATAGTTATTTATATCATTCAATCCATCTGTATTTTGAAATTATGTATTTATATATTTATAAATGTAATATTTTATTAGAACCATTTACCGCTGTCAATTTGTCATATTTCGTCATTTAAAACAGAAATTTATTCATATATCGAAAAATTCCCATCTAAATACACGTAATTGGCCAACAATCACCACCAATGATTGGATCTTTTGTGGTTTTCTAACGTCCACTCCCCCCGTCTGCACCTCCCCCAACTCAAGTCAATTTGAACGTAAATTAAGCACTCAATTACGCAATTAAATCATAAATTCAATTGAATTGCAGAACAAAAAATCAATTTTTCGAATGGTACTTATGACACATACGAGTGAGGACGGCGTGAGTAGGTTTGTGTCTTAAGTCTATTGTTTGACATTAAGAGAATTTAATAAATGTGTTTCACATACTAAAGTGATTTAATTACTAATTATTTTGGTTTTACAACCACCATTTATTGTGGCATTTTAGTAATAGAAATGTAAGAAATTAAAAGTAAATACATTAACAAAGTTCTGTAAAACTCGAAGAGGGGTTTTTTATATAAAACCTATTGACAAAAAACCCACCTGTCACTGCACTCCGACAAAGGCTTTAATTTATAATTCACTTGAGAATGTTTCATTATCTGCTGGTTTGTGTCTTAAGTCTTTTGTTTTGTCAATGCAAAATAAAACCCAAAAATCACTTATTACTTAGATTTGATGTCACTCCCATATGGCAATCTTTTTTACAATTACTCAACAAAATTAAATGCATTATTTTGCCAATTTATGATTCAAATCTTTTCAAATCAATGTATGAATTAACCGGAAGGCTTTATTAGGTGTATGTTTCATACCATATGAATTGTCTATAAATCAGATACTTTTAGCCATAGGAATATTTTACTTTTAATTTCAAATTTATGCAGAATGCTATTATATAATGCCACCTTATAGTTAGTTAGTTACCTATGAGCGAGCAGCGATCAATTGCTGCTGCTGCGGCGGCAGTGAGACCAGCAAAACATTTGACAAATATATATTTAATGAGGCTTTAGAGCTGATTAAACAGCAAAGAGCTATTATTTAGAATTTGAGTACATAAATTAGACGTTGCAATTGATATATACAACAAAATAAAGCCTTCCGGTTAAAATATATTAAATACATTTGTTAGACAACAAAGTGGTTCGCATGTAATTTAAATAATTGGCAGAAATTAGCATAAGAAATGATACAAACATTGACGGTTTAGGAAAATTGAGAAGTTCTGCTGCAACACAGAGTCTGCAGAGAAGAATAAAAGACTTTAGATTCAATAAAAAGGAACATAACTATACTAAAGGGGAAGAATACACAATGAAAACAAGTAAGTACATTTCCGGCGGGTAAGATAAGATACGAGTGGGTCCACTTCACCCATTTTGCTCAAGATGACAGCCACAGATAAACCATTACTAAGTGTGGAATTGCAGACAATTCGGATAGCCAGTTTAGAAGTTCTTAGAGAATCAATATTTCACTAAATTTTAACCCTTTGTGTGGGAGGTACCTGAAGGAGTGGACCAATAAGGTCCATCTTCGAACTTAGCCTGAGATAGGAAAAAATAGGATCACATACCAAATTTCAAGACAATACCATTCTCCTTTCAACAGTAATCGTACTCACCAACCTGACAGACAGACGGACGGAAGGTAATTGCCCTAATGACTTGAAAGGTCTTAAAACATATTTCCGTTGAACATACTAAGGGTCATTCCTTCAATGGGCGGCCAGAAGTTGGACCCCAAGAAAATGCACCCCAAATTGTAAATGAAAGTGCGCCCCAAATTTGGGGCCTATTATCGTTACAAAATAAGATATTGACAAATTTCTCATTTGAGAAATTTTGGAATGTTTATGAAACTTATTTTCCAAATTTTAATAACAATATTTGTTGAACTCCAAAAATTGTAACATACAAATAAATGTGTTGACATTTTTAAATTGTGTATTTTTTCTGTGTACCTAATAATACCCGTGTACGAACCTATTTATACCCTACACCACACTGTGGTACAGGGTATTATAAGTTTGTTTCTTGGCAGATGTTTGTAACACCTAAAAATAACACAGCTAGACCCACCTTAAAGTATACCGATCGACTCAGAATCACTAGCTGAGTCGATTTAAGCATGTCCGTCCGTCCGTCCATGTAAAGTTGTTCGTCGACTACAGGTCGCAATTTCACTCCGATCGTTCTGAAATTTTGCAGTTTAGAGTATTTCGCGGCTGTTAAGATCGCTATTGAATTTGGTTGAAATCGGTTCAGATTTAGATATAGCTCCCATATATATCTTTCGTCCGATTTGGCCATTTAGTCCTATAGAAGCTGTATTTTACATCCGATCGTTTTGAAATTTAGAATGGTAGAGTTTCTTGATCCATGAACCAACATTGCCGAATTTGATGAAAATCGGTTCGGATTTAGCTATAGCTCCCATATATATATTTCGTCCGATTTGGCCCTTTAGTCCTATAGAAGCTGTATTTTACAACCGATCGTTTTGAAATTTAGAATGGTAGAGTTTCTTGATCCATGAACCAACAATGCCGAATTTGAAGAAAATCGGTTAAGATTTAGCTATAGCTCCCATATATATGTTTCGTCCGATTTTGCTCTTTAGTCCTGTAGAAGCTGTATTTTACATCCAATCATATTGAAATTTAGAATGGTAGAGTTTCTTGATCCATGAACCAACACTACCGAATTTGAAGAAAATCGGTTAAGATTTAGCTATAGCTCCCATATATATGTTTCGTCCGATTTGGCCCTTTAGTCCTATAGAAGCTGTATTTTACAACCGATCGTTTTGAAATTTAGAATGGTAGAGTTTCTTGATCCATGAACCAACAATGCTGAATTTGAAGCAAATCGGTTAAGATTTATCTATAGCTCCCATATATATGTTTCGTCCGATTTTGATCTTTAGTCCTATAAAAGCTGTATTTTACATCCAATCGTTTTGAAATTTAGAATGGTAGAGTTTCTTGATCCATGAACCAACACTACCGAATTTGAAGAAAATCGGTTAAGATTTAGCTATAGTTCCCATATATATGTTTCGTCCGATTTGGCCCTTTAGTTCTATAGAAGCTATATTTTACATCCAATCGTTTTGAAATTTAGAATGGTAGAGTTTCTTGATTCATGAACCAACATTGCCGAATTTGAAGAAAATCGGTAAAGATTTAGCTATAGTTCCCATATATATGTTTCATCCGATCTGGCTCTTTAGATCTAATCGTTTTTATACCCTACACCACACTGTGGTACAGGGTATTATTTAAGTATAAAATGTCCCAAAATAAATTTATGTAAACAATTTATACATGAATTACAAAATTTATATATCAGAGTTATTCAATATTACGAGAGTGGTGTAGGGTATTATATAGTCGGCACCGCCCGACTTTAGCCTTTCCTTACTGGTTTTTAATTATAAATCTTTTCATGCGCAGTCGGCCTTCGGCCTCTATTTAAGACTTTTTCCTATGGACAGGATCCAAAGTTGGCAACGTGGAGAAAATCTATTATGCGTAGCATCTCCTGTTTCTAAATTTATACATGAAAATTAGCCCAAAAAAGCAGACAAGGAATGAAATGAAACTCCAAAAAGCAGACAAAACATTAAATTAAGCCCAAAATTTTTGTAGTTTGACATGTTATTTTTTGGACCCATATACATAAAAATATTGGGGTATATTTTCCTGGGGCCCAATTTCATTCTGACCTCTTCAATGTGTTACACTTTTGGTCCGTATTAAATTATAACGGGTTTTCCAATAGGGATGATATGATTTTGAAGTGAGGTTTCGGCCATTTGTAATATGTCATGATCTGTCATTTGTTTTTCATTGTATTCAGTAGTGTTTTAGTTCTCGTTATCTTTTTGCCATTGACCTAATCCCGATCCGACGTACCGTTAAGGAGCTAGAGCAAAAATAAACTTTCCGTTGACATTTGAAAATTATGCTAAGTCGATTTTTTTTTTAAATCCAAAAAAAACAACTTTCAAGTCGACCTACGACCTTGACACCCATGAGCAATATTTTAGCTCTCGTTAAGAGCTACCTTTTTGCCATTGACCGATTGTGGCTACGTGCCACACAGCAAATGAAACAATTGAATTGTTGCGAGAAAAATTTGAAGATTCGATTATTTCAAGAAATTGTGATATTGAATGGCCTCCCAGAAGTTGTGATTTAACACCATTAGACTATTTCTTGTGGGGTTATTTGAAGTCATTGGTTTTTCGAAATAAACCAGACTCTCTTCAAGCTTTACAAGTCAATGTTGAACGTGCCATTCATGACAAATAAATGAATCACCCGGTATTTCGGTAGCTGTCACTTTTGAAGCTTTTATTCTTTGACATTTGACAAGTATAAACAACGCCATTACTAAAAATGGAAAGATACAAGATTCAACAACGCATTGAAATTATTAAAATTCACTACAAAAATGGTGAAAATCTTGCAGTCACAGTTCGCAAAATTAAAGCATTTTTGGGTCGTCCTGAAGCACCTTGTCGGACCGCAATACAGAAATTGGTGGAAAAATTCGAGCTGTTGGGACAAGTTAGTGATGTGAAAAGGAAAACCCGTGCACGTCGCTCAAGAAAAACTGAAAATATTGCTGCTGGAGCGCAAAGTGTTGAAGAAAACCCAGGTTTGTCCATTCCTCGTCGTTCTTCGGAATTGGGCATTCCACAAACGTCATTACACCGTATCTTGCATAAAGGCTTGGGTCTTAAGGCTTATAAAGTTCAGTTAACACAAGAACTCAAGCCGGCCGATCATCAACAACGTCGTGCCTTTGCTGATTGGGTCCTTGAAATGCATGCAAATGATCCGGAATTCCATCAAAAAATCATCTTGACTGATGAGGCCCATTTCTACCACGGTGGCTATGTCAACAAGCAATATTGTCGCATCTGGGGCTCCGAAAACCCAAGAGTTATTGTTGAGAAGCCTCTCCATCCTCAACGTGTGACTGTTTGGTGCGGTTTATGGTCCGGCGGGGTCATTGGACCTTACTTGTTCGAAAATGAGGTTGGATCAACCGTGACGGTGAATGGATTGCGCTATCGAGAAATGATTAATGATTTGTTATGGTCGGAGTTGGATGATATTGATCTGGACAGCATTTACTTTCAGCAAGACGGTGCTACGTTCCACACAAGCAACGAAACCATTGCTCTGTCACGGAAAAGTTTCCGGACCGTGTTATCTCTCGAAGAGGTGATCACAATTGGCCACCGAGATCTTGGGCTTTAACACCTTGCGACTTCTTCCTTTGGGGCCACTTGAAAGACGGACGGAAGGACATTGCTCAAATGACTTGAAAGGTCCTAAAACTGATTTCCGTCAAACATACTAAGGGCTTTAGGTCACTCCTTCAATGTCTTACACTTCTGGCCCGTAGCAAATGATATATACTCTCCTGCACAAAAGTGAGGGTATAAAGTGGAAAAAAAAACAAAAGACTTAAGAAACAAACTCGAAAATATGTATTTACCAATTCATACCCGAAATGCTTTGAAATCCCAATATACGATTTGAAAAGCCTTCATCATTTCTAGTATGGAAGATTGTAGCGCATTTTTCAGTATTTTCAGAATTTTACCTCGAAAAACTACGATAGCCAAAAATTTGCAACATATGAGGAAGAGACACAGTCCCAGTTTCAACAATGTGAGATATATGGCCTCACTTCGAAAAATCAAAATATTTATTTTCAAAAAGTCTTCTAAATTATTAAGAAAGTTCAGTCGGGTAAACCTTACGATTCCCCTCCCGTTCAGTCCCAAAAAATATTCGTAAATTTATTTATTTTTCTTTAATTAAACTATTATCAATATAAATTGCATTTTCGCCAAACATACTTGGGTCTTAGGTCACTCCTTCGATGTGTTGCACTATTGGTTCGTAGCAAATATATATATATACCCTCCTCTGTAATGAGAGGGGATAAAATCCCTTTGATCTTCAGCTCAATCACTTCCACAGTGAGAAAATTGAAAAATATATTCCCATTTGTTTGCTGGGTTACATCCCCTATAGACGATTGCCACTCTATCACTTGTTTTTTTTTTTTGTTGTTGTTCCAACTAGTTGTTGTTACAACTATAAAACAGTTGTTCTTGAGTACATTTCTATGTAAATATGATTACCTTATGTCGCGCATATTTTTGTTTTATTCACCACTCAAATGTCGTCGTTTCTAATCAAAATAATTACAAAACTTATCAATTCGATAGAACATAAAGTAAATGTTATAATGTTTTCATTGTCACAATTTACTTAATAATTTGCCTTGTTGTGCCTTGCTTTGCCTTGCTTGCCTATTCAATGTATGCGCATGTGAGCGAGGCAATAATGTGACATGGGGGCTATGACAAGTGAATGGATTAAGTGACCACCGTAGGTAAACAGTACTCTCCAGACACATTTAATTAGATCATATTGTGCGGTGAATAGCATACACTCGGAGAAAATATACATAATAATAAATGAAATCGGTAACTGTTCAATGAGAGGTGAAAAAATGCACGTTTGTGATTTATAAGTATACCCCACTTTAGTGGAGAGTATTTTTTTTTAAAAAAGTTCACTTTCTAACTTTCTGGATTTCAAAAAAGGTGTGGCAACTTCACCAATTTTTCTCAAGTATATAGTAACATATAAACTATTATTATGTGTGGAATTACAAATAATTCGCATAAGAGTGTAGAAGTGTTTCGAAAATTAACATTTCACTAAATTGTTCGAGTAAACCGTTGTGATAAAGGTACACTTGAAGGAGTGAACCACCATGGCCATTCTTCGAATTTTGACTGAGATAGAAAACATATGGCAGTGCGAATACTAGTCAAAAAAGAAAATGTAAAATCTCCCAAATTATTTCGGCGTTTATTCATTTGCCCGAAAAATCAAAAATACACAACGAAAAATCGCCCACATCGCCAAATTAGCCCAGATCTGAAATGAAAGATCACTAATTTTTTTCCTTGGGGCTTTTATTCATATTGTGGCAGGCCTTCGGCAGTAGATAAATATTTTCTCCTCTAGTATGTCCAAGATGGCTACGTGGATCAAAGCTTTGTTGCGGATTAAAGATTTTCTCCTCTGGGATATGTCGAAAGACGGCCCCGCGGACCAAAGTGGGTTTGTATGGTCGGGATTACATATGTTCTCCTCTTGGTTAGGTATAGTGATGTCAAACGGGAAATCCCGATCCCGAAAAATCCCGAATTTCGGAATTTTTTAAAATGAATCCCCGGATATTTTAATAATAATATATGAAGCTGTCCCGTATAAAATATTAAGTGAAAGATAGATACGCTCTTAGAGCGCCCCAGTAGATGAGTTTGTAGCGTGCTCGCCTATGAGTTTGGGGGTCGTGGGTTCGATTCCCACCATGGTCTTTGTAACCCGGCTTTTCCTTGGACCGTACAATTAGAATATAAATTTACTTTGTATTGTAATTCATATAAATAAATAAATAAAAAATACAAATAGATACACTCTGTCGAAAGTGTAAACTAATGAAGCAAATTGTTAACATCAAAAAACACTGACGAAATCCGTTGAAAAAATTAGAAATTTTGAGAAGAATTACAAAATATAATTAAATGTAATTATAAACAAGGAAGAAAGTTTCAGTCGGGTAAACCGACTAAGGTATACCCACACTTTGAGAGTAATGTAATATGTCAATTTGTGTGGGCGTTACCAGAAGGGGTTTAACAAATACACCTATTTTTCTCTAAACACTAGATTCTTTAAATACATTGGACTGTGCCGAATTTTAAGCGTTTATGTGCACTGTTATAAGGGTGTCCCAAGAAGAGCGCAATTTTTTAATGACTGATGCAGCAATTGAATTGTTTCTCTGGCTGTATGACATGTGGCGCCGTCTTGTTGGAACCACATGCCCTCCACATTCATTTCTTCAATTCTAGGCAAGAAAAAACTGGTTATCATTTCACGATACCGAACACCATTGACTGTTTGCGCTTGACCTGCCTCATTTTCATAAAAAAAAGGTCCAATGATTCCTCCAGCCCAAAAACCACACCACACAGTGACACGTTGAGGATGCATTTGCTTCTCGTGAATCACTCGAGGATTTTCCGCACCCCAAATGCGACAATTCTGCCTATTGACGAAGCCATCAAGATGAAAATGGGCCTCGTCACTGAAGATGATTTTATCGGCAAAATCAGCATTTTCATGTTGTCTCTCCAATACCCAATTAACGAACTCCCTTCGCTCCCTTCGCTCCATTTTTACTAACCTCGTACCTTCTACTAACAAACAATAACAATTATTCAAATGTCAAACAATGACACTTCGAATGTTGCGAGATTAAAAAATTGCGCTCTTCTTGGGACACCCTACTAACCCTTACTAACGATAAGAGCTATTCAATTTTGGTATTATTTGATCATTTTGAGCGGAAGGTACAAAAATAGGCGTGGTGATAACGTCCATTTTTCACAGGACTATAGGTACTTTAAAAGCGTTACACTGTGCAATATTTTGTAGTATTTTTCACGCTATACTGTACAAAATTTCGAGTATTTTTATGCACTTGTATTAAAGTAATAAGCTGTTAACTTTTGGTGCAAAATTGTCAATTTGTGTGGGAGGACCAAAAGGGGCATGGCAACATCGCCCATATTTCTCAAGGTAATAGTGACTAATAAACTAATACTATGTGTAGAATTTCAAAGGATTCAAATAAGTAGTATAGACGTTATTAAATAATCAATATTTCACTAAATATTTAACCTTTGTGGGGGAGGTACTAGAAGAAGTGGACCAATATGGCCCATCTTCGAACTTAGCCGGAGATAGAAGAAAATGTTACCACATACCAAATTTGAAGTCAATGGGTTTCTCCTTTCGAGAGTTATCGTGCGCACCAGCCAGCAGACAGACAGACGGACGGACATTGCTCATTCGACTTAAAATGACCGAAAACGGATAACCGCCAAACATACTTAGGGTCTTAGGTCACTCCTTCGATGTGGTACACTTTTGGCTCGTAGCAAATGATATACATATACCCTCCTCTCTAAGGTGAGGGGATAATAAGAACTTAATGGTCGACTCTAGTATACACGAAGAGTTTAATGCTCGACTCTATTATAGAGGAAGACCTTAATGGTCGACTCTAGTATAGAGGAAGACCTTACTCTATTGTAATGGACGACTGTAGTATAGATGAAGATTTTAGTGGTCGACTCTAATATAGATGAAGAGTTTAATGGTTGACTCTAGTACAGAGGAAGACCTTAATGGTCGACTATAGTATAGAGGAAGATTTTAATGATCGACTCTATTATAGATGAAGACCTCAATGGTCGACTATAGTATAGGAAAGACCTTAATGGTCGACTCAAGTATAGAGGAAGTGTTTAATGGTCGACTCTAGTATAGAGGAAGACCTTAATGGTCGACTCTAGTATAGAGGAGAACCTTAATGGTCGACTGTAGTATAGATGAAGACCTTAATGATCGATTCTAGTATAGATGAAGACCTTAATGGTCGTCTCTTGTATAGACGAAGACCTTAACGATCGACTGTAGTATAGACGGAAGACCTTAATGATCGATTCTGGCATAGAGGTAGACGTTAGTGGTCGATTCTAGTATAGAGGAAGACCTTAATGGTCGACCCAAGTATAGAGGAAGACCCTAATGGTCTACTCTAGTATAGAGGAAAAATTTAATGGTCGACTCTAGCATAGTGGAAGACCTTAATGGTCGACTCAAGTATAGAGGAAGAGTTTAATGGTCGACTCTAGTATAGAGGAAGACCTTAGTGGTCGACTCTAGTAAAGAGTATGATCTTAATAACCGACTCTTGTATAAAGGAAGCCTTTAATAGTCGGCTACTGTATAAAGGTAGACCTTAATGATCGACTATAGTATAGAGGAAAACCTTAATGGTCGACTCTAGTGAAAAGGACGACCTTAATGGTTATCTTTAGCATAGACAAAGACCTTAATAGTTGACTTTAGTATAGAGGAAGACCTGAATGATCGATTTTAGTATAGAATAAGACCTTAATGATCGACTTTAGTATAAACGAAGAGTTTAATGCTCGACTCTATTATAGAGGAAGTCCTTAATGGTCGACTATAGTATAGGGGAAGACCTTAATGGTCGACTCTAGTATAGAGGAAGACCTTAATGGTCGGCTCTAGTATACAGGAAGACCTTAATTGTTGACTCTAGTATAGAGGATACCTTAATGGTCGACTCTAGTATAAAGGAAGACCTTAGTGATCGACTGTAGTATAGAGGAAAACCTTAATGCTCGACTCTAGTGGAAAGGAAGACCTTAATGGTTATCTCTAGCATAGACAAAGACCTTAATAGTTGACTTTAGTATAGAGGAAGACCTGAATGATCGATTTTAATATAGAATAAAACCTTAATGATCGACTTTAGTATAAACGAAGAGTTTAATGCACGACTCTATTATAGAGGAAGACCTTAATGGTCGACTCTAGTATATATGAAGACTTCAACGGTCGACTATAGTATAGGAAAGACCTTAATGGTCGACTCAAGTATAGAGGAAGAGTTTAATGGTCGACTCTAGTATATAGGAAGACTTTAATGGTCGAATCTAGTATAGAGGAAGATTTTAATGGTCGACTCTAGTATAGACGAAGAGTTTAATGGTCGACACTAGTATAGAGGATAACCTTAATGGTCGACTCTAGTATAGAGGAAGATTTTAATGGTCGACTCTAGTATAGATGAAGAGTTTAACGGTCGACTCTAGTATAGAGGAAGACCTTAATGGTCGACTTTAGTATAGATGAAGACATTATTGGTCGACTCTAGTATAGAGGAAGGCCTTAATGGTCGGCTTCAGTATAGAGGACGACCTTAATGGTCGATTCTAGTATAGGTCAGGAGTTTAATGGTTGACCCTAGTATAGAGGAAGAGTTTAATGGTCGACTCTAGAGTTTAATGGTCTAGGAATAACTTAATTGTCGACTCTAGTATAGAGGAAGCCTTTAATGGTGCCATATTGATTTTCAATTTACTCTTTTCTTCGAGTGTATCCGATAATGACATAATTCTCGTTGGCATATTCTCCATACGTTTTGTTAACAGTTTTTTGTGGTTTTTTTCAGTCATTTTCCAACAGTTTTGCCCGTTTCACCGTTTTATCACCCAAACTGCTCTGAAGCGTTAATTATGGACCAATAAAGCTTAAACTAATTGCTTTAACAGTTTGTTATAATTGTCACATTTACGAGCGAATACATCGAGGGACCGAAACGGCCAAACCGATAGACCGATCGACTGAACGACCAAAAGTTGCAAAGTTGCGATTTGCGCTGTCTCAAGTAATTAGGAATTTGTGCTTTGATAAGCAATTAATTAATAATTTTATGGACGATTTCAAAAACAGATGTCAAGTTAAACAATAATAGCGTTTCCTCTCCCAACCCTGTCCCAAACAACAAAGCTTATGATAAGTGATCTTTGTGGGGGAGTTAGACTGACTGAGTGACTGGGAAAGAAAGGAACCTAAGCCATGGTCCATGTTATGAGTCACCTTTAAGTGTTTTTCTCAAACCAACTCAACTTTACCAACTGGAATTACTTGTGCAGGCAATTAATTGTCATTAACATATTTGTGTTGGGGGGCTGTTGTTAACATATAACGACTACTGTTGATCTGATCATATGCAGACTTTACTTTATCGATCCATGTCTCTCGCCGGAGTTTTTCACATATGAATGGACTGAGTGAGTACATCGGTGTAAATCTTCACATTCATGTGACACTTGGACGGAATTTTGTCAATTTGTCTTTTTTTTTTTGGTGCTGAAATTTCGTCATGATCTCAGCGGGTTATGTGTGGTGAGATGTCATGCTGTTTAGTGATCGGTGTTTCCTTGCCTGTGTCATATGCTCCGCAGCAACAGCAGCAGCCCACCCACACCCAGGCAATAAAAATGTATGTAATTAACATTAAGTCCTCTGTGGCAACAAATAAACTTGGCGCGCGAACAACAAATTGTGGCGTCGTCTATGGTGGTGATGGCGCTGGAGCTTGTGATGCTGGTCGTCGCACATTAGACTTGGCAAAAGTGGCTGCCACAAAACCCAGATAGATTTGTTACCACAATAAAAGGTATTATTCCGAAGTTTTGACGCAAGCGAGCTCCAATTCGTGCATTTCACAAGGAGACGTGGCTGCGCATGCTCAATTCGTTGGGGTGTTGCTTGTAATTTTTACTTGCTTGTGGTCAAATGTTAAGATGTTGGAAGGGGAAACAATTGTCATATGAGTGGCTCTGGGTGGGGGTATTACATTTCGCTGAATGTTTGTCCCAACGAAAGAATATTTATCTAAATACATGTAAAAGGTTTTCCAATAAGTTTTAGAAATATTATAATACAGTATATATGTGAGGTTATCAAGTTATAATTATAAATAATCACCCTTATTCCAGTTGTCGTTGTCGACACAAAACGACGCCGTTGTGTGTCGTCTGTTTTAAATTGGTATTCCCGTTGTCGTTATCGACATTTATCGATGACTATTGACACATTTTTGGTATTCTGTAAGAAAATTTAACGTCGACGTTGAATTGAAACGACTCTGATTTCATCGTCATGATTTTTGTTAACGACTGAAGTGCTTGAAAGATTTATTTAAAGGAATTAAAAAAAATTATTTAAAGAAATTAAAAAAAACATGGCCGAAGAAGAACAGAGAAAAAAGTTACTAATTCAGAACAATTTGAAAAAATGGTTGAAGAATTGCAAAATAATCCATCTCTTGCAAGAGGATTTGGCAGAGGTACAACTCCTGGTAATTTCAAAGAAAAGTGGAATGAAATCTCTATGATGTTAAATGCTCTTGGCCCGCCACGAAGAAATGGAGACGGTTGGCAGAAGGTAAGGAAATCATTAAAGAAAATAGTGTACAATTAAAGTATAACATAAGCTTAATTTATTTATAGGTTTGGCGAGACTTCAAATTTAAAGTAAAAAAGAAGATGACCACTAACAAAAATGAATGTTTGGCTACTGGTGGCGGAAGATATAAGCAGATTCCATTAAGTCCATTGGATGAAGCTGTAGCGAATCTGCTACAGTTTCAAAAGCAGCTGAACCCTGAGGGCACTGTTCAGGGAATACAATGCCCGAATTTAGGCAAGGAAAATGAGTTGCCAGACATACATGACAATAATGAAAGTTGTGCCGCGGAGCTACAGACTGAACGTGAGTTACCTGGAAGTTCATCCGCTAGCACCGTTCAGCAACCGAAGCCTGTAGACATTCCTCGTCACAAAGAAACCATTACTTCGAAAAAGAAGGAAACTATTCTGACGAAACGAAAAAATGGTACCAGCGGCCGCAATGAATTGCTAAAACAACATAGTGACCAGCAGGTCATATTGTTGACGGATATTTCCAATACTTTGTCGTCAATGAAACGTAGTCTTAAAGACCTGACCTGTCACCAAAAGAAACTGTTGGGTATTGAGGAAAAAAAATTAAAATTAATGGAAGAAACAAATAAAAGAGACGAAGAGAGATGTAAAAGGGATGAAGAAATGCATAAAGCTGAATTAAAAATTAAAAAGATAAAATTTTTGATTAAAGAAAAGTAGCTCGAACTTCTTAACATAAAGACTTAATAAATCTAAAATGCTTTAAACTCTTCTTCCATTTTGGTGCCTTTGAATTAGCTTTTATTTTAATTTTTTTAGTTTGTTTAGTTTATAAAAAAAATAAAATACTGAATTAAATTTATAGAAAACTCTGTTTTATTTGTTCTCTAATATCGGATGCCTCAGTAATATTCGTAATTTGTGCTTCATGCACATCAACATCAGGTTGGTCATTTTCTGCACTGCTTATATCCTCAAACGTATTATCTATGCCATACTCAATACATATATTGTGCAGTGCACCGCAAACATTGGTAATTTTGGTTGCTTTTGTTGGTGCGTAATGAAGTTGACGTGCTCCGAGGAGACAACGAAATCGGTTTTTTAGCACACCAATAGTTCTTTCCACTATATTTCTTGCTTTTGCATGCTTTGTATTAAAAATAGCCTCTGGACTTCCTTCAACAGTAAAATGATATGGTGTCATAAGATATGGCTGAAGAGGATAGCCTGCATCACCTGAAATAAAACGTAACTAACTGAAATACTGTTACAATTACAATTTAAAATTAATTTTTTACCTAAAAGCCACGTATTACGTTCCCCACTTGTATATCGTTCTTGTAACACCCTTTTTACAATACTATCGTTCCAGATTAATGAATCATGAGCAGAACCTGCATATCGGGCATCCAAACCCCGTATTCTCATTTTATGATCACATATCTATAAGGATTTAAATATATATAAGATTATAAAATACAATGAAATGTTATACAGGTATACATACAACCATAGCATTTAAACTAAAAAACCCTTTACGGTTGAAGTATAGATGCTGGTCTTCTTTAGTTGGAGCCAGTCTTTTAATGTGGGTTCCATCCACACAACCAATTACACCGGGAAAATCTGTTTTTTCAAAAAACTCTAATTTGGCTTCATTTTTTTCAGCATTGGTCATTTCAAATTTTATCTTTTGGGGACAAATTATCCTTTCTAAGACATCCAACGTTTCAGACATAACCTTGGAGACGACTGGCTGTGACAGTCCCAATTTAAAGTCGTTCCCAACACAAAGTTGGTACGACCCCTGGGCTAAAAATCTTAATGTGGCTGCTAATTTTATTGTTTTCGAAACGAATGTTGCTCTGATTCCGCTCTTCAAATGAGGATCTATTGTTTCCAATACATACTTAAAGGCTGCTTTATTAAGTCGAAAGTAACGTTCAAACCTTTTAAGGAAATAACAAAATAAGCATTAGGAAATACTTATACATACATATATTTATACTCACTGTTCATCTGGTAAACTGAATATGTCGGACTCTTGTCTGATTTGCTTTCTTTGCAGTATTAGATCTCTTTTACTTTCTTCATCACTTGAATCTGAACTTGAATCAGAAATAAAAAACATTTTTGCACAAAAATATCAAACAAAATAAATCAACTGACCAACATTTTAGAGATGTGCTTTTTATTTTATTAATATTATCGATAAACAATCGACATCGTTGCATGAGTGTTAGAGAATACCAAGTCAATGTCGATGTGATGTCGACGTCGATGCGAAGTGGTGTCGACAAAAAAACGTCGACGACATAGACGACGACAACTGGAATAAGGGTGAATGATTAGCTTATTAAAATAGTTATGCATATTTCATCCACGTCTCTGTCTCTCTATGGGGAATTCTGTTTAGAAACCACTCCATTGTGGTTTACGCTAAGAATGCCGTCTGCGACGAAAAGAGGCGGTGGTGTGGCGGTTTCTTAAGTGATTTCGAGTTATGTTACAAAATTTCGTACAGTTTTTTCTGACTGCAGCATTACAATAAAAAGCGACATAATATCGCATTTATTCTTCAAATCAAGCATGAAAACGTCGAATCGAAGAAAAACATGACAGGCATAACCATATCATCTGTCCGTCCATCTCTTCGTTTATTTGTACACAGAAAAAAATTCAATTGATATCAAACAATAAATTAATTGAATCAATTAATGTATCAATTAATTAAAATATGCAACAAAATTCTTGTCGAAGGGCTGCGCATAACATTTTCTGGTGAAATTTGGAGTCCGACACGAAAAATATTAAAAAAAATTATCGAGGTAAATTTGTTTTTTAAAATTTTTTTCTTGAAATTCCAATGTTCTTGGATGGTGCCTTTAATATTTGAACCATATTTTTTGAAGTATATGCTCGATAATGCCGGGATACACGTTAAATTAAAGAAAATTATGAGGACTACAAATGTTTGAAATGACGCTTTCATGTAGAGA
This sequence comes from Eudasyphora cyanicolor, assembly GCA_963930755.1. Taxonomy (NCBI): domain Eukaryota; kingdom Metazoa; phylum Arthropoda; class Insecta; order Diptera; family Muscidae; genus Eudasyphora; species Eudasyphora cyanicolor. The sequence goes on from OZ005738.1 coordinate 172,540,824, forward strand.
AAGAAGTTTAGTAACTGTCGTTAAAACAATAAGAAAAAATTTGATTTTTTTTTTTCAAAAAATTAGTTTCTTTCTTCAATGCCCATTTGAAGAAAATCTACGGATAAATTATAGCACTTTTGGTAGAAATACGAGAATTTCAACAAATTTCGGTTTTTATTACCCCCCCCCCACCTACTGTGAACATACATATATCCGATGCTGCCAACCAAAATTGTAAAACATCTATGGAGTGACCTAAGAGACCCCAAGAATATTTTGCAGAAATCCATTTTGGGCTATTTTAAGCATTTTAGCAATGTCCGTTAGTCTGTCCGTCTGTCTGTCTGGTTGGTGCGCACGATAACTTTCGACAGGATTAATCGAATTTGGTATGTGTCAATATTTTTTTCTATCTTAGACTAAGGACAACGATGGACTACATTGGTCCACTCCTTCGAGTACCTCACCCACAAAGGGTCTAAACTTAGTGAAATATTGATTATCTTATAACTTCTATACCACTATACAGAAACTTTGACCATTCCACACATAGTATTAGTTTCTTGATCGCTATCATCTTGAGAAAAATGATCGATGTTGTCACTCCCCTATTGGTACCTCCCATACAAATGGACCATTTTCCACAAAAAGTTAACGGCTTATAACTTTGATTCCTGCACATACAGGGTTTTCGTCATTCAAATGGCCTCCACGACTTCTTCCTCAGGAACGAATTCGATGAACCCAATTTTCGAGCACTTTTTGCACTAAATCAAGTCGTATGTCACGAATGGCACGTTCCATATTGACTTGTAAAGCTTTAAGAGAGTCTGGTTTATTTCGAAAGACCAATGACTTCAAATAACCCCACAAGAAATAGTCGAATGGTGTTAATCACAACTTCTTGGAGGCCATTCAATATCACAATTTCTTGAAATAATCGAATCTCCAAACATTTCTCGCAACAATTCACTTGTTTCATTTGATGTGTAACACGTAGCCACAATCGGTCAATGGCAAAAAGATAGCTCTTAACGAGAGCTAAAATATTGCTCATGGGTGTCAAGGTCGTAGGTCGACTGGAAAGTGTATTTTTTAGATTTAAAAAAAATTTACGGCATCATTTTCAAATGTGAACGGAATGTTTATTATTGCCGTAGCTCCTTAACGGTACGTCGGATCGGGAATTGGTGAATGGCAAAAAGATAGCTCTTAACGAGGGTTAAAATATTGCTCATGAGTGTCAAGGCCGTAGGTGGACAGGAAAGTGTTTTTTTTTGGATTTAAAAAAAATGGACTTAGCGAACGAAAAGTTGCAATTGGAAAACTATTATTTTGATAATAAAATTGAATAATTGAGACGTCACTTCAAAATCATACATCCCTATTGGAAAACCCGTTACAAACACTTGGAATTTTGTGGAGTGTAATGCTTTTATATTACCAATAGTATATTAAAAAATGGGCGTTATAGACACACCCCTTTTGGTACCTCCCAAACAAAATTACCAAAAAAATATGAAAAATTATTGTTGTGAATTTATCTATTTTTACAATATGGGTCATAATTTATACATTTATCTATTTATTATTAAATAGATTTTTTTCAAATATGCGCTGTTTTCTTCGTTTTTTTTTCTATTTTTTATGGTTTCTTCCGTGCCAGATGTTTTTAAAAAAAAAATATTTTTTTCTAATTGTTTTAATGACAGTTACTAAACTTCGGTTTCTATATGAAAGTGATGTTTTCAGCATTTTTAGCACTCACAATCCTTGGTATCTCGGCTTTATCGAGCTTATACTTCAAAAAATATCAAATAGTAATGGTAATTTCAATGAAATTTTGTTGCATAGTGTAATAGGGTCAACACAAAATACTGTTATGGCAACCCAATGGATTTTTTAAATATATATTTGAATTCCGATTCTTTCTGTGTAGTATATTTGTCTATGCATCTCAGACTGGCTCACCACCAACCACCCAACCTTACACCCATAATTCGTAAACAAAAAAGAAGGCGTTTATTTCGGATTTAGTTTGCCGAGAAAACTAATATGTACCTACGAGTGAGTGAGTATGTATCTAACATAGCAACCAAAAAATAATCCAATAAGCGATCATACAGCCAAACAACTTGTTGCAGTGGTCGATCTTGTCGTTGTCGTTGTTGTGAGGTGGCTTTGAATATTTTTGATCAAGTCTCTTTTTGGTAGCCTTGATCAATGGTCCGGAAAATTGCAGTGTTAAGTGCTGCTGCTGTCGTTGCTGCCGTTGCAGTGCTTTTGTGTTGCTCCATGGGGTGGTTTGTCGTGTGTTAGATGTGTGTTTGTCTGTTATCATCACAAAACGTTCGGTTTGTGGTTTCTGTGCATATATGCAAAAAAAAAATGCAAATATTAAACATTGTAAAATTAAAATAAAAAAAATCTGTATTAAGTATTTTGTAAGTTTTTGACTATTGCGGCGGTGGTGGTTTTGAATTCTGATTTTGTTGTCCTTTCCAGACAAACAGTGGTTGCCGCAGTAAAAAAAAATTTTACATTTTACTGATAAAATTGCGTTTTTTTATAATTACTTAAATTAAGCGGTTAAATATAAATTTATTAATATTTTTATTTAATTTTTATTAAAATATCAATTGAAATTCCAATATTCCATTTGAAATTAAAAAAAAACTAAAACTCTTTTATTTATGTTTAAAACTTAAACATAAATAAAAAAGTTATGGACAAAAACTGATTGTACAAAAAAATCAATTTTCTGATAAACGTTAGCGCATACCACAACCATTGGTTATGATGTTAGGATAAATGGAAAATTTATATAAATAGTACTGTCACTAATATGACCATAACACCATTATTTATTGTCAGATTTTCTAAGACTAACCTTATTTTTATGTAAGAAACATGTATACTAGATAGGGTCATAAAAAAAAGTTGCGTTTGTCACCCCCTAGATTTGAAGATTATTCGAAGACAATTTCAGAAAAATTTTTTTTAATTTTTTTGGTGCACCCTACATACCGCCCTTTTAGTTTTCTTTATCCTGTGTTGCTATTTGAAGTCCGATCGTAACGGGATGTATACCGTTGTTCACGTTTTGGAAAGGGCTATATTTCGTCCAATGGCCATTTTTGACTCCGAGGTCAAATTCGATAATTGACCTCTGTTATCTCTATTTCTACCCCCACTATTTGGACTTATTTTGAAACGATAATAAAGGCATTTAAAAATAATTAAACTTTCGTCTTTAAAGTACTCAGTTTTATTCATAAACAAAAAAGTTACATAGGGTTCAAAATTGTAAAATATATGCTGAGGTCAAATTCGACTAGTTTCTTTTGGTCTCGTTTCTGTCTCACTCTCTCTCGCAGACACATGAATAACCCAATGCCACAAACACACAACGACTATGGCGGTTCTTTACAGCATCAACAAATTAAATTTGCGGGATTCTCTAACAAATTTTGAATCTTTTTTAAGGAAGAATATAAGAATACATTCACTTTGTTTTCCCATTCACCCTACACTCCACCAAAATAGTATTTTTTCCACTAATTCCTGATTTAATCTAGTATGATATTTTTGTATGATACGTCGATGATCATCTCTTGACAACGACAACACTTCTTCCTTACTTCATTTTTGAATCCGAAGTAAATTTTTACTAGTGACTTCAGTTATTTGATTTTCAACCCCCGTAAATAACACTTATTTTGAAACACATGGGAAGGCATTTGTATGTAAGTTAAATATGGTGTTCAAACAAATTAATCATGTCTATAACATTTTATTAATAATTCTCTATAACTTATTTGCTTATGAATACATTTAAAATTTGAATCAGCTATAAAAAAATTTACTGATAGTGTTTACGCCGGCGGGGGCGTAGGGGAGCGAAAGACGAGTTTACGTTTACTCCGAGAGGGTAAATAAAACGAGAGTTAGAGAAATAGAAATAAAACACGATGATTAGTTTTTTCTAATAATAAGTAGGCAAGGTGCCTGGAGTTTATTGTTGTTTTTGCTGCTAAGTTTGTGGTAACGAAGATTTACCTTAAATATATTTGTACAGCAAGATGTACTTATTCGAGCGACGGTCCAAGATGGAGAGAGGTGGCGGAGCAAGTGTCAAGAACAAGAAAACGAATCGTTACTCGTTAAAATCTGCAAAGCTAATACTACAAGGATGTAGTAATGAGGAGTAGGCAGATTTTAACGAGTATGTATGCCCGATAAATTGGCCAATATATGCCCCGAAACAAATCAATGACATAAACGAAATTCAAAGGAACATTCTAACTTAAACATTCCGGCCACCTTGCAACATCGAGGGGATGCTGCAACTAAGTATAATTAATATATTTTTTTTTTACATAATTTTTTCGATATGTATACATATATGTGTGTGTATGTATATATAGTATATATATATGGGCCCCGCGAATGGAATGGTCATTAGGGACCGCAACCGGATGGGTCATTAGGGACCCCGCGAAAAGGAAAGGTCATTAGGGACCGCAAGCGGATGGACCAACAAATATATATACCACGCGAAATTAATGGTCATGAGGGACCTCAAACGAACAGGCTATTGTGGACGCCGCGAAATTAATGGTCATTAGGGACCGCAAACGAATGGGCCATTATGGACCCCGCGATAGGACAGGGCCATTAGGGACCCTGTGACGGAGCCATTAGAGACTCCGAGCGAGAGCCACAAGAACTCCCACAAAAGGACAGGACCATTAGGGAGCCTGTGACGGGTCATTAGAGACCACGAGCGAGGGCCACAAGGACTCCCACAAAAGGACAGGACCATTAGGGAGCCTGTGACGGGTCATTAAAGACCACGATTGAGGGCCACAAGGACTCCCACAAAGGACAGGACTATTATGGAGCCTGTGACGGGTCATTAGAGACCACGAGTGAGGGCCATTACGGACTCCCACGCACGAACAAATCTACAACTAGAACTAGCAATTAAATTAAAGATATAATATGTTTATAAGTAAATTAGTAAGGAACGCAAATTCAGTTTCCTAGTGAGTATTCAAATGTAGGCGAGATGGTGTTAATCTAGTTAGTTGCTTTTTATATAGACTCCGCGAAACATCGAGATATGAAATTAACGTTTTTCAAAAGATTTAGATCGCGACAAGTTCTAGAAATATTTCGAATTCAAATAATTTATAAATATACGATGTAAATTTAAAGGAGGTGCGACGCTAAATACGAACGAAAGGCATAAGCTATGCAAATTTTTTTATGAAAGTGTAGGTGCTCGTTAGGTAGGAAGACCACCAGTAATTACCCAGCCAAATACAGTATTTTGAGCGAGCAACGATCCTGACGAATTTCGAAGAAAACCTTCTAGAAGAATTTTAGGATATATGTCAGCTCCTATCAAAATATCTACTGGGCGGGAATCAAACAAATTGGAATCAGCCAAACGAATATTGGGTAAAGGTACTTTGAGGTCCGAAGTGACCGTAAAGGAAGGCAGGTTTCCCGAAATGGAAGGAAGGACTAGGGCAGTGGTCTCTAGTAGGATAGAGGGATCAAAGGAAGGGCCGATATTAAAGGTACAACTTTTACATGAAGAGGCCGAAACTACACCATTTATTCCAGAAATGGTATTAGCGCTGGTAGAGCGTATCGGCAGATTCAATCGATTTTGAAAACTCTCCGAAATAAAAGAGCCCTCAGAAGCCGGGTCAATCAAAGCCCTAGCAGAATACGAAACATCGTGATGAACGATATTCACCATGGCTGTTCCTAATATGACAGGTTTATTCTGCGCGACATGAAAAGCTTGACGAGATGCACATCCAGCCGATGTGGATGGTGCAGGATTTTCTAGTTGAGGGGGACTGGTAGGGCTGTGCCTAGGATCTGAAGATACATTTGTGTTTTCCGCTCGAGCCGAATTACTCGGAGTGAGCCCATCGCGATGCAACAAGGAATGATGGTTTCGATTACATTTCCGACAACGACGTCTGCTATCGCAATTTTTGACTTCGTGGCCTTTACGCAGGCAATTTACACATAAACGGTGGCGTTTGGCTGTAGCGAATCGATCCGAAGGCGTAGAACTTGAAAAACGTGGGCACGAGTAAATTTTATGATTTTGATCAGGGCAAAAAATACAACCCGATGGAGAAGAACGACAAGATCCCGAAGACGCTGCATTAGTACGAGCATGGATCTTCTTCGCATTTGAGTGCTTTGGAGATTCATCTCCCCTCATACCATGAAGGCACATAAGTGTGCGAATTCTCTCAGTCAAGAAGGCCTCCAACTCTTTCCAGGATGAAAGAGACGATTTATCCTTCACACTTTGCTCCCATAACGTTTGCGTAAGTTTAGGTAGCCGTTGGAGGCAAATGAATACTAAAATCGGATCCCAATTATCAGTCGACATTTCATAAATGGACATCGCCGATAGACATCCATCTATGCCACGCTGGATTGATTTCAATCCTGAACTTGTTTCTTTTTCAAAGACCGGAAGGGAAAACAGAATTTTCAATTGATTATGTACTAGAAGCCGTGGATTGTCGTACGTATCTTTTAAAGATTTCCACGCGAGAACGAAACTACGATTTAGTAGTGGAAATTTCGAGACAATCTCGCGAGCTTCTCCACTAGTCTTGCCAACCAAATGACACAAGCGCTCGATGTCACTAAGACGCGAATTGTTTATGTATACGGCCGTAAACAAGTCTCTAAATGTGGGCCAAGATAAGAAATCGCCCTCAAAAACGTCTATGTCACATGGCGGAAGCGAAAGATTATGTACGCTGTCACTAGTTAGTTGGTCACTTCCCATGCGCGAGTTCCTATCACAATTTTCAAAGCAAAATGCAGTCGGAGAATCGACTTGAGTACCGATTTCACGAGAAGTGTGTGTCGATGTACTCATATTGTTCAAAAAGTCTGTATCTGGTGTGTCCCCGAGAGTTTGTTGTGCTAATGAAACATCAGAGGTACTATTAGTCGAATTGATGGACAACCTACGAGAGCTATTTTTAAACTGCACCAATTTTCTGTTGATAGCGGACAGACAATTCATATAAGTTTGATGGGACACATCATATTTACTGTCCACCGAGTCGATGTCCGCTTTCCCCGCGTCTTTGGAAGATGACAAGTAATCAATACATTTATCGAACATTTCCTGGGTGCCAGTCCACAATTTGTTCAACTCGGAACTGCGAACCTCAAGACCATATACATCTATATCCTCATCTTTCAGAAGACGGAAATATGTATCAAACTTGACTAGAGCATCCGAAGCTCTTACGAAAAAGTCAAGGGGAGTAAGAGACATTTTTACGAAGTGTTCTTCCAAAGATAACTCTAAACTAATTTCGAAAAGGGACAAAAAACAATCGCTAAGTGGGAAAATTCCAAGAAATTAAATTCGAAAAACAGCAATGGCTTATCGATAAAAACTCCAAATGAGATCAAAGAAAGAAACTAATTTCCCAAATTGTAAATAAATGACCAAAAACGAATAAGTTCTTAAAACAAATGCAAAGGTAATTCCAAAAGATTACGAAAATTGATCAAGATTGTTGTGATAAAGTCCAAAATATATAATAAATTTCTCACAGTGTACCGAAATGTCGATATATTTTGATAGAATACTTTCTTGCGACAATAACGAAATTTATCTCTCAAATGTATTCGAAAAACTACAAATATAGCACGTTTGTATCCAAATATATACGAAAGAAATGATCGAAAACAAAAAATTTCAATAATTTACAAAATGTTTTAAATATCGATGATATGTCGAGTTGACCGAATGTAGGGTGCACGTTGATCATGTGCCGAAAACCCACCGAAAAGGACAATCAACCGAATCGAAAACGAAAAAGATCTAAAATCACACTTTTATTTCAAACAAGTCGAATTGACCGAATGTAAGGTGCACGGTGTCGTATAAGACCGAAAATAATTTATGTGTAGTGTACCTTTATCACTATTTCAAAAAATATCACGATACAAATATTTACTGTATTTTCCACTAAAAGCACGTTTTTCTAGAACCCACTGTAGGTATGAGATCGAAATAAGTTCGATGCAACCTCGTATGTAGTAGATATGTTCGATAAGGTTCGAAGCACCACATTCGAGCAATGTTGATTGAATGTATGTACGAGTATTTTGGTTAAACGGAGGCAAGCAAAGGCGACATTAACAATGTACTATGTATGACCCAAACAACGTGTGAAGGGAGTAGCAAGAGGAGAGGTTCTCGTTCGAATATGTTGTTATTGTTACACTAAATGGGCGCTCTTGCAGCCGAAGGCAATGACAGTAGAAAACCAAAACAAACAATCGAATGTATTAACGAGCGACACTAAGCACTACACTCTGCACGACCGAAATGATTTGGAATTATTTTAACAATTTAAACCGAACAAATCAAACCGAAACGAAATATTAATAATATTAATGCTTTGTATATGGAATAGAATTATTCCCGAATGATTTTTAACGCGATTTAGCAACGAAATAGCGACGGTGTGGACTGTATATTTTAACGAAAAAACGCGATAGGGTTTTCGAAAGCCGACCAAAATCTTTTGTTTTATTTTAAATAAATAAAAACACTCGCGACACTCACTAGTCTACTGAATGTACGTACCGATGTTTTTGTTGTAAAATTATGGTTTGTTGATGACTGAGGGATGTTTTCCTTGACGAAAAGCAGCAAAAACCAATTCCACGACGATGTAGGGCAGCTCAAATCCGGCTCGATACGACCAATGTTAGCAAGTGGTACGCCAACGCCAAGACTGTTGCCCCCGGCTGGGAAGAGAACTGGGCCGGTTGCTTGGAATTCAAGAAATACTTCGATTAAGTTATTTTATGTTGTTTTATAATTAATTATTTATATTGCATAATTTATTAGCGCTAAAAGCACAAAAACAAATATTTTGTAAAATTTTCTATTTGTTAGAAAACAATAATAAAAAGAGAGTAGGAGAAATAGAAATAAAACACGATGATTAGTTTTTTCTAATAATAAGTAGGCAAGGTGCCTGGAGTTTATTGTTGTTTTTGCTGCTAAGTTTGTGGTAACGAAGATTTACCTTAAATATATTTGTACAGCAAGATGTACTTATTCGAGCGACGGTCCAAGATGGAGAGAGGTGGCGGAGCAAGTGTCAAGAACAAGAAAACGAATCGTTACTCGTTAAAATCTGCAAAGCTAATACTACAAGGATGTAGTAATGAGGAGTAGGCAGATTTTAACGAGTATGTATGCCCGATAAATTGGCCAATATATGCCCCGAAACAAATCAATGACATAAACGAAATTCAAAGGAACATTCTAACTTAAACAGATAGTTTTTTCGAATTACTGTTTTTTTATGGAAATGTTGAACTATTTCATTTAATAATGCAACACAAAATCATTCATATGACTACCAAGACTGGCTCGGCAGTACCTCATCCGCTCATCCCAATTTTTCAGCACATATTCTATTGCTTCGAGTCGAATCTCTTCAATGGCAACTTATGGTGATTTCGTTTCTGAAAAATAATATCACTACATCATGTTGCTACATTTTAAAAATTCCCCCTGCACATACTGCTAATTTCGCATTTTGCATGCGAACAATCGAACAAAAATCGTGCGGTGAGTAAAACCCATTCCTACATTATAGCGCAACCATTTGATAGTGCATTAAGCATGTACGCTTTCAATTAGGCTTGGTTCTGAAGTTTGGTTTTTGACGGTGCAACACTCCACATCGTGGACTGGGCTGAGTGTGGAAAATAGATATTTTCGCATTTGCGGAGTGTAATAATTTTACAAACCCGTTCGTACGGCTGCACCATTTTTACAAACTAACCTAAAAATGTGGTTTTAGTGTAAAATGTAGAAAAATTTTAAAATTTTTTTACACAAACGAAATCATCATTAATTTTCATGTTTCAACGCTTCAATTGTCTTTGGATGTTTTGCATACCATTTATCCTTAATGGGTTCCCACCGAAAATAATCCAAAGGACTCAAATCACAATGCAAGGTGATCGGTAATTCAAATTTTAAATGGCCCACCCTTTATAGTGAAAGTAGAAAATCTGGTAAAAAATCCAAAGTGACGTATGGAAGAAAAGTAGACCTTATAGAGATGATCCACGAGGTATCATACGTAAAGATAGGATAATAAATATGGAGTCAGTGGCAAAAATACTATTTTAGTGGAGTGTAGGGTGAATGTGAAAACAAAGTGATTTTATTCTTCCTTAAAAAGCTTCAACATTTGCTAGAGAATCCCGCAAATTTAATTTGTTGATGCTGGACCGAACTGCCATAGTGATTGTGCGTTTGTGGCATTGGGTTATTCATGTGTGTGTGAGAGAGAGACAGAAAACGAGGTCAAAAGAAACTAGTCGAATTTGACTCCAGCATATATTTTACAATTTTAAACCCTATGTAACTTTTTTGTTTGTGAATAAAACTGAGTACTTTAAAGACAAAAGTTTAATTATTTTTAATTGCCTTTATTATCGTTTCAAAATAAGTCCAAAAAAAGGGGGTAGAAAACGAGATAATAGAGGTCAATTATCGAATTTGACCTCGGAGTCAAAAATGGCCAGTGGACGAAATATAGCCCTTTCCAAAACGTGAACAACGGTATACATCCCGTTACGATCGGACTTCAAATAGCAACACAGGATAAAGAAAACTAAAAGGGCGGTATGTAGGGTGCACCAAAAAAATTAAAAAATTTTTTTCTGAAATTGTCTTTGAATAATCTTCAAATCTAGGGGGTGACAAACGCAACTTATTTTTCTTGGTTGGGCATCGACCCTATCTAATGTATACCCAATCACGAAATTGCCAAAAATATTTAAAAAAAAATCCAAAAAAGTGGATTGATATTGAATTTGACTATACTTTCCTATAAAATTGTCAAGTTTTATACTAATCGGTTAAATGGTTAGGAAACTTCAGATTCAATTCAAAATACATCAATTAAAAATCGAAACACTTCTATTGAAATTCGAAATATGTATGTAAAATAGAAATCCACAAAATTATATTGGACATTTAAATTATTTTATTTAAAATTTGAAAAAATTTCAATTAAAATTCAGAAAATTCCATTTGGATTTCAAAGATATTTCTTTAATTATTTTTCCTTATTGTTTGGCTTAAAGATCCCACTACAAATTAGCAGCTTTGAAAAGGAAAGTCGGAAAATTTTATTTACGTTCAACAATATTTTAATATCTCCTGATGACGACAAAAGTCGTTAGTCGAAATATTTTGAAAATAAATAATTTGGATATTAAGTTTTTTAATCACGGATCTTGAATGAGGACAAATAACACTATCCTATAAAAAACATTTTTTTTGTGTTCGAGAGGAATACTGTTTTATTAAACCAAAAAAAAATTTATGGTTAAGTTTTTTAAAAAAAAATTCTTTAAAATTCAAATTTTCATGGAAGATACCTTTAATATTTGGAACATATTTTTTGAAGTATAAGCTATTTATATGTATAAACAGAGGTTTTGTAACTGTCGTTAAAACAATTCAAAAAAATTTTATTTTTTTTTCAAAAAATACCGTTTTCGATAAAAGCCATAAAAAATAAAATTATTATAATTGTAAAAAAATATTATTATAAAATTATTAAAAAATTCGCAACAAAATGTTTGTTCCATTTCTTCCTAATCATCCTAACGAAGAAAACAGTATTTATTCAAAAAAATAATTTTTCATTTTTTTTACTTTGGCCATTTTGTTTGGGGGGTACCAAAACTCCCATTTTTTATATACTGTGGGTACTATGAAAGCATTACACTGTAAAAATGTCAAGTGTTTGTATGTGCAGGAAGTTATATGCCCTTAACTTTTTGTGCAAAATAATCCATTGGTATGGTAAGTACCAAAAGGAGCGTGGCAATAACTACCATTTTTCTCGAGATTATAGGCACACAATTTTAAGTATTTGTATGGACTGTAATCAATGTTATAAGCCTTTAACGTTTTGTGCTAAATGGTACATTTATATGGGAGGTACCAAATGGGGCAGGACTGTAGGTACAATAAAAGGATTAAACTTCACAAAATGGCAGGTATTTCTATGGACTGGAATCAAATAGGCATTGTTTTCTTCGTTAGGATGCTAGCTTCAAAAAATGTAACAAACCATTTTTTTTGGCTATATTTAATATTTTTTTTCGCGCCAGCAAAAAACTGGTTTATGTTAGATTTTAGATATGAGGCTTTTTTGGTCTGTTTTTAAATGAAAATGCAAGTATGTATATTACTTATTTTTTTTCCTCCGACGTTTCGTTGGTCTTTTCCAACTTCTTCAGGGATATATTGAAAACTAATAATTGTTTTGTCCTTATTTTAACGACAGTTACTAAGCCACTATTTCTACGTAAAAGTAATATTCCAAACATTTGTTGCCCTCATAATTTTCGTTCATTTATCACGGCCCTATCGGGGTTATACGATTATAGGCCCTTTCCGCGGGCTTTGAAAAAATTAAAAAAACATGTTTTTGCAATTTTCTCAAGGTTAGCTTTCATATTCAGCCTCGCATTCGCGACCTTTTTTTACGTGAGAGGTCAACCCGATTTGATTTATATTAGTGTAACACTAATATCGAAGGAGTAGAGTTGTGTAGTTTGTGAACGAACTAGTTCAATTGAACGGGTCACTTTACTGAACGGTACTTTCATGAATGTAGGATTCTTCCTATACAAACGCGTTTGTATACATATTTATAAGCCATTTGGATGTACTGTTTTGATGACATTTTGGCCCATTTTATATAACCATTTTGTCCTAAAAAGATCGAATTATAAATAAATCCAAGGAATTACTTCACATACAATTTTACGTTTCTAGCTCTAGCCATTAGATATAGCGGCGGTCCTTCTAAAAGTAACAATTTTCATGAAATCGCTTTTTATCTCACATCCAATGGGCTACACTCTCTCTCCAAATTTTAACATTTAGTTTTGGGGGTTGTATCATATTTGCCTCATGTCTGAGTCTACGTTCCAAGAGAAGTCTCCACACCAAATTTACGATTCTATTTCTAGCCATTTGAATCTAGCGGGATATTATGTTAATCCTTCTTTGTCCATGGTGTATCCCTTTTTGGTCCATGCTGCCGCCTAAAAGAACGAATTAAAAAAACAATTTCCCATGTAGCGGCTTTAGGGACCTGGACCTGTAAAGAACACAACAATTATATACATATACTGGTATATAGACTAGCTATTTAAAAGTATACTACTTATTTTGTCTCTCAAGCCACTGTGCGTGTTGTTGGCGGTATGTGTCGCTAAGTGTCACGGTAACGCCGCCTGCATTAATTCGATTGCTTGCTAGCTTAGGCGTGAAGCAAATCATAATATTTACATGCATATTAGAGAAATATTATCACGTTTTTATTTCTCCCACTGACATTTGATCTTCTGTCAAAATGCCGTAGTGAATGAAATATTATTATGGATAGGACAGACTAAATATTACACAACATAACATTTTAACTTAATTTAAATACAATAAACCGTTGTTTAGTTTTGTAACCCCAAAAAAATAATACTAACATACTGTTTGTTTTTGTTTTCGTTATTATTAGTATTATTTTTTTTTCTTTTCATTTTAATTAATTTAAATTTAATTTACAAATTCTTTCTTAATTGATATTGGAGGAGAAAATATTTTGAATATTTTCTCCCGCCCACTCCAAACAAAAATAATCTTGCATATTTTCACAGTGGTTTCTCTAACAAGAAGTTTACATTCATTCTTTCGCGTTGCTTTTCTCAAAAGTGTATAATAAATTATGTTAACGTTTTTGTTTCTCTTTCTAAAAACTAATAAAAGCAATACATTTTAAAATGAAAAATTAAAAAAATATATATAATTAAATAAAATAAAATTAAAAAATTATAAATGCCTAAAAAATGTGTACACATTTGCAAAATGAAGAAATAAAAGGAAAAAGTAAATTAGTAAATTTTAAATTAATAAACATAAGTAACAAAATGCGTGTGTGTGTGTGTTGTGAGTGTAAATTAAGACAAATTAATTACTACTGAAGAAAAAATAAAAAGAGTACAAATGTTTCGATTTTAAATTCAACTTTAATCGGCTGGTGATGCATATATCTTTGTTTGCGCCTGAGAATTTGACATTTATTTCTCCTCGGGACTCATGGTTACATCATCTATGGCAGAATCAGACTTTTCTAGTTTTTCATATTTCTTTTCAGCCTTCTTTTCGCTGCTATCTTCATGTGATATTTCTTGCGATACCTCCTTTTCCGTTGAAGTTTTGCTTGCCTTTCTGGGCTGACTTGCTTCATCCGCAGAGGACGATGACGAATCAATATCTGCGTTACGGGCAGCCATGGTGGCTGTCATTAAAGGTGTGGAGAATTGTGTGGCATCCGCAACAGCTACATCATCATCTGAAATGTAAGTATGTAAAGTTTCATTTCATTAATTTGTAACTTGTAAACATTTCTAATTGTCTAGTTTGATTCTTAAATAATTGGCAAATTGATTTAATATTCTTAAATATCATCAAAAATGCAAGTTTTACAAATTTAAATTGAATTTAGAATTCAATGCTTTTTAACCTAGTTTAAAAAACTGCTTAGTGGTAGATATTGAATACTTTAAACCTAAGTAACTAAATAACGAATATAAATACAGATTGGATATATAAAAAATTAACTAAATAAATACTCGAAATGAAATTCAAATATTCTGAATGAAATTCAAAACATATCGATTCAAATTCAGACGATATCAAATGATATTCAGAAGAAATCAAATTAAATTCAAATCAAGTAAGAAATTTCAGTCGGGTAAACCGACACCACACCCGTTTTAGTACCTTCCATACAAAAAAGTCAGGACATAAAAAAATTAAATAACACAAAATATTAGTACATACTCGTTCGTGGCAGTGCATATTTACATTGCTCACAAAGTGAGGGTGTCCCTTTGTCGGTTTACCCGACTGAAATTTCTTACTTGTTTTTTCTAATTTTTCTGATTTGGCTATACATTCAAACGTTAGTTTGTGATTGTAAAAGTGGCTTTGAACATAAACAAGTAAAGAAGGATTAGGTTCGGCCATGCCGAATGTTATATACCCTCCACCATGGATTGTATTCAATTTTATTACTGGAATAATCTTTGGATATGGAGCAAATCATGTTTTTGTTTGAGTAAATTATTTATGCCGCAAATTCTTTAGCCAAACTCTTCACCTTAAAAATGTGGTATGTATTTATGGCTTAAAATAGCATTTTTGAGAGCAATATATACACGGGGACTACAACAAAATAAAATTTGATTTTTATAAATTTTATTGATATGAATTCTGGCCAAAATAAAGTACAAATTGCAAAGATTCAGCTAATTTTTTTTAGAAAATTTGGTGTTTTTGGCTTATATAAGCCTTTTTGGGAGCGACATCTATAGGTTGACTACAACAAAATATGAACTGATTTAAAAAATGTTTACTGCGATGAAATGTGGTGTTAATTGAAAGCAAAGATTCAGTTAAAATATTTAGAAAATGTGGTATTTATGACTATAACAAAATATGACCCTATTTGTAAAATTTTTGCAGTGATGAATTCTTGTCAAAATAGAACACAAACTGCAAAGTTTCTGCTAAATTGCTTTAAAAATGTGGTATCTATGGATCAAAAACCGTATTTTGGAGCGACTTCTATAGGGGCGCTATATTAAAACATTGGCCGATATCGCCCATTTGCAATCCCAAACAACCTGCAACTATAAGAAATATTTCTACCAAATTTGATCAACCTAGGCCCTATTATTACGGACTGTAGCGTGATTACAACAGATGGACGGACGGACGGACATGGCTAAATCGTCTTAGAATTTTGCGACGATTAAGAATATATATACTTTATGGGGTCTCAGATCAATATATAAAAATAAAATAAAACAAGGGTCAGAATATTTAATATCGAACTTTGTGGTTTATTTTTTGCTAACATTTTTATAAGCAGTTACAAATAGGTTAAATAAGATCTCGCTACCATTTTTTTTTTGAAAAAATTTGGGCATTTTAATTTTTGAAAAAATTAAAAAAATAATAGTTTTTGTTTTTTACCAAATTTGTAATTGCTCTCGATCGGCTAAACCGATTTTTGCAAGTTTACTTTTGAAGAGGACACAATGCGCCATATTTTTTTGTTGAATTTTTTTTTACGATTTTTTTTTAAAAACCTTTGTGGAAAATATTTCTCTCCCTTTCCCGATAATATGTACAGAATATTCATCGCACTCTCACAAATCCAGAACAGTAAAAAATTTTTGTGAGACTCAATATTTGTAAAAGTTATGAACGAAATACCAAGACTAGTCTGACAATTTTCGTCTGTTTTTGCAAAACACGCACAGTGGTACGAATACAAAAAGGGAAAATAATTCGACCGTTTCTGAACCAAACAACCGATTGCGACCAAACTTGGCATGGTAGGTGAAGAGGTGTTAGAGAAGTGAAGTTTTATATTTGGGCCCCCTATGTCAGACAGGGACGGGTGTGTTCTACTAACTGGGATCTACAAATAAACTGTTTACACCTAAGAATTATCTCGTATAGTTACCGAGATATCTGCAATTAAAAATCTAATTTTTTCATTTTTCCCCTTACCGTGTGCTAGTATTTTGTAAATATCGGAGCAAATTTAAAAATAAAATTTCCTATATAACTAGTCTTGGTATTTCGTCCATAACGTTTACAAATATTGAGCCTCTTACTGTTCTGGTTTTGTGGGAGTGCGACGAATATTCTGTGAAAATTTGCCCACGTAACTCCTTTTCAAGAAGAATTTTTGGGATGTTCTTTTGGTGAATTTGTTGGTCTCCGTTCTCTGCTTCTTTTTTATAAAATTTATAAAAATCAATACCCCACATTCTTGTCCAATTCATTCTCTTTTACGCGGTCTTCTCGCTGTAATCAGTTAATTAGACCATAATGTGGAGAAATCATTCTTAGTCAGAGTAGCTCGTATGTTTAACTCATTACCGGTTGCCCTTGGTACTTCAATACATCAGAAGCTAGTTATCGTAAAAAAATCCTGCAACATTTCCAATCTTCCAGTTGGTGTTATACCTTGTACAACACTAACAACTGTATTAGTACTAATACCACTGTAATTTCATAATAAAACAATAATAATCAATATATCTATACACATATATAATTATAAAAATCATCTTTGTGCCTCTTAAAATCATCTTTGTGCCTCTTAATCTACTATTACTACTCGACAAATTTTGCGAGTAATATCTAGTAAATATTTTTTCGCTCTTATTTCACTTTCTAACTTTCCTAGTTTTAAAGTACTAGGTAGACGTAGAGTGTAAAGAACAGGGTAAATTATTATGTTAATTATCAATAATTTCTTTGATTTATTGCCTTTTTTTCTTAGTGTGATTTATGACCCTTAAAGGAGCTTAACAATTCTAGTTCATGGCATTGTTTTTGCTTTTATGTAATTATTTTATTTTTTAATGCTTAATATCTTGTTACAGTAGAGTAGCAACCTGCAATTGTTATTATTACTTAATTTAATAGTTATTAAGTTATACATATATCTAGAACTATTTACGTTTTTCCGCTGTAGTAGGAACTCAAATTAAATACCTAAACCAATTTTTCGTTGAAGAATTTTGTAATTTACCTATACTTGGCTTACAGGCTTTAAATTACATTAATAAAACATGAAATGAGGTAAAACCTGGGGGAGGTAATTTTTCCTACAAAAAACTTTCGTAAAAAATTAAAAAAAATTAACAAACAAGTAAGAAAGTTTCAGTCGGGTAAACCGACTAAGGTATACCCTCACTTTGTGAGTAATGTAATATTGAATATTACTCGAATTATTCTGTCAATTTGTGTGGGAGGTACCAGAAGGGGTTTATCAAATACACCTTTTTTTGCTGAACATTAGATACTTTACATGCATTGCACTGTGCCGACTTATAAGCATTTATGTGCACTGGTATAAATGTTATGAGACATTAAATTGTGGTATGATTTGGGCATTTTGTGTGGGAGGTACAAAAAGGGGCGTGACAATAACGCCCATTTTTCACAGGGCTATAGACACTATAAAAACATTACACTGTACAAAATTTCAAGTATTTTTATACACTGTTATTAATGTTATAAGCTGTTAACTTTTGGTGCAAAATGGTGCATTTGTGTGGGAGGTACCAAAAGGGACGTGGCGACTTCGCCCATTTTTCTCGAGTTGATAACGACTAATAAGCTAATACTATGTGTGGAATTTCAAAAGATTCGAATAAGTAGTATAGCAGTTATTAAAGAATCAATATTTCACAACATTTGAACCCTTTGTGGGGGAGGTACTAGAAAGAGTGGACCAATATGGCCCATCTTCGAACTTAGCCGGAGATAGAAAAAAATATTACCACATACCAAATTTGAGGTCAATCGGTTACTCCTTTCGAGAGTTATCGTGCGCACCAGCCAGCAGACAGACAGACAGACGGACGGACATTGCTCATTCGACTTAAAATGACCCAAAACGGATTTCCTCCGAACATACTTGGGTTCTTAGGTCACTCCTTCGACGTGTTACACTTTTTTCCGTAGCAAATGATATATACCCTCGTCACACTAAAGTGAGGGTATAATGATAGCGGGATCTTATTTGACCTATTTGTAACATTTTAGACAAAAATAAACTGCATGGGTCGACATTAAATATTCTGACCAATCTGCATTCTTTTCTACTAATTTTTTCTTTACTTGCAATTCCTTCTATATTTACTAACATTCGAAATGTCTTTCTTGTATAAAAAATATATTTAGTTTATTAATTTACTGCAAGTGTATTCTTAACCCCCTGTAGTGCACTTTAACCATCTAAAACATATATTCCAACTCACATGTAAATCGACTCACCGAAAGTGATTTTAGGCTAATCGGTATAATAAACTATAGGTATACATATCTCTTCACTTCTTGGGAGTTACAGAAATGCAGATTCATAATACCCTGTGGTGTATGTTATAAATGAAAGTGATATACGTCTACTCTTAGCGAAATGTGTGTCAATATAACTTTTAGGACATAAGCCATGTGACACGAGTTTATAGATGCAGGAAAACAACAAACGAAGAGCTTATAAAGCTTAGCCAAAACAATTTGTAATGATAGAATAAGATGGAATTTACTTCTAGAAGCCCTATGTTCCCAAGTGGAATGAATAAAGGAAAACAAATATCGTTTTTAGGCTCTCCACCATAGGATTCGGGGCATATTTATTTTGTTACTCCATTTGTAACACCTCTTAATAATGATATGAGACCCCATGAAGTATATATTCTTAATCGTCATAAAATTCTAAGACGATTTAGCAATGTCCATCTGTCTGTCTGTAATCAGGCTACGTCGGTCTATTTTTTGATATAGCCCACATACATATATAGCATCTACCCGATTTTACTTCTTAACGTCATAGAAACCACTAGTGTCAACTAATCGGGCTGAAAATTGGTAACTGGGTTTTGATACAGCCCCCATCCAAACTTCCTTCTAGATATGACTTCGTAACGCCATAAAAACCCTCAAATTCAACGAATTGGGCTTAAATTTGGTACAATGAGTATATTTATACCCGAAACTATTCACATGCGATTCATGGTGGAGGGTATGTTAGATTCGGCAAGGCCGAACTTAATCTGTCTTTACCTGTTTCGATTTAAAATAGATTTTTTTGAATGCATATATAGCGTGATGTTTGAATAAATAATATGAATATTATTTTCGAGTAAATATCGCTGAGTCAATTCTATTTTTAATTTACAATAATTTGTATATTATGTTTGTATGTATGTATGTGTCTATCTTCATTAATTAATATTACTCATTGGCGTATGTTTTATGCATCAGTTTCGAAATTCTATACGCTGAATATAAATGTTGATATGGACAGAAATTTCATATTGCGTTGTTAAATTGTGGAATGATTTAATATTTGAAAATCTCTTTTGATTTATTTGAGTTTTTGTTCTTAAGATAAATTAATAATGAAAATAAATAAATTTTTAGACATAAACTCACCCGAATCATCTTTTTCATCCGATGATGAATCTCCTGCAACGGCTGGAGCCTTGGGCAAAACCGATAAACGCGGCGCAGCTGGTTTTGATTTTCTTGCTGGGTTTAAAGCATTACAAAATGCACATCTAAAGGTGGTATATTCAAAGTCCTCCTTAGAAGCCATTCCTAAAAATCCCAAAAAATAAATAATAAACTATTCTTCTGACGAATAAAAACAAACCCACCATTATGAGCATAACATTCCTTGCAGATCATGGCAAAACGATCGCCCGGCCCATCACCGATTAAAACATCGACTATTTTCTCAAATACACCCTTGTCATTTTGATTGATTACGGGGAATGGAGTGCGGCGACGTACCAACTGACCACTACCACCGCTAGCGCCACCATAGGGTGACAAAGCAGTAGCAGTACGAGGAGTACTATTGCCCAATTGTGATGCAACCACAGCAGAAGTATTACTGCCTCGCGCTGTTGGAGTTGACGAAGTCAGAGCCAACTGTGTGGATTTCATTGCGGTCACCGGTAAGGAGCGATTCAACGTGGGTTGATTCGCCTTAGACGGTGTGCGCAAATTAGAAGTCATGGCTGGTAATTGGGAAACAAAATATATTCTTTTAGTTAAAAGAGTTAAGATGGACAATAATAAGTCGTTTACCGCTATAAGTCGTCCGACTTGGTTTATCAGCGAAACGAGCCAATAGATTGACGGCCACTTTGTAGGTTTCTTTATCCATTACCTGTTCGAGGATTTTCTTCTTCTCGGCTCTTAATACAGTTAATTTTTTCGAGTTTTTATTTAATTTACGTTGGAAATACCAAGTGAATACGTAACGTAGAAGTATAATGCTGAAATGGGAGGAGAAACAAAGTGTTAAGTTGAAAATCTTGAATAAACTGAAGAATATTTTTTGGAAACAGGCAACTTTAAAAAAAAACAAATCTGCTAGGAATAAAAATCAATGTCATATTCGATAATTTTCCTCACAGACTATAAAAACATGGAACATTCTCACTAGGGATATTTAATGTAATATAAATTATAAGTGTTTTCTGCTAAATCGGTTGAAAAATGTGTTGTTCTCTAGAGCGTCAAGAATTCTAATCTGAAGGGACCTTTATATGGGGACCGAACTCCTCCATTTTCAGAGGTAATTAATAAAATTTAAAGTATAAGTGCTTAAACGTCAGCATAATGGGTTCAAAACAAGTAATCTAGATAATTAGTCTACTCGGAAGGGACATTTATATGGGTGCAACATATGAAAGCCGGGCTGACCCGACTCTTTAATACTTTATTGTTTGCCAACAAATTCACTGAAAACAATAATTACTATCAACAGTTGCATAGAGTACATTTCTAAGTTTCAGGACGTGGCTTATCGTTTTCAAAACATGGACTGATATACTCCATTTACATTAGAGAGGATTTAATGCAATATAAAGTAAAAAAAAATTAATTTTCGGCATGATGGGTTAAAAAATACGTCCCCTGAAAAGTCAAGAAGTATAATCGGAAGGGAAGTTTATATTTTCTCTTGTGGCGATTATGTCCAATATAAAGTATATATTCTTAAATTTCAGCCACATCAATTGAAAAATGTTTCCTCTAGAGTTTCAAGATGTGACATCGATGGGGTCGATGTGCTGGATTATTGTCCACTTGGATTAGGTCCAATATAAAATTTTAAATTGCAGCCATATAAATTCTCTAGAGTGAAGAAGTGACATCGGTGGGTAACTTTATATGGGGGCTTTATCAAAACCTGGACCGATATGTCCCACTTCCAATAGGGATCGTCCCTAGTCTATGAAATTCCTACGTAGCAATTTTCGTAAAGATTGCTTTATATTTACGACCTGCACTTCGATACCAAAAATACATGGACAGACAGACACACGGACATGGCTAAATCGATATAAATCGATCGACACAGAAAGTGATTTAATGCCGATCGGTATAATAAACTATGGATCTATCGCTTTGTTTTTAAAACGTTACAAACGCACAAAGTCATAATAGCCTGTACCACAGCGTGGTGCCGGGTATAAACATAGACCGAGATGCCTCAGTTTTTGACTTCCTAACGCCGTCTTTAGCCGATCTGCATTAAATTTGGAAATATATTTTCTAGTTAACCAGCTGTTTCATGTAGTCCGACGTCTAGAAAAAACGTCGGAAGGGACATTTATATGGAGCCGATGTGTCGCATGGTCAATAGATCCAATAGTCCCCAGTCCAAAAATGTCTCCGTACGAATTAAAAATTACTAAAAGATTTTAAAGAAAAAGTTGTTATATTTTATAGATTTCAATTTTTGATATCTGTTGAAAACGAATTAAAAATTACTAAAATATTTTAAAGAAAAAGTTGTTACATTTTATAGATTTCAATTTTTGATATCTGTTGAAAAATATCAGTCAAATCATTCATGTGATTGTCCCAATAGATTCTATTTTTTGACGCTGAAGAGAATAAATGGTTTAACCGAATTGGCTGAAATTAATGACTACATTTTATTCTGTCCCGTAGTGAAGACTTTTTGACTTCTTAACGCCATTTTTAGCCGATGAGCATTAAATTTGGAGATATATGTTTTCTGTATATACATATATGTATGTATGTATATATCCGTCCCTATACAGGTTTCTCCTAATTCCTCTTTGTTTACGCTCTAGGAGAATAAAATTTTATATTTCTGCATTGAATTCAGATTAAATTAACTCAAACACTAAACCCTAATTCATTCATCTTGAAATATAAAAAAAAATTACTTATGTGTCACTTTCCAGGCTTCAAGTATAGATTTTAATACATATGTATGTGTGTATTTCATATGAAATTGTTCAGTTTGCACGCATATTGATATCAGACCTATCGGATGTTTTCCAAAGGCTTTTACATGGCCTTGCAAATAAGGTTATTCACAGTTCTCTGAACTCTTGGTTATATTTTTTATGAAGGCATTGTTTTTCTGATATGCAATTTTTATCACATGTGTAATCATAAGATAAATGATGTGGTGCTGATAATGTGTGTTATGTTACACAGAATTTTCCTTCACCTGTGGATGTCATTTAAAAAGGCTAAGCACATCAAGTTGTCTCAACAATGCCATTGTGTTTGTTTTCAAAAAATAATTATGAGTACATTTATTTGCTTCATGTAAGTAAGAAATGCTTCTTAGTTCAAGTAATTGAATATAATTTAAATTTTGCATATTGATGATGAAGTGAACCCCGTAACCTTAAGCTTTGTCAGCTATACAACTTAGACTTCATATACGGCAAAATTAGCAGTACTTATTGTGCACTTATGATTATGTATATTATCCGCTATAGTGAAGGAAATATACAATATACCAAAAGTATTATTACAAGGTACAATAATCTGCCTCTCAGTTTATTTCAAAGCCAAATGCGTAAAATATATAACTGACAAATCATATAGAGATCAAATTGATCCTTTAAAACCCATAAAATTGGTTACTTCATTGAAAATCTTTCGCTGTTGTACTACATCAACTCCATCCCACATCCCTGCCATGGCTATCACACCCAGCTATCCTATGAAGATTAGACATAAACTCATGAAAATTCCTGTTTTTTTTATAAACCCACAGTGACAACGACATTCGCATAATCCAAGCACCATACACGCGAAAATGTGCATCATCATTAGTCATCATAGTAGTTTAAGTCAAGCAGCGACGACTTTCGAGCGTCTTGCTATACAAAAACAAAAAAGACCACCGCTAAGTACATTCCCGTACGGTGCGGTGCAATGACTCAAGACCATCATCACATTCACTCTTCTGCGCCACACGATCATCATATTGTATATCATTTTATGATGAAAGAGCTGCCATACAACTGACCGCCGTCGCCTGTCACCAAGCGTATAAGTGTCACAGGTATGTAAGCTACTGGGGAGGAGGCAGTGGGGGGGTTACTACTTACATGATGGGAAATAACAACAATGGTACGGAGTAAATGATGCGATCCCTCCATGTTGGCGGAAAATATGCGAAATAAAAGACGACAAACGCAATAATGTAAATACCAATGGACACGGCCAGAAAATTGCCCACAATGCGTTTCTTTTGTTCCTGTGTGTCAAAGGTGAAATTCTCCAAGGTCTCAATCTTTTCCTGTAGGGCTTCTAAGACATCCTGTGTGGATTTTTCTTTCTGAAATCGGAAAATTTCATATGTACATATTTTAATAACTATACAATAATTTTTCTGCAATAATATCTACCCGAAATTTTGCCAAAATGATACCCATTTTTGGTTTGAGCTACGTGTGATGCTCCTTCCAGTTCAGCTATCCTAATATAATTTTCTCAATGCAAGACCGCTCTTGTTGCCAGTGTTGAGGCGGCTTTATCTATGTTTACGTGGTTCGTCTGTAGGCTGCGCTATTGTTATCGTTGTGTTGGTGGTAGTGTGAGGGCTGAAAATCAAATTCAAGCCAACGTTTGGTTTCTTCTGCGGCACCTTTGGCTTTCGGAAACTTAGAATTTATTCTAAATGCATTTGTTTATGTAAATTATACAATTTTGCCTTTTTGTTCCCTCGCCGTTGTCAGCCTCTGCGCCCGAACTTGTTTTGTGTTCGATGACGATATTTTTGGAAATATTTTTAGCTCTTGCTCTTCACCGAGAAATAACAAAAACAAGAGCGAACAATTTAATTTTTTATGGGCAAATAAAATAACACAGCAACAACAAAAACAATGACCAACGCGAATATGTCAAACGAACGCAGTATGACGGCGTTCAATTAAAAGCCGCATCGACTGGGATATTTAGAAAAATGCAACTCCGTATAGAGTATGTTCAGTGTACAGAATGGCGGCAGAATCTGAGATTAGAACATTAAATTTTTGAATTGCTACTGAAAAGATTTCGTGCAAAAAAGAAGTCTTATCAGAAATAAAAACTGTGTAGTTAACAAAAAACAATGAAAGGTATGACAAAGTCGACCATTTAATGCCCTACGCCGCTATTGTGATTTCACAATAGGCGTGTTTTCGTTACACCATAAGTGCTTAATTTGTATGGGGAGCTAAGCACTTTTAAGCACTATTAGTTCCCGATGAAGTTTGGTGCTTGTGTTCCTGTCTTAATCGAGTATGATGTTGCCAGATTGGGCACCCTACAGTTAGCAATATGGCATCCCATTTTTGGAGAGATTTGATCAATTATTGTGAATTAACGGGAAGAAGAAGAACAAAAATGGGAACTTATTTCAATATTTGCAAAAAGAGTGTAAACAATTGAACATAGAATAGTAAATATATGTTTTATAAATACTTTTCACGAATATTTTGTCTGTTTCGCACTGTTCTTTCTTCGCGCCTCATGACACCATTGCTACCAGATAGTGAAAATCCGCCACTTATTGCTTATGTGTCGGTTAGTGGCAGTCAGTTGTTTCCGTTGCAAAGTGCTAAACTAAAATTGCTAGCTTGTAACGAAAACATGCCTAGTGTGAAATAAATTAAAAAGGTGGCCGATACACCAGATCTATGATGCCACCTCTCACGGGTGCGTAATATATGTGCTTTCGTAACCCATAATCTCCTAATTTGTATGGAACTCTATAGGCGTGTTTTCGTTACACCATAAGTGCTTAATTTGTATGGGGAGCTAAGCACTTTTAAGCACTATTAGTTCCCGATGAAGTTTCGTGCTTGTGTTCATGTCTTAATCGAGTATGATGTTGCCAGATTGGGCACCCTATACTTATACTTTTCACGAATTTTTTGTCTGTTTCGCACTGTTCTTTCTTCGCAACTCATGACACCATTGCTACCAGATAGTGAAAATCCGCCACTTATTGCTTATGTGCCAGTTAGTGGAAGTCAGTTGTTTTCGTTGCAAAGTGCTAAACTAAAAGTGCTAGCTTGCAACGAAAACATGCCTTATGTTACATCTGTTCTCGCTAGAGTTTCCGAGCTTGTGCTTCTGACTTAATTGAGTATGGAGTTGCCAGTATGGAAATTTAATTTCAAGAATTTCAGTATAGTAACTCAATTTTTGAACTAATGTAGCCACTTATTTGTTAATTAAAAGGAAATAGAAGAACACAATTGAAAAAGTTGTGCTGAAAGTAGAAAAAAGAAAGTTTTTCAGACTGTCCAGCATTTCCTTTCCTGTTGCCAGTTATTCGAAAAACGTCAGTTAGTGGAAATACGTCGGTTAGTGGAAATAGGCGAATTATTGAAAATGTGCTTTCGTTCCAAAGAAAAACAACAGGCATGTTTTTACAAACTAGCGATTTTAGTTTAGCATCCATCTCCCACAAACACTGCAATTCTGCCGGGGAAAATTGCAAGTGTGAGTATGGACTTTGCAACGAAAAGAACTGACTTCAACCAGATGGCGCATTAGCAATAAGTGGCGGATTTCGATTATCTGGTAGCAATGGTCTCATGGGTTGCGAAGAAAGAACAGTGCGAAACAGACAAAAAATTTAGTGAAATGTATTTATAAAACATAAATTTACTATTCTATGTTTAATTTCTCTTTTTGCAAATATTAAAATAATTTTCCATTTTTGTTCTTCTTCCCGTCAATTTACACTAATTGACAACAAACTCTCCAAAAATGAGATGCCATACTGCAAAATATAGGATGCCCAATCAGGCAACACCATACTCGATTAAGACAGGAACACAAACACTAAACTTCATCGGGTGCCTTAAAAGTGCCTAGCTCCCCATACAAAATAAGCACCTATAGTGTAACGAAAATACGCCTATGGTGTAACGAAAACATGCCTATTGTTTTTAAAAAACGCAACATCACAAAAAGAAGCAGCGGCGGGCACTAGCCTTATATCTGCAGATTTTTGGAATAACCGTGTAGGTCAGATGTTTTCGATTTAGGTATTTTAGCATAAATGTATTCAGCTAATCTTTATTTATCCTCTATATAACACTCCTGGCTCTGTAACCCAACACTCTACTACGCACGTTAAGTATCAAATGTACTACGAGAGAAAAAGTATTTTGGTTATTTAAGAAAACCACCGATATGTGGTTTCTACGCCATTAGCCACTGTAATTCGAAATTTAAATTAAGTGAAAAATTTACATTAAAATAATTTAAATTCTGAATAATTGCATTTTTGAATTTCAAATAGATTTCTTTAAATTTATATTTTGTATTTCAAATTAAATCATTGATTGATATTTTTCGAAAAAATTTCGTGGAAATTTTTCAAACTTAACAGATTATTAACATTTTCTTTATGCAGATGATGAATTTGACTTGAGATATTGTTGAGAATTATAGCGTTCTAAACTAAAAACAGACAAATCTCAACAATTTGAATGTATCAAAAAGAATGCAATATTTGCGTGTTTTAGAGCTGCAGTTGCACTTAAATTTTAATCGTGTTAGCTACCCTTGATAATATTTTAAAAATGTGGCAAATTGCTCTTGAAGGGCAGTAGTATTACGTTTACGCAAGACTTGTACAAACCTACACTAGGCATGTTTTCGTTACAAGCTAGCGATTTAACTGACACATAAGCAGCAAGTGGCGGAATTCTACTATCTTTTAGCAATGGTGTCATGAGTTGCGAAGAAAGAACAGTACGAAACAGACAAATTATTAGTGAAATGTATTTATAAAACATACGTTTAGGTTTAGGTTAGGGTGGCAGCCGTATTTTTTTACAAGCTCACATAGACCAGTTTAGGTCCCTAGTGTTACCACGGGCTGAAATGCCCCTAATCGAAACCAACCTGTTTGATATATAAATTTATCGATAGTACGAATATCAGTACTGGAAAGATCTGTTAGGCTGCCTAAAAAGGCCGACCCCAGTATGTCCAGTCGTCGTTTACTCAAAGCGGGACAGTCGCAAAGCAAGTGCTCAATGCTCTCCACTTTTCCCTCATCTCCACAGCTTCGGCAGAAGTCATTGGAGTCAATACCCAATCTTTTGGCGTGTTCGCCGATCAAGCAGTGTCCCGTCAGAACCTGTACTAACGTAGACAATCGTTTACTCTCTAGTGCGAGGAGATATTTTGACCTTCTCAGGTCATACCTTGGCCAGATTTGTCTAGCTACCCTGCAGGTGCCGATTTCTGTCCATCTTTCGTTGGACTGCCTGATTGCCCCTTGCCTAAGCCAAAGCTTGCACGTGGATAGTGGCGCACCAATATATGCAAATTCTTCGAGAATTTGTAATGTCGTCCCTTTCCTAGCAAGTTCATCGGCTTTGCAGTTCCCCGGGATATCCCTGTGCCCAGGCACCCATATGAGGTGTATATTAAACTGCTCAGCCATCTCCTTAAGAGATCTGCGGCAGTCGAGGGCTGTTTGTGAATTTAGGGATGTTGCCTCCAGAGAATGGATGGCAGCCTGGCTGTCCGAGTAAATGACAACGCCAGTGTTGGTTACTATGTTGCGACTCACCCACTTGGCGAACCATCCGTGTAAAAGTGGATATGGTGTCTATTACCTGGTATTCTGCCGACCCATTCATCTCTGGCGGGAATCATAGTGATGTAATTTCTCTCGAAGGTGTACACAGTTGGTATATAGTCCACTCGGTCGGTTACCATAGCACTACACTTTGATATCCTCATGTGACCATAGTTCTTGTCCTCCACATTGATAGGCAGTTTAATCTTATTGCCGCTTTGGTTGCAACTTCTCTCGCCACAATATTAATCGGCAGTATATGGAGTAGGGCTTGTAGAGACTCGGTCGCTGTAGTCCTTAAGGCTCCGCTTATGCTCTCTGAACCTTTGTTAGTAGGTTGGTGATGGTTAGTTTGTCAGTTGCCGTCCACCATACCACAATACCGTATAACAGTATTGGACGAACTACTGATATATATATCCAGTGGACGATTTTAGGAGAGAGTCCCCACCGCGACCCTACAGCCTTTTTGCAGGAATATAAGGCGACGTTGGCCTTCCTTACACGTTCCAATACGTTAAGTCTAAATAACATTTCCTATCTAGAATTATTCCTAAACATTTTGCACTTTCAGAAACGACTAGATCTGTTCCATTTATCCGAGGTGGAGGGTCCACATGTGGGACATTATTCATCCTAGTAAAGAGAACCAATTCTGTCTTGTTGGGGTTAACGCCCAAACCGCTGCTTCTGGCCCATCTAGCCAACTTGTTCAGAACCACGTGTAGGATGTCTCTGAGGACGTTTACGAATTTGCCACTCACTGCGATTGCCACGTCGTCCACATATGCCACGACCTTGCAGCCACAACGTTCTAGATCTAGCAGGATTTCATTTATCGCTAGGTTCCAAATTAGTGGAGACAGTACTCCTCCTTGCGGGGTCCCTCTGTTTACAAACCTTGTTAGAGTTGTGGACCCTAGACATGCTGTTATGCGTCTTCTGATGAGCAGACTTTGAATTAGACTAATCAAACTAGTGTTAACTTTTAGATGTGAGAGTGCCGCAATTACCGCATCTGAGTGAATGTTGTTAAAAGAAACAACATGTCAAGAAATGCCACCATGGTGAATTCCTTGAAATGCAGGGACGATTCGATAGTGCTCACAAGTTCGTGCAGGGCTGATTCTGTAGACTTGCCCTTATTGTAAGCATGTTGGTTTCCCGACAGGAGTTTTGTATCCAGGTTTTCCCTAATGAAATGATCTAAAAGTATTTCCAGACCTTTCAGTAGGAAGGAGGATAGGCTAATTGGTCTGAAGTCTTTTGGCCTAGTGTATGATATCTTCCCGCTTTAGGTATGAGGGATACCACTTTGGTATCCCTCCATCGATTCGGGACGTATGAAAGCCTGATACAGCCTACATACATTTTCTCCAGCCAGGGGATAATGTACTTTAACATTTTCTGCATTTCTGCTGGAGTGATGCCATCTGGTCCAGGTGACTTGAAGGGCTCAAAGCTATTAATAGCCCAGCTTATTCTGGATCTCTCAGTCAAGAAGCTAGCGACGCTCGCAGTCCACTCGCACTCTTGTTGGTCCTGCTGATCCTCGGGTTCTGTTACAGAGTTCCCCGGGAAATGTGTGTCGAGCAGTACATTGAGCTACTGCTCGCTGTTTTTGGTCCAGTTATTTGCCTCATCCTGTAAATATCCCACTGTACAGGGTGAAGCTGATAATATCTTCCTCAGCCTAGCGGCGTCGGAGACCTTTTCCACTTCACCACAGAAGGTATACCAAGAGCGCCTTTCTAAGCTCCTTCTTATAGATCTTGAGTTGCTCTTTATAGGCATCCCAATCATTAGCGACCCCAGTAGATTTAGCCTTATTGAATAGCTTGTTGCAGGTCTTTTTCATAGCTGTTAGCTCAGAAGTCCACCATTGGGGTTTAGTTTTTCCCTTGTACCTTGTTTTTGGACAGGCTTCTTCAAGGGATCTATTGAATGATATAGTGATATGATCGACCAGATTATCCAGACCGGCGTTGTCATTCGGTTCGTACAGAAGTTGAGAGTTGAGGACTTTCTTGAGATTCTTCTCATACAGGTGCCACTTTGTCTTCCTTACATTTCTGTGGACGGCAGGTTTAGGCGCTTTTTCCGCGAATTTGAACTCAATATAATGGTGATCTGAGAATGAGTGGTCGTCCAGTACATTCCACCCAATAATTTTGTCTGACAGCCGGTCAGTAGCAAACGTTACGTCGAGTACTTCTTGTCTGTCTTTAAGTGTAAAGGTCGGTTTATTACCTATGTTACAAATACTAAGGTTGGTAGTTAGAATAAAGTCAAGAAGCGAATAAACCCTATTGTTAATATCCGTACTACCCCAGATAGTATGATGAGCGTTCGTGTCTGCGCCAATAATCAGCTCGAGCTCGTCATACGTTGCTTCTTCTACTACTTCCCTGAATAGAGCAGTCGGTACTACAGATTCATAAGGCAAGTAGCTGTAGACCACCCAATATATGCGATTATCGATCTCCAGGCTAGCAGCTGTTTGGTCTTTACCACTTAAATTAGTCAGGAGAAAGATACTTAGATCTTTCCTGGCCAAAATGCAGGTTCTTGGAGTGCCTTCACAGTTGGCCACAAGCAGTTTAAAGTTGGGTGTCCTAATACCTAATACCACTACGTAGGGCTCCTGTATCAGGACGACGTCTACTGCGCCTGTGGACAGGCGCAGCAATAGAGCCGCTGAGGCTGCTTTAGCGTGATGGAGGTTAATCTGTAGAATTCTTACAATCATTGGTAATTGACAGATTAACATCCACCCCGACAAGGGTGTTATCGAACTCTTCGTCCGTATCGTCGAGAAGCATGTCCCCGCCAGATGCGTCAAAGAGTCCGAAGACTCCCCTCAGCCTTTCTGTGTCCGAAGTAGAGCTTTTGTCCTCAGAGAAGGACGATACAGATCTTCTGTTAGACTTGGAGTCACCAGAAATAATAGGCGTGGGTACCTCCGCACTTCCAGAAAGTGCCACGGTGGACGACTCACCTTCTGCAGTGGGAGCTATATCCTGCTTGTATATCTTCAAGACTATAGTCTCGAAGCCATATCGTAGGGTTGCACTCGCACTTTGTATATGGGAGGTGGATTCAGCGTTTAGGATAAGATTGACCTGGCGCTTTTTACCATCCGCCTCACCCACCTTGCAGATTCTCCAATTATGGGCCGGCAGACCAGGATTGGAATCTTTTATTATTTCTAAGATGTCAGCCGGGTTGAAGGGCTATTCTGTAACTCTAGGGTGACTAGGGATCAGCGTTGCCGTTTTGGTCATTTCCGACCAAATTTGGTCGGAATGTTTTAAAAATTTTCTTTCTGGTCGGATGGACCGACCAACTCAATTTTGGTCGGTTTTATTCTCGAATATTTAAGTTGTAATATAATACAGAATAATTTTAAGATTGATATGAAACCTTTTCACCGTTGGAAGTTAAAAAATATTTTTAACGTTGAAATCAGTTCAACAAAACTAAAAATATTACCAGTAAGTCCGAATTTACACTAGGCAAGTTTTTTCAGCAGCTTATCATCAAATTATCTTTTGAACTTGCACGAATAACTCAAAACGTTCAGGGAGAGTTTTTTCCCCCCTCTTGCCGACTGCCTCTCTCTCCTACAAAACGCCGATAATCTGCTGAACATTCAGCCAGTGTAAATCCGGACTAAGGAAAGGCTAAAGTTGGGCCGTGCCGACTATATAATACCCTACACCACTCTCGTAATATTGAATAACTCTGATATATAAATTTTGTAATTCATGTATAAATTGTTTACATAAATTTACTTTTGGGACATTTTATACTTAAATAATACCCTGTACCACAGTGTGGTGTAGGGTATAAAACGATTGGATCTAAAGAGCCAAATCGGATGAAACATATGGGAGCTATAGCTAAATCTTTACCGATTTTCTTCAAATTCGGCAATGTTGGTTCATGAATCAAGAAACTCTACCATTCTAAATTTCAAAACGATTGGATGTAAAATATAGCTTCTATAGAACTAAAGGGCCAAATCGGACGAAACATATATATGGGAGCTATAGCTAAATCTTAACCGATTTCCTTCAAATTCGGTAGTGTTGGTTCATGGATCAAGAAACTCTACCATTCTAAATTTCAAAACGATTGGATGTAAAATACAGCTTCTATAGGACTAAAGGGCCAAATCGGACGAAACATATATATGGGAGCTATAGCTAAATCTTTACCGATTTTCTTCAAATTCGGCAATGTTGGTTCATGAATCAAGAAACTCTACCATTCTAAATTTCAAAACGATTGGATGTAAAATATAGCTTCTATAGAACTAAAGGGCCAAATCGGACGAAACATATATATGGGAGCTATAGCTAAATCTTAACCGATTTCCTTCAAATTCGGTAGTGTTGGTTCATGGATCCAGAAACTCTACCATTCTAAATTTCAAAACGATTGGATGTAAAATACAGCTTTTATAGGACTAAAGGGCCAAATCGGACGAAACATATATATGGGAGCTATAGCTAAATCTTAACCAATTTTCTTCAAATTCGGCAGTGTTGGTTCATGGATCAAGAAACTCTACCATTCTAAATTTGAAAATGATTGGATGTAAAATACAGCTTTTATAGGACTAAAGGGCCAAATCGGACGAAACATATATATGGGAGCTATAGCTAAATCTTAACCGATTTTCTTCAAATTCGGCAATGTTGGTTCATGGATCAAGAAACTCTACCATTCTAAGTTTCAAAACGATAGGTTGTAAAATACAGCTTCTATAGGACTAAAGGGCCAAATCGGACGAAACATATATATGGGAGCTATAGCTAAATCTTAACCGATTTTCTTCAAATTTCAGAACGATCGGAGTGAAATTGCGACCTGTAGTCGACGAACAACTTTAGTTAATCTGAGTCGATCGGTATACTTTAAGGTGGGTCTAGCTTTGTTATTTTCTGGTGTTACAAACATCTGCCGTGAAACAAACTTATAATATACCCTGTACCACAGTGTGGTGTAGGGTATAATAAATAACACCTTCTGTGAACAATTTTCCATCCTTTTCTTATTTGTCACAAACTAGGTCATACAACTTCAGCGTATTCTTTCTTTTTTGGCGTCTAACATAAATTAAGAAAAACTCAATACAAATTCCCCATGAAATGTTAAAATGTGCATTATCTTACACTCTATAATTAAAATATAATTAAAATTATTTCTAAATGTAGAATTTAATTTTTATTTTTACACATTATTTTTGCAATTTATAAATTGGCTTTTAGAAATTAGGATTTATCCATATTCCTCTGTCACTGTTCAATCTAGAATAATAATATCAGTAGTTGTTTGGGACCATAACGGCCCATATTTTCATATAGGCCACATAGAAGTATCCTAACCAATTTTATTTCTTTACACCATACTTAGAAACGAATTTCATACAGAATCAATTAATCGAGCCATGTTTTTCCTCTTATAGCATTGAATGAGATCCAAGATTTAGAGTATATTCGATTCGGATGGACAACTTTTCCAAACATTTATAAATTTGGTCGGCTACAACGAATTTTGGTCGGTTTTTGGCAAGATTTTGGTCGGAAAAAAATTTCTCTTGTGGCAACACTGCTAGGGATGTTGTTTTTTTTCGACAACATCCAACTGACTCAGAGCAGCCTTATACAGGTCTACTGATCTGGCATCACCGAAATATAAGAGCTTTACTCTCCCCTGATGCCATCCTGCATCGTTGCAGATTGGTGGTTTGCCCGGCATTTCTTTACGGACATCGAGGTAATGAGCCATAATGGCTGATTGTACATGACTCCATTTGTCCTTGAGGATGGATCCATCCTCACTACTTCTGTCTATAACAGCCATCACTAGACTCTCTTTCGCCACTTCATTGAAGGGCTTGGTGAGTGTCCTGTTGATGGTGACATTAGGGCCTCTTGCCTCTTTCGAAGGCAGGGGTTCATCAGGTGATCTGATTCGTTTTACTTTATTAGTCGTTAACACTGAATTTGTGGCTCTTTCAGCCGACTCTTTGGCCTTAGAAGCTACGACGCCTTTAGCCCAGGTAAGTGACTCTTTTTGTTTTCGGTAAGAGCCGAAACCTCAACAGCCTCCAACTTCGTCAAAACTCTGAGCGCTACACGATGCTCATTGTGCTTCCGTTTTGACGGTCGGACATGACGTTTTCCCCTCACCGCACCACCTGTTGTGAGTAATTGGGGGAGATTTTCACCATTTTTGGTGTGGTCGGCTTTGGCCAAGACCAACGGACGGACAGTCGTACGATTGGGGAACCGCGCTCCATCGGAACACGAAGGCATCCCCGTCAAGAGAATTTATTTTTATTTTGTCTGTATTAGACCGTAATAGGTACTACGATGTATGCCTTACGGACTTTGTACAGATTTTTGCTATTGCGTAATAGGTACTGGTAACTATCCGCTATGTGATAAACACGTCCGTTCACTGCGAATGATCAGCAACGAGTCCCAAAAAAATACGTTTACTATTCTATGTTCAATTGTTTCATTCTTTTTGCAAATATTAAAATAATTTTCCATTTTTGTTCCTCTTCTTCCCGTTAATTCACAATAATTGACAACATTTTCTCCAAAAATGAGATGCCATACTGCGAAATATAGGATGCCCAATCTGGCAACACCATACTTGATTAAGACAGAAACACAAGCACCAAACTTCATCGGGAACTAATAATGCTTAAAAGTGCTTAGCTCCCCATACAAATTAAGCACCTATGGTAGGCGTGATTTTTTTACTCCATAAGTGCTTAATTTGTATGGGGAGCTAAGCACTTTTAAGCATTATTAGTTCCCGATGAAGTTTGGTGCTTGTGTTTCTGTCTTAATCAAGTATGGTGTTGCCAGATTGGGCACCCTATATTTAGCAATATGGCATCCCATTTTTGGAGAGATTTTATCAATTATTGTGAATTAACGGGAAGAAGAAGAACAAAAATGGGAAATTATTTAAATATTTGCAAAAAGAGTGTAAACAATTGAAAATAGAATAGTAAATATATGTTTTATAAATACTTTTCACGAATTTTTTGTCTGTTTCGCACTGTTCTTTCTTCGCAACTCATGACACCATTGCTACCAGATAGTGAAAATCCGCCACTTATTGCTTATGTGTCAGTTAGTGGAAGTCAGTCGTTTTCATTGAAAAGTGCTAAACTAAAATTGCTAGCTTGTAACGAAAACACGCCTACTATTATAACGAGATGCTCATTTCCCTACGTCACGTCCTTCAGTAACTACAACATAAGAATTAATAACGCCGTTAATTTCAGGAGTGTATCCCGGCCTAGAATTTCAACAGCGATGATTACAAGCGTACTTTTTTTAGTTTGCAAAAAATCCTCAAGTCGCGTTCATCGGGAAAGGAAGCGTCGCAGTTTTACCAGAGAATTAACAATAAATTAACAATTTACCGCAGTAGAATCAAAGAAATATTCATTCCATACACGTAATTTGAAAAGAAAATAGTGCTAAAATGACAACTGCAATGGATCTTGGCGGTCCACAAGAAGTATTAACAAATATTCTAACACAGGAAGAGTTGGAACAGACACCAAAAAATGTACAAGACAAACTGAAGAAATATCTAGACGAATTTTTCGATGAGTATTACAAAGATAAAGCTGCTGCAAACCGACTACGTGAGTATAAAAACGACATACGCAATGTTTCGAAAGTAGAAAATAATGTGCAAAATGCAAAAATGTGCCGGTGAAATCCATTGTTTGAGGCAGGGGTAAAAGGTAGTTTTTCTTTTTGTTCTCTAACCTGTCTTTTAATGGCGTCTCGTCTTGACACGCAAAATTGCCAAAAAAAAACGCCGTCAACGAAAAATGCGCCGTCTCCGAGGCAGAAAAGTGGTATTGTTCGAGTCAAATAAAGAAAGAGCGGAAAAGCAAGCGAATAAACGACAACAACAAAAGATGCGAGAAATAATAAGCAAACAAGAAAAACATTACAAACATGCATTGCATACTTGAGTACCCACTTGACCGCCTTTTTCGAAATTTTGCATTGCTGCAGAATTTTTTCAATGGGTCCGGCATAAATAGTAAATAGATTACCTGTAGCTCAGTTTTGGCAAATGGAACGAAATTTCCTTTTTTTTATCGTTTAGGTGGTATAAATTGTTTTAACAAAGAAACAAATTTGGCGTGTGGTCATGTTTTGAGAGTTTTGGTCCCTGAAGTTTGAAAATATTATACTTCAAAACGTGAAAAATTGCCTTTTCAAAGACATTTTTATCCTTGATCCTCATTAAGGGCAATTACCAATAAATGTATTTGTTTACTGTATATTTTACAAGAAATGTTACTCGTCTATGTTACTGTTGTCATTGGAAATAATACAAAATCACGTTTGAAACTAGCTATGTAAGTCTTGTTCCAGTACCTTATGCATTGTGAAGCAATCCCTCGACAAAAAATAACCATAATTTTCTTGAGTTAAAGGCCTTCGGCCTTAGGTTATGTTGTTGTGTGACCCTTGTGGGCGTTAATGTGCAATTCTTATACATATCTAGTTATATCAGATTATCTCGGGGACCCTATCGGGTCTGTTCTGTAAACACGGCGATTTGATATCACGGTGATTTTAAAATCACCGGCGACTTAACATCACTTTTGGAGTTCGAAATCACCCGAACATATTTCGAACAATCTTTTTTGGGAGGCTATGAATAATAAACCGGGCGATTTCGAACTCCAAAAGTGATTGCAAGTCGCCGGTGATTTTAAAATCACCGTGATTTCAAATCACGTTGCTACAGAACAGACCCGTATGTTATTTTGCATCACTTGAACTGTTTGTCTGAGTATTAGTTATAACATGTTCCGTTATTTTAGGTTGCCGTTACTGTTCTTCATCAGAATTGCTGTATTATGGCTATTTATAACCGACACCACGCTGTGCTGCAGAATATTAAGACTTTGTGCATTTATTTGTAATAACCGAAAAGAAAAGAGATACAATATGTATAGTTTATTATAACAACCGGCATAGAATCATGTTTTGAATTCATTTAGCCATGTCGGTCTGTCCATATATTGCTGTGATCAAAGTGTTGGACATATCTTCTGTTTGGGACGATCCCTATTGAATATGGGGCATATCGGTCATGATTTGATATAGCCCCCCCATATAAAGGTCCTCCCTGTTGTCACTTCTGGACGCTCTAAGAACGCATTTTATAATTAGTCTGTATGAAATTTTTTCATTTATACTTTATATTGCACTAACATGAAATGTTAGTGAATACTTAAAATGGGGCCTATCGAAACATGTTTTGTTATAGAACAACTTAAAAATATGCCTTACTATTAGACATCTTGACGATGAATAAAACGCATATTTGAACCGTTCATTCTACAATTTAAGCATTTATACTTTATAATGCATCAAAGTGAAAATGAAGCATATAGTTTTGATATAGCCCCACATATAAGGATCCCTTCCGACTAGAATTCCCGACGCTAGAGCAACATTTTTTCAACCGATCTGGCTGAAATTTAATCATTTATATTTTTAAACCCGACACCGAACAGTGGTAAAGGGTTTTATGTCTTTGTGCATTTGTTTGTAACGCCTAAAAACAGAGATAGACCCATTGTTTTTTATACCGATCGACATAGAATCACTTTTTGAGTCGATTTAGCCATGTTCGTCTGTCTGTCTGTCTGTCTGTCTCTCTGTCTGTCTGTCTGTCCATGTATTCTTGTAATCAAAGTGCATGTCGCAAATATTAAGCTATCTTTATGATAATTGGTACAGAAACATTCCTTAGACTGGGGACGATCCCTATTGAAAATTGGCCATATCGGTCTGTTTTGATATAGCCCTCATATAAATACCAATGTCACTTCTTGACAATCTAAGCAACACATTTTTCAATGGATCTGACTTCAATTAAGAATTTATATTATTTATTTAGACCTAATTTATATTAGACCTAATCGTCCCCAGTAAAAATGGGGCACATCGGTCCATGTTTTGGTAAATCCCCCATATAAAGCTCCCCACCTATGTCACTTCTTGACGCTCTACAGAACGGATTATTTAATTGATTTGGCTAAAATTTAGGAATTTATACTAACTATTGTAACTAATCGTCCCTAGTAAAAATGGGGGGAAATCGGTCTATGTTTAGGTACAGCCCCCATATAAGGGTCCCCACCGATGTCCCTTCTTGGCGCTCTACAAACCGGATTCTTTAATTGATCTGACTGAAATTTGGAAATTCATACTTAATGTTGGACCTACTCGCCCCGAGTAAAAATGGGGAACATCGGTAATGGTTTTGATATAGCCCCCATATAAGGGCCCCCAACGATGTCACTTCTTGACGCTTTAGAAAACACATTTTCAATCAGGCTGAAATTTAAGTATATATTTAAGTATATATCGGTCCATGTTTTGACCGATATATGCTTAAACTTTATACTTGTATAAAGTTCCCCTCCGTTTAGACTTCTTGATGCCTTTGAAAACGCATTTTTTTAACTGATCACACTTAATTTAGTTTTAATTAGTCTTTAAAAATTAAATCGATCCTTGTGAAAATGAGACGCATTGGTCCCTATATTGATATAGCCACCATATAAAGGGGACGAAAAAAAATTATATGATCTGGGAAGAAATGTCTGCGAGTCGGTTATAGCTTGGGATGAAATTCTCCATCAAGACTCATGCCATATTACGAACGTAAAGGCAAATGAAACTTTCCAATTTAAAATGGAAATAACCAAATTTGAAATGGTTTTTAGCAAGTTTGGAAAACATCATTTTAAGTTGAATTTTAGTCAATTCCAAATGAAAATTTTTGAATTGCTATTTAGTCACTTTCTAAAGTAAAATAACCATCAACAATGAAGTGAAATTTTCTCAAAATAGTGTAATCTGATATGGCTTGGGATGAAATATATTCGCCTTGTCAAAGATAAGCATTTTCTCGCTATACTACGAAGGTAAAAGGAAATGGAATTTAAATTAAAAATAAACATAGTTTAAAAAGAAATTTAGTCAATTATATAAAATGGTGTAGAGATATTAAATAAAAAATAAATAAATGTATAATTTTAATACAAAAAAGATTAAATTATCTCGCGAATGTTTTATAAAAAGTCTTAGTATGAAAGAAGCACTTCAGGGCAATAATCGTCCATTTCTATCTTTTATACATTACGTGGTGAAGGTCCGGGTTTTATGAGTTTGAGCATTTGTTTATAGCACGCAAAAGGAGAAGAGATGTACCCATTGTTCATTATACCGATTGACTTGGAATCACTTTCTGAGTCGCTTTAGTTATGTCCGTTTGTCTGTCCGTCCGTCCTTCCGTCTGTCTGTAGATGTATTCTTGTAATCAAAGTACAGAACTACGAAATTTCGCAATAACTTCTTATTTTGCTCAAGGTAGATCCCTATTTAAATTGGTGAAATTGGGATCAGATTTACATATCGCTCCGATATAAAAGTTCTAGCGATAGGGCATATTTGGTATAAAAAGTGCAGTTCGTTGTAACACCATCTTCATGTAAAATTCTCCTTTTTTACACCAATATGTATGTTCCCATGTTGTGTCTTTATTTATTTGTTGGACCCTCGAAAATATGAATGTCCTTAAAAATCCCTTTTGCCTACTTTTATGGGATATTCTATTTTTCTTTACAGTTCCCATTAATATGCTTTAATAGGTTCTTAAGCTATTCTGCCGATTTCAAGGTATTTTGTATACAACACCAAAACCTAACATCATTGTATGAAGGTTAACCGCCTAGCCTTGATAAAACCTCGGCCATATTTTATTAGCCTTAGTTGACACTTGAGGCTCTAATCTGATTCAATAGAGATTTTTACATATTAAACACCTCGTTAAAGTTTTAGTCGCCAGACCAACTAATATTATTTACCAGTCAAGGAGATCTATCCCCAAATAAAACTGCAGAAACTCTTCTATAAGAAGAACGCTTGATAATCTTAGATATGTATTCCTTTATAGTTACATTCTCACATTACAAGGCAAACTAAACTGGCTTCTGTGTCGTCTAAGCAGTAATATATAATTCCAAATGACTCTTTCGTCTCAGAAGATTTCGTTTTATTTTGGAAGCAGGATGTTATTCATAACAAATTATGGGAGGTTTTAAAGATGTTTTACATTAAAGAATCAGTTCTATAAACATCTCATAATGTTAATATATTATCTTAATGTTATTAAACCTTAAATTTGTTTCCCTCCTTTCATTTCCAGAGGATTATGAACTTAAAGCAGACGAACAACAAGCACAGATTCAAGATTATGAGGTAAAATTGCAGAACTACAACCAAAATGTCACCGAGTTACGTTCGCAATTGGACACTGTGTCCGCCGAACGTAAACAACTCATGGAGACAACAAGTTGCTTTGAAAGAGAATTGGCCTCACTTCGCAACGATAAGAAGGCCATATGTGATGAACGTGATCACCTGTTGAAGGTGATCGAACGCCAAAACAGCGAAGTTGAACGTTTGCAACAGGATCTGAAAGCCTACCAACAACAATTGAAAGCTGCCATTGGTGCTAAATGTGAAGCTTTGGCTCGAGTCGATGAAATCGAAGGCAAAGAAGTCTCTTTGGATTTCAAAGAAAGACGTATGGAACAAGAACGTGATATGCTACACAAACAAATACAGACCCTGACACAAGATCTGAATCGCAATATTTCCGAACTGCAAAATATCCGCCGAGAAAATACCATGAACAGCATGCAGCTGGAGGCGAGACTTACCGAAAAGACTGAAGAGCTGAAAATTGTACAAGTTCAATGCTCACAATATAAGGAGACCATTGAGCGATTGACTCAGAATGTCCAAGATTTGTCCTCGAAGATATTGGCTCAGAATGAAGAAGCCCAAAAGATGATGGACTACTACAAAAAGGAATTGGATGCCAAGAGCAAGTTGGCCGACTTGTACAAGAGCAATTGTGAAGACACTGACATGGAACGTTCCGAACTGATGGGGGCTATTTCCGATTTTAAGAGAATGCTGGCCGAAGCCAGTAGTCAATATGGTGAATTGGAGACCAACTTCAAGGCCACTCAGATTAAACATGAGCAAGAATTGGATGAGAAACAAAAGACAATTGATGCACTCAAGGACGAAATGAAACATGCCAATGAATTGCTCAAAGAGTTGAAGGATGAAAGTGTGGAGAATGCTATTTCCAAATTGGCACCAACTGCAGCGGTGGCTTCACGTCTCATACGTTCCGATATGTCTTTAACGGAATTGTATTCGTTGTACGTGAAGACCAGTGAGGAATCAGAAATGCAGAAACGAGAGTTGGCTCGTCTAAATCTTCAGCTAAAGACTATCTTGAGCGAATTGAATGAGAATGCTCCCATGGTTAAGAAACAAGAGCTGGAATATGAAAAGCTATTGGAAACCAATAATATTTTGGCTCAACAACGCGACGAAATGCTGTCAAAAAAGACAGACTTTGAGGAATTGCTGGTGGAGGCCCATGCCAAGATTAGTCATATGGATAGGGAAAACAGAAAGCTTAAACATTCCCAGACTGATCTCAGTCGCCAAGTGTGTTATCTGCTCAAGGAGGTGGAACAACTGCGCATAGGTCTTACCTCAGATGGTGCCAATATAAGTTCTTCCTGTGGCAACATTAGCACCACTGATGAGGTTATATCCAAGAAATTGGTTACTTTCAATAATATAACCGAACTGCAGGAGAACAATCAAAAACTATTGCTTTTGGTACGAGATCTCAGCACGAAATTGGAAGAGGCTGAAACTCTTAAACAAGAAATAGACGAGGCCTCTTACCAGGAGAAACTGGAAAACTATGCGACCAAATTCCAAAGCATGCAGGACACTTTGAATCAGCAAAACAACACCGTGGCCACTTTGGTTTCGAAATGCGAACGTTACAAGAAATTGTACTTTGAATTGCAAAGGAAATTGAACAAACAATCCACTTCACTGCTTGATGATATAAGTGACAATGACGATGAACAAATGCAGGAGGATGATGGCAATGAGTCCGTGAATCTTACCGCGCAATCGTCCATGAATAAGAGCTCCAGAGCCACAAAGGATTACGAAAAACGTATTAAGGATTTGGAACAACAGCTGCAAGATGTTAAGGAACAATACAAGACCCTTAAGGAACAGTACGAGTACTATTCCAAGGAAAAGAAGAATAACGAAAAGATACTTAATGAACAATTCGATTCAATGCGCTCGGAAGTAAGAGAACTAACCTCAACCAATTGCAAACTAATGTCTTCTTTGGAATATACCAAGGAACAAATTAAACTGCAACAGAAAAACATTGTCACCTATAAACAACAGATAACAGCTTTGGAAGATCGAAATAAGAATTATGAAAACACAATTATCAAACACGAACAGACAGTACTCTATCTCAAGGATGAAATTATGAAGTCGCAACGCCAGCAATCGTCGGCCGAATCCGAAGCCAGTCGGGTAAGACATGAGAATCGTATCCTCAAGGATTCCGTGGGACGTTTGCAGTCCGAGAAAGAAGCCTATCATCGCGAACAACAAAGTCAAACTATGCTGTTGAATAATCTGGAAATGATTAAATCAAATCTAGAAAGATCTGAGACAGAGGGCAAGGCACGTCTAGAACAAAGATTGGATGAAACGGTCCGCGAATTGTCCGCTCAACGCAGAAGATTCCAAGAAGAAGAGGATCGTTTCCGTGAGGCAACTAATGATTTGAAACGTCAAACGGAATCCGCCAAGAAACTTATGCAGGAAGAGAAAGAACTAGCCGATAAATTGCGCATGGAGCTTATCAACGTGCGTGAAGAACTAACCACCAAGACACAACAGATCGATGAACTCAGCAAGAAACTGCAAGAGAGTTTGACACCCTCGAAGAATGACAATCCCATTGCCTTGGCCAACAAGAAAGCACGCGAATTCGAAGTTAAATATGAAGAAGCCAAGATCGAAATAGATTCTCTGCAAGCCAGCCTGAAAAAGGCCAAAGAACATGCTGATCAATACTACAAAATGTCTCAAAATGCCGAAACGGAAATTAAAAATCTTCATGAGCTTCACACTTCCTATGTGGAGAAGGCCGAAGGTGAAATTAAGGATATGTGTACTTCGGAAATGAACCTAAAGGCCCGCATTACCGAACTGGAAGCAGATCTTCAGTTGGCAGCCATGAATGAAGTTCCCGTGGCACCCAATCAACCGGCCGAGCAAGTGAAACGTTTGCAGGACGAGTTGAAGGATACTCTGCAGAAGTTAAGTGAATGCAATCGCAATTTACGCACTCTGCGAGCAGAGAATATAACACTATCGGAAAATCTCAATAGTGTGGAATCGAAATATGCCAATGAAATGATATTGCATTCGGCGGATATCCAAGAATTGGGTAAAGTTAAACAGGAATTGGTTAAGGTAAGTTTTGTAATCCCTTTTTTGTGATAATAATAACCTGACTAACCGCTAGAGAAAAGGAAAGAAACACCTAAAAATGTTGGTATTGGATTTGCAAGACCATTTTATTTTTCCAAATGACTTTATAAAAAATAAAATGGGAACTACTTTTGTTATAAATGTGAAAACCCCAACATTTTCCATTTTGCGCCATCAATTAAATAAATAATTAAAAACTGGCGATTTTGTCCTTTACAGATCCAAAGCCAAATTAATGAACTCACCTTGGACCGCGACAATGCCAAGTCGTCTCTGGAAAACCTTAAGAAATCCCAAGATGATTCTTTGGTCTTGTTGCGCAAGGAGAAGGAAGAATTGGAGAAACGTTTGGAAGACATAAACTCCCTCAATGCCAATTTGCATGATCAAGTTGAGGCTTTGTCCAATAAGTTAACCACCTTAAGTCAAACCTCCAGTGCCGTGGGAGCAAATACCAACGATTCTGTGCTAATGGATACTTCAACGAATGATGCCAATCGTTCTATGGCCGAGGCCGAAGCCGACAATAAGAGCAATGATCAGCTCTTGCAGATCATTAAATTCTTGCGCAAAGAGAAAGATTTAACTTTGGCTAAATTGGATATTCTCAAAGCTGAAAATACCCGTTTGCAGTCAGAATTTACTATTTTGCAAAAGAAGAACGAAGAACTGCAAGACTTCTTGAATCGTGAAAGAGGAAAAACCGACACCAATTTGGTTTCGGCCTCTAAACATGAGGAAATTTTACGTAAAATTGAAACCCTTAATGCGGTCACAGACAGTAATCGTGTGTTGCGCGAGGAACGAAATGCTTTAACACAACGTGTCAAAGAGCTAAATGATCGCATTAGCGC
Organism: Eudasyphora cyanicolor; assembly: GCA_963930755.1. Classification (NCBI taxonomy): domain Eukaryota; kingdom Metazoa; phylum Arthropoda; class Insecta; order Diptera; family Muscidae; genus Eudasyphora; species Eudasyphora cyanicolor. The sequence continues at coordinate 172,585,749 of OZ005738.1, forward strand.
CTTGGAGGATGAACTCTTCCCTCTGCAAAGTCAAAATCGTGATTTGAATACTAAAATCGAAGAGATACAAACAGAAAATGGCAGTTTGCGCACAGAAGCCTTGAAATGGCGCCAAAGAGCCAATGTTTTGGTGGAGAAGAGCAATAAAAATCCGGAAGAATTCAAACGTTTGCAATCGGAACGCGAAAATTTGGCTAAAATGTTAACGGCCGAAAAGCAGCAGATAACAAATCTTACCGAAGAGTTGACAGCGCTAAAAGGTGACAAGACCCGCTTTGATAATGAAATGGCTTCATTGGAGAGACAGGTTCATATGATGACCGAAGAAAAGAAGAGCCTAACTGCCGATGTTACCACCATGAAATTGACTAACACCCGACTTATGCAGGAAGTCATGGAAATGAAGAATAAACTCTTGGGCAAAGAAGAAGCTGTGCAAAAGATCACCGAAGAATTGGATGCTAAAGAACACCAATTGCAAGACTCTAAAAATAAAGAAGTGCAAATACGTAAAATTGCCAAGAGATATAAGGATTCGTATTTGGAGTTGTTGAACAAGACGCCAGCCTCGGCTGCCGGAGGAGATGGCAATGCCGCGGGCGGTGGTGGAGAGAATATGGAACTGAATGCTGCGGGCAATAATGCCGCAGACGGTGCTGCGGGTGCCGCCACCAATGCTGAGTTGGAACAACACCGCTCGACCATAGAAAATCTCAACGGAGTCATACGCACCATGCAAGAGGAGAATGATAAAGTACGCAAGGATTATGAAGACCTCAAGGCCTCGGTGGAGATTGATGAACGCACGAAAACATTGTTGCGTGAAGCTAAGAGTCACATTGTCAGTTTGACTGAGACGCGTAATGCTGTTAGCACAGATTTGGCCGCCACCAAAACGAAATTGCTGCAAAGCAATGAAGCTCATGAAGCCAAAATCAAAGAAATTCAGGCACAATATGATACAACTCTGCAAAGACTCGAACGTGAGCTAATGGAGCAAAATAATCGCAACAAAGAAGATGTGCAGCGTTTGACCCGGGAGAATGAATCACTCATAATGCGCATAAATCAACTGAATCGTCAATTGGGATTGCAACAGTCGGCCAAACCTTCGACCAGTTCGGTGGCTATATCCGAAAAGGGTACCATTTCCGATTCTTCGCCACGCACCGCCAATGTTAAGCCAATGTCGGGCACTGCAACAGTGCAACAATCGGCCACAGTGACTCCCTGGCGTGGAGGAGAAACTCCATTGGCAAGTATTAGACCGATATCGGTACAAAATACTCGCACTGCAGCCATTTTACCGACTAGTCAACAAAGTTCGGCGGGATCTACAGCTGTAGTGGCCGGAACTTCGACTTCCACATCCTCGACCTCGTCGACTTCAACTCCTTCCTCAACACCAAGCTCGGCCACGGCCAGTAGCAATACGGCTTTGGTGCCACCGCAACAACAGGTCCACACCACCGGCAGTGCTTCTTTGGAAACAATGTCCTCTTCTCCAACATCGTCACACACCGACTATATGCCCTCCACAAGCAGTTCAGCCTCTGTGGCTGTTGCGGCCATACCTCCCATGGGGTCAGCCGCCTCTGCTGCAGAAAGTTCCCAGGAAGCTGAAAGTATTCAGCAACCACAACAAAATGAACCACAGCCCCATGTGAGTGCAGGAAATGTAAGTCAAGTGCAGGTCGTGGCTTTGGTATCACCGCGCGTAGAAGGTTCCAGTGCGGCTCCCTCAGCCCCATCGGTTACGGTGCAACTGATCCAAGATCCCAACAATCCACAGCCAAGTACTTCGCAATCATCGGCCATGTGTTCTTCACACATAGCCGTGAGCAGTCACAATAGACACACACCTTCAAGCAGTAATGTTACCACAACCCAGGCTGGTACTTCAGCGGGTCATAAACGTCCACGAGAGCTAGAGGGGGACTCCTCCACCACCGGAGATGATAGTGATAAATCCACTTCGAAACATCCCAAACGTATGAGGGCACCCGTGCACAGTGCTGAGGCAGCGGTTATGCCTGCAGCTGCTGGTGTCTCTGATTCGGGTATTGATGTGGATCAAGTTCCCACCTCTTCGCAAAGAGACCAAGAAGATGATGTTGTAGTCCTGGATTCCGAGGAAGATGATGGCATGGCTGAGGCTGAAGCGGAGGCGGATGAAGGCGGTCCCGTCGATGCCGATGGCGAGCATGAAGTATACGAAGACTATGACCAGGATCAGGATATGGATGAAAATGAATGTCCCGAAGTAAATGAAAGCAATTTACGCCCCGAGGTGGGGGAAGCGGACAACAACGAAGTTGATGTTGATGAGGATATGGAAAATCATGGCCAGTGTAGTTCGGCTGGAGCTGTGGGACAAGCAGATGCTGATCCTTATGCTACAGGAGCGAGTACAAGTGCTGCAGCAGCGGCAGCTCTAGCCAAGGTCCACAGCCAGGATAACAATCAGCAAAGTCAAGCCATAAGCAGTGGCAGTGGAGAAACACCGGTGAGGAAGCAAACCAATTCATTGACCCGTCAACAAAAGGCCACGCTGGTGAAGTTGCAACAAGGAAACCAAGGCGAAGCCACTGAAACTTCGGAAACCTCACAAGGAAGACGCTCAGAGAGGTAAAAAATTAAATAAAATTTGTATCACATTCTATAACAATACATTTTTCTTTATTTTAGCTCTGAAATTGTTAGTTCTCCACAAGACTCCAAATTTGGCTATGGCCCCACAGATACCACCACCAGCTCAAATACCGCCCAACAATCGGATGAACATTCCGCCGACATAGGCCAGGAAAATGCTGATGCCGCAGCCGATGAAAGTGAAGCGGCGGGTGAGGAGTTTCTACCCGAAGACTATGATGATGAAAAGAAAGGCGGTGATGTAACCTCGGAAGAAGGCCAAAAGGGACTCAACGAAGAGGTGGTGGAAGGCGAGGACGAAGACTTCAACGAAGAAGCTGGAGAATCTGCAGAAGCTTCGGAAAATATTGATAGTGAAAGTAAGTTGGAAAATATGAAGAAAAAAACGAGGGAACGTTTTGAAGAAAATCAGTTATGAAAAATTCAGTTAAGTAAACCGACTCTCACTTTGATGTATTTATTGTTCAGCTTAAAATAGGCTTTTTTTGTACCCATTCTTGAATCCCTGCACAAATATGACGGATTCATTCAAACACAATTTCGCCATAACGTCTGTAGCAATAGTATAAATGTATTCGTATTATGTATTCAAGACAAGTTTTCCAATGACTAAAGACTGACTGAAATTATCGTAAATGTTTTAGAATATTTTTGCAACAACTATAAATATATTCGAAAATAACCAATTTCAAATCTTACCAATTTTGTCCATTTCAGGCGGTGCTACACAATCCGAAGATATACAACAAAATCAAATAGAAGCCACTTCGGAAGAAAATGAAGGAGCCGACGGTGTTTCCTCCGAAGGAGAAAAACAAGCTGTCGAAGAGGTGGAAGTATGTCCTAACTCTACAAGTATCGTGTATTTACAATAAATGCTAACTTGTTTCTAATTCACATTTCAGGAGGAAGGTCGTGAAGCCGAAGCCTCTACTTCACCCTCAATTAATACACGCTCAAAGGCCACCAAGGGTATGTCATCGAATCGAAGACCCCACCGTGGCTTCCACCGCGGAGGCGGCCCCGGCGGCAATAGGCCTACTCCCATCATTTGGCAGGGTAATAGAACATAAGTTTGTTTTTGCTTTTAGGTAATGGGCCGACTAAAACCGATTTTCCTCTTATAGAATCCCCCGGTAATTCACGCAACACTTCGCCCAGTCATCGCGCACAACAAGATCAGCAGGGTGGTAGCCCAGCACGCGGCGGTTTTGGCAATCAGAGAAGTCAAAGGGCCCGTCGTATGAGACGGCCAGCGGGCAATTTTTCAAATAGATTTTAATTTTTCACAATAGACATAGACAACCAACTAGACTTAGACATTCATTCACACTCATTCGTTCATTCAATGTGTCTCTAACGCACTCATTTATGTGTTTTTGTCTCATCCATCCAACCACCCCCCCAATTTTGTGTAAATTTCTTTTTGCTTTTTTTTTTGAATGAAGTGGTATTTTTGTTTTAATTTTCTCTCTAGAGCAGAAAGTCCTTGCCACATTTCTGCCAACAATTTGCCAAAACAATATTTTTTTTCTCTTCTTATTTTTGTTACAAACGGACAGACGCGCATCGCTTATATATATTTTGTAATTGTCCTTTTTTGTACCCCCCTTACTTTTGGATTGATATAATCGATCGATGGTTTGTTATATTTATAGAGGTCATAGAATTACAACATTATATATATACAAAAATTAACTACTGCTGATGCCATGTTGTTGTCGCCACAATTCTTTATAATTATTTCATATGGAAATTTAGTTGTATACATGAAATACATCCTACTCTAAACTTCACTCTCTATATATTTCACTCATTCATACATACATATTTTTAATTATAGAATTAGAATTTAATTTACTTAAAATTACAATCAACATAAATATACATACATACATAATTATTAATTCGTAAAAAGCAACAACTACAACAACAAGAAATACATATTTCCAATATTTAATTAAACAAGAAACATAAAACATAAAATTATTAAATTTACTTCATTTATTTCTTCGAGAAGGAATTATAAAAATGTTTAAGTAGGTATATTGTTAGCGGATTCCATGTTGCATACGTAGCATAATCAGGAACTCGGTTAATATTTAAAAAATATCGTCTCCTCCATGTATTATTTTCAATTCTAACTGGGCCTTCTCTGTCAATGTCCTATTCTCTCAAGAAGCAGACATCGCTACCTAGGTGATTTCACGATACAAACTATGTAGTAGAAACTTTAAACATCAAACATTAAGTCAAATTATAGCATAAACCAATTATTTTTGAAGAATTTTGTAATTTACCTTTAATTGGCCTTCTGGCTTTAAATTACATTAATAAAATAAATGAAATGAAAAATGAATCTCTATCATCCCACGATATTGATAGAATCATGGGCTTCATAGGTTGCTTGAGATGGATGGTTTGACATCAACTCATCTAAACCTCTCCTAAAACGCCATCTCTCCTCTCTCTTATCTATTCTCATCACCTCCTTTATCTTCCTTGAACTCTTCCTCTTTTACTCATCTTCTCAGGACGAACACAATGGACCAAATGGTCCCCGAGTGAAGTGGTGCACGCCAGCAATGGTTGTGTGCCGCGCGTCCTTAGCCTAACCTAACTGGGCCAAAGACCATTCTTAGGGCTTTTCTTTTGAAAATGTTTACAGCATTCCAGCAATACTGGTAGAATCAAAGACTTGTAGATGCTTATTTTAGTTTTCCATGTTATACTTACATACATGTCTGGAGAACAGTTGATGCTTGTACATGAACAGACAGCGGATCGCATTTGTAATCTTTCTACGTACTTCCGCTTGCACATCATTTGAAGAGTTTACGTTAGCACCGAGAACTATAAAATCTTGATGGCCCAACTGCGGAAGCAGTGTTTCATTGCCAATACATCATCATATTCTTGTGTCATATTTCATTATGAAAATTCCAAAACTATATAATTCTTCCATGTCTTGACAATATTTCGAATCAAATTGGCGATTTCTTTTCTGCAAAAAAAATGCAACATTTTCATTGCCCATTTCCCGAAATCTGGACTTTTATTCCACATTTTGGAACTTTAAAATAGAAGTTAAGTTTATTTCGAGGGACTACTGTTTCACCCAAACAGGGCACATATTTTTCAGAATTTCGAGTCGACGGGGCAACATTTTTTCCCCCGTGATTCAGAAACAATTTCTGTGTTGACCTTATGAAAATATGAGCACGTCTTCCATGCAACCTTTTGACAAATATTTTTGTAGAACATTTCGATCCCGTATTTATTTTTCTCATCCTTTTTTTAAATAAAACAAGTAAGAAATTTTCAGTCGGGTAAGCCGACTAAGGTATACCCTCACTTTGTGAGTAATGTTATATGGAATATTACACGAATTATTCTGTCAATTTGTGGGGGAGATACCAGAAGGGGTTTAAAAAATACATCTTTTTTCCCTGAACAGTAGATACTTTAAATACATTGCACTGTGCCGAATTAAAAGCAATTATTTGCACTGGTATATTAATGTTATGAGATATTAAATTTGATTATGATTTCGCCATTTTGTGTGGGAGGTACAAAAAGGGCGTGGTAATAACGCCCATTTTTCACAGAGTTATAGATACTATAAAAGCATTACACTGTACAAAATATCAAGTATTTTTATACACTGGTATTAATGTTAAAAGCTGTTAACTTTTGGTTCAAAATGGTACCGTTGTGTGGGAGGTGCCAAAAGGGGCATGGCAATAACGCCCATTTTCACTGGACTCTAGGCACTATAAAATCATTACAATGTAAAAAATTTCAAGTATTTTTAAACACTGGTATTAATGTTATTAGCTGTTCACTTTTGGTGCAAAATGGTGCATTTGTGTGGGAGGTACCAAAACGGGCGTGGCAACTTTGCCCATTTTTCTCCAGTTGATAGCGACTAATAAACTAATACTATGTGTGGAATTTCAGAAGATTCGAATATGTACTATAGCAGTTATTAAAGAATCAATATTTCACAATATTTTAACCCTTTGTGGGGGAGGTACTAGAAGGAATGGACCAATATGGCCCATCCTCGAACTTAGCCGGAGATAGAAAAAATATTACCACGTACCAAATTTGAAGTCAATCGGTTACTCCTTTCGAGAGTTATCGTGCGCACCAGCCAGCAGACAGACAGACGGACGGACATTGCTCATTCGACTTAAAATGACCCACAACCGATTTCCGCCGAACATACTTGGGGTCTTAGGTCACTCCTTCGATGTGTTACACTTTTTTCCGTAGCAAATGATATATACCCTCGTCACACTAAAGTGAGGGTATAAACAAGAGGGTGATAGAAAACGGACTGCATGCCTGATCTTTCAAATACTTTACAGATAATGAGTTGGGGACTCTTTTCACTAGGCGTCGTCGAAGATCCTTTTGGAAAAATGATTGATGAAATGCCAACAAGTTAAACATTGATGTTGTGAATTCCAGTCTAGAGCGAGTTTGGCTTTTAAGGGATTTGTTCTACTCATTGAGTACTATTATTTGCTGTACAAATCGCGCCCTCCCCCAGACCTGTTATTTCTATTTTGTATGAAAATTTTTACAGGATATTTAAAAGTTCAAACTGATAGTTTTGTGTGATATTTTATTTTTCTTAAAAAAATATCGAAAAGGTCCTCAGAAAATTAGAGTTACACGTTCGAAATGTTCTACAACAATATTCCTCATACGATTTACCGAGCAAATGTATATTAAACCGGGTCGGCCTTCCTTAAAATTATCATTTTGCGGGGGAAATCAAATCAACACTAAGAATTAAATTTTATTATTCGCGTTTTTTGACAACCCCTAGTAAAATTAACAGGAATACTTGGTTGATGAGATATCACGATTTCTAGTACAATTTATAGAGCCCGACCGAACGTTCGGCTTCGGCCACAAAATCAGCCGAATTTGCCCGAAGGCGGGTCAGAATATTTAATAACGACCTATGTAGTTTATTTTTGACTAAAATTTTACAAACAGGTAAAATAAGACCTCGCTATCATTTTTTTTGAAAAAATTTTATTGGCATTTTAATTTTTGAAAAAATTAAAAAATAGTTTTTGTGTTTTACGAAATTTGTAATTGCTTTCCAACGGCTGAACCGATTTTTGCAAAGTTTACTTTGTTTTTTATATAATAAACATTTATAGTTACCGAGATATCTGCAATTAAAAACTGCATTTTTCATTGTTTCCCTTACCGTGCGCTAGTATTTTGTAAATATCAGAGCACAATATGCACCGATTTCATCCGTATCAACATGTCTGAATGTGCAATAAAATTTCCTATATGACGAAAAAAATTGGTTCGATATAAGACCTCGAAGTTCGGCTACGGCTTCGGCTTCGGCCTTTAAATTCGACTTCGGTCGGGCACTAACAATTTAACATATTTCTAAAAATAGGATCAAATTGTTGTACAAAGTTAATCCCCTTACGATTTCACAGAACCTATCCGAACACATTTTTTTCTTAAATGAACGCTTATTATGATTTTTGCCTTTGAATTGAATCACACTTGGTATAATAATCACAAATTGGTGTGGTATTGCGGTCGAGTTCGATCTAGGTTCGTCCTATTAGTTTTTTGTCGATTCTGACAAAAAATGAACTTCGAAGGGAAACGAATGTGAAATGCCCCAAAGACTTCCTAACAAAGTACGCCCCTGTTCTGCATTCCGACTGTAGTTTGATTCAGTAATTATAATAAGATTCGTTGATAAGAGGCACATTTTCTTGTCCCGTTTACGGACGGCAAGGTGAGAATCTGTATACAAGCTGAAAATTAAGTTAACTTAATTATGTTTCATCCTTTCAGTAGTGGCAACCTTACGGTCCTAAATAAAGGAATCAAAGGCAACACTAAAATGCCGCTGGCTTCTGCCTACATACCATATGAGGTCCCGAGCCACTGCCAAGCAACAAGGTGCGAAAGCTGTAGGGTACGCGAGGAGTAAGAAGGAAGAGTACTCGGTTGCAACGCCTACGAGTAATCACAGACAGTAACTTAGATAAATGAGGTGAGTCACTCTTCGATTTCGCAACTACTAACAGTCGACACTCTAACGATCAGCGAGTAATTGAAATAACACTGGTAAATTGTAAAATTAATCTTCTCTATGGGGAAGCTACAATTTGTATAGTCTGACAAAGAATGTACATATGTATAGCGTGATCCATTTCGAGGCACTCTAACGATCAGGGAGTAATTGAAATAACACTGGTAAATTGTAAAATTAATCTTCTCTATTTATGGAGAAGGTACAATTTGTATAGTCTCACAAAGAATGTATGTATAGCGTGATCCATTTCGAGGTTCCCTACTTTTTTAAAGAAAAAAAAAAAACAGAAAATTCAAATTGAATGGGGAATGTTTATTATCATTTGAAAGAACATTCTTTGGCATTTATTTTTTGAAGATTATGTCTATCAAATGTTGGCCGCGGCTTCGTCTCAGATGGTCCATTCGTTGAGTCCAATTTTCGATGACTCGTTCGACCATTTCGACTGGTAACTGGCGAATGACACGCGTAAACGTTGTTCAGGCGTAAGGCTTCACATGATGAAATGCCAAACAATACTTAACAAAAATAACATGACAGCATGACACGACTCACACATGATCTGTCAAAAAAAGGCTATTGAAAAAAGTACCTCTACTTGGATCACCCGTTATAACATTAATCTGTCAATTTGTTGTCAAAACGTTGTTCAGGCGTAAGTCTTTCCACGATGAAATGCCAAACAATACTTAACAAAAATAACATGACAGCATGACACGACTCACACGTGATCTGTCAAAAAAAGGCTATTGAAAAAATTATCTTTACTTGGATCACCCTATATTTAACCTAACCGTTCTGGCATCTTCCACACTATGAACCTTGTCCAGAGCTGACGTCGCTGCAACACATGTATTAGGCTTTGTAGAACAGGTGTCTATATCACTTTAAGGGAGCCTTTAATAACATATACATATATAAAGTCCGCTGTATAATCTTTCGAAAACTTAACGTCCCAAGATTTATGGTAGACTGGGTTGAAAAAATACTTAATAGGTTAATGAATTCAAGTGTTGGAAACGGCGTTGCAATTAAACAGCAAACCTTTGCTGCTGGTGCAAGATGTTAAAGGCTTAATTTAAATTGGTTATCTACATCAGGTTATACAAAGTAGAGAGTTTGAAGTGGAACAGGCGGGTGATGCTAAGCAACTGGAAATAAGAACATTTAGGAAAGCCTTACAACAGATCTCAGGGACGTTTGCAGGAACTCCATGGGGAATAACTGGGGTCTAAGGCCACGCATTGTAGAAGACATTGATCGTAAGACCGGAGGCAATTTGCAATGGTTGTTATTGGTTTAATAACGGGTGTCTAAAAGAGCACATCTCAGGAAGCCCTAGACAATTCTCTTGGAAGACCATGTGTTTCGAATAGAGGGCAAAAAAAACTTAGTTCGACTCCATGAGGAAATGTTTGCAGAAACCAAAGCATAAATGCCACAGAAGAATCCTCAAGAACGGTACAAAAGGACTGTCTATGACTTTCTCGGGAAAGTCGCAATACACAGGATTTGATCGAGATCCGAAAGTCTGCTTGAGTGGTGTTCATTATTCACTGACGTATCGAAAACGGAGGTAGGCAAGCTAGCGGTGGTACTTATATACAGAAAACAGAAACACAATGAAATCTTAGGAAAATTCTACCGACAGTCGAACTGCAAGGGTTTTATGGCTTAGGGCCTGTTTTTGTAACTTATTTTTTGTCACTTCGCACGTCTATTGGCAAGCGAATGAAATTTTTGGTTTTTGCACACTTTGTTTTGATTGTAAACAAAGAAGCTTTCAATTATCGCCAACATTTTGGTTCTTATAAGACAACAGCGAACGAAATGAAATGTCAAATTAGACGATCAGAAAAATTCATTCGTGTCGGTTATGTTTGCCGTCCTTTTGAAAGATAACGTGGAAATTGTTGGGAAAATGAATAAAAAATGGATAAATGAACCAAACAACATTAACATGTATCTTTTGCTGAAGTATCCTGTATTATAATTTCAAAAAACTTCTGTTTATTAGTGTGCATAAAATGTATTGAAATCCTACAACTACACTGTAGCTTTTTAAATTGTTTCATAATACCTTAGAAACAATCGTTTCTTATACCTATCGACCTAGAATCTCTTTCTGAATTGGTCTGGTTTTGTCCGTCCGTCTGTTTCTAAATGTATTCTTGTTACCAAATACAGGTCACAATTATGCTCAGATCACTATCAAATTTAGCAAGAACTTTCTTTTTAACTCTATGACTTACTGAAATTGGTACAGAAGGTTTCCGATTTAGATATAGCCCCTATATATACATATATGATCAATCAAGCAAACAATTGTATTTATTTTCGGTTGCTTGATTATTTCTCATTATCTAGAATCAGCTGTTGCTACTTTTACAGCTGTTGGATAGGGTTGCCCCCGTTCTGATATTTTCGTGTGGTAAAAGCTTTAAGAAATGTCAATAACAACATGTCGGTAATATTGGTATTTGACAGGAAGACGATGAAGAAAAGAGCTTTCTTACCCGAACGATAAGTGACAATGAACCAAATTAAAAACATGATCGCTTGGGTGAGAATAAGAAGAAGAAAATTATTGCTTGGGTAGCTATCGCACGTCTGCGTTTTGTTACATTTAGCTGAACAGGCTGTAAGGGCCTGTTTTTGTAACTTATTTTTTGCCACTTCGCACGTCTATTGGCAAGCGAATGAAATTTTTGGTTTTTGCACACTTTGTTTTGATTGTAAACAAAGAAGCTTTCAATTATCGCCAACATTTTGGTTCTTATAAGACAACAACGAACGAAATGAAATGTCAAATTAGACGATCAGAAAAATTCATTCGTGTCGGTTATGTTTACCGCCCTTTTGAATGATAAAGGGAAAATTGTTGGATAAATGAATAAAAAATGGATAAATGAACCAAACAACATACACATGTATCTTTTGCTGAAGTATCCACCAAAATTTCAAAAAATTTCTTTTTATTAGTTTGTATAAAATGTTTTGAAATCTCACAACCACACTGTTGCTTTTTGCATTTTTTCGTAATACCTTAAATTAGGTGACCCAAACAATTGTTTATTATACCTATCGACCTAGAATATCTTTCTGAATAGGTTTGGTTTTGTCCGTCCGTCTGTTTATAAATGTATCCTTGTTACCGAGTACAGGTCACAATTATGCTCATATCACTAGGAAATTTAGCAAGAACTTCCTTTTTAACTCAAAGACTTACTAAAATGGGTGCAGAAGGTTTCCGATTTAGATATAGCCCCTATATATACATAAATGATCTATCAAACAAACAATTGTGTTTGTTTTCGGTTTTTTAATTATTTCTCATCGTCTAGAAACAGCTGTTGCTACTTTTACAGCTGTTAGATAGGGTTGCCCCCGTTCTGATATTTTCGTGTGGAAAAAGCTTTAAGAAATGTCAATAACAACATGAAGGTAATATTGGTCTTTGACAGCAAGACGATGAAGAAAAGAGCTTTCTTACCCAAACGATAAGTGACAATGAACCAAATTAAAAACATGATCGCTTGGGTGAGAATAAGAAGAAGAAAATTATTGCTTGGGTAGCTATCGCACGTCTGCGTTTTGGTACATTTAGCTGAACAGGCTGTTAAGCTGTATATCGCATAAACTAAAATACATAGACATCCCCTTAGACTTGTGATATAAGTCATAACGGGTCACTGCTGTTTTCCCTAAAGTGTTTTCTCCCCCTATTACAATACTACAAAATTAATTTTTACATTTCCATTAAATATTGCCTTAGAGACATTTCCAAAATGATTGCAAAACCAAAACAAATCATAACGGACGATTTATTTAGCGGCATTGCCCCGATAACCACCCACAGATAAGAAGGAAAGCTCTTCATACACCCACTGAAAGCTTTTTGACAGTATCTTTGGCTAAAGATCTTAGCCAAATGTATCCATCCAAACGTATTTGAAATCTTAGATGCTTTGGAGTCATTTCTACCTACCGCAGCTACATGGCCACATTGAACGAATGATACCACCGCCGCCACAACAACCAATCATAAAGATGTCCAATACAGCAGACTCACAAATCAACACAGAGCATCGAATGCATGCTTACTAAATCCAAATGTACGATCATTGTACATAGTACCATCCATCGCCATCGCCGCCGATAATGATGATGATCACCATTGTCATCATCATCATTCATTCGTCCATATGTCTTAGAACTTACATAATAGATGTTTGCCACAGACTGGTAGTGCACAGACTGATCTTGTGATGATGACTGCTGAATGACTGACTGACTTTGGGGAGGCATTGGAACACTGAGGGCGCTTCAGCGATCACCGACCACCACAAAAAGAACAGAGAATGGCCTAAGATGAGTTCTTATTTTTCAGCACAGCTGAAATTTTTGGCGAAGTTCTTTTAGTTATTTTTTTTCTTGAGATTTTTGTTGCCTTTGCTGTGCTCATACATACATACATACATAATCGTACAGAACGTATATGTGGAGGGAGTACCCCAACCAGTTTTATCTCTGATAAGATTCAGCTGACTGCACCTCTCTCTGTGGCATTAAGATTCATTGATGCACGTGCACTGGAAGAAAAAAACTGGGGAAAAAATTTACTTATGTTAACCAACATCTACAACTCGTTGTATCCTTTTATAAACTTACTGGAGATAAGTAATGAGTGAATCATTTAGATATTTTAAATCATCCACCATAAGATGGGGGGAGTATATTAATTTTGTCACTCCGTTTGTAACACCTCAAAATATTGATCAGCTATCCCATAAAGTATATACATATATAAGTATCCTTAATCATCATAAAATTCTAAGAGTTTGCCATGTCCATCCATCTGTCTGTCTGTTGTAATCACACTACAATCTACAATAATTGAGCTAGATGACTGACTCTTGATACAGATACTTCTTATAGCTGCAGGTAACTTGGTATTGAAAATGGGCATTATCTGTCCACTTTTTTATATAGCCACCATATATAGCATTTCCCGATATTACTTTTTAACGCCATAGAGATCATTAATTTCAACTGATCGGGCTGAACATTTTTAACTTGGGTTTATTTGAACCCGAAATCCTCCACAAGAACAATGGTTGTCATAGGTCCATGTTTTGATATAGCCGCTATAGAAAGGTCCCTCCAGATTTGACTTCTTAACGATTCGGTTTGGCCGAACATAACGCCGCATTTTCGTGCTAAATTTCAAGTTAAACACTTGAAATAAAATTGGATTCGGAATCTTTATAATGACCTAAAATAACTGGATCTGATATTTTCTTCCTAGCGATAAAAAACTTTTAAGGTTTTATTTCACATTTAAGTTTGAAGTTGATATTAGTCAAGAAGTAGCCGCATTGTTCTATATATGTTCCTTATAAATCTCTAGGTAGCATGTGGCCGTAACAAGATTATTCCAATGTACTTGATCTTCTACACGATGTATCACTTCATTTCACTGTAGCCGTAGATGCGCTGTAGTATGGCGTCTCCAATCCGCCGGCTTTAGTTTGGTCATGTTAGGAGTGGCAGCCTGTATTACAGACTCACTTAGATATGTTTTCCCTAGCACCTCCCCTTAAACATATTTGATTGCTTTCAAAAGCTCAAAAGTGGCGAATTTTAATATCGGACAGCTTAGCTAACTCCCCAAAGAAATTAGAGCATAGGGTGGCATGCTACCTTGAATAGAGAGCGGGCACAGACACTGAAGGTGTCTAGGTTGAAGGTAGCTAGAGGCATACATACGTATGGGAATTTCCCTGGCACTTAGAATATAGTTCCTAGCTTTGCAATTTCATTTCTATATTCAAGAAGGCAGCTAAGGTGTATTGTTTATGTTCTATGGATCACTTGATGGACCTAACGACATCATGTAAGGCTGTGTCAGTCGAGCGTTCCTTTAAACCAGCCTAGGTATCTTGGCTGGTGGAAATGTTGTTGCAACTATACATCTTTTCTCGAATATGTGCATATGTAGGTCTGAAATCCTTTGCGTTTTCGTGACTAAGTTTTCCTGACAACCAACTCAGTGCTATGTAGTTGAGGGATAGGTAGAGTTTAAATACGTGAACTAGCCATAGGTTGATTATGCTCTCCGCCCTTCGAAGCATTTTTGGTATAATGCTATCTGGCCCAGGAGATTTGTAAGGTGAGAAGCTGTTTATGGCCTAGGTACGTTAGGTTGAAAGGGACGCCCGTCAGTTGAAATATACAACTGATTAGTTCACTCGAGGCCGACGGTTCGCTCCATTGTGCCTGCCATAAGTAGAAGTGAAGGAGAAAAGATCAGAGAAAGGTAGTGGTAGAGAAGATAAGCGAAGAAGAGAGGGTTTTGTAGCGCAGTGTCATCAGCTGATCTTTGTGGATTTTTTGGATCAGAGACATTTCTTAATGAATTTGACGAGGGGTTTGACTGGAGCATCTGCAGTCCTTTACATGAGCATAGCAAGTGCTGTACTAACTCCTCCTACTCCTCATCTAAGCAGATTCTACAGAAGACTTCGTAAGGAAGCCGGCGACTTAAAAGGTTTAAAGCTTTGTATAGCCCCAATATTTCTAGATTCGGTTGCAATCTCGCTGACAACCTCAATGTTATACGAGTAAATTTAATTAAAAACAAGTAAGAAAGTTTCACCCTCACTTTGTGAGTAATGTAATATAGAATATTAAACGAATTATTCCGTCCATTTGTGTGGGAGGTAGATACATACTTTAAATACATTGCACTGTGTCGAATTATAAGCGTTTATGTGCACCGGTATATTAACGTTATAAAATATTAAATTTTGGTATAATTTGGCCATTTTGTGTAGGAGGACCAAAAATGGGCGTGGTGATAACGCCCAGTTTTTACAGGGCCATACGCACTTCAAAAGCGTTACACTGTCCAAAATGTTGTTGCATTTTCGTGCATTTGTACTCACACTGTAAGCTCTTAACTTTTTGTGCAAAATGGTACTTTTGTGTGGGAGGTACAAAAAGGGGCGTGGCAATAAAGTCAATTTTTCACAGGGCTATAGACACTATAAAAGCATTACAGTGTACAAAATTTCAAGTATTTTTATACACTGGTATTAATGTTATAAGCGGTTAACTTTTGGTGCGAAATGGTACCTTTGTGTGGGAGGTACCAAAAGTAGCGTGGCAACTTCACCCATTTTTCTCGAGTTGATTGCGACTAAATTTTAACCTTTTGTGGGGGAGGTACTAGAAGAAGTGGACCAATATGGCCCATCTTCTAACTTAGCCGGAGATAGAAAAAAATATTACCATGTACCAAATTTGAAGTCAATTGGTTACTCCTTTCGAGAGTTATCGTGCGCACCAGCCAGCAGACAGACAGACGGACGGACATTGCTCATTCGGCTTAAAATGGCCCAAAACGGATTTTCGCCGAACATACTTGGGGTCTTAGGTCACTCCTTCGATGTTTTACAATTTTTTTCGTAGCAAATGATATACAGGGTGGCTGATATGTATTGCAACCAACTTCAGGTTTCTATCATTTCTAAACCGCTAGTCTGATAGTTGACAGATTTATTTCAGTGATAGTTCATTTTATTGTTTACATGCTTACAAAAGCATTTTGATCTATTGCATTCAGAAAAAAGTTATTCGTGATGGAATTCAGGCGTGATAGTGTGATTGCTTTGTATTTGGGTGGAAAAGCACAAGTGGCTATCTTTAGAGCCCTCCAGCATTTAATAGTTAATAAATTTTTTGTTTCTCGTACCATTGCTCGTTACCGTGATACTGGCAGTGTTGCATCGCGTCCAAAAAGTGGACGAAAAAAACCGTAACAACACCAGAAATGATCCGAAAAGTGAAGGCCAGATTTGATCGAAATCCACGCCGCAGTGGTAGAAAAATTGCTCGTGAGCTGAACATATCGCGAGAACGGGTACAACACATATTAAAAAATGAGCTTGGAGTAAAGCCATTGAAGTTCCAAAAAGTGCAAGAGCTCACCGATGCCCAAAAAAAAGTTAGACTGGAAAGAGCCAAGGATTTGCATTACATATCAGCCACCCTGTATACCCTCGTCACACCATAGTGAGGGTAAAACAAGTAAAAAGTTCAGTCGCGTAAACCGACTTATGAATCCCCTCACCTTGAGTCCCAAAAAATATTAGTAAATTTATTAATTTTTTTGTTTTAATTAAATTATTAGCAATTTAAATTGCATTTAATAACTTTAAAGTATGTACTGGTATTAAAGATAAAAGCTGTTTACTTTTGGTACAAAATGGAACATTTGTGTGGGAGGTACCAAAAGGGGCGTCCCAATAACGGTCACTTTTTCCTGGACTCTAGGTACTATAAAAGCATTACACTGTACAAAATTTCAAGTATTTCTATGCACTGGTATTAAAGTTATATGCTGGTTACTTTTGGTACAAAATGGTCCATTTGTGTGGGAGGTACCAAAAGGGGCGTGCCAATAACGTCCATTTTTCTCTGGACTCTAGGTACTATAAAAGCATTACGCTGTACAAAATTTCAAGTATGCACTGGTATTAAAGTTATATGCCGGTAACTTTTGGTACAAATGGTCCATTTGTATGGGAGGTACCACAAGTAGCGTGGCCATAATGCCCATTTTTTCACTGTATTTTAGGTACTATTAAACCATTACACTGTACAAAATTTCAACTCTTATATGCACTGGTAATAAAGGTATAAATAAGCTTTTATCTTTTGGTTCAAAATTGTCCATTTGTGTGGGAGGTACCGAAAGGGGCGTGGCAACTTCGCCTATTTTTCTTGAGGTAATAGTGACTACTAAACTAATACTATGTGTAGAATTTCAGAGGATTCACATAAGTTGTATAGAAGTTATTCAATAATCAATATTTCACTAAATGTTAACCCTTTGTGGGAGAGGTACTAGAAGGAGTAGACCTATATGGCCCATCTTCGAACTTAGCCGGAGATAGAAGAAAATATTGCTACATACCAAATTTGAAGTCAATCGGTTACTCCTTTCGAGAGTTATCGTGCGCACCAGCCAGCAGACAGACGGACGGACATTGCTCATTCCACTTAAAATGACCCAAAACGATTATCCGCCAAACATGCTTAGGGTCTTGGGTCACTCCTTCGATGTGTTACACTTTTGGCTCGTAGCAAATGATATATACTCTCCTCTCTAAGGTGTGGGGATAATTAGGACGGGTTGCATGGAGTCCTAGAAATTTTGAAAACAAAAACTTTGTGAGAAATCCTGCTCTAGAGGTCTTGCTCTGAAAATATCACAGTAGTTATTCTAATGGCAGCCTCGTCCGAATTTATGCTTCCTGAAAATCACCGTATTGACCCGCTATCCTTTCTTCGTTAATAGTGCATTATTTGCGGTGTACTAAAGCATATGTCGCTGTAAGAAGACCTTCAGCCACAAAAAATCGTATCAATAATTTGTACAAACATTCGAAAAAAAAGCTCCAAGATAGAGGCAGTAATGTCACACGCCCATCTTTGTAATTTTTTTTTGCAGGGCACTCGATATGCTCATCGATATGACGCCATAGACCAACCTCTCTACCCATAAGTATCATCAGCGTCACCACAACACTGCAGTGCACAGTATTGGAGCAGCAACAGCCGGCTGCCACCACCACCGCAAGCAAGCATGTTAACTGACCTCTAACAAAGTGTAAAGCTACTCTTCCTACGGGATTGGCAGAGACTGGCAAAGGAGCCCTAAAACCTGCAATGGACGTGTGGATCTCCTGAAAGAAAAGGGTAAGCCAAAAAGAATCTTTTCTTCTCTTTTACTTTTGTTGTGTTGTGTGTTTTTTTTATTTTGTTGTTAGCCGCGTGCGCCAAGATTTCCATTTGAAGTTGGGCGATTACACATTTTTGTTGATCATAAGTTCGAGTTAAGCGGACGGGATCATTTCGGCCAGAGCGCATGCCTAACCAAATGAACCTTGCGAGGCTCAACTCACAAAAATCCTTCACATATGTGTGAGTATGCCCAGGTTTTTGTTGGCCGATTTCAGTTTTTGCAACAAAGTTCAATCGATCGTCTGTATGACGGGCGGACGGACGGACTGGCCCGCTAAGCCACAAGGCTTTTTCCCCGTTCCAGCCAAATGCGATTGCGCGCGCTCGCTCCCTCTCTCCTTTTTATGATAAACAAATTCAAAGTTTGTTCTTGGTTCGTTCGTTTTTGGCCATTTCCCCCTCTCATAGTACTCGTATTTACCTAAACGAACAAACAAACAAACAAATTGTCTTAATGCTTCCACCTCTTCTGTGATCTCTCTGAGCTGCATGAATTCGTATTTAGTCTTAGCCTCAGCCGTTGCGGGAACCCATAGCATGAGGTATTTGTTGTGTTGTGCCTTAGTTATGGCTAAAATCTTGGCAAAGTGGCGGCGGCGGCTGATTTTTTTCTTATCTGATTAAGCTTAATTATGATTGTATGGTTATTTTTTTCTGTTGGGTTTTTGGGAATACCTTCTTTTTGAGATTAGCTGCGAGTACTGTTAACTGATTTTAGAGGATTGGTGGTATTTTGAACCCAATGTGTCCGTTGGGTTAGGAAGCAGAATATTTCCAAAAAGAGTTAAGAGTTTGTTTTGGTTTTGAACAGAAATTGATTTTTTTAGTTCGTTGAAAGGAATCGTATGAAAAACTGTTTTACTCTACAGATGGAGTTGTACATATGAATTGCTACGAATCCAAAATGTGACACATGGATAGTGACCTTAAACCAAATGACCATGTGGGTCCGTAGCAAATGCTGCTATGATTTAGCCATGCCCTTTCGTTGCCACTGCATTCCGTAAGATATCTTAAATGTCGCAGAAATATTTCTAATGGTGATATCGTTTCTGAAAAATAATGTCACCACATCATGTTGCGACATTTTAAAAAATCCCCTGCACCCTCTGCTAATTTCGCATTTTGTATGCGAACAATCGAACAAAAATCGTGCGGTGAGTAAAAACCATACATTATGGCGCAACCATTTGGTAGTGCATATAGAATGTACGCTTTCATTTAGGTTTGGTTCTGAAGTCTGCTTTTTGACGGTGCAACTCTCCACGCCGAGGACTGGGCTGAGTGTGGAAAATGCTATATTTTCGCATTTGCGGAGTGTAATAATTTTACAAAGGAAATCATAACCCGTTCATACGGCAGCACCATTTTTACAAATGAACCTAAAAATGCGGTTTCAGTGCAAAATGTAGAATAAATTTTACATTTTTTGCACAAACAGAATCACCATTAGTGTCTAGTAGGGATGTCGATCGGGAAATCCCGGGATTTGCTAACGAAAATAATACTTGTTTTAAATCCTATCGAGTACGATAGCAGATGCTGCGCTGTCATTTATGTTGAGGGAGATATCTGCTATTAAATCCATATTATCCGATGGAATATACATACTCGTATATGTCTCTTCGTAAAATAATGCATGTGCCTAGGACAATACTTATATACTGGAGTCTTCTAAATTAGAATCCAAATCCAAAAACTGGCTTGGATAATGATTTTGATATTATTTAGATAGATATTAGATAATCTGCTAATATTGAGTCTAACGATTCATATTGAGTCTAACGATTTTACTCAGCTGAGGAATTAGAAACTTGCGGAAATATATCCATAGCAAAAAAGCTAAACGATGCTATAGATAAGTACAAAAATCCTATCAAGGCAATGAAAAGGTCGATGATGATAAATACATGTAGTTTCAATGTTTTTTGCGAAGAAAAGATTAAATTTAAAGCGTGTAAAAAAATCCCGAAAAACCGCGGGATTATGAATAATCCGCGGATACCTAAAAATCCCGGAATCATTATTTTCTCATTCCCGAATCCCAAGATTTGTGAAACTCAGTCCCGATCGACATCCCTAGTGTCTAGTGATTTCTTACAGCCTGTTTCTGTAACTTAAAAATTTGCTTTCGTTCGCCTGCCAGACGACAAACAGCTGATTTGGGTTTCACTAACTACCATCACAACGAGAAGTCGTACGATAATGAACTCGTACGAAAACGTAATCATTTCAGTGCAAATTTTGGTTTCTCTCTCTTTGTTGTCATCTCGGCGAACACAAATGTCAGATCGAGTCACATTATTTTATTTGTCGACTGATAGGAACAATGACAAAATAAACATTATTAAAAGCAAAAAAATAAGTAGATATTAATATAATTATAGTAAAAACAATTAAATAATAATAAAATTGTGTACATATTTTAGCGTAAAGAAGTCAGTATTGGTTGCTCGCTAAGATGGAAAAAAATTAGCAGTGCACAATGAGACAGACGTGAGAGAGAGAGAAAGAAATGAGAGTCTTGGTGCAGCTCAGCTGACCACCCAGGGTTGCTTTTTGGCCACCGCTAGTGTAAATAGTACAGAGATGTATTTGCTAAGGTCGACCATAGAAAATTTTGTGCTTTTTTAGACCGGAAGTTGTGAACTTATTGATCTGGCAATTACATTATTTTCCAGTTGGTAAATTGCTAACGTCATTGACGTAAGGCCACGAACGAACTATAGAACGTTAGAGAAACCAAATTCCTGACGAAAGTGAGTGACTGGCTTTCGTTCGCAGAGACTTTCGTTAGAAATACAGAAACAGGCCGTTAAACAAAGTTAATTTATATTCTAATACAGGGTGGCGTATGAATATTGCTACATTAAGAAACTCAAATGGAATTCAGTTTTCTTTTATTCATGTTAAAGCTCATTAAATTTAATTACATATAGCTTAATTAGTTTTAAAATTAATGAAATTTAAATGCGCCCCTGCTCGTTGATGCATTTGCGGCATCTTACCAAAAAGTTGTTCATTACTGCTTCGAGAGTTGAGACGGGAATAGCCGCAATTGCTTCTCGAATGGATTGCTTTAGTTCATTAAAATTTGTTGGTTTTGCTTTGTAGACTTCCTGTTTGCAATAACCCCACAAGAAAAAGTCAGGTGCAGTAAGGTCAGGCGACCTGGGGGGCCAAAGGAATGTGGAGTTTCTGGATATCAGCTTATTGGGAAATTTTCGCCGCAATTCTGTCATAACAGGCCGGGCTATGTGAGGAGTTGCACCATCTTGCTGAAACCACACAGAGTTGAAAGAAATCGGCGTAATTCTGGATAGAAAAACTCTCTCAACATGCTCAAGTAACGGCCTCCAGTAACTGTAACCGTGTGACCGTTTTCTTCGAAGAAGTAGGGTCCGACAATGCAGCGTGATGAAACTGCACACCACACTGTGACATGAAGTAGATGCAGTTCCGTCTCATGGAGTATCTGTGGGTTGGAAGTACTCCATATTCGACAATTTTGTTTGTTTATGTTGCCGTTTAAATCGAAATGGGCCTCGTCAGACAGGAAAAGACAGTTCAACATGTTTTCGTCCTCTTCCACCATTTGAAGCATCTTCTGGCAAAATTCCAAGCGAATCGGGAAGTCTGCTGAGTTCACTTTGTTGGCCATTTGAATTTTATATGGGAATAACTCCAAATCTTTGTGCATAATTGACTGTAATGACTGTCTGTATATACCCATTTGAGCAGATAAGGTTCTTGTCGAAACTCTTCGACTGTTTTGTATGGCATCAGCTACAGCAGCGACTGTTTCCTCCGTCCGAACTGAAGGGTTTCGATGGTAAGGTCTCCTGCTGACTGTCCCATGGTCGGAAAAATTGTTAACAAGTATCTTTATGGTCCATCTGCTCGGAGGATTGCCGCCAAACGTGCTCCTATACTCTCTTTGAACCGAAACTACGGACTTCAGTGCGTAATAGCGGCGGACAATCCAAATTCTTGTTTCAGTGTCCCAGTTATCCATTTTTGTTAAATCTAAAAATCAATCTGCAAAATAAAATTATCCAGATTCATTAAATAGAAAAAAAGGTATAACATTTTTTTTGGTAGCAGCTTTCATCAGCCACCCTGTATTATGGTCCAGGGGAAAGCCGGGTTACTAAGACCATATGGCTAGGTTTTGTAGCGACAGACCAGAGCCTCTGGTGGGAATCGAAACCACGACCATCAAACACATAGGAGAGTACCCTACCAACTAAAGACATTTGAACAAGAAAGACGTGAAATTTCTATCTTTTGTCTCTCTTAGGCAGAAATGCCATCGAAGACTGTCAATAGGGCGCTTTGCATTCATTCTTTTTTACATTATTGTTTTTGTAGATCTTTTAAAAATCAATACGTTCTTGCAGATCTACAAAAAAAATTATATGAACAAGTCAGCTATATGCTCGAAATAGGCTGAATGCAAAGCGTTTTCTGGTTTAGAGAGACAAAAGAGAGAAATTTCACGTCTTTCTTGTTTAAATGTCTTTGTACCAACTCACGCTACCAATGAAATAAATAAAAATATTTCACACAATTTGAAAAAACTAGTTAAAAATCATGTTTTTGTGATTTATTATATATACACGCTGAAAAAATATCGATTCTGTAGTATATTGTCCCAAACATATTCGGCTTGAAATATATATATGTTTGGGGTACACTCTAAACATATAATATTGGGTGCACACAAAAAGTATATATTTGGGAAAATGTTATTCTAAAGAAATCTTTTTTTACATCCCAATATGTTTTTATTTGGGACTATTATTTCGAAACAAACGTTTATTTGCACTTAAGAATTCAGAAAATACGTTAAGTGTTAAATTTATAACTAAAAAGTTATTTTTTTAGAAATTTTTAATGTTCTTAAAAACAATAAATAATAATAATTGAAATCGTATAATATGGGATCAAAATAAATTAATTGGAGGATTGACAAGAAATGTGACTTTGAATACTAACTCAGAAATGATTGATTTAAAACATAAGTTTATGCTGCATATGGTATGGTACAATGGTGGTACAATTCGAAACTAAGGAAATTATAACTGAAATTCGAAAATGTCAGCAAAAGTTTTGGTAATCTTTTTAAATAAAATATATTTGGAAAAATTCCTAAATAATAATTTTATTTATATTTAAACACATACTTTCTTTGAGAAATTTAGTTTGCAAATATAATTTGTTGTAATATATTAATATATGCGTTCCAAATATATTTTATTGATTTTCAAATAAAATTTATTTGCTAAGAAATGTATAATATTTAAAAATTTATGTTCCAAATATATTTTCTTTCGATTCAAACATATCAAAAAAGGCGATTTTGCCCAAATATAGTTTATTTAAAAAAAAAATTTTCAAAACTTTGCTGAATTTTTCGAATTTTAGTTTTAATTTTTTCCATGTTTTCGAATTATGCTTTCCTATTAAAAATGGCATACTTAGCATTAACTTCTATTTGAAACCACTTATTTTTATTTTCTAACTATTCCCAGTCATTATTTTCAATTATAAAGAAATTTTACTAACATTAAAAATTTCTAAAAATTACCTTTCAATTGCTGAAAACTTAAAACAATTAAAGAATAGATATATATTCACGCAAATAGATCTTTGTTTGGGAAATAACATATGCAAATAAAAAAAATTAGGATGTAAACATAGTTTTGTCTAGAACAACATCCTCCCAAACATATATTATTTGTATGTGTTAAATGTTATATATTTGGAGTGCACCCTAAAAATATATATGTTTCAAGCAGAATATGTTTGGGACAATATACTACAGAGGCGATTTTTTTTCAGCGTGTATATCCCGATTTTACATATAAGGCTACAGAATCTGCATTTCTGAACATAACTTCTTGAACCAAAAACGTTACTTGGAAAATTTTAAGAATATCGGTGGACTATACTTATATACCGGTCTAACGGTGCTATTCTCGAATTCATAACAATAATTATTCATTGGAATTTTAAATACCTGTTCTCGAATTCCTGTGACAAAGTGAAAGCTTTATAATTTAGAAAATGTTGGCATTGCCAAAAATAATGAATAATAAGATATGTCATCCCGGAGCGAGTAAGTTGTCAGTTACGAACGAATAGAAATTTCAACGAGTAGGACTTCAAAGAGTGAGTTTTTCCGCGGATTTCGGACCGATTTTCCCGAATTTTTTGTAACTGTCACAATTAAAATATTCATATTAATTGATTAGTGCAAAGAAAGTTCAAACTATGTTCGCGGAAAAGTGTTTTTTCGCGTGTGACATTTCATTTATATTCGTTCGTAACTGATAGATTTTGACGTTTCTGGCTGACGGAACATCTGTATAATTTAAGGTCTGTGGGCATTGCTGCCCAATGAAAAAAATACATTATTAAAAGCTTTTGTGTATGAAGAAATCTACTGGAATTCAAAATTTTCCAATATGTCATGATTTTTTCATTATGACATACAAAAAAAATTAAAAAAAAAATTGAAAATGAAAAATCACCCCCGAATGTTTTCAGGCAAAAAATATGCAATAGCATGAAATAAGTACATGTTGGATGAATTGTGGTCTTTCTGGACCCATGCTCAATTAATCCCCATCATGTATGTATATCCCCACATTGTATAATAATGTTTCTTTAAAGGAAGAAAATCACAGCGCAGGGCCAGGTAAATTGTCTGAGATGCAAATATCCCACATCCAGACTGCGTAACTGACAACTTACTCGCTCCGGGATGACATATCTTATTATTCATTATTTTTGGGTATAATTCAGTCAGTTTGCTACAAAAATAATGAATAATAAGATATGTCATCCCGGAGCGAGTAAGTTGTCAGTTACGAACGAATAGATATTTCAACGAGTAGGACTTCAAAGAGTGAGTTTTTCCGCGGATTTCGGACCGATTTTCCCGAATTTTTTGTAACTGTCACAATTAAAATATTAATATTAATTGATTAGTGCAATTTAAATTGTTAACTTTTGGTGTAAAATGGTCCATTTGTGTGGGAGGTACCAAAAGGGGCGTAGCAATAACGTCCACTTTTCTCTAGACTCTAGGTACTATAAAAGCATTGAACTGTACGAAATTTCAAGTATTTGTATGCACTGGTATTAAAGTTAAAAGCTGTTAACTTTTGGTACAAAAAGGTACATTTGTGTGGGAGGTACCAAAAGGGGCGTGCCAAGAGCGCCCATTATTCTCTGGACTCTAGGAACTAGAAAAGCATTACACTGTACACAATTTCAAGTATTTGTATGCACTGTGTGGGGGGTACCAAAAGGGACGTAGCAATAATGGCCACTTTTCTCTAGACTCTAGGTACTATAAAAGCATTAAACTGTACGAAATTTCAAGTATTTGTATGCACTGGTATTAAAGTTAAAAGCTGTTAACTTTTGGTACAAAAAGGTACATTTGTGTGGGAGGTACCAAAAGGGGCGTGCCAAGAGCGCCCACTTTTCTCTAGACTCTAGGAACTAGAAAAGCATTACACTGTACAAAATTTCAAGTATTTGTATGGGGGCGTAGCAATAACGGCCACTTTCTCTAGACTCTAGGTACTATAAAAGCATTGCACTGTACGAAATTTCAAGTATTTGTATGCTCTGGTATTAAAGTTAAAAACTGTTAACTTTTGGTAGAAAAAGGTACATTTGTGTGGGAGGTACCAAAAGAGGGGTGCCAATAACCCCCATTTTTCTCTGGACTCTAGTTGCTATAGAAAACATTACGCTGTACAAATTTTCAAGTATTTGTATGCACTCGTAATAAAGTTATAAGCTATTAACTTTTGGTTCAAAATTGTCCGTTTATGTGGGAGGTACCAAAAGGGTCGTGGCAACTTCGCCCATTTTTCTCGAGGTAATAGTGACTAATAAACTAATATTATTGGTAGAATTTCAGAGGATTCAAATAAATAGTATAGAAGTTGTTAAATAATCAATATTTCACTAAATATTAAACCTTTGTGGGGGAGGTACTAGAAGGGGTGGACCAATATGGCCCATCTTCGAACTTAGCCGGAGATAGAAGAAAATATTACCACATACCAAATTTGAAGTCAATCGGTTACTCCTTTCGAGAGTTATCGTGCGCACCAGCCAGCAGACAGACGGATGGACATTGCTCATTCGACTTAAAATGTCCCAAAACGGATATCCGCCGAACATACTTAGGGTCTTAGGTCACTCCTTCAAGGTGTTACACTTTGGGCTCGTAGCAAATGATATATACCCTCCTCTCTAAGGTGAGGGGATAGAAAGTATAATTAACCAATTATTAAAATAAAAACCAAATGAGAAATATTTAGTCGAATGAATCGATTAACGTTCGTTTGTCTAAATCGACTGGTCCAGTAAAAAGGGTCACAAGTCAAGGTTTGAACTCAGACTTACGACATATGTTCTCTGTTTCAGAAAAAATGCAAATGTTATCGAAATTTTTTAATTTAAAAAAACCCGATCTTTTAAAAACGAAAATAACAAAAATTGGACACGATACGTCACTTTATAATTACGAGTATGTACCAAAATTCACAAAGTAATTTTTTCTAAAGCTTGCCTTGATTGATATGTATTTCAAAATACAAACATTGTAAATATAGTAAAAATCAATCAAATACCCTGATTAGAAAATCAAAGGTATCCCTGATGTTTCAAAGTGTCATTTCTAAAGGACCCTATGAAAATAAGTATCTATGATTTTTCAATGTTGCCTTTCTAAAGGACCCTATACAAATGACATTGACATGACTCAGTGACAAAAGAACGATTTTTGTCCCACTTCGTATTAAAATGTTCAACTTAAGTATGGTTATTTTTAATAGTTACCACAAATTACTTATACGCCACACAGAGATGACTAACGAAAAGAAGAATTTTACGCAAAAAAATTAATAAAAATAAGAAGTTAAACCTAAAGATTAATACATGAGCTAATTTAAATGACCCAATCTTAATGAAAACCCAGTAAGAAAGGGCTAAAGACGGTCGGGCCGACTATATAATGCCATAATATACCATACACCACCTACACGAAGTCACAATCAGTGATGCCATCTTTTCCCGAAGCAAAAGCGTAGTGAAAATTTGAAAAAGCATAAAAAGGCGTAAATTCCAGACAAAAAAGCGCAAACTATAATATTGCTTTAGTCGGGAGGGGACGACAACATTATATCCGCCCCATCAGAGCAGAATAAAAAGAAATATGTTTTCCAATTTTATCAAAGTTGTTTTCATAATGAGAATAATATTTTTATTTATGGCACTTAGATTTAGACCTAAATATGAAACTATTTTCAATATATATGTATACATATATTATATTTCAAGAAGCTGTTATCAGTTAAAAATTACAAAGATGTGTTGAGAAATGCGGATTTTAAAGCGTCTACATTCAACATTGGGAAATATAAGTTATGGATTATATATATCTAAATCTGAACCAATTTTCTTTAAATTAGATAGTGTCCATTTCTGGTTGAAGGAACCGTTATATACCAAATTGTATGTAGATATGATGAGAAACGGGTATTCTATGGCGCGCGTAAGCCCAAAATTGGTATATCAGTATACGAGTATATGACAGATATATGTAAACCTGCAACAAATTTCATAAAATTCGCCAGAGTTTATTATTGACTCCAAACAACTTTTCAATGCCAAATTTCGTAAAGATTTGATGCAAAATGTGGCGTATAAGATGGCCAATCTTGATGTACATTCTAGATTTGTTCTGACAAATGTACGAAAAGCGTCGAAAGCACTAACGAAAAATGTGAAAAGCGTACAGTTAGTGCTTTTTTTCATTTCTAACTGAACACTTTTCGCGTATTGATTGGTCTGAAAAGCACTAAATCTGATGCGAAAAGCACTAAGTTGGCATCCCAGGTCATAATACCCCACTCTTTATTAAATTCTGCGTATGCAGGTTTCCTTGGAATTGGAAGTTGGCTGGTCGAGCTCGGTCTTCTGACTGCAACGATATGAAGTTCGGGATACTACTCTTTAAATTTACGCAAAAAAAAAATCCACCGTCTTTCACCGTTCGCAGAACAAACTTAAAAAAATTCTGAAAAAGGACTATGCATTTTATGAGAAAAACTCGATTTTAATTGTATGGGCGGTGGGCAGGGGTCGTAAATACTTGATCGATTATGATGTACTATACCTTGTTTTGAAGGTACTGTTAATTAATTTCAAAAAATAAAAGCTGTCTTATAGCATCCCATAATAATTTTTAAAGTTTATAAGATTTTAATCTGTTAGTTTTGATTTCAAAAATGATAAATTTTTACAATATTACAATAAATTAACTACAACGTTTATGCAGCAATTTTTTTTTCAAAATTGCCTCATTTTTTTCATGGTGGCTCAAGCTTTACAATAAAATTATGAAAGCAAACTTTCTATTACAAATATATTTAGGAATTATAAAAAAATATAAAAATATATTTAATATTTACGCCATATTTTGATACATATATTCGAATCAGTTCAACAGATGAAAAAATATTATTAGAAAAAGTTAAAGGCCATACAATTTCCAATTTTTTAAAACTATCCTGAAACAATTGGTGACCATTGTTCGCGAGTTGTGCTCAAATATGTGGTGTAACCTCTCCATTTATGCATATAGCGTTATATAACGAGAACTAGAGCTAATTCAATGAAACTAATTTATAGCCTGAGATCTGTATTATCCTATATACCCAAATCGACCGCAAAATCTTATGCCGCAAACAAATTTTGCCCTCTTTTATATACATTTACAAGAATGTTCATAGTTTTTTCCGAATGTGATTTAATACAAAATCTTAAAAAACAAGATCCCATAATTTCACCACTTCCAAAATCGCACAGTCGCACACTGGGGTATTTGGTATCAAAACTGTGGATTAATTCAGACAAGCCTGCCACTTAGTATTTTTTAATTTGATTAAAATACTTTACAATGTATTAGATAAAAAAAAAACTGTTACATTAAAAATTTTAGTTACAAAATTTTAATATATGGGTCATTTCATGTCAAGTGGGTGAACTTTTGAAACCGATGTCTTCTGATCGGGATGAAAATTGCACCAAGTTTAATCCTACTGGATAGTAGTTACGAAACAAAATTTCAACGAGATCTTTTAAGGATTCTCCGAGTTGGAGGCTGTCCAATTTGGCATATAGGTCAAACGGCTCTTTTTTGCCATCCATATAACTAATTAATTTATATATTAATTTTTTTCAAAAACCATATTTATTATTTGTTATATTATTATATATTTTTTTGCTTAAATGAAAGCTTAGGTCTTTTCCTTTAAGAGCTTTTTGGTATATCAGTGGGATTGGGCTTGTTTATCTACCAAAAAAAGATAAACAGCTAAAAAAATTGAGGTTGAAACACATTTTTTATCATAACTCAAGAACCATTTATCCGAATTATTTGAGGAAAGCTTTGGAAAATCAAAAATTAAGTAGCCTTCAATTTCGTCGAATATAATTTTTTTATCCGCTTGGCTGTTTCGACGACATCTTCCAAGATATTGCGAAAAATCAAAAAAAAAATTTAATAAGTAATAATTTTTAATAAAATCTTCCTAACAGCATCAAAAAAGTTCAAAATTATTATATGTTTGTTATTTTGTGGTAAAGTGTGATCGGTCATGAATAAAACGAAACCATTCCGAAGAAAATTGATGAATACGTTTAAAATTCAGTAAAACAAATCAAGAAACAACACATAAAAAAATCAACAAACTGAGCATTTATGCCATATGTGTTGTTGAGCAAAAAGTGCAATAAATCGAAAAAGGCAAAACAGGGCAGCCTAAATTTTGACTGGGATTCTGTAAACTATCCCCAAAATTTAGAGTTTCATCTAACTTAGAAATTAACTATATGTCTATCTATTTTTTGATCAGGAATGATCGACCAAATGTGTCCACAATCGGGAGAATTGTGCGCAAATTTCAGCAAACCGGTTCGTTTGGTGCGGCTTATGGGCTGGCGACGTCATCGGGCCATACTTCTTCGAAATGAGGCCGGTCAGGCAGTTACTGTGAATGGTGTTCGCTATCGTGAGATGATAACGAACTTTTTATGGCCCGAATTGGAAGATATGGATATGAACAATATGTGGTTTCAACAGGACGGTGCCACTTGCCACACAGCTAACGAAACAATGGCTCTTTTGCGCAACAAATTCAATGGCCGTGTTATCTCACGTCGTGGCGATGTCAATTGGCCGCCAAGATCATGTGATTTGACATCGTTGGACTTCTGTCTTTGGGGTTATTTGAAAGAAAAGGTGTACGTCGATAAGCAAGCAACAATTCAAGAGCTAAAGGATGAGATAATTCGGCACATTAACGGCATAGAACCTCAATTATGCCTCAGCGTCATCTAAAATTTGGGCCATCGGATGGAGGTGTGCCGCCGAGTTCGCGGCGGCCATTTGGCCGATATTTTGTTCCATACATAATTGAACCATACCAATATTATCATACGAGTAATAAAAAGAAATGACAATAATTTCCTAAATAATTTGTGTTTTATTAAAAATCAACATCGACCCTTAAAATTTAACCACCCTTTATATATTCGAAATAGGCAAATCTGGTGGACTTAGGAATTTTAATTTCACTTAAAGTTTTTTTCACGAAAAACGCTTTTAAAAGGTTGTAAATATAAATTTTACACAGAGCGAACAGCGAATGAAATCCTAACTTCGAAGATACAATGCAGCTACACTACATATATAACCTAAAACGGTTATGTTTTCGGTTAACGGCGCAGAATTTTATCTGCTTTTAATCGGTACAAAAGAAACGTATGTTACTCACAAAAAAAAAATTGAATTATCCACAGTTTTGGTACCAAATACCACACCGTGACATTAAATAGGTCTAAGAACATGACATTAACATTTCAAAAAAATCAATTGGTGTAATCATTTTGGAAATCTAATCTAAAAGATTAAAATTATAAAAACTTCAAATATTATTATCGGGTGTTATAAGACAGCTTCTATATTTTTAGATGTACTATACCTTCTAAACAAGGTATAGTACATCAAGTATTTCAGGAGATACAAGCTATTGAATGAACAAACCTACTTTGAACTAGAGTTGTGTAGTTCGTGAACGAACTAGTTCAATTGAGCGGGTCACTATGCTGAACTGACCGAACTAGTTCACACAACTCGTTAATTTCAGCTCAGTAGTTCACTATGTTTTTTCTTCAACCATATCATTTCGTTTTCTCTTCTCTGCTGTTATGTGTTGTTTCCATTTGTATGTCATCATCAATGTATGATTCTACCTATACAAACGCCTTTGTATTAGTTTTTCCAACTCTTCCATTCATATTCCAATCAGATTCCTTTAATAGCGGCTTATTTGAACTGGTGATCTACTGAACGAAATGAACTGTTTAAGTAAAGTGAGCTAAAGAGCTGGTGTGCTAAAGTGAGCTGTTAAACTAAATGAACGAACTAGTTCACTCAATTGAACTGATCTAAAAAGAGCGATCATCTAAATGAACTATAGTGCCCAACTCTACTTTGAACATAAGTTTTGAACAAATTTTCTTTAATTTTTTTCTTGAAACACATATAAAATTATTTTCAGAAAAGTATACAATATACACAAACTTTCGAAGCAATCAAAGCTAGTGATGTCAAAAATCGTACCAGAACTTAATTCTGCGTCGCAGTCTTTGGACCCAAAAATAATAAATAATAAGATATGTCATCCCGGAGCGAGTAAGTTGTCAGTTACGAACGAATAGAAATTTCAACGAGTAGGTCTTCAAAGAGTGAGTTTTTCCGCGGATTTCGGACCGATTTTCCCGAATTTTTTGTAATTGTCACAATTAAAAAATTAATATCAGTCGATTAGTGCAAAAAAGTCCAAACTATGTTCGCGGAAACCTATTTTTTCGTGTGTGACATTTCATTGCTATTCGTTCGTAACTGATAGATTTTGACGTTTCGTCCGGACGGAACATCTGTATAATTTAAGGTCTGTGTTTGTACCCATTCCATAGAAGACAGTCTTCATCATCTTGCTTCTGTGGCCGACCGCGCATAAATATGTTTGTTTACTGGTGTTTTATTAAATTTTTTAATAATTATTTCATTTGTTATGTATCTCTCATTTTTTGTTTTGAGAGCTATATTCTTATGCAATAATTTAAGATTTTGGGGGTTATTTTATTTCGAATAATTTAGTTCTTAATTTGAAAGTTATTTTATTTGGAGGTTATTTAAAAAAAGAGATATGTGATAAATTTCTTAGCGATACGATCAATATTGCGACCTGTATTTTGAACAACCCATTCGTCCATGATACATTCAGGGGGGTAACTGGTTTTCTAGGTTAGCTATTGTTTTCGAGATATTGGGAAAAAAAATTTTCTAGGATCCTCTTTATTTCACTCTTTGTACTGAAACGTGTGTTCCAAAGCCTACCGCTTCAAATTCTTCCCTGAGATAACTAATCTTTCTAATATCCTAGCAAACTTTGAGGATAAATATTTCGAAAACAAGAGCTAACCTGAAAACAGTTAGCATCACAGGATTAAGCATGGTCAAAATAGTTTTACCCATATGGTGTCCTTACTGTTACATTTTACAATTATCCATTACGAGCACAGTGTTTTCTGATATATTATTGTTATACTAATACTTATAGATATTAAAATATTCCCAAATATTATAAAATGATAAAATAGTATGTATTCATATCCTCCTGTTCAATAGATCCCCAAACCAAATTCCATATATTTATATGAACGTCTGCACATGTTCGTATGCACATAACTACTCACACACAACAATCGTATATACCCCAGTATAGGTGTGCCCCAGCAATCTAAACCAAAAAAAAAAAGAATAACACAAACAATAATATGAATATTCATGATAAACCAATACCATCGAAACATTTGAGAATGTCCGTCGGAAGAGTGTGTATGTGTGTGATTATGGCTCCAACCAATTGGAGAAGTTTGTCTGTACGAGTGATCGGCTATATATGCAGACAAATACGCACACACACATTCACAGATGATAACAACAACCCGTTCTTCTTTACACACATCCATCCAGTTCCCCAGTGAAGAGTGAGGGAACTCGTTTCACACTCATTTCTTTGGGGCTGCACATTGAGTTGTTGTTCTTTTTTGTTGTTGTTGGTGGCTTGGTGGGGACAAAGGCATATCTACTAGTGTTGTTGTTCCTGTAATACACACACGACAGTGAGCAAAAGAGTTGGAACTTTATTGGTTACCCCGATTTATGACTAATGAAATGAGAAATGTGTCGGTTCTGTTTTTTTCTGTTTGGGGGAGATGAGCACAACAAGGTGAAAGAGAATGATGAGTGTGCGAGTGCGGAAGCGAGTGAGAGTGTAAATGAAAGATGCAATCAATATGCCGAGGTGCTGCTCATTAAAAATGCAATTTTATGTAAATTGGTATATCCCCCCATACATATGTATGTACACACATTTTCATATACCTACTATTAACGTCATTAGCATATGTATGTATTAAATTTAAGTACCCGTTGTTGTTGTAAACAAAATAATTAATTTGATGTCATTAATTAATGGCTTTAATTGTAATGCAAAATTGTTTCTCGGTAAATCTATTAACAGACAAACAAACATTCCTACATACATACATATCACATTTGTACGTAGTAGGTAGGTATGTTTAAATATACTCGTACATACTTATGCACATTTTTAAAGCGCCGAGATTTTGTTTTCGATCCATACCCATATGTGGCTTTGGTATGCCCCTTTAGTTGCATACGCATAGAATAACTGCTGGTCGTTGTTGTTGCTGCCATTTGGCTCTGATGTTGTTGAAAATATTGTAACAACGGATTTCCCTTTTAGAAAACTGAAAACGTACATATGAACAGGAAAAAGTTACTGGTACTGTCAGTCACGCTTTAATGATCACAAGAGGGGTTCCTAACTTTTAGTGATCTGTAAAGGTAAAGAGTTAACAACGAGAGAGTGGGAGAGAGCCATCGAAATATTGCAATAAAACACACACAGCTCAGAGCTAAGTACACCTGAGAGAATTTGAGTGGTGGAGGGATATAGCTGTTGAATTTTAATTGAGAGCTAAACGAATGTGTGGGAAAATGCCTCTGTTAGGGTTGCCAAATTCTGGGGGGAAGCCGGGCGACAAAGTGGGTGATAAATGCCAATAATTGTACAAGGTAGATAAAATATTGGCAATGAAAAGTGATATTTTTCAATGGGGACCTTTGTATTGTTGCACTGATTTCAATGCATTATTCTATCAAAAATTTTTTAAGCATTACGATTCGATGATTATTTAATTACTTTGATATTATGGCTTTCCAATGCTATTGTTCGAGTTGACTGATGTTATAAGAATTGATATCCGTTGAAGATGGGAAAATACACCCCCAGTATTTTTTTTATTAAGAACTACATGTCAAACATTTTCTGCTTAATATAATGTTTACTGCTTTTTGGGTATATTTTTGTACTTTTTGTGTTGTATTAGTCTAAATTTAAGACCCACATTCATATTCAATTTGGGGTTGATGATCGCTAAACAATATGTTCTGCAAAATCAGTACATAGTACCTAATTTCAGGACGGATCCACGACTCGGATGTTAATATAGACTATAACTAATCTCAAAATCAGTTATCGTCCCATGAATACTGATAATATTAGGAACTTATTTGCATTTCCGTTAGGACTGGATAGTAAAGGTGTGTTATTTTGGTATTCAAAGAAAAATGCCATTTTGTGATATAAATGATCGTATGTTTATTTCATAATAAAGAGGAAGGTATGCCGTTAATAATGAAAAACAACATCAGCCAAATGGCCACCACGACCACGCTTACAGGACCATATCCTTTTCATGAAATTTTCCATAACCAAATCGCAAAGTGGCTGCCCTATGTCCTCGATATCCTCACGAATTCTATCTTTGAGGTCTTGAATCGACGCTGGGCTGTTGGCGTAGACCTTATCTTTCACGTGGCCCCAAAGGAAGAAGTCGCAAGGTGTTAAATCACAAGATCTCGGTGGTCAATTGTGATCACCTCTTCGTGAGATAACACTGTCCGGAAACTTTTCCCGTAACATAGCAATGGTTTCGTTGCTTGTGTGGCACGTAGCACCGTCTTGTTGAAAGTAAACGTTGTCCAGATAAATACCATCCAACTCCGACCACAAAAAATCATTAATCATCTCTCGATAGCGCAATCCATTCACCGTAACTGTTGATCCAACCACATTTTCCAAAAAGTAAGGTCCAATGACCCCGCCGGACCATAAACCGCACCAAACAGTCACACGTTGAGGATGGAGAGGCTTCTCAATAATAACTCTTGGGTTTTCCGAGCCCCAGATGCGACAATTTTGCTTGTTGACGAGGTGGAAATGGGCCTCATCAGTCAAGATGATTTTTCGATGATTGTTGAATCGTGTATCGTTCCAAAAGCTCCAAAAGTGACAGCTACCGAAATACCGGGTGATTCAAAACAACACCTCTTGTTGGAAAACCCTGTATATTTTCAGCTGTCTGGGCTGAAATATGATTAACATTCTATCGTTCAAATGGCAACTCTGACACCAGGTACATTTTAGCGGTTATCAAAGAGAGCACGATAGAGCGAGAGAGTGCGCGCGCGAAATATTGTACTTGTTGCTTGCTGCCAAAGGGGGTTACGCGAGTGTAGTCTTTGTGGCCAACACTTGTGACTCTTGTTGCCACTTATGCGACGTACGTACGTATGAGAATGTATGGGGTTGATTCGTTTGGACGGTCGGTCGTTTGGTCGATCGATGCGACCTTAGCGTAGTTCAGTTGAGCCAAGCTAAGCTAACGAGAGACTCTTCTGTTATGCGATGACGGTGCGGTCGAACGGTCGTGTTTAGAACCTTAAGACGGGCGAGCGCTTAAATTCACAAAGAGTCACAAACCACCAAAAACAAAGCGGGGCTTTTCTCATATAAACTGCATGATATTTCGTTCATTTCGTACATTTTGGAATACGGAATATTCAAAGACAACAGTGCCTTTGCCACCACCACCACCACCAACACGAGGGACAGTGTGGAGTGGCAACAAAAACAACAAACTGTGTTTTTCTTAAGTCGAATCTCAAGACCGAAAAAAATAAAATAAAAAATTCAAAGTGTTGCGTTGTTTTTGTTTCGGTTTTTTTGTGTATTAGTGTTGTGTACTTTCCCAAGAGTATAGAGATACTCGTGTACTGGCCTAACTGACTTGGCTTGGCCTGGCCGGGTTTGAGCTGAGCTGGGCTTGATTGCTTTTGCTGCAACCATCAACCAACAACGGCAGCAGCAGCGACACCACCACCACCACCACTGCCGCCACTACCCAGCAAGAAGGCATGTAAATTGCAGAGCCCTTGATTTTAAGCACCAGATACGTTCATTAAGTCTGTGCAAGACGTTCCGCAATCTGAAAACGACGCGTTTCTTGAGAGTCGCGGTATATTGTGCCTGTCTTGTTTTTGTTATTTTATTCATCATCATCATCAACCATCTATCCGTCCATCCGTCCGCATCATCGTGTATTCAATCGATCGTTTGCCTCGGTTGCTCGCTCGCTCGTTCCGAAACTTGCTGACGACTCTCGACTTGCTCCTTCTTCATGTCTCGTCTCGTTTGGGTTTCGAGATGTGTGTGTGTGTCTGTCATCCCATGCCGTGCCACCCAAAATGTGATTTCGAAAATTCATCCAAATGGCAATAAAGTATTCAAATTAAAAGAAAATTAAAGATCAGATGAGATATTTTAACGCAAATTGCTAGCAAATTAAATTGCTGCGACAACAACACGAAAAAAAGTGAAGAATGTTTGCAAAATCTTGATAAATATATTTCGCAAAAAAGAAAGGAAAGAACGTGAACGTAGTGTTGGAAACATAAAAATGCGAAAAATAAAGTCTTCCTCAAAAATACCGATTTGTGAACAAAAAATTTGCAGAAAAAACGAAATGTACTAAAACATAAATAATGAAAGTGAAAAGTGTTAATTGTGAAAATTGTGTTCTAAATATTAAAATGTAAGATTCTGAAATAATTGAAAAGCTTCACAAATACGATGTCAGGCAATAACGAAAATCGATCACCGTTCAACAATGAAAAATTGAGAAATTGCCAAAAAATTGGCCAATATTTGTTATGGAAATATTCATATTATTTTTCCAGTTTAAAACACAGCAGAATTCAAAGTGAAGAAAATCTTTGAATGCTGGCTTTGAAACGGATGCTATTTTCTTAAAGTAACTAATTTAAGATACACCCCAAAAGCGAAAAAACTGAAGATGGACATTTTAGAAAAACTATTTTTTGTATTATTGCTTTTGAACCTGATCATTTGTTAGGTTAGATTGAAAGAAGGGACGATTTAATCTACATTGACAGCCGGTGGATTAGCGCGCTCCTTTTAATGACCTGTTTCTATATCTCATTAACTCAGCACTAAAAAAATTGGTTTAAAATTAAAGATTTGCGCCAAAGACGTCGTTAATCATAA
This sequence comes from Eudasyphora cyanicolor, assembly GCA_963930755.1. Classification (NCBI taxonomy): domain Eukaryota; kingdom Metazoa; phylum Arthropoda; class Insecta; order Diptera; family Muscidae; genus Eudasyphora; species Eudasyphora cyanicolor. The sequence continues at coordinate 172,623,903 of OZ005738.1, forward strand.
AAATAGTACACTTTGTACTTAAAATATAGATAATTTCATTAAAATTAAGTTAATGTTATTAATTTTAAGTACAAAACGTTCTTATTTCATAGTAAACATGCCATATTGTATTCCATTTGGAACTGGGATAATACAGTTCTCAACCTATAAGGTGGTTTCTTTGAATTGACTCTAGCTCTCGCGATAAACCGTTACATGTTCTGATTCACACAAGGCAATTTTTTCCAAGCAAGTGTCAAAGTATGTAGGAGAGGGAGGCAGGCGGAAAGAGGCCTCTACCTCTCTCTCACCTACAAACTTTGACAGTTGCTTGGAAAGAATTGGCTCGTGTGATCCAGGACTATGCGAAATTAGATAGGTTGAACCACATACTTCAGCATAACTTAAAAACCATTTATCCAAATTGGTTAAGGAAACTCCTAAACCTAATACCATTTTTCGAAGATATTGTGAAAATATCGTATTTGTATATCCGCACTTTAATGAAAGAGGGTATATATTATTTAGGTTAATAATATATATCCTCTTGCCACGGTTTTGCCAGATCCGTTATACCAATGTAGGTCCCTAGTGTTACCACGGGCTCATATACCCCACATCTAAACCTATCGGTTTGATAAACAAGTCTATCAATATTGGTACGAATATCGGCACCCCAGCATATCGAGACGCGTTTATTTAATGAGGGACAGTAGCAAACCAGGTGATCAATGCTCTACACTTTTTCCTCATCACCACAGCTCCTACAAAAGCCATTCGACTCAATTCCCAACCTTCTGTCGTGTCAGGCAGTGCCGCCGATCAAGCAGTGTCCTTTGAGAATTGGCACTAACGTAGACTTCGTCTTCTTCTCTAGTGCGAGGGGAAATTGTGACCTTCTCAGGTAATATTTTAGCCAGATTTGTCCAGCTATCCTTCAAGTGTCGATTTCCGTCCATCTTTCATTGGACTGCCTGATTGCCTATTGCCTAAGCCAAAGCTTGCATGTGGATAGTAGCGCACTAATATATTTAAATTTATCGATAATTTTAATGTCGTCCCTTTCCTAGCAACTTCATCAGCATTGCAGTTCCCCCGAAGATATCTTAGAACATATTGTAAAAAAATTGTTTTTTAATCCGCACTTTAGTGGAAGAGGGTATATATCATTAAGGTTAGATTTAGGTTAGGGTGACAGCCGATTTATGCCAGCTTATGTAGGTCCCTAGTGTTACCACGTGCTCAAATACTACTCCACATCTCAACCAATCGGTTTAATAAACAAGTCTATCAATACAGGTACGAATATCGGTACCGGAAAGATTTGTTAGACTTCCTAATAAGTCCGACCTTATTATATCGAAACGTCGTTTACTTCTTCATCACCACAGCTCCTGGCGAAGTCATTGGACTCAATACCCAACCTTCTGGCGTGTTAGGTAGTGCCGCCGATCAAGCAGTGTCCCGTGGGAACTGGCACTAACGTAGACAGGCCTCCACTATAGTGCGAGGGGACATTTTGACCTTCTCAGGTCATATCTTGGCCAGATTTGTCTTGCTATCCTTCATGTGCCGATTTCTGTCCATCATTCATTGGACTGCCTGATTGCCTCTAGCCTAAGCCAAAGCTTGCATATGGATAGTGGCGCACCAATATATTTAAATTCTTCCAGAATTTGTAATATCGTCCCTTACCTAGCAAGTTCATCAGCTTTGCATTTCTCCGGGATATCCCTATGCCCGCGTACCCATATGAGGTATATGTTAAACTGCTCAGCTATCTCGCTAAGAGAACTGCGGCAGTCGAGGGCTGTTTGTGACATTAGGGATGTGGCCTCCAAAGAATTGGTGGCACCTTGACTGTCCAAGTAAAAGACAACGCCATTGTCAGTCACTATTTTGCTATTCAGCCACTTGGCGACATACCATATTGCCATTATTTCGACATGATAGACACTGGCAGTCAGTGATCTATATCAAGACTGAGTTCTTGACAGTGTACACCGAAGCCAACCTTATCATCAAGCTTCGAACCATGTGTGTAGAAGTGGAGATGGTTTATTTTTTCTGGTATTCTGTCAGCCAGATCCTCTCTTGCAGATATGTAAGTAGAGAAGATAGGTTAGGTTAGATAGGATGTGGATGACACTTGGCAAGTGAAACCATTCATGATCCATTGTGGTTCCTCATAGTTCTTCTTCTCCAATCATTCAGTTGAGTCTAGAGTTACGATCTGATTCATTGGATCCAATCCTTTTAATTCGTCAAGTACCTGAAAGAAAAAGGAAACGAGTATCTTGTTCCTCCTAAATGATAACATACATACATAGGTAATTGCGAAGGAAATAAAACGTATCTTCGTCCTGTAATAAGGTCCACCCACAGTCAAACGTAGAAGTACTTTATCCAGGCTAAGCAGCGTCTCTATATTCTTTATGGGCCCTTCATCCCAAAGCGATTTAGAATGTTCACAGCCAACTGTTGCATACCATCTCTGATACCTGAAGTTATTGTATTTTGTTTTTATACAACTTCCTCAACATTCTTCGAGGACGTGGCCACTTCTTTTGTGAGTTTCTCAGCTGTTTCGTTACCGAATATATCTTTATGGACCCAGGTACCCAGTACAGGGTTGCATTATGCTGTTCCTGGAGAACAATAAGCTCTCTGCGACAGCGGCTGACTATCTGTGCCTTATATTCGTGCTTAGTAGAGCCTTTAAAGCAGCCTGACTGTCGATGAAAAAGCAAATATCGCTTATGTATATCTGCGTCAACGAAATGAGTATGGCTGATTTTGATATTGCGTATATATCTGCCTGGGATATACTGCAATTGGTTATGTAGGCGAAGAGAGACCTCCAAATCAAGTTTCCTTTAATCATTCTGGCAGAGTGGGGAATTTGATTTTTAACCCTTTTCCTACTATATAGCGACTAATCATGTAGTCAGTGTCGGAAAAGATCAGGGAACGGTCTACTAGCCGAGTATGTCTAGAATTGGCACCTAACAAAAGGTTCTGCTGAACTATGTAGTCATCTCAGTGTAAGTTCCGCACTTTCTTTTATAAAAATATCAATAGATGATTGATTGATTGATAGTGGAGAAGTTCATCTCGAAAGGTGTACACTGTGGGTATATAGTCCATTCGGTAAGTTACCATAGCACTACCTCTGATATCCTCATGTGCCCGTAATTCTTATACCTCCACATTGATAGACATTTTAATCGTAATTCCGCTCTGGTGACAGCTTCTCTCATATCATTCGCTACGAGCTGAATGTGTAGCATATTGAAGGAATGACCTGGGACCCTAAGTATGTTCGGCAGAAATTAGTTTTAGGACATTTTAGGTCATTTGATCAATGTTCAGTTCGCTAATTTTTTTCAAGGTGGATGAACTATTACTATATGTGGAATTACAGAGGATTCGGATAGGCAGTGTCGATGTCAGGTTAGGTTATGTTAAGAGTGGCAGACTCACTAAGACTTTACATTGTGTTACCACAGCGGCGTAAGGGAAAACCTAAGCTTTCCCTAGCCACTCCCGTTGAACCAATTTGATTGCTTTAAAATGCTCAAATGTTGGCGGATACTAATATCATCATGAGCCATCATGACATACACGATAAGTGAGACGTCCCGTATTGATAATGACAACATTGTGTTGGTGCGTTTGGAATTTAGTCAGGGCCACATCAGCCTGGACTGTATGCAGTTCCTGACTAGTGATCGCATATACGAGTATATTTTTTTGCCTTAAGAGCACTATCTCTCAAGAAGAGCTTCCAGGTCGCCAAAGGCATGCCTACACTGAAAAAAAAATTTCATAAAATTAAAGAAATGCTCCAAAGACGTCATTAGTTTTTAAAATAAGTAAATTTTTTACTTAAAATATAGATATTTTCAATAATATTAGGTAATTTACTTAATTTTAAGTACATTTTCTTAATTTTAAGTACACAATGTACTTAATTAATTTTATGACAATTTTTTTTTCAGTGTACATATCCCAGTTCCCCCTGAGCGTGTAAGGTAGTTCTACAATATATTTTTGCTTCCACCACTGGGTCGTATGAATAGCATTGCTGCACGAATTTGGCTGTGATAATTTTTGGGGCTTTGGTGTGTTCTGACATATATAGTAAAATGTTATGGCCAATATTTTCGTAGAACATTTCATATCCGCCCTCCCAATTTTTAGGGGTGTTTTTTACGATTTATTAAAATAAGGAAAAAAATTACCGTTATGTGTGAAGCTAGAGGGATGCTGAACTAAAGTCAGTTCATAGAATACATAGTTATATATACTGAAATGATGCACGAACAGCCAAAAGGGGGTAAACTTCAACCCCCACAAAAATAAAGCGATGTGATCATTCAAAACGCCGATACAAGTATATCTTTTTTGGTATCTATCAGAATCTATTGTCAAAACTCCGTTTATTTTGGGAAAAATTCGAAATTGTTGTACATTCTAATGTACTGACTCAGAGAATTTTGGTTTGATACGATCAAACCCACCAATTGACGTAAAGCATTCCGTAATGGATTAGATCAGATCGTAGATTAGATCTTGATTTAATCAGTTCTGGGATCTGCACATCTAAGGTAATTTGCTCCGGGGATGTAACGAATATTCGCATCATTTTAACATTCGCTTTCGCATTCGCAAAAACCATCTTTGGATTATTCGCATTCGCTTTCGCAAAGATATATTTCAGTATTCGCTTACATCTGTTGAAAGTGTTATATCTTCTTATTCGCTTCACACATTTTGAAGATATTAATACCAATGAAAACAGTTGAAAAAATATGTTTGTCCTTGTGTTAATATGGAAAACATTCTTATTAAATACTTGAATATCCTGGAAATTTATCGATTCAGTTCCTTAATTTTGCTGGTACTAAAAGGTCGAAACTACTATTCGCATTTGCATTCGCAAAAATGCATATTTCACTATTCGCATTCGCAAGAAATATATTTCAATATTCGCTTTCGCTAAAGTCACTTTCTTTACATCCCTAATTTGCTCCACATTTCCCGCGTAGGTGTTTTATAGGCACTGGGGACAAACCTGCGTATTTGTTTCTTAAGTCTTTTGTTTTCAGTGGTGAAATCTAATCAAAATCGTGCTAGGATTTTGAATACTTAAATGCAAATTCTTTACTTGTTTCGGAAATAATAGTCCCAAATAAAAACAAATTGAGAGCGAACAAAGACTTCTTTAGAACAACATCTTCCCAAATATATAACCTTTGTGTGTACCAAATATTATATGTTTAGAGTGTACCCTTAACATATATATTAGGGCGGGTCGATTTAAAAATCGCCCATTGCTCAGTGAAGATCGTATTCTAGGGATCAAAATAAGAAACTTTGCCGAAGGAACCATACCTCTAAAACGAATTCTGATGTCCCGGAAAAAATTTCACTTTGACCCACTTAGAGTGCTCCAATCAAGTCCAAATGTATGGAACCCCCAGGGGGTTCCAGGGGGTGTGCCACTGGCATGGGTGGGTCGGGCCTCCAAAGTTATTGGGGGTCGGTCATACATTTGGACTCGATTGGAGCACTCTAAATGGGTCAAAGTGGGATTTTTCAAAATTTGCCCCTACCCAAAAGTTCGACCCAAATTCCGGGACATCAGAATTCGTTTTAGAGGTATGGTTCCTTCGGCAAAGTTTCTTATTTTGATCTTTACGAAATTGGTACAGAGACATTTGAGGCAATAGATTGCACATAATTTTTCAAAGTAAAAATGAGGCACATAGGTCCATATTTTGATGTAGCATCCATATAAATGTCCTCTCTGACGGCACTAATTGACGATCTAGAGCACACATTTTTTAATTAATCTGGTAGAAATTTAGGCATTTAAAGGGTTTTCCAACAAGAGGTGTTATTTTGGTATTTAAAGAAAAATTCAATTTTTTTGATATAAATGATCGGATGTTTATTTCATAATAAAGAGAAAGGTATGCCGTTAATAATGAAAAACAACATCAGCCAATTGGCCACCACGACCACGCTTACAGGGCCATATACTTTTGATGAAATTTTCCATAACCAAATCGCAAAGTGGCTGCCCTATGTCCTCGACAGCCTCACGAATTCTATCTTTGAGATCTTGAATCGACGCTGGGCTGTTGGCGTAGACCTTATATTTCACGGGGCCCCAAAGGAAGAAGTCGCAAGGTGTTAAATCACAAGATCTCGGCGGCCAATTGTGATCACCTCTTCGAGAGATAACACGGCCCGGAAACTTTTCCCGTAACAGAGCAATGTTTTCGTTGCTTTTGTGGCACGTAGCGTCGTCTTGAAAGTAAACGTTGTCCAGATCAATACCATCCAACTCCGACCATAAAAAATCATTAATCATCTCTCGATAGCGCAATCCATTCTCCGTAACTGTTGATCCAACCTCATTTTCGAAAAGGTAAGGTCCAATGACCCCGCCGAACCATAAACCGCACGAAACAGTCACACGTTGTGGATGGAGAGGCTTCTCAACAATAACTCTTGGGTTTTCCGAACCCCAGATGCGACAATTTCGCTTATTGACGTAGCCACCGGGGTGGAAATGGGCCTTATCAGTCAAGATGATTTTTCGATGGAATTCCGGATAATTTTCATGCATTTCAAGGACCCAATCAGCAAAGACACGACGTTGTTGATGATCGGCCGGCTTGAGTTCTTGTGTTAACTGAACTTTATAAGCCTTAAGACCCAAGTCTTTATGCAAGATACGGAGTAATGACGTTTGTGGAATGCCAAATTCCAATGAACGACGAGGAATGGACAAACCCGGGTTTTCTTCAACACTTTGGGTTACAGCAGCAATATTCTCAGTTGTTCTTAAGCGACGTGCAAGGGTTTTATTCTTCACATCCTTTCTGTATTGCGGTCCGACAAGGTGCTTCACGACGACCCAAAAATGCTTTAGTTTTGCTAGATTTTCACAATTTTTGTAGTGAATTTTAATAATTTCAATGCGTTGTTGAATCGTGTATCGTTCCATTTTTAGTAATGGCGTAGTTTCTACTTGTCAAATGTAAAGAATAAAAGCTTCAAAAGTGACAGCTACCGAAATACCGGGTGATTCAAAATAACAGCTCTTGTTGGAAAACCCTGTAATTTTGTACAGCGTAATGCTGTCCACTGAAAATTGGGCGTTCTTTCCACGCCCCTTTGGGAACCTCCCAACAATTTTTTTTTAATTTTCCTTACTTTTACAATAAGCCTGGAAAATATGAAATAACACCTTTTTAAATATTTCTCTATTTTATATGAATTTTTTTTTTCGTATTAGTAATGACTGTTACTAAACCAATTCCATTTATGTAAAAGTGAAACATATAACATTTATAGCTCTCATAATTACCTTACATTTAATGCATATCCCGGCTATATAAGTATTGGGCTTATACCTCAAAAAATATAGTCCAAATACAAGAGGGACATTCCATAAAAATAGGAACTTAAAATGAAAACAAACTAAAAAAAATTACCATAGACGTTACATCAGAAAATATTATGTAATTCCCTTCGACAAACATTTCGTAAACTAGTGTTATAGGCCGAATTTTATAAGGCCAGGGAATGCATTCACATCGTTTTTGCGGAACAATTTTCCCATGTCCTAACTATACGTCGACGACGAATAAAATCGTTTTACTGATACTAAGGGGTAAACTTTAATGTTTGTTTCTTAAGTCTTTTGTTTCCAGCTCTGAAATCAAATCAAATTCGTACTATGATCATTCATTTTAAGGAATTAATTTGCTTAGATGTCTCAAAGTGATAGAGAATTTCTTACTGTATTTCTAATTGTTCCACGATTGGATTTTTGGTACATTGCCAAACATGGAAATATCTGTGGTTTTCACAAATAGCCACTAAAGTCGAAAAATAAAAATGTTCAGGGAAGCGTATACAAATATTGGGTTCTAGTGCTTTCCTTATGGGAGTGACAAATTTTCATGCGGCATAAAATGCTCAAAAACGCAAATGGTAGATATCAGTGGGTAAAATTAATACATTTTATCTAAAAAAATCGAAAATTACATAATTCGACTTTAGTGGTTAATTGTGAAAACCACAGATATATGTACATGAAAAAAAGCCTAAAGTATTTTTTTTTTGTATGAAGGACTTAAAATAAGAAGATAAATTGGGAGACATGTTATTGATATATCGCATAGTTGTCAGACATAAAAGCTTGAAAAATGCATTTTTAAAAATGAACTCAATATGAAAAAAGCGGAAAAACTAATATAAAATGTTAATTTCAAACTTGTTTCATGTATGTATTTAAATTAGCGTTAATTTTGTAAGATTTTCTCCTCTGTGGTATGTCCAAAACCAACTAGACTGAGTATAGTTATACTGAGTTGCATGCCTTCGATGTGGTTGCAGTGTTTGTACTACGATATACTGGGTGGCTGATATGTAATGCAACAAAGTAAAGCGCTATATTTTTTTAATTTTTTTTTAAATTTTATTGTTCAAAAGCAAAAAATGTCGGAAATAACATAAAATTTTAGAAACAGTTTAGATTTGTTCGAATTGGCCACCTTTGGCACGAATTATGGCCTTCAAACGGCCGACAAAGCCATCACACGCTGCACGAAAGTGGCTCTGCGGTATTTTGGCCCATTCCCGGCGAAGCGCCGTCTTGATGATCGATACTTTGCTATTTTTTAGTGCGAACCTTACTCTCTAAAATGCCCCAGGCGCAAAAGTCCAACGGATTGAGATCCGGAGATCTTGGTGGCCATTGTGCGGTAGAAATGAAGCGAGGAACCTCCTTTTTAAGCGATTCTTGGTTGACGCGTGCTGAGTGCGATGGTGCTGAGTCCTGTTGGAATGTCCATGGTCTGCGGCCGAAATGTTTGTCTGCCCAGGGCTTCAATAGTGTCTTTAGGACATTTTCCCGATGATATTCGGCATTTATTTCGACCCCATGGTCGATGAATACGAGCGGGGAGCGACCATCGGCCGTTACGGCGGCCCACACCATTACCATCGGCGGCGCTTAAGTTCTGGTGGCCAATCGAAGGTGTAAATTTTCAGCTGACCTCTTTGACAAGTAAACCCGATCATTTTGTTTGTTCACAAATTGCTCAATTTGGAATGGCTTCTCATCGGAGAAAACCAAGTTCGGTAACTGGCCACTTTCGTGCAAGCGAAGCAATTCCTTGGCTCTTTCCAGTCTAACTTTTTTTTGTGCATCGGTGAGCTCTTGCACTTTTGGAACTTCAATGGCTTTAGTCCAAGCTCATTGGTACAGGGTATTATGACTTTGTGCATTTGTTTGTAACACCCAAAAGGAGAAGAGATAGATCCATTGTTTATTATACCGATCGACTTGTAATCACGTTCTGAGTCGATTTACCTATGGCCCTATGGCCCAAGGACGATCCCTATTTAGTTTGGTTAAAATCGGTTCAGATTTGGATATAGCCCCCATATATATGTTAGCCCCGATTTGACATGTAAGCGCTGTAAAAACTTTATTTTATATCCGATCAGTATGAAATTCAGCAGAAAGAGGTTTCTTATTATATTAATGAACACTGTTAAATTTGGAAGAAATCGGCTCAGATTTAGATATAGCCCCTATATGTACGTTACCCCCGATTTCACATGTAAAAAAATTATTTTATAACCGATCAGTGTGAAATTCGGCAGAGAGAGGTTTCTTATTACATGAAGGAATACTGCCAAATTCGGAGAAAATCGGTTCAGATTTAGATATAGCCCACATATATATGTTACCCCCGATTTTACATGTAAGCGCTGTAAAAAGTGTATTTTTAATCCGATCAGTACGAAATTCGGCAGAAAGAGGTTTCTTATTACATGAATTAATATTGAGGGAAATCGGTTGAGATTTAGATATAGCCCACATATATATGTTACCCCCGATTTGACATGTAAGCGCTGTAGAAACTGTATTTTATATCCGATCAGTAAAAAATTGGCAGAAAGAGGTTTCTCGTTACGTGAATTAACACTGCCAAATTTGAGGGAAATCGGTTCAGATTTAGATATAGCCCCCATATATGTATATGTTACCCCCGATTTGACATGTAAACGCTGTAGAACTGTGTTTTAAATCCGATCAGTAAAAAAAATTGTGAGAAGAGGTTTCTCAATACACGAATTAACACTGCCAAATTTGAGGGAAATCGGTTCAGATTTAGCTATAGCTCCCATATATATGTTTCGTCTGATTTGGCCCTTTAGTTCTATAGAAGCTGTATTTTACATCCAATCGTTTTGAAATTTAGAATGGTAGAGTTTCTTGATCCATGAACCAATATTGCCGAAAATTGGTTAAGATTTAGCTATAGCTCCCATATATATGTTTTATCCGATTTGGCTCTTTAGATCTAATCGTTTTTATACCCTACACCACACTGTTGTACAGGGTATTATTTAAGTATAAAATGTCCCAAAAGTAAATTTATGTAAACAATTTATACATGAATTACAAAATTTATATATCAGAGTTATTCAATATTACGAGAGTGGTGTAGGGTATTATATAGTCGGCCCCGCCCGACTTTAGCCTTACCTTACTGGTTTAATATGTGTTGTATCCGTTCTCGCGATATGTTCAGCACACGAGCAATTTTTCTACCACTGCGGCGTGGATTTCGATCAAATCTGGCCTTCACTTTTCGGATCATTTCTGGTGTTCTTACCGTTTTTTCGTCCACTTTTTGGACGCGATGCAACACTGCCAGTATCACGGTAACGAGCAATGGTACGAGAAACAAAAGATTTATTCACATTTAAATGCTGGAGGGCTCTAACGATAGCCTCTTGTGTTTTTCCACCCAAATATAAAGCAATCACTATCACGCTTGAATTCCATCACGAATAACTTTTTTTCTGAATGCAATAGATCAAAATGCTTTTGTAAGCTTGTAAACAATAAAATGAACTGTCACTGAAATAAATCTGTCAGCTATCAGACTAGCGGTTTAGAAATGATAGCAACCTGAAGTTGGTTGCAATACATATCAGCCACCCTGTATGTCTAGTACCGCAATTTTTCTTTTAATAAAAATACACATAATTTTTATCGAATTTCTACAAACGAGAAGTTATTGATTACTAGTGCAGTTATCGATAACAAAAAAGTTTTCGATTTTTTTAAAGATTTGTTCATCTAGTTTTCGATTTTGGACCCATTAGAACGAAAGATTTTTCAAACTTTGACCTATAGCGTTCTAAATTTTAAATTTTAATTCGATAACTACCGAGATATCGATAACAGGTCCACCAAGTTTCTTCTTATTTTGAGGTGATCTATTCAAACATGTTAAAAATTGTCTACTAAATTGGAAGAAAGACTTTATTGGATTAATTTTGTATATTGTATTTGTTCAATTAAAATAAGGATTCTTCATAACATATTCCGTCCGTTTTTATTAAAAATAGCATAACTTTAAGAAAAAGTACCAGTATACATTTGTTTTTTAAAATATGAAATTTTTATATATTTTTTTTTCGCAGAGTCATTATTCAATGATACTATTTCCCATAAAGTACTAGAGTAGACCATTTTTAACAGAATGTTTGTTGACCACTTGTGCTGCCGTAATCAAAAACCGTTTTAAAACATTAATTTAATGCATTAGTCATGCACAGCAAACCTTTTAAAATAATACATGACATACATACGACATACGACGTACGAGAACGAGTGCTCGTGCATACTTACCTTTTTTTTCGTCATCGCCTGACGCCGTAATTGTGAAGCCTTTTGCCAAAGCAAAAGTACTTAATAACTAAGAAAAAACAAAAAAAAAATGAAGAAAAAATCAACAAGCTCCAAAAAGCCCAGTAAAATAATATTCGGTTGTTGTTTTTTTTTTGTTCCAGCTTATAATTTAGGCAAAGCACACAGTGCAGCAAAGTGCTCGAAACAGAGAAATAAGACCGAGACCAAGACGGCCATAAGATTCGCATTGCTTTGCGTGTGTAAGAGTGTGTTTTTGTGTGAGAAAAAAAAAATACAAAACAAAAAAAAAAGAAACACTTGTTTTGTTGTAGGGAAAATCTAACGGAAAAATGCAACATTGAACAAAATGCTGTTGGCCCTACAGCAACAAAGACAACAACAACTGCAGCACCAGCAATCTCAACAACAAGTACTTCAGCGGCCGCAACCACCACCACCACCACCGCTACTACCACTAACACTACCACCATTATTATCATCATCAGCGTTAATATCATTATTATTATTATTACGGCGAGCTACAAGTTACAATCAACTGCAACAACAACTAAAACATTGGCAGCAACATCTTGGCAAAGAAAATTTATTTTTAAAACAAAGTTTTCAAGCTGCTCTTAAAGTTGTTGCTTTTTATTACCGCCACCGCCACCACCACCGTCTAGGCTGTGACACCGTCTCAGTCACAAACATCAACGCCACCACCACCACCACCGAAGTCGTTGCTTGCCACCTTCACCCTCCTCAGTCCGTCACCCGTACAACTCTTACCGTTGCAAAGTCAACGCCGCCGCCAAACAATCAACGACGACGACGACAACAACGACAGCGACTAACGTAAAATGGAACCCTCATATGATCACGAACATCCACATCATCCGCACCAACAACAACAGCAGCAGCAACAACAACAACATCTACTAACAAATTACAAGTAATACAATATTTACATTTTTCCCATGATAGAGTATTTTCTCATTTTCTTTATTATTACTTACTCTTGTACTTACCGACATGCATACACACGCACACCTACCTACATGCATAGGTATGCATCTACATTTAGTGTTTGTATGTATGTCAGCATGGTACTTAGGGGAGAGTACCTCTCTGTAGATTTATTTAGATATACGAGTATGTATTTTATAAGCGAAACACCTTAATTTACTTGACACAGAAGTGCATCAGAATGAATGATGTACGGTGGGGATTACCTCTATTCTAAATTATTCGGAAATATTTCAAACAACGAACTTGGCCTGACCTGTATAAAATGCTTTGAAACGAAGAGAGAGAGAGAGAGAGAGACGTAAGCTTAAAGAACTGTCTAAATGTAACTTTTTAATTTTTATACCTAGCATTTGGATTATAATTTTTAATATCCACCCAAAGGCGGTATGAAAAGTCGACCAAAAAATCAATGGCTCCAAAAACGATTTAAACATTACTGTATAATACCCCACTGTATAATACCCTCCACCATTATTTACACAAACAATGCGCGGAGAAATATGTAGGGTCTATATTAAACAATTGTTACTAGGAATTGTTGCAGGTTAAATAGAGTAGATCTTTCTAAATCTGTTTTCTGTTCAGGACGTATCCAGGATTTTGGTTCGGGGGGGCCCAACCTTTTTTTCCATAACAAAGATAAACAATTAAAAAATTGCGTTTAATGTGTAGGTGATGGAAGTTAAGTTCCTTAGTTTTTTATTCGAATTTTATTCCTAAATATAAATGTGTACTTTAGTACGAAATCAGTAAAACTTTTTATAATAAAATACGTAAGAGTTAAAAATGTAATCTTCGATTTTTTGAAAGAAATATATCAATTATTTCATCGATTTTGACTTCATCTTTGTATATAGACATCAAAGCCAGATAAGATAGCCTTTCTCCTTCCATTCTGTTCCGGAGATACGTTTTTATTCTTCTTAACGTCGAGAAACTTCGCTCAGCAGATGCCGTTGTCACAGGTATTGTGGCCAGTATCTGCGAAAGGGTAAAAACGCTTGAGAACATGTCCGCATCACAAACTGAAATAGCATCTAATGCATTTGATGGCTTATCATTCTTCTGCTTCCAATAATCAATCCATATGCTTATTTCAGCTAAAACTGGTTTTGCTGAATTTTTTATATCGTTTTTGTAAAAAAGTGGTGACTTCTTCGAAATCTTCCTTTATTAGATTTACAACTCGTATCGGAACGATATTAAACAGACTTGTAATTATAGCTTCATGTTCGGAAAATCTATTATTTAAATGTGATATTACTTCGTCCAGATATGGTATGAACAATGTTGTCCTAAAATACACCTTGGCATCTGAACCAGGAATATTAGCCCTATACTTTTGAGTGCCTACTCTTCTAGGTAGTGCAGCTTCTATTCCAACATTTCTTGCAAGTTATGTGGATTCTTCAAACAGTTTATCAAACTCCGCATCTGAATTTCTACGCATATCACTTAATTTAGTCGTTGCCAATTTTACGATTTCGTAAGCCTTTGATGAACCGTGATAAGTTCTGTGTAATGGCCAAAACCGTACTACTTATTACCACACCCAATATAAAGTCAAATTTACATACACGGTTGTGCAAACTCATTCCATCACTGCAACCTACATGTTAAAAAGGTAGATAGATAAGAAATCATAAATGTAATTTTAACTTAATTTTCGCCATATCTGGTTATCATAAATTTAAAGCCATCCAGTAATTACACCGGTCGACAAAAACAACATTTTTTCTTGGGTTTCTGTTTTAATGCATAGATTCTGATTCTAGACGTCAAAAAACGTCTCCAATCTTAAACTCCAATCTTAGCTTTTAAAGTTTGTTTTTGTAAATTTTACATCGATAAGAAAGTTTTAAAGTTAAAACCTGACTAAATTAGCTATAACTTTTTAAATTATGCATCGATTTTCTTCGGTTTGGGCTCGTTTAATTCATGACCGAACAGACTTTACGATAAAATAAATATAACATTTGTTCATTTTTAGATAGTTTTATGGGAGTTTTGTTTTAAAAATATTAAAATTTTATCAAAAAATCAAATTTTGTGGAAATATTTTGTAATACTCGTATATCGTCGAAACCGCTGAACGGATGGAAAATGGTATTATATGAAGTTGAAGGCTACTTAATATTTAATTCTTTAAAACTTTCCTCAACCAAATCGGATTAATGGTTCGCGAGTTATGTCCCTATATGTGGTTCAACCACTAATTTCTTTCCATATCACAGCTTATCAGGGGAATTTAAAGAGACAACCCTTTAGGCTAAGAAAAAAGAGAGGTTGAACCATATATTATGGCATAACTAGAGAACCATTCATCCGAATTGGTTCAGGTAAGCTTTACAAACTTCAGAATAAAGTAGCAATACAATTTTCCACCCGTTCAGAAAATTTTCATAATTTTTAAATAAAAGCCTCATAAAAACATCTAGAAACGCATAATTGTCCTATTTTTGTGATTTTATCGTAAACTCTGCAAGGTTATGAATAAATTGAGACCATTTCGAAGAAAATCGATGCATAATTTAAAAAGTTTTAGCGAGGAAACCGTGCACTTTTCTTATTTTTATTTTTTATTACTTTTACTGTTACCATTTTAACGCTTTTGTATTGTTTTTTTAACGGCCTTCCAAATATTTTTCGTGTTTTTTTTGAGTGATTTTGAAAATTGTAAACAGTTTATGCCTATGTTTAAAACATTTCGGGGGGGCCCGGGGGCCCGGATACGTCCCTGTTTCAGTTGAATGTATTATGTGTGAAATGTATTAAGGTTGGTCACAGGTTTTATTGACACAATTAAGAGCAGCTCAATACACAGCAATTAAGAACTGCTTTTAATAAGTATCATATCTCCAAACATCCCCACACTTCTTGTTTGGTTATTTCTGTGTCCTGGCATTTTGCGGGGAATGTACACGAGTTTGTTGTCCGATTGTACTCCATCTCATTCATTATTCATTATTTTCAATCTGTTTGATTTTTCATAGTTTTTTAAGACTATCGAGTTTGAAACGTTGTTTAATTTTCTCTAAACAGAACTTTTCACAGATTTCTTATGTGATAACGCCAGTGTTGTACTATGTTGCGACTCAGCCACTTGGCGACTTCCCATATTGCCATTATTTCGGCTTGATAGACACTGCAGGTATCTGGAAGTCTGTGAGCTATATCCAAACTAAGTTCTTCACAGTGTACTCCGAAGCCAACCTTTTCATCAAGCTTCGAACCATCCGTATAGAAGTGGAGATGGTTTATATTACCTGGTATTCTGACAACCCATTCATCTCTGGCTGGAATCATAGTGATGTAGTCCTTTCGAATGTGTACACAGTTGGCATATATATACACTTTGATATCCACATGTGACCGTAGTTGTTGTACCTCCACCATGATAGACAGTTTAATCTTAGTGCAGCTCTGGTTGGAACTTCTCTCGCCACAATATTAATCGGCAGTATATGGATTAGGGCTTGTAGAGACTCGGTCGCTGTAGTCATTTAGACTCCGCTTATGCTCATGGCAAGCAGTTCTCTGAACCTTTGTTAGTAGGTTGGTGATGGTTAGTTTGTCAGTTGCCGTCCACCATACCACAATGCTGTATAACAGTATTGGACGAACTACTGCTATATATATTCAGTGGACAATTTTAGGAGAGAGGCCCCACCGCGATCCTACAGCCTTTTTACAGCAATATAAGGCGACGTTGGCCTTCCTTACACGTTCCAATACGTTAAGTCTAAGTAACAGTTTCCTATCTAGAATTATTCCTAAAAATTTTGCACTTTCAGAAAAGACTAGATCTGTTCCATTTATCCAAGGTGTTCAGAGCCACCTGTAGGATGTCTCTGAGGACGTTTTCGTGGCGATTGCCACGTCGTCCGCATATGCCACGACCTTGCAGCCACAACGTTCTAGATTTAGCAGAATTTCATTCACCGCTAGGTTCTAAAGTAGGGGAGACAGTACTTCTCCTTGGGGGGTCCCTCTGTTTACAAACCTTGTTAGAGTTGTGGACCCAAGACACGCTGTTATGCGTCTTCTTTTGAGCAGGCTTTGTATAAGTCTAATCAAGCAAGAGTTTACCTTTAGATGTGACAGTGCCGCACTTACCACATTTGAGTGAATGCGGTAATTGAGCCGCTGAGGCTGATATAGCGTGATGGAGGTTAATCTGTAGAATGTTTACCATCATTGGTTATAGACAGATTAACATCCACCACTACAGGGGTGTTATCGAACTCCTCGTCCGTATCAACGAGGAGCATGTCCCCGCCAGATGCGTAAACGAGTCCGGGGACTCTCCTCAGCCCCTCAGTGTCCGAAGTAGTGCTTTCGTCCTCAGAGAAGGGACGTTACAGATCTGTTAGACGTGGGCGTGACTAAGTCCGCACTTCCAGTAAGCCGTGTATCCACCACGGTGGACGACTCGCCTTCCACACTGGGAGCTATATCCTGCGTGTATACCATCAAGACTATAGTCTCGAAACCATATTGCAGGGTTGCACTTGCACGTTGTATATGGGAGGTGGATTCAGCGTTAAGGATCAAATTGACCTGGCGCTGTTTACCATCCGCCTTCCCCACCTTGATAATTCTCCAATTATGGGTCGGCAGACCAGGATTGGTATCTTTTATTATTTCTAATATGTCAGCCGAGTTGGAGGGCTTTTCTGTAACCCAGGTAATGGCTCTAGGATGACTAGGGATGTTGTTTTTTTGACAACATCCAACCGGGCGCCCGGCCACACCTCACCCGCTCGACTCAGAGCAGCCTTATACAATTCTACTGATCTGGCATCACCGAAATATAAGAGCTTTACTCCCCACTGATGCCATCCTGCATCGTTGCAGATTGGTGGTTTGCCACCTGTTGTGAGTACTGGGGGAAATTTCCACAATTTTTCGTGTGGTCGACTTTGGCCAAGACCAACGGGCGGACAGTCGGACGATTGAGGAACGCCGCTCCATCAGAACATGAAGGCCCGTCAAGCGAATTTATTTATTTTTTTCTGTCTGTATAAGCCCGTAATAGGTACTACGATTAGTTGTTAACGAAATAAAACACAAAATAATTATTATTATAGTCAGATTGATTAAAATTACATTGGCAGAGGAATGTGTAGGTTATTATTGGAACTCAGTATTGGTGGGTACGGTACGAACGAATGCAAGTGTTGATGCCGAATAACCTTAAAACAATCTGTCACAAAGTGACTCAACATTTTTATCGATATGCTCTTAGATAATTGCCGCTATACGCCCCTGTTCTGTATTCCGAATGTGGCTTGAATCGGAAATTTTCGCTCGGATTCATGTTTCTAAATTTGTGTTTTTGGACCCAAATATGTTTCGAATGTATCAAATATTTTCGAATGGAAAAATAAAGGCAATCTGCGTTTACAGATAATCTTCAAAAGCCCTCAAACAAAATTATGGACAACATTATGAATTAGAAATTCGTATTCAATCCGCTCTCGGAATACAGAACAGTGGGGGATAGTTTTTATTTTGGGTTCGGCACATTTTAAAATGGGTTTAGTTGTACACGAAATACAACACTAACTAATTATTGATATAGATAGGTTGATTGAATTTACATTGGCAAAGGAATATGTAGGCTATTATTGATGTACGGAAATGGAAGATCGATTCTGTAGGACCGTTCTTACTGAGAACTGCCATTTCCAGTGAACAGAAAAGGTTTCAATAATCTAAAACGGTTCCAAAGAACTGGTGACAGTACCAAAAACTGATAACTATTCACAGAACCTAAACGGTTCCATGGAACCGACGGCACAGTGGCTCCATTTACAATTGAAATACAAAAAAATGTCAATTCAGATTCAAATAAGATCAATTGAAATTCTAAATTTACATTTGAAATTCAAATAAAGTCAATAGAAAATCATATTGATGGCTTAGGCATATTCATGAGTTGCTATATAAGAAACTATTGAATTTTATTATTTATTTATATGAATTACAATACAAAGTAAATTTATATTCTAATTTGATGGTCCAGGGAAAAGCTGGATGACGAAGACCTTGGTTCGGCTCAGCTATATCCCACATATACATAAAGGGTTTTCCAACAAGAGGTGTTATTTTAGTATTCAAAGAAAAATTCAATTTTTTTAGATAAATGATAGGATGATTATTTCATAATAAAGAGGAAGGTATGCCGTTAATAATGAAAAACAACATCAGCCAAATGGCCACCACGACCACGCTTACAGGACCATATCCTTTTCATGAAATTTTCCATAACCAAATCGAAAAGTGGCTGCCCTATGTCCTCGATAGCCTCACGAATTCTATCTTTGAGGTCTTGAATCGACACTGGCCTGTTGGCGTAGAACTTATCTTTCACGTGGCCCCAAAGGAAGAAGTCGCAAAGTGTTAAATCACAAGATCTCGGTGGCCAACTGTGATCACCTTTTCGAGAGATAACACGGTCCGAAAACATTTCACGTAACAGAGCAATGGTTTCGTTGCTTGTGTGGCACTTAGCGCTGTCTTGTTGAAAGTAAACGTTGTCCAGATCAATACCATCCAACTCTGACCATAAAAAATCATTAATTATCTCTCGATAGCGCAATCCATTCAGCGTAACTGTTGATCCAACCTCATTTTCAAAAAAGTAAGGACCAATGACCCCGCCGGACCATAAACCACACCAAACAGTCACACGTTGAGGATGGAGAGAGAGGCTTCTCAACAATAACTCTTGGGTTTTCCGAGCCCCAGATGCGACAATTTTGCTTGTTGACGTAGCCACCGAGTTGGAAATGGGCCTCATCAGTCAAGATGATTTTTCGATGATTTTCGAATTTTAATAATTTCAGTGTGTTGTTGAATCGTGTATCGTTCCATTTTTAGTAACGGCGTAGTTTCTACTTGCCAAATGTCAAAGAATAAAAGCTTCAAAAGTGACAACTACCGAAATACTGGGTGATTCAAAATAACACCTCTTGTTGGAAAACCCTTAGTTTGATTCAAAAATAAATAGTTTGAAATAAAAAATTTTTCATTTTAAATTGAAATATGTTAATAATTCAGTGGATTAGTTGGAGTAGTATTTTTTAAATATATATGTACGTATGTATATTTGACTGTGGCTACATTTTAATATATAATCTGAAGAAAAAAAATACATTTAGAAGTTTTTTGTTAATGATCGATTAAATTTAATTTTTATTAGATTTTTTGTTAATTTGAAAACACTGTGCACTGTTGCATTTTAATGTCTATAGCAAAAGTAGCGCTGCTTGTATTTTGTTTCTCATTTTGAGCAAAGTAAAGTTATAGCAATCTTTGGTTGTTGGTATTTTTTGTGTTGTTGTAAATAGATTTTTGTTATTGCCGCTCGCCGACAACAACGATGACGATGCCGATGTCGACGACAACGACGACGTTGTTGTTGTTGTTACTGTTGTCTTTTTAATTATATCCAAGTGAAGCGTAGATACATATCTTTCAGATAATAACCATAATAAATAGAGGTGTACTTGAGAGTGTATTTATCTACATATATAAGTGTGTGTGTGTGGTTGTCTGTATGTTTTTTTCCTACATTTTTCCCTATGCAACTGCAACAAGCAATGTTTCCGATTTAGTAGCTGGCACACACCGATAGACAGGCAGACAGACGGATGGACAGACAGACACATTTGCTTACTAAAGTAATTACCGACTTACGGAGACACTTGACGTTGCGCTCAGAATTTGCATTGAAACGTTCTACTTTTTTTTCGTTCAGAATTTAGCTTAGCATACAACAACAGCTGTACAACAACTTGTACTACAGTATTCCAGCACTCACTCAGTATTGGTGGGTACGGTACAAGCGAATGCAAGTGTTGATGCCGAATAACCTTAAAACAATCTGTCACAAAGTGACTCAACATTTTTATCGATATGCCTTTAGATAATTGCCGCTAAAGTTTTTTTTGGTTCGAATTTAATTAAAAATATCATAGAGTATTTATAATCTTAGCTAGAGTTCCCTTAGGAGTGGTTCGGTTTATTCTGAACTGTGCTTGGATAGAAATTGTGGTGGGGTAGAATTTGTTTCGAGATCTTAAAATATTAAATTAAATACTTTTTTGTAAAAGAAAATAAATAAATTCAAATGCAGGACATTTTAAAGTTATGAATTGTAAAAAATAACAAATCATGCAAATATTCTGGGATTCCCTTTCCACAGGATAGACTTAGGTGAATATAAATACATCGCTAAAAGAACAGGTCCAAATCAAAATCAAGCAAATTATACCACAATAACCACTTTTATGTTGTACAGGATTTTACCCTCAATATATCCATTGCTTTTCAGGTAAATCTTAAATTATACTAAAAAAATATGAGATTTATATAGACTTTCACACAAAATTGTATAATAACGTTCATAATTTTTTACAAAAATGATTTTTTATAGAAGATGAGTTGGGGTTTAGTTTTTTCTAGATTAAATTTTCTAAATAAAATTTTTTCCTCCTTGTTTTTTTTTCGTTGTTCGATCTGTTATGACTTTTCATAGTTTTGTTTTTTACTATTGAGTTCGAGATCGTTGTTTTTGTTTTCTGTTAAACAAAAAATCTAACCTTCTTTGAAAAAGAAGAATAAGAAATGTGTGAAATGTATTAAGGGTGGTCACTGGTTGGTGGACGATATCGTTTCGGCAGCTACCAAGCAACCACATCGGCAGCATGGACAAAATACCCTGTCAATAATTGGCACAATATGAGAGCAGCTCAATATGAAATAATTGAGAACTGATTTCAAAGTCACATAACTCCAAAACATTGCAGACAGTATTTCTCAACCTTAATACATCCCAACACTTCTTGTTTGGTTATTATGGGGATGTATTAAGGTTGAGAAATGCTGTCTGCAATATTTTGGAGATATGGTGGTATATTTGAAATCAGTTCTCAATAATTTAATATTTTTTCCACATTTTTACTTTCTTATTATAGTAAATTACGCACTGCGATCTGTGGCGTATGAGTGATACACAAATTGGGTTGAAAATTATATTAAGTATACGTTCATTGGGCTTTTAAATGGGAACATGCAAGTTTAAAACCAGTAAGGAAAGGCAGAAAGTCGGGCGGGGCCGACTATATAATACCCTACACCACTCTCGTAATATTGAATAACTCTGATATATAAATTTTGTAATTCATGTATAAATTGTTTAAATAAATTTACTTTTGGGACATTTTATACTTAAATAATACCCTGTACCACAGTGTGGTGTAGGGTATAAAAACGATTGGATCTAAAGAGCCAAATCGGATGAAACATATATATGGGAGCTATAGCTAAATCTTAACCGATTTTCTTCAAATTCGGTAATGTTGGTTCATGGATCAATAAACTCTACCATTCTAAATTTCAAAACGATTGGATGTAAAATATAGCTTCTATAGTACTAAAGGGCCAAATCGGACGAAACATATATATGGGAGCTATAGCTAAATCTTAACCGATTTTCCTCAAATTCGGCAATGTTGGTTCATGGATCAAGAAACTCTACCATTCTAAATTTCAAAATGATTGGATGTAAAATACAGCTTCTACAGGACTAAAGAGCAAAATCGGACGAAACATATATATGGGAGCTATAGCTAAATCTTAACAGATTTTCTTCAAATTCTGTAGTGTTGGTTCATGGATCAAGAAACTCTACCATTCTAAATTTTAAAACGATTGGATGTAAAATACAGCTTCTATAGGACTAAAGGGCCAAATCATACGAAAGATATATATGGGAGCTATATCGATCGGAGTGAAATTGCGACCTGTAGTCGACGAACAACTTTACATGGACAGACGGACGGACGGACAGACATGGTTAAATCGACTCAGCTAGTGATTCTGAGTCGATCGGTATACTTTAAGGTGGATCTAGCTGTGTTATTTTCAGGTGTTACAAACATCTGCCGTGAAACAAACTTATAATACCCTGTACACAGTGTGGTGTAGGGTATAAAAATGCGGAAGCGAATGTCAAAAATGACGCGAATAATTCGCTTTCGCATATGCGAATTTTTATGTTGGCAAAAACTATAATTTTTTATAAAATTAAGAAATGCCAGAACTGATGTTCCTAAATTTTTTGCAAAACAAAAAAATTTGGTTCACACATCTTATCTGAAGATAAGCAAATAAAAAGAAATTTAATTTTTATTGTTAACTAGCTGGACCCGGTCCACTTCGTTGCCCCAGATATCAGTTTTTCGGTTCCGTCCATTTTTATTGAAGATCTAGAAAATAACTCCCTTAACGTGTATTCCAAATTTCGTTCTTCTAGGGTCAACACTTTTTGAGATAATCGGATTTTAAGTAATGCCACGCCAACTCCTGCCCCGCCCACGTGTTGCAAAATTTTTTTTTCCAAAACCATCTCAGACAAAACAGCTTTCAAACAAAAGAAAAAATTTTAAAATCGGTCCAGGAGTTTAAGCGTCTATAAAACACATACATACATACATACATACATACATACAAACATTTTTCCATTTTTATATATATAGATAATTTCCTCTGTTTTTTTATGCCAACATTTTTTCACAATCAACTACACCATTTTTAATTGTAATTCGAAAAAAATCAATTCAATTTCAAAGATTTAATTTGAAATTTGAAAAACATCAATTGAAATTCGAATATTACATTTGAAATTCGAGAAAGGTCCATTGAAATTCCAAAATGTCAGTTGAAATTCGAAAAACATCAATTGAAATTCGAAACACATCAATTGAAATTCGAAACACGTCTATTGAAATTTGCCATTTTCAATGAAAGCCAAAACTGTAATATGTGCCAATTGTGATCACAGATGTTTTGTTTTTGACTTTTTATACAAACAATCCTTTAGTTTTGGATGTGTTATTCTTCCACTTTAATAATAAAATTTCCCAGTGCGGGGGCGCAAAATTAAAATTGGCCCCGGGGTGCCAGACCCCCTAGATCAGGCACTGCTTGCGGTTTGAGCCAGAAAGGTGAAAACATTTTATAAAATCTATAGTTATAAAAAAAATTGATCTTAAGTACTAAGTATCAAAAAATATCAATATCAATTGTAGGGGTTATACCAAAAACATGGACCAATGTACCTCATTTTTACTAGGACTATTAGGTTCAATATAAAGTGGAAATTCTTACATTTCGGCCAGATCAATGGAAAAAATGTGTTTTCCAGAGGGTCAAGAAGTGACATCGGTGGGGACCTTCATTTATATATATGGGCTATAATAAAACACGGACCGATGTTCCCCACTTTTACTAGAAACGATTACGCTCAAATTTCAGTTCTCTAGAGCGTCAAGAAGTGGCATCGCTGGGGATCTTTATATGGGGGCTATATCAAAACATGGACCGATGTTCCCCATTTTTACTAGGGACGATTAGGTTTAATATAAAGTATGAATTTTTATATTTCAGCCAGATCAAGTGAAGAATCTGTTCTCTAGAGCGCCAAGATGTGGCATCGGCGGGGACCTTTATATGGAGGCTATACCAAATCATGGACCGATGTGCCCCATTTTTACTAGGGACGATTAGGTTCAATATAAAGTGTAAATTCTAACATTTCAGCCAGATCAATTGAAATATGTGTTTTCTAGAGGGCCACATTTATACGGGGGGCTATATCAAAACATGGACCGATAGGGTCCATAGGGATCGTCTCTAGTCTAAGAAATTCAACTGTACCAATTTTCATAAAGATTGCTTTATATTTACAACTTGCACTTTGATAACAAGACAGACGGACATGACAAAATTGGCTCAGAAAGTGATTCTATGCCGATCGGTATAATAAACTATGGGTATCGGTATAATAAACTTTTTGTTTTTTAAGCGTTACAAACAAATGCACAAAGTCATAATACGCTGTACCACAGTATGGTTTCGGGTATCAAAATCACTTAAGAAAACGGTCCCTCTCGCCATAAACAAATTATTATTGCTTCTTGTTTATAAGTACATAAGGTAGTTTATATATTTTACCTATTAAATATGCGAACAAACTTGTTACAAAAAAAAACTGCGGTAACCAGCATCTCAAATAAAAGCTTGAAATTTCAACAAAAAACTTAACTTCTGAAAATTTTTGTAGAGAAATGCATTTCAACGATTTTTTTTTAGAAAAGTTAAATTTCACAAAATTTTGCAGATAAATTAAATTTCAACGAAATTTTCAAAAAATTAAATGTAATTTCAACGACTTTTTGTAGAAAAATGTGATTTCAAAAATTTAACATTTGAAGGAATTATCTAAAAAAAATTAAATTTTAAAAAATTTTGAAGACTAAGTAATCATGATGAAATTTTCTAAAAAATCACAATTTTCTATAAAATTACAATTCCAAGGAAATTTTTACGAAAATTAAATTTTAATGAAGTTGTACAAAAAATATAAAATTCAATCAACAAAAAAAATATTTCAACGAAATTTTGCAGAAAAATGCAATTTCGACAAAATTTCCCAAAGAAATACATTTCAATGAAATTTTGTAGAAAATTTTCATTTCAATAACATTTTTTTGAATGGAACACATTTGAAGAATTTTCTACAAAAATGCAAATTTGATAGATTACTAAAAAAATGAAATTTTTGTTCTTATTCGTTTGGAATTTTGACCGAATAGTAGCATCCATGAATTTTCTAGAAACGTTAAATTTCAACGAAATGGTGGAAAATGCAATTCCAACGCAATTTTTTTTAGATAAAAGCAATCACAATAATGTTTTCAAAAAATGGAATTTCAAAGACATTTTCCACAAAAAAAGGATTTAAACGAAATATTTTATTGGTTAGATTAACAAATAAATATAATTTACGTTAATTTGTTCGTGGGAAGAGGGCGTGAAGATTTATACTTTTACATAAATTGTAAATTTAGTGGAAGTTACATTTTTATAACTAATTTCAGCAAAATCGAATAGAAATTGAATTTGTATAGAAATTATTTGTCAAAATTGGTATTTAAAAAAATTTTGAGTTGCATTTTTCTATAAAAATTCTTCAAAATTGCATTTATTTTTTAAAAAACTTCTCCAAAATTTAATTTTCTAGAAATTTGGTCAATAATACATTTGTATTGAAAATTTAGGTTTTATTCAGTCAGAAAATTGTGTAAATTTTTTTATAGAAAATTTCTTAAATATTGCACATTTCTGGAAAATGTCTTGGAAATTTAATTTTTCTAGAAAATTTTGTTGCAATTGAAAATGTCTTGGAAATTAAATTTTTCTAGAAAATTTTGTTGCAATTGAATTTGGTCGTAAAAATTTCTTCGAAATTGAATTTTTCCAGAACTTCAACGAAATTTGGCAGAAAAATGGAATTTCAACAAAATTTTCCAAAAAAATAAATTTCAACGAAATTTTGTAGAAATTTTTTTGGAAAGGTAAAAATTTGCAAGATTTCAAGAAAAATTTAAATTGAAAGATTGTTTTTTAAAAAATGCAATTGCGAGAAAATTTGTAAAAGAAAATATAAAATTTATGTAGAAAAATGCAATTCCAGCGTAATTTTTCATTTTGTCAATTTTCTAGAAAATTTAAATTTCAACCAAATGGTGGAAAAAGCAAATGTCAACGTATTTTTTAGATAATGGATGGAATAGATGGAGTTTTAATGACTTTTTCTATTAAAAAGTATACGGTTTAAACAAAAATTTATTTTATTAGTTAGATTAAAAAATAAATCTAATTTACGCTAATTTGTTCGTGGAAAGGGGGCATAAGATGTATACTTTTACATATATGTATTGTAAATTTAGTGGAAGTTGCAGATTTATAACTAATTTCAAAAAATTAAATTTGTATTTTTCTATAAAATTTCTTTAAAAACAAAACTTCTCCAAAATTTAATTTTTCTAGAAATTTGGTCAATAACACATTTGTATTGAAAATTTAGCTTTTATTCAGTCAGTAAATGGTGTACATTTTTTATTTTATAGAAAATTTGTTAAAAATTCCACATTTCTGGAAAATGTCTTGGAAATTTAATTTTTTCAGAAAAATTTTTTGCAATTGAATCTTGTCTTAAAAATTTCTTCGAAATTGAATTTTTCTAGAACCTCAAAGAAATTTGCCAGAAAAATAGAATTTCAACAAAATTTTCCAAAAAAAATGTCAACGAAATTTTGTAGAAAATTGTTTGGAAAGGTACAAATTCGAAAGATTTCTAGAAAAATGCGAATTAAATGATTGTTTTTTAAAAAATGCAATTGCGAGAATTTTTGTAAAAAAAATGTAATATGATGTATTTTTCTAGAAAAATTTAATTTTAAAGAATTTTATTTAGAAAAATTAAAATCCAGCTTAATTTTTTATTTGGACAATTTTCTAGAAAATTTAAATTTCAATGGAAAATGCAATTCCAACGTAATTTTTTAGATAAATGCAATCACAATAAAATTTTCAAAAAAATGGAATTTCAATGACTTTCTATAAAAAATATACGGTTTAAACGAAAAATTATTTTATTAGTTAGATTAAAAAATTAATATAATTTACGCTAATTTGTTCGTGGAAAGGGGGCATGAAGATGTATACTTTTACATATATTGTAAATTTAGTGGAAGTTGCAGATTTATAACTAATTTCAATAAAATCTAACAGAAATCGAATTATTATAGAAATTATTTGTCAATATTGGTATTTAAAAAAAATTTAAGTTGCATTTTTCTATAAAATTTCTTCAAAATTGCATTTATCTAAAAAACTTCTCCAAAATTTAATTTTTCTAGAAATTTGGTCAAAAATACATTTGTATTGAAAATTAAGCTTATATTCAGTCAGAAAATTATGTAAATTTTTTTAATTTATAGAAAATTTCGTGATTGAATTTGTCTTTAAAATTTTTTTAAAATTGAATTTTTCCTGAACTTCAACGAAATTTGGCACAAAAATGCAATTTCAACAAAATTTAAAGATTATTCTTTAAAAAATGCATTTTGTAGAGAAATGCAATTACGATCTCCTCAAAATGTTGTCCCTACCCAAGAACATACCATAGGTTGAACATCAACACAGCATTGAACGAAAAAATTAAATCATATATTCAGGCTATCAAAGAAAGTATGTACACGTTTCATTGCCATAAGGAATTATTTATTTTTTATCAATATAACTTTTCATTTCAGTAAAAACTGTTTACAATAATATACGGTCTATGAAACATTTTATATTAATATGTTTTTCAATGTAACTTCCTGCATTGCATCAATAAGTCTCCTCCTTCGCCCAAAAACAAAATCAGTTTTCATTGATGCAATGTAAGACTTTATTGATAATATCAATAGTTTCCTATCAGTAGAATAATGATAAAATGTTGTGGTGGACCCTAAAATCTGCCCTATCTTATTTTTTTTTGTAAACTTATTTCATCTAATATTTTCCCAATGTGTCTCATTTGAAAACTGAAATTGAAAAAATTGAGCCAAAGTGGCACAAGACACCAAAGTCATATCATTGATGGTAGTTGTTTGACCCACTCAGTTTTTTCCCCTTTACATTTTATACAACACTCATTTATTTAATAATTTACAAAAAGGCTGAAATGTAACTTCACAAATATCACCGAAAAACGGTTTTATGTTTTCAGCACAAACCATCAGTCAGTTCCCCCCACTGTCCCCACAGTTCCCCTTAATAACAATGATTTATGCGAAACTCTATTTTGGACATTTATTTGTTGTTGTTATTAAATTTCCTTGGATTTCTTTAATAATTAATTCATTTGGTTGGCTTTAATGATGTCGACCCAAAGAACTTAAATATCATTTTAAGAGGATTTTTATGCTGAAGAAGAAAACACTTTTGGTGAAAGTATGTGACTATAACACAGAGCAGCAGACGACGAGACGAGGGCGCAGACAGTCTTAAAAAAATATACACTCACCTAAATACGAACGACTGAACGATCGAGCGACCGTCAGAGCAAACGTCTAAAGCGTGATGATTTATTTACGTTTTGGTTTGTTTTCGTTTGGAATTTGTGTGGGAGGAGGGGGTGGAGGTGGTTGATGTTGGTTGGTTCATTGGTGGGGGGGTTTTCATCATAATATTGTTGTAGTACAAATTTGGACCGCCAATCCATCTGTATTTGGGTGTAGTATGTCGGTATGTCTTGTCAGGCTAGGCTAGTTTATACTAATATTTAGTATGCACTACATACTTATGTATGTATACAAATATGTTTGAGAAAATATGTATGTATATAAAAACAGCAGGCGGGCGGATGGGGATTATATACATATATACTTTTGTATATATTTACTTAGTATTTGAAGTTTGTCTCTCCCTCTCTCTCTATGCATACATATTTATAAGCGTATGTATGTCATGGTTCGTGTAGTAAATGATAAATACATTAATTTAGTATTTCATGATCTGAACTACGGCAACTTGTTGCTGTAGCTGTGGGCCCCGAGCCTCAAGCTTTGGCTCTGCCTTTTGCCAATGTTGCACAGTGGGGATATTTCGAACAGAAGAATATCTACTGCTTTCAATGAAAGTGAATATACTTATAGCAGAGGAATTATCAGTATATTTTTGAAAGGCACAGTATGTACACGCTGAAAAAAATTGCTTCTGCAGTATATTGTCCAAAAAAATATTCTTCTTAAAAAATATACATATCTTTAGGATACACTCTATATATATATATAATATTTGTTTGACACACACAAGTATTATATTTTTGGGAGGATATTGTCCTAACAAAAATATGATCCCATCCTAGTATTTTTTTTATTAGGAACTAATGTTTCCGAAACAAAGATTAAATTGTATTTAGGTGTTTTGGAAATGTATCAAGTTTTCTGGTTTCCAGAAGTTCAAAGTGCAGTTTTTTTTTAAATTTGAAATGCTTGGAAAATTCGATTAATATATATATCTTATAATCTTTCCTAACTATAAATTGTATTGATGGATTGACAAAAGTGATGAATTGGAATATTTAGAAATTAAAAATTAGTACTGTGAAAAATTCAATCATATTTTAATAAAATATATTTGAAAAATTTCTTAAACAATAACTTTGTTTGTGTGTAACACATATTTTAGTTGTGCAAATCAGTTCGCAAATATACACTGAAAAAAATTTGTCATCAAATTAAAGAAATGCTCCAAAGACGTCATTAGTTTTTAAAATAAGTACCTTTTGTACTTAAAATATAGATAATTTCAATAATATTAAGAAATTTACTTAATTTTAAGTAAATTTTGTTAATTTTAAGTACAAAATGTACTTATTTGAGTACTAAGGACGTCTTTGGAGCATTTCTTTAATTTTATGTCAAATTTTTTGTCAGTGTATTTTGTTCTAATATATTAATACAGGATGGCGCAGAATGAGCTATATAGTTTAAATGGTTTATAACTTTTTTATTTATGCGATTATTATATATTTTTTTAAAATACAGTATATTATTGGGGAATTTGCAATTAGCTTTGAAAAATGATATCCTGTAAGTGATGTCCATTTCTGCTTCGCACATACGTGCTCTTTTTAGCATATTTTCCATAACTTTTCATAAAATTTCGGAAAAATTCAAATATTTTTGTACGTTGTTCGATTCATAATTAATTCCCCAAGTCTCCTTCACAAAATGTTAAAAAAAAAAAAAACAAAGAAAGAATAAGAATTAAAAAAGTTATAAAGAATTCAGACCATCTAGCTCATTCTGCGCCACCCTGTATTATAACTTTTTAAAGAAGTGGGGGATATGAAACGAACGAAAAATTTCGCAAAAATTCAATTATTTTTGTACGTTGTTCGCTTCATAATTAATTCCCCAAGTCTCCACAAAATACTGAAAAAAAAAACAAAGAAAGAATAATAATTAAACCAGTAAGGAAAGGCAGAAAGTCGGGCGGGGCCGACTATATAATACCCTACACCTCCCTAACAATGCGATAAGGGTTATTGCGATAATAATTTGGAATAATTGGTAAATGGGTAAGAACATATATATGCGGATATATCTAATTCTGAACCGATAATCGCTAAATTAAGCAATATTCGTTCCTAAATTGAGAAACATCTTTCTGGAGAATTTTGTAATGATCGGAAGTAAAGTACAACTTCTATAGCGCTTTGTAAACAAATCAGGAGGAACATATATATGGAGCTTATATATAAATCTGAATCGATTTTCCCTGAATACTCATTCATGTAAAATAGAAACCTCTTTCTGTCGAATTTCGTACTGATCGGATATAAAATACAGTCTCTACAGCGCTTGAATGTCAAATCGGTGCTAACATATATATGGGGGCTATATCTAAATCTGAACCGATTTTCTCCAAATTTGGCAGTATTCCTTCGTGTAATAAGAAACCTCTTTCTGCCGAATTTCGCTGTGATCGGATATAAAATACAGTTTCTACAGCTATTGAATTTCAAATCGGGGGTAACATATATATGGGGGCTATATCTAAATCTGAACCGATTTTCTCCGAATTTGGCAGTATTCCTTCTTGTAATAAGAAACCTCTTTCTGCCGAATTTCGTACTGATTGGATATAAAATACAGTTTCTACAGCGCTTACATGTCAAATCGGGTGCAACATATATATGGGAGCTATATGTAAATCTGAACCGATTTTAACCAAATTCAATAGGGATCGTCCTTGGGCCTAAAAAAAGATATGTGCAAAGTTTCGTTGAGATCGGACCATAATTGCGACCTGTACTTTGATTACAAGAATACGTCTACAGACAGACGGACAGACAGACAGACAGACGGGCAGACAGACGGACATAGCTAAATCGACTCAGAAAGTGATTACAAGTCGATCGGTATAATAAACAATGGGTCTATCTCTTCTCCTTTTGGGTGTTACAAACAAATGCACAAAGTCATAATACCCTGTACCGCATTGTGGTGTAGGGTATAAAAAGTTATAAAGAATTCAGACCATATAGCTCTTTCTGCGCCACCTTGTATATGCGTCCCAAATAAAATTTCTTGATTTTTAAATAAAATATTATAATATTTAAAAATTGTGTTTTCACTATAATTCGAAAAAAATAAATTCAATATGAAATAAAATCAATTGAATTCATAAATAATGTACGAAATTCAAAATAAAGCAATTGAAATTCAAAACACGTGAATTAAAATTCAACTTGTAATTCAAACTAAATAAATCAAATGAAATTCAAAACACGTCAATAGAAATTCAATTTGTAATCCAAAATACATCCATTGAAATTATTTATTTTTAAAATTCATTGTTTTAAATAAGAAATTAAAAAATGTTAATAAATCTGTAGGTGGAGAATTG
Organism: Eudasyphora cyanicolor; assembly: GCA_963930755.1. Lineage (NCBI taxonomy): Eukaryota > Metazoa > Arthropoda > Insecta > Diptera > Muscidae > Eudasyphora > Eudasyphora cyanicolor. Next base: position 172,655,968 of record OZ005738.1, read on the forward strand.
GGAGATTTCATGTCAAGTGAGTAAATTTTTAATAGCGATGTCTTCTGATCGGGATGAAACTTGCACCAAGTTTAGTCCTATTGGATAGTAGTTATGACACAAAACTTCAAGCAGGTCGGTTGGATTTTGACATTTTGGTAAAACGGCCAATTTTCCCATCCATATAACTAATTACCTATTATATTTAGAAATGTTTGCCCAAAGTATTGTCCATTGATTTGTCTTCAACTTTTTTAAGAAAATAAAAATATGTATTTGCAAAAATATTTTTTTGTGATTTTTTTGCGAAATTAAATTTTTGCAAAATAATAATTTTTTAATTAAAACCTTTAAAAACGCTAATGGCATAAGGAAATTACATTAGACGAAGGCTACTTAATATTGGTTTGTTTGAAGCTTTCCTCAACCAATTACGATAAATGGTTCTCCAGTTATGCTAAAATATATGGTTAGACCTTAATGTCTGTTATAGGTTTATCATTATTGTGATACATAACTAGGTCGCATCCTACTAATAGACCACTAAGCTCTTAAAAAACAAATATAATAAAAATATGGGTTTTTCCAAAAATGTCAAAACAAATTTTAATGCCGAAAAAAATGCACAAAAATATATTTTACGAATTTTTTAATTTTCTCAAAAAAGTTGGAGAAAATTCTATCGAAATAGGTTATTAGTTATATGGATGGGGGGAAGATGGTATTATGGCCAAAATGTCAAACTTCAACACCCTTCAACTCGGACAGTCCTTAACCTATCTCGTCAAAAGACATCGCTATTTTGACATGAAATCCCGCATATATACATAATTAGAACAAAAGAAAAATTGAGATAAATGTATTAAAATACAACCCCAATTAATATCCAGTATTATTTTGAATTACAAGTGATATAATTTGAATTGATTTATGCAGAATTTCAACTTCAATTGATGTGTTTGAATAGAAAATGGTATTTTTTTAATTTGTATTTTTTAGAAAACGGTATTTTTATACCCTCCACCATAGGATGGGGGGTATATTCATTTTGTCATTTCGTTTGTAACACCTCTAAATATTGATCTGAGACCCCATAAAGTATATATATTCTTAATCGTCGTAAAATTCTAAGACGATTAAGCCATGTCCGTCTGTCCGTCCGTCCGTCCGTCTGTGGTAATCACGCTACAGTCCGCAATAATAGAGCTAGGTTGATCAAATTTGGTACAAATACTTCTTAAAGTTGCAGGTTGTTTGGGATTTCAAATGGGCCATATCGGTCCATATTTAGATATAGCTCCCATATATTGCATCTAACTTGTTGTGATTCCTACTACTATATTTTTTGTGTTTTCGGTGTTATTTTCTTTAGGTTTGAGTTATTTTGTTAGGTCACATGCTATCCATGGTGGAGGGTATATAAGATTCGGCATGGCCGAACTTAACGCTTTTACTTGTTTTAATTTCAATTGACCCAATATGAATTTTAGTTAATATGTTTTCAATTGTAAAAGGAAAATTTTGGTATACAAATGAATTATTTGAATTTCAACTGATGTTTTTTTGTATTTCAAATAAAATATTTCGAAACACTTCAATCGAAATTCAAATAAAATTATTTGTAATTAATAAAAATATTTTTGAATTTCAAATGCAATAAGTAAGAAAGTTCAGTCGGGTAAACCGACTTATGAATACTTATGAAAAAGGAATTTTTAACTATACAAAGAGAAAAAATATGTTGTTAGGCCCTTTTGAATTTCTTAAATAAATTCGCCATTTTTGATAGTAGGTCGCTAAAAATTTTTCAGGATGTGCATTTTGATGCAGTCTACCGAAATCCATCAAAAACTGAATTTCCATTTTTCTTGTTGTTACGCCCTTTTTCGTTTCTGATGACGATATATTAATATATTATATCGACGGTTTATATTCAATATCCTCTATCTTAAAAAACAGAATTGTTCAGTAGAACCAAAAAAACCGTTTATATCCCTAATTTTAAAGAAAATTAAAATTGTTTGTTCTACAATGTTTATTACACCTAACTACGTGAACTACTCAATAAAATTTTTTTTTTAATATTTGCACCACGAGCCATTTTATGGAACATAGAGGGTATTGCTATTCAAAAATTCTTCATGTATAAAAAAGATAGAGGGTTTTGCATAGTAAAAAAAATTATTTATGAATTCCACATATTTTTTTAATATATAATTATACATATTATAACAAAAATATTATTTTATTTATTTATTTATTTATATGAATTACAATACAAAGTAAATTTATATTCTAATTTTAAGGTCCAGGGAAAGGCCGGGTTACAAAGACCATATGGCTAAATGTTTGCAGCGACAGACCAGAGCCTGTGGTGGGAATCGAACCCACGTCCCCCAAACTCATAGGCGAGTACGCTACCAACTCGCCTACTGGGGCGCTCATATAATAAAAATAATAAATAATAATAACATTGAATTAATGATTAATTTTTTATTTAAGTATTATCTATTTCTTGGGGTTAATTTTTGAATCCATTTTCAAATAGTCATAGAAAAAATGGTATTATTGTGGAATCACAGGTTAGATATAAAAATAGTCATAATTTGAAAACTAAAGCTTCGGCTAAAAAAATGTAACCAAATTCGGATTTAGCATACTCTTTTCACCAAAGAACCATCTTTTAGAAGAAAAAAAAAACAAAAAAAAAATAGTCACAAATTATATGAAGAGGTAGAGGGTATTGCATTCAGAATAAAAAAGTGTGTAAGATAGAGAAATTACAAAAATGACCATACACGCTGAAAAAAAATCGCTTCTGTAGTATATTGTCCCAAACATATTCGGCTTGAAACATATATATGTTTAGGGTAGACTCTAAGCATGTAATATTTGGTACATACAAAAATTGTGTATTTGGGAAGATGTTGTTCTAAACAAATATTTGTTTACATCCCAATGTGACTGCTATTTGTGAAACAAATCTTTATTTGCATTTAAATATTCATAAAATACATAAATTGTGTAAAATTTTTCAGTAATTCAAAGTTAAATTTTTAGAAATTTTCAATGTTCTTAAAAAAAATAATAATTGAAATCATATAATCTTGGGTCAATATAAAGTACTTAGAGAATTGACAACTAATGATGGCTTGGAATACTCAGAAATTTTAAATGATTCATTTAAAACAGAAGGTAATGCTGCATATGGTATCATAACTGGGAGGTACAATTCGAAACCAAGGAAAAATTGAAACTGAAATTTGAAAAAATCAGCAAAAGTTTTGGAAATCTTTTTTAAATAAAATATATTTGGAAAAAATCCTAAATAATAATTTTATTTGTATTTAAATACATATTTTATTTGAGAAATTTAGTTTGCAAATATAATTTGTTGTAATATATTAATATATGCGTTCCAAATATATTTTATTGATTTTCAAATAAAATTTATTTGCTAAGAAATATAAAATATTTAAACATTTGTGTTCCAAATATATTTTCTTTCGATTCAAACATATCAAAAAAGGCGATTTTGCCCCGTGTAAAATCTCAATTTTTGTTTTTTTTTTATTTCCAAATTAGTACCATAGATGTGCCTTATTTTACCGAATATTTTAACATAAAATTCTCATTTTTGCAAAAATTGAAGATAGAGGGCTTTGCATATAAGCTCTCGATATATGCTTAGAACAGAATATATTTGCGAACTGATTTTCACAAAAAAAAATATGTGATAAATACAAACAAATTTATTGTTTAAGAAATTTTCCAAGTATATTTTATTTGATTTTTTTAATTTGCTGATTTTGCCATGATTTACAGTTAAAAATGTCATAAGCTGTTGTTTGTTTACATCCCAATATATTTTTATTTGGGACTATTATTTCCGAAACAAATATTTATTTGCATTCAAGTATTTAGAAAATTCCTAAATTGTGTTAAATTTTTCAATAATTTCAGTAGTTAATTTTTTAGAAATTCTTAATGTTTGTAATGTAATAAATAGTAATAACTGAAATGGTACAATCTTGGATCAAAATAAATTACTTGGAGGATTGACAACTAAAGATGGCCTGTAAAATGTATTTGATAGGAAATATACAATATTTAAAAATTTGTGGCCCAAATATATTTTCTTTCTATTCAAACATATCACAAAAGGCGATTTTGCCCCGTGTACGATTTAAATGTTAATCAAATTTTACAAAAATAAAATTTCATAAAAATTCCATTCTGTACTTCTAAAAAAAAAAGAAAACTTGTCTTTAAATTAAGGCATTGAAACATTGCCAAAATACTTAAATAAAAATTTATCTTTAATTGGAAATAAACATACTTTTGTTTAGTCCCAAACATATAATATTAGTGTGTGCCAAATATTATCTATTTGAAGTGTACCCTAAACATATGATTGTTTTAAGCCGAATATGTTTGGGATGTATTGTCCAAAACGATTTTGGTCAGCGTGTACCCTCACTATATTGAACGAGAGTATATTGCCACCTGAAATCCAAAATAACGTAACCCACATGTTCATGATTTTTCAGGAGAAGCAAAGCAAATTTAGGGATTTCAGATTATTAAGGCGAAATCAAATTACAAATCTAACGCAATTAGTTGTGGTGTACATTCTGAATTAAATAAAATAAATGAATCTTTCCGCTTTTTTTAATGACCTTGTCTGCTGTAACCTCATTTTGAATATCACTCACAAAATGGTAAATTTTTGATATTGAACTCCAAAATTTTGTAGGAATGTATAGTTTAGCCTAATAGACTTGCAATCAATCATAAAATTAATTTTGATTTTTTTGATGTTACGTGATTTTGGATTTCAGATGACGATATATAAGTTGCTGCGGGCCAAAAGTGCAACACGTCGAGGGATTAACATAAGAGACCCCAAGAATATTTCCGGAAATCAGTTTTAAGTCATTTGAGCATTGTCCGTCCGTCTGTCTGGCTGGTGCGCACTATAACTTTTGATACGAGTAACCGATTGACTTCAAATTTTGTATGTGTTAATACTTTTTTCTATCTCAAGTCAAAATCAAAGATGGACCATGTTTGTCCACTTCTTCGAGCACCTTCGCCACAAAGGGTCTACATTCATAGTGAAATATTGAATCTTTAATAACTTCTATCAACATATCGGAATCTTCTGCAATGTCACACATACGAGTACACGGGGAAAATCGCAATTTTTGATATGTTTGAATTGGAATAAAATATATTTGAAACATACATTTTTGAGTACATTTTATATATTTCTGAACATTTTATTTGAAAATCAATAAAATGTATTTGGAGCGCATATGTTAATATGTATATTAGAACAAGATATATTTGCGATCTAATTTTCTCAAATAAAATATAAATGCATATAGTATAAATAATTTTATTATTGAGGAATTTGTTCAAATAGATTTTATTTAAAAAAGATTTTCAAAACTTTGCTGAATTTTTCTAAATTTAGTTTTAATATTTCGAATTAAAAATGGCATATGGGCAAATCCTGCGTGACGAACGCTACATTCGTACCCGTTTTCGGATTAAAATATAACAATTTTTTGGTCTTTTAAAAGAGACACCTTCCACTTATACATAGTGTTTAGTGGGATATGAGTGTTCGTTCGAATGCCATACAAATTTTTTTTAACAGCTACACAGGACAAAACAGCCTTTTTTGATATGTTTGAATCGAAAGAAAATATATTTGGAACACAAATTTTTAAATATTATATATTTCCTAGCAAATAAATTTTATTTGAAAATCAACAAAATATATTTGGAACGCATATATTATTATATTACAACAAAATATATTTGCAAACTAAAATTCTCAAATAAAATATGTGTTTAAATACAAATATAATTATTGTTTAGGAATTTCTCCAAATATATTTTATTTAAAAAAATGTAAAACTTTTGTTGACTTTTTCGAATTTCAGATTTAATTTTTCCTTTGTTCCGTTATTAATCAATCATTTAAATTTCTGAGTATCCTAAGCCATCATTAGTTGTCAATCCTCTAAGTAATTTATATTGATCCAAGATTATACGATTTCAATAATTATTTTACAAACATTACAAATTTATAAAAAATTAACATTGAATTACTGACAAATTTAACATAACTTAGGTATTTTCTGAATACTTAAATGCAAATAAATATTTATTTCGGAAATAATGGTCCCAAATAAAATTATATTGGGATGTAAACAAAGATTTGTTTAGAACAACATCTTCCCAAATATATAATTTTGGTGTGTATCAAATATCATATGTTTAGAGTGTACCATAAACATATATATGTTTCAAGCCGACTATGTTTGGGACAATATACTACAGAAGCGATTTTTTTTCAGCGTGTATAAGTTGCGTAAAAATGTATCACAAATTATTGTGACGCACGCTACAAAAAATGGAATCAGTTTTGAAGATTAAGGTATGTTTTCGTAATTTTTAGCAAGTTTTGCATAATAAAGCACACAAAATGAAATACCTATAAGAAAGATGAATATAAGAAAATTAAAAAAAAAAATTATTTGCAGCCAAAAATTTTTGTAGTTTTTTATCAAAAGCGGTGAACTCTATGTGACGCACGCTACGTGACTCACGCTACATTTTTTCCAGTCAAACTTTTTATAGTAGAAATTATGTTTATTTTAACAAATCAAATTACATTATTTTTAATAACATTTTGTTATTTATAAATGTATTTATGAATGAATATATGAATGTTATGGGTTATCTATGTTACCACTACAAATAATGATAAAAACACCTTAAAAAAGTTTTTTCTTCTAATAAACTTTAGAGATATGATGTGAGGAACCATTCTTTAATACTAATTTAATACTTTTTGTATTAAAGGACACCCACAAATATTTTTAACATCTAGCCTTATATTCCATTAACCAAACTAAAGTTGGATCAATTTTAATTTTTTTTTGTTTGGTGGGCTGTTTCTGAGCTTTGCCCATATGTAGCATTAAGTTATTATACCCTCACTTTAGTGTGACGAGGGTATATATCATTTGCTACGGAAAAAAGTGTAACACATCGAAGGAGTGATCTAAGACCCTAAGTATGTTCGGAGGAAATCCGTTTTGGGTCATTTTAAGTCGAATGAGCAATGTCCGTCCGTCTGTCTGTCTGTCTGTCTGTGTGTCTGCTGGCTGGTGCGCACGATAACTCTCGAAAGGAGTAACCGATTGACTTCAAATTTGGTATGTGGTAATATTTTGATCTATCTCCGGATGAGTTCGAAGATGGGCCATATTGGTCTACTCCTTCTGGTATCTCCCACACAAAGGGTTAAAATTTAGTGAAATATTGATTCTTTAATAACTTCTATACTACTTACTCGAATCTTTTGAAATTCTACACATAATATTAGTATATTAGTCGCTATTAACTCGAGAAAAATGGGTGAAGTTGGCATGCCCCTTTTGGTACCTCCCACACAAATGGACCATTTTGCATCAAAATTTAACTGCTTATAACTTTAACACAAGTGCATAAAAATGCTTGAAATTTTCTACAGTATAATGTTTTTGTAGCGCCTATAGTCCGGTAAAAAATGGGCATTATTGTACAGCCCCTTTTGGTACCTCCCACACAAATGGACCATTTCGTACCAAAAGTAAACGGCTTGTAACTTTAATACCAGTGCATACAAATACCTGAAATTTTGTACAGTGTAATGCTGTTATAGTGCCTATAGTCCTGTAAAAAGTGGGCGTTATCACCCCGCCCCTTTTTGTACCTCCCACACAAAATGACCAAATCATACCAAAATTACATAGCTCGTAACTTTAATATACCAGGGCACATAAACGCTTATAGTTCAGCACAATGCAATGTATTTACCGAAAAATACGTGTTTTTGGAAAACCCCTTCTGGTACCTCCCACACAAATTGACAGATTTATTGGTGTAATGTTATATATTACATTACTCACAAAGTGAGGGTATACCTTAGTCGGTTTACCCGACTGAAACTTTCTTACTTGTTTTTTAAAGCATTAATCTCTAAATATTCCAATTAATCATTCATTGCCAATCCTTCTATCATTTTTTTCAAACATTAATAATTTCTGAAGAATTGACTTTGAATTAATGAAAAACATAAAACAAGAAAATACATAAATACCATTATTTTTTTTTTGATTACTTAAATGCAAATAAAGTTTTGGTTCGGAAATACTAGTCCTAAATAAAAATATATTAGGATGGAAACAAAGATTGACTTGTAAAGCTTTAAGAGAGTCTGGTTTATTTCGAAAGACCAATGACTTCAAATAACCCCACAAGAAATAGTTTAATGTTGGTTAATCATAACTTCTTGGAGACCATTCAATATCACAATTTCTTGAAATAATCGAATCTCCAAATATTTCTCGCAACAATTCAATTGTTTCATTTGCTGTGTGGCACGTAGCCACTATCGGTCAATGGCAAAAAGATACCTCTTAACGAGAGCTTAAATATTGCTTATGGGTGTCAAGGTCGTAGGTCGACTGGAAAGTGTTTTTTTTTTGGATTTAAAAAAAATGGACTTAGCATCATTTTCAAATGTGAACGGAAAGATTATTTTTTCTCTAGCTCCTTAACGGTACGTCGGATTGGGAATAGGTCAATGGCAAAAATATAGCTCTTAACGAGAGCTAAAATATTGCTCATGGATGTAAAGGTCGTAGGTCGACTGGAAAGTGTTTTTTTTTTATTTTTAAAAAAAATGGACTTAACGCACGAAAAGTTGCAATTGGAGAACGATTATTTTATATATACATTTGTGTGGGAGGTACCAGAAGGGGCGTGGCAATAACGCTCAATTTTCACTTAATTGAAGGTACTATAATATCATTACATTGTAAAATATGTCAAGTATTTTTATGCACTGGTATTAGTGTTATTAGCTTTTAACTTTTTGTACCAATTGGTTCCTTTGTGTGGGAGGTACCAAAAGGGGTGTGACATTTGTTCAGCTTATAGATACGGTGAAATAATTACTATGTATGAAATCATCATTGGTTTCCCATGAGTAGTATAGAATATAAGAGTTTTAACATGTCACAAAATTTAAAACCTTTGTGGGGGGAAAATAATACCACATACGACTTTTTAAGTCATTCGGTCACTCCTTTTCAGAGATATCGTTCGCATAATCCAGTCAAACGGACAGACAGACGCACATTAATTAAGTCATATCTTTTGAACCCATTGAGCACCCATTCTGAAAATTTTGTATTTTATGGGTAAATATGGGGGTAATATTCAGAAGTAAAATAAAAAAAATTTAAAATACTTTTTCAGGATAATCAAGGATTAAGGACATTTTCTTCCTTTGGTATGCTTAATACACATTTAGTGATCCTTTTGCGACTTGAACATAGCCTAATTTTCAAAAAGAAAATGTAGATGCCCCCTTTGGCACACTATAAAATCTAAACCGCTGTAAATTTTGACAAACGGTAACCTTTCAATTTTCTTTGGAATTACCCTATAGAATTATAAGTTTTTTCAAAACGATATGGCAAATACCATTACCTGACAGATTAGCTACTTGTATTGCGATTTCATGGGCTAAAGTTTTCTCTTGCCTTAATTCGGAAATGGGCCATATGTGTCCACATTTTCTGCAACCTGCCTCACATTGGACAGAATTCGAGAGAGAGGTCAGAAATTATAAGCAGCTTTTCGACATGAAAATATTGAATTTTCTGGGGCACATTCTTGGTACTTTTGTCTGATGTTAAATGATAATGTACATATCGATACCTCCACTCTAAACAATGCTAGGTGCAAAAAAGTACTTTTTCAGGAGGGACGATTAAAGTTAGATTAACTTTTTAAATTTGTGTGAAATTCCTTTATAATTTAAATTGAATGACCTGTACGGTTTCGTGAATAACTTTTGATTGGGTTGACGGATAAACATCAAATTTTGACTGATTATAATTTGCAATATTTAGGAATTAAAAATGCAACCTCCCTAAAAACATGCATGTTTTTAGAATGGAGGTATCGATTTCATTCGGTTGGTTAAGACGCATCGAATTTATTTCTATTTTTCGAAACTACCCCACTGTATTTTGTGCTGTTTTTCTGGGTCTAAGTCTGTCTGTGCCTTGTGACTTTTGTCGGTTTCTCTGTGAGTTGTTATTTTTATTTTTCTATTTTTTATGATTATTTTGCTGTGGCTGATGGTGTGTTTTCTACATCTTAAGTATGCGGCTGCGCGCAGTGCTGTGAGAATTAGGTCTACTGCGTTGCCATTAACTGAAGAAATATTACAGAAAAGCATACAACCGCCAGCGCCACCTCCACCTCCACCTCCCCATCACCACCTTCACCAGCACAACGGCCGCCACTACCAGCTACCATACAGACCGAGCACATCACCTACAAGAGAAAATGTATTCATAAAACAAAACAGAGTCAGAGTCGGCAACAACAACGACATATAGCCTCAATAAATAAAACAGCAGCAACAACATCAACATGAAGTAGCCTCCACAACAAAATGAATCAAATTACATACGAGCGAATGAACGAACGAACGAACGAATAAGAAATTAAGCTGCACCATATAAGTGTGAGAGTAGCCCCATTACGCACACATTCCCATAGTGCACAGCATCCACACGCATACGCACAAATACAAATACTCGTGTTACTCTTCTTCTACGTGTATATAATAAACACAACTGACTCACTCCCTCTCTCTCTCTGCGTTGTCTACTTAATTACCTTAATTACGATTTTAGTCGCTTTCGTTCGCATCCCGATTTTATGTTCTGTTTTCAGTTCTTTGGATGCTCACACTCTCGTGTCTAAAGACTCTGGGCCACTCGTAACACATAAACATACTCTCAACGAAGAAGATGTGTGATTGGAGTAGCACTGAGATTTTTTGTTGTTTCTTGCATCTCCAGAGATGCTGTAGACCGTTGACTGTGGATGCTGAAAGCGACTGTTGTTGTCGCTTATTGGTTGTTTAAATTAAACAAAAAACAACTACACGAACAATAACAACTGAAAAAACAACACCGGCGCCAAAGGTGTTTCTCTCAAAAAACACAAAATGTAGTTTATATTACCTAAAGGCACAGTGCATTGAATCATATAAAATTGTGGTCGACTGATTCATTTATCGGAATTTCCCCAGTTTACGAATTGTGTCGTACTGTGTGTACAAACTTGTATTGAATGCAGGGACAGAGATAGCAGACTTCGAAAAATAAATTGTATATCTGAGAATGAAATACAGAGGATATTAGCAATTTTTGTCTTGTAGTGTTCGATTCTCATTATCGCCTCCTTACTACAAAAATGAAAATATGGAACCGGTCGTTGATATACCTTATACCATTTGATTAGTACTTTGAATTAATAAATTTATTTTTTCGGATAAAAAACTTTAGATAAACTCGAACTAACTTTGTCATTCCATTTGCAACACCTTAAAATATTGTTCTGATTGTTGATTGTAAACATATTGCTTATACGAGTGTTGCTATATATGTTTCTGGCCTAGGCAACACTAATGGTGAATTCTTTTCTGCAAAAAAGTGAACACTTGCATTGCCCTTTTACCAAAAACAGCATTATTATATCGCTTTTTTGAAATTTTGAAATTTTAGTTGTGCTAAATTCGAGTAACTTAATTACCAAATTTCAAAAAAGTATCACAAAAGTGCCGTTTTCGGAAAAAGGGCAATGAAAATGTTGCATTTTTTTGCAGAAAAGAATTCGCCATAAGTGTGGCCTGGCGCCATCTGACATTTCCATCGGAAAGACCATCATTTGTGTTGTTTACAGTGACTTGAAAAAATCAATTTGGCAAAAAAATGGAATTAACTCGTGAACATTTTCGTTCGATAATTTTTCACAACTTTCGACGTGGATTATCACGACAGGAGTGCATCGATGAACTTAAATCTTTGTATGGCGATGAAGCACCATCCTATGGTTTAATGAATTCAATCGAGGCCGACGCTCGCTCAAAGACGAAGGTCGTGAAGGTCGTCCAAAAACGGGCGTTGTGCCAGAGAACATTGAGGCCGTGCGTGAACTGATAATGCAAGATCGTCATGTGACATACCGTGAGATAGAGGCATCCTTGGTCATTTCTTCCACCAGCATACATTCGATATTGCATGAACACCTGGCCGTAACAAATGTTTGTTCTCGTTGGATCCCGCACAATTTGACAATCGCTCAGAAAAAGGCTCGTGTCGATTGGTGCAAAGAAATTTTACAAAATACGATCCCAGTGCTTCCAAAGACATTTATAAGATCGTCACAGGTGACGAATCTTGGATTTATGCGTATGAGACCGAAACAAACCAGCAATCGACCGTGTGGGTCTTCGAAGACGAGCCAAATCCAACGAAAGTTGTTCGTGGAAGAAGCACTTCGAAACAAACGGTCGCCTGTTTCTTCGGCAAAACTGGTCATGTGGCGACTGTTCCGCTTGAGCAATTCTGAGCGGTACACCACAATTTGTTTGCCTGAAGTCTTCGGAGAAATTCGAAAAACGAACAAGAGAAGACGAATCATTGTGCACCATGACAATGCGAGCTCTCACACATCGGCTCAAACCAGCGCCTTTTTGACCGGCCAACACGTCGAATTGAAGGGTCATCCGCCGTACAGCCCTGATTTGATACCCAACGACTTCTTCTTATTCGCTCACATCAAGAAAAAACTGCTTGGTCAACGTTTTTCGTCGCCCGAAGCAGCTGTTAAAGCGTTCAAAAACCATGTTTTGGATGTGAATTTCCTCACACACTGTAAACAAAACAATTCACGCTCTGAGCGAGGTTATGCTAAAAAATTTCATACTTTCCAATGGAAGTTCCAGTTCTCATCTGGCAACACTAGTATTGCCAAGAACCGAAATATAAATAGCAACCCTCGTAGTTGCAGGGCTTTTGCTATTGAAAAAGGTTAATATTTTGTTATAAAAACCCATAAAAACACATTTTCAAAGCAATTTAGCGTAAACATTGCAGGTTTTATTCTATTTTGACAATTTTTCAGATACAATTACGTTAGAGGTCGTTCTCAAATATTCCCTCTCTCTCATTTAAATATACATACTTATTTATTTATATGAATTACAATACAAAGTAAGTTTATATTCTAATTTTACGGTCCAGGGAAAGGCCGGGTTACAAAGAGCATATAGCTAAGTGTTTGCAGCGACAGACCACAGCCTCTCGTGGGAATCGAACCCACGACCCCCAAACCAAATTTTGTGTTTCATTTACACTAAAATTCTGCACAATGAATATTAACCATATCAGTCTACATTTTATCCCATATAGCCTTTGCTCTTAAATATCGTTGGCTAAGGTTACCCTCACTTTGTGAATAATATCGATAATTTTTAAATATTCCAATTTTTATTCAGTCAAAATTTGGTGTTTATCCGTCAACCCAATCAAAATTTAGTCACAAAACAGTAAAGGTAATTCGATTTGCATTATAAAGGAATTCCACACAAATTTAAAAAATGCTTCAAACTTTGATCGAAACTTTGATGAAAACCTACCTTTTTGCACTTAGAATGGAGATATCGATATAATATGTAATGTAGAACTTTGTGTGAGAGCCAATATGTGAAAACCTTTTGCTCTGTCTATTGTCATTGCAAAAGTTGTCTAAAATGAAGATTATGAAAACATCGGGAAAAAATTTTCTGAATCTAATGGTGTTTTTTTTGTGCCAAAAAATGCTACATTTTTTATGCCTTTCGCCCCCAAAAATGCCTGTGAAAGGGTTTCGTTTTCTTTTGTAAAAAATGTCGCACTTGCAAGGGGCAAAAATGCAACATTTCAGCCCTGTATTTAATCGAAGGGGTAGACGCTGCCCTACAAAAAAGATGTTTTTTCGGCGTCGAGCGAATAGTCTAAATAACCGCGGGTGTCCGTGCGTGCTTTTTTATAATGAAGTTTGGTCAGATGCTTTATTTAGGCGGCGCCGTGGAGTATTCTTTGTTTTTAGTTTACTTTTAGTGAGTTTAAAGGCTAGTTTTTTGCATTTTTGTTATCGATTCTGACCATAAAAAATGCAGCAGTACAAGAGGGTGTAGGCGACATTATTAAAATGCTGCTCTCTGACAGGGCAACATCTTTTTTTAGAAAAGAAAACACCATAAAGATAACATTACCCTTAAACTAAAGGTTTATTCTGTCATTGTTTGAAGAAGAAAATGAATTAAATTTAAGGCAATTTACTTGATTTCAAGGAAATTTTTAATCGATTAAAGTCAATTGCTCTTACTTTTATGATCAATTGTCCTCAATATTATTATGTATGTACATGTTGACTTTAGTGTTACTTTTATTATATACATATGTTGTATTTATGTATTTTATTTAAATTTATGACAAATGCCTTGATCTTTCTATCCATTCAGTATACATTTCTGAAGCTTTAATGATTTGGGACATACAATTTGGGACAAATTTGCATGTCATATGTATATTTAAAGACAACATGTCCTTAATATTAGGCTCTTAATTATTCAAGTCTTTGCGGGCTTTGATTTAAGGCTCAGGTGCCTGTTAAAGAATGCTATGTTTGTACCTAATATTATAGATATGGGGTTTTATTTAATAGGATTTTTTTTTGTTGCGCCGGAAGTGTGGAATCTTCTGAGGTATGATTCAGCCCGTACTGAAAAACATGCACGATTCTTACGTACTTAACCACACCCCCCCTCCTTCGACCAACTGACCTGATAGCCATAAGGCTATCTGCTTTGATCTAAATCGTGTTGATTTCTGTGTTCTTTCGGATGTTGTCAACTCTTTGTAGCTCAAGGATTGTTTTTGTCACTAATTGAGATATATTTTGCCAAGATTCTTCGCAATGTAGCATGCATTCGATCACGTTCGAAGCTTCTAATGTGGGTACGCCTTCTATGTCGAACCTAGAGCAGATGAATATCATGTGATTTGCGTCTTCTTCCTCATCCACACAGTTTGGGCACATAGGCGAACTATCGTGTCCAAATCTGTGCAGATATTTTCGGAAGGCACCATGATCCGTTAGAAGTTAGTTTCACGGTGTTGTCTGTTCAACCATATATTTATATTGGGTATAGGAAGATATGTCCATCGTCCTTTCGAACTCGTGTTCCAACGAGACTGCCAAGTGGCGATCGACACATATCGCTCTTCCCTGGCAAATTCGGATCTTTCCTTTCTGTTCTCCGGTTTCCTTTCGTGGATTCTCTTCATTTCGCTGGCTAATAAGTCGTTTGGGATAAGGCCTGCGATCACACCTGCTAGTTCCTCCGATAACGTTCTATATCCGCAAATAGTGCGGAGACAACTTAGTCTGTATGTAGACAACAGTTTTCTTCTGTAGATTTTCAATTCCATTGCGCCGGCCCATACGGGAGATGCATATAGTATCACCGAGTTGACTACAGTGGCTAGTAGTTGGCGCCGCGCGTGTCTGGGACCTCCAATATTGGGTAACATTCTTGCAAGAAACGCCTGTGTTTTGGAAACCTTTTCGCTGATGTATTTGATGTGGTCCTTGAATCTCATCCTATTGTCTATAACGACTCCTAGGTATTTAAGGGAGCGGCTGTATCGGATAACTTCATCCCCCACTGTAATATTTATGTACTCCGTCTTTCTTCGGCTTGTGATTAGAACCGCTTCCGTCTTGTGAGCCGCCAACTGTAGATGTGCTGACGTCAGCCATGCTTGGACCTGTTTTATTGCTGTGTTAGTGGCTGCTTCTAAGTGGGATATATGTATGTTTTGAGACTGTAATTATGGCAATGTCATCCGTAAAGCCTATAATATTCACCCCATTTGGAAGGGGGAGTCTCAACACCTCCTCATACATTATATTCCAGAGCAGTGGGCCCAGGACTGATCCTTGTGGAACGCCGGCTGTTATGCTGTACTGCTCTTCTCCATTATCACTATGGTATATGAGTTTCCTGCTTTGAAAGTAACTCGTTATTATGTCCACTATATACGTTGGGGCTTCCATTCGTACGAGGGCATTCCGTATATGCGCCCAATTAGCGGAGTTGAAGGCGTTCTTCACGTCTAGAGTAACGACTGCGCAGTACTTCTTCGTTCCGCCTTTCCATCTTGCGCCTTCGATAGCGTGTCAACCACCAGCTTCACAGCGTCTATTGTGGACCGCCCTTTTCTAAACCCGAACTGACGTTCGGATAGAGCTGATTTTTCCTCTATTACTGGCAATAGTCTCTTATATAATATCCTCTCCAGGATTTTGCACATTGTGTCTAGGAGACATATTGGGCTTGTTTCCTTTGGGTATTAGGACGAGCTTATGTGACTTGCATTGGATAGGGAATATTCTCTCTCGAATACACATCTGAAAAGTGTCAAGGAAAAGGTCAGGTCTGCGAAGGATTGCAGCCTTTAGTGCTACGTTTGGGATTCCGTCCGGACCCGGCGCTTTATTGTTGCCTATTTTCGCGCATGCTTCATAGAGCTTCTCCCTCGAGATCTCCTGAATTATTTCATTGTCGGGTGTCGACATGGGGTTTGGGACAAACAATGAACGCTGGGGAAACAGTGTGCCA
The DNA here is from genome assembly GCA_963930755.1 of Eudasyphora cyanicolor. Classification (NCBI taxonomy): domain Eukaryota; kingdom Metazoa; phylum Arthropoda; class Insecta; order Diptera; family Muscidae; genus Eudasyphora; species Eudasyphora cyanicolor. The sequence continues at coordinate 172,672,547 of OZ005738.1, forward strand.
ATGATGCTTTGCAACATAGATGGACAGGTGATTTGTGGACTTTTCCTCTTAATTTTCTTCATCACAATCCTATATGCAGTTCCCCATGGGTCCCATGGGGACCCCAGCATCGTTGCATGGCGTTTAAAAGCTTTTTCGTTTGCTTTCTTTGATCGCTACCTGTAAGGATTTCCGTTTCTCTCTAAAATCTGCTAATCGACTATCAAACGTAGGTCTTCACCTTGCTCGTTGCATTTTCCGTCTAGCTCTTAAACAATCAGCCCGTAGTTGGCGTATACCTTCGTTCCACCAATAACAAGGTTGTCCACACTTCGGGAGTTTTCTATGCGACATTGACGCATCACAGGCTTCAGCAATAACACTCATTAGATCTTTAGCTCGATCTTCTGCAGTTGTAGAAGAGAACTGAGCCATGCCGATCATCTCCTCAAATACTCCTTTGTCGACAGCGGACTCCCTCCATTTTGGCCCGGTGATCTTTTGATTTAGCTTTTCTCTGTGGGGTTTTCGCTTAATATCGTAGATTATAGCCTGATGGTAGCTTTGGGTGTAATAATTTAGTGACTCGTGATAAGGAAGAGCTGGCGATGGTAACGTATATGGTAGACTCCGATCCCGCTCTGTGAAAAGTACACTCTTTACCGTCATTCAACAGTTCCACTTCAAGTGGAGCTAGTGTTTCCAAAAGGCTTCGTCCTCGAGAATTTGTAAATCTGCTTCCCCAATGTGTGGCCCACGCCTCCTGTTTTTGGCGTCAGCGACAAGTTCATCCAATGTTGCTTGGGATTCTGCATGCCAGAGAAGTTTGTTAGAATATTGTGGATAACAACATAAGTGAAAAGCCATATGGTTCAATTTTTTTAATTTTTTTTTCAGAAAATTGACAAAATGTCCATTTTAGATTAAATTTGACAAAAAAAACTTATGTTTACGAAAAGAAAAAACAAAATCTATCTACAGGAACGATATTTTCAAAAATTATAAATTATGAAGATAAGTCATCCCGAGAACTGTCAAAAATCTATCAGTTATGAACGAATAGGAATGAAATGTCACACGCAAAAAAACAGGTTTCCGCGAACATAGTTTGAACTTTTTTTGCACTAATCGATTGATATTAATTTTTTAATTGTGACAATTACAAAAAATTCGGGGAAATCGGTCCGAAATCCGCGGAAAAACTCACTCTTTGAACACCTACTCGTTGAAATTTCTATTCGTTCGTAACTGACAACCTACTCGCTCCGGGATGACATATCTTATTATTCATTATTTTTGGATATTTTGGATAACTTAATTTCGTAATTGGAGTAAATGAGAATTTGCGTGTAAACCTATTTTGAATTAAATAATTTTGTAAAGGATGCTGATTTAAAAAAAAGCTATTGAATCAATCAAATCAAATGTGGTAAAAACTTTTAAATTTAAAGTCGAATTTTCAATTTCGTACTCATGAATATTATCTTAACATTTATTGTCTTTAATTGAAGTACAAGATGCTATCGATTTAAGAAGATTTCATGTCTTTAATTGAGGTATAAGATGTAATTGATTTAAAGAAGTATATGTAATATACATTTAATAATGTAAATTTAATGACCTCGACTGTTTTGAATTTTTTTATACTTTGGAGGATAAAAACCAAATGTTGACTGAATATAACTTGGAATATTTACAATTTAAAAATGTAATATCGCTTAAAACAAGCTAAATTGGCATAGCATACTTTGGAATGAAGGTATCAAATTATCATATTCCATATTTTATTTCTTACAAAGGGAGTTTATACTTTTGCCGGTTTGAAATGTTTTTATTTGTTTTAATTTTCATTGAGTAGCTTCACCATTCATGATTATCTATAAACTTGAAGAACGACTCACTAGAAATGTCCACATAAATATTCCTCAATTCTTTGTAACACACTGTGTTCCATCCATGATCCTTAAAACATCAGCTGTATTTTGTATACCGTATTTGGCTGGCCAGACAGATATACATATGTATGTACTTATGTATATGGAATGCCGCGGTTAATGCACGTGCAATATTTTGTCCATATAGAGTCAGCCGCCAGTATATGGTCACAAAACCGGGTGTGTACATCCAAATGTCCATTGGCTGTGTACGAAAGTGTAATCATATATCTGCTGCATAAGAGTATATACATATATGTATGTATATACAAGTTAGGTACATGGTGCTAATGGCTATTGACGATGGACAACACTGTTGGTTCCATTCTCCATATTTAATATCAGTTAAGTAGAGGCAACGGTGGCACTATATGAACAGCAAACAGTGCTTGCACAAACCACGATGTTGGTGTGTAGGTACGAGTATATGCGACGATGGTGTGTGCTCCGACACATACCAGATTGACTGGTTTCGGGTTTTGGTTTTGTTTGTTTTGCTTTGTGTCCATATGTGTGTGTGTGTCTGTGTGTGCGGTATGTAAACAATGTTGAGAGCTCCCCAAGTCAATTTAAAAATAACACTCTGAGCATTTAAGAGGCCTCCACTGGGGCAATGGCAACCAATGAAGTGCAGCAACTAGAACCGTCGACTCTTCGATTATTGGACACACCCCCAACCACAGCAAAAAAAAAACAAACCAAAATGGTTTCCGTTATACGAGAGCACAATAGGAGTGAGGACAACGATGACTACGACTACGACTACGACTGTGACTATGACGATAATGATGACAAAACGAAGACAATAACGATGATACCGCAATGCCAATCGATATTCGATTACACAGTCTCTGAAGTAGTACGAGTACTGAGAGTAAATTGGCATTCATTACACAAAACATTACTACAAATCCCATATTTCGATGAACGTGATTCACTCACTGCGTCACCTATGAAAGTCTCAGCGGTCGCAGTAGCAGCAACAACAGAATAAACTAACTGCTGCTGCGACTGAACACTGCACTGAGTAAAACAAAACAAATTGCAAGACAAATTGTTGTAAATTTCATATTTGTCAGCAGCCATCCGCCATCCACTCAGCAGCCACCCAACAGTGATTGTTTTGTTTTTGTTTTCTCCCGTTCTCTATTTGTTTCTTGGCGAGGAATATCATTGAATTTCAATAGGAATTACAATTGAATTTGAATGGTGCAAAAAAAACATAGAAGATGTAAATTTGTATTACTCGTATTGAATTAACTGAATGTTGGTAAAACTATACACTCATATGAAGTGGTATGTATGTAAGGCAGAAAAAACTGGTAGCTGTCACCACCTCACACTGGACCATGATTTACTTCAAGTCGTGAATGTACCCACGTTCGTGGACGTGAGCTTTTCCCATTATTTATTTTCATTCTATTGTTAAAGAAAATTTGTTTTAGGTAATTACAGACAAATATATGTAGGGCAACTGACCAAGTTCATCAGATCAATTGTATTATAGCTTCTACTTAAAGGGAGCGGGATATACAGCTATGGACATATAAATGGCACATTTTATCATAGGCTATATCACTTAATATGAATGGTTAAATATTTGAACATACCAAGACAAGGGCGTAGCCAGGATCTAAATTAGGGGGGGGGGGGCAGAAGTTCTTGATTTTTCTTAATATTATTTTTAAACACAAAAAAATTTAAAACTTAAAGTACCTAATGAAAAAATGAATGCTCATTGTTTTGAAAATATATTAAATAAAGATAAACCAAAAAAAAGTAAATTTTATTGGAAAAATTTTATGATTTTAAATTAAGAATTCATGTAATTAGTAGCAAAAGTATTAATTTTTAAATGACTTGTTTTTATGTGTATTTAAAATAGCAAGATGTCATTTAAATTTTTTTTAATATTGGTATATAATTTTAAAACAGTGCTTTTGTCATAATATAGGAATATATGTATACTATGAAGCTATATTGGAAGAACTCACTTTTATTCAGTCGTTTTTTTCCTACCAAATACTTTCTTCAGACGAACTTTGTTGATGGTATTCTATGTATGTAAGTAATGAGTCTTTATAAAACACGTTCGAAATTGCTTCGAATTAAAAGCCCAAGTACATTGTAGGTTTATAATAGGATTAGCTTTTAAATGCCGCATAGCCAACATAAACACAACTCCAAAACGGTTTTTGCTAGTTCAAAATTCTTAACGGTTTTTAAAACCTAATAATATTCACTAAACATAATGTCATATTGGTTATCTAGATTAGAGTCAGTGACAAAAGTTATACCCGTTTAAAGTAAAAACAAGTAAGAAAGTTTCAGTCGGGTAAACCGACTAAGGTATACCCTCACTTTGTGAGTAATGTAATATTGAATATTACTCGAATTATTCTGTCAATTTGTGTGGGAGGTACCAGAAGGGGTTTATCAAATACACCTTTTTTTTGCTAAACATTAGATACTTTAAATTCATTGCACTGTGCCGACTTATAAGCATTTATGTGCACTGGTATAAACGTTATGAGACATTAAATTGTGGTCTGATTTGGGCATTTTGTGTGGGAGGTACAAAGAGGGGCGTGGCAATAACGCCCATTTTTCACAGGGCTATAGACACTATAAAAACATTACACTGTACAAAATTTCAAGTATTTTTATACACTGGTTTTAATGTTATAAGCTGTTAACTTTTGGTGCAAAAAGGTACCTTTGTGTGGGAGGTACCAAAAGGGGCGTGACAACAACACCCTTTTTTTCCCTGGACAGTAGGCAATAAAAAAGCATAATACTGTACAAAATTTCAAGTATTTTTATACACTGTTATTAATGTTATAAGCTGTTAACTTTTGGTGCAAAATGGTGCATTTGTGTGGGAGGTACCAAAAGGGACGTGGCGACTTCGCCCATTTTTCTCGAGTTGATAACGACTAATAAGCTAATACTATGTGTGGAATTTCAAAAGATTCGAATAAGTAATATAACAGTTATTAAAGAATCAATATTTCACAACATTTTAACCCTTTGTGGGGGAGGTACTAGAAGGAGTGGACCAATATGGCCCATCTTCGAACTTAGCCGGAGATAGAAAAAAATATTACCACATACCAAATTTGAGGTCAATCGGTTACTCCTTTCGAGAGTTATCGTGCGCACCAGCCAGCAGACACACAGACAGACAGACAGACAGACAGACAGACAGACGGACGGACATTGCTCATTCGACTTAAAATGACCCAAAACGGATTTCCTCCGAACATACTTGGGGTCTTAGGTCACTCCTTCGACGTGTTACACTTTTTTCCGTAGCAAATGATATATACCCTCGTCACACTAAAGTGAGGGTATAACTAAAGTAGAAACACCTTGTTATTTAACCAAAAACAGCCAACAAAAAGACACACAATACATAACAACAACAATTTTCCAGAATTTTGTAAGCTGTAGGGGGCTGCCCCCCCGCCCATACCTGGCTACGCCCTTGTACCAAGAAGTAAACAACAAATTAATTGTCAATGATTTTTCCCATTTTGAGATTGCGCCATTTATGTGTCAAGCTCATTTTGGTGGTGATTTTTTCCTAACGATATTTTTTAAAACCATATTGCATTTTTATACCCTGCACCACACTGTGGTACAGGGTATTATAACTTTGTGCATTTGTTTGTAACACCCAAAAGGAGAAAAAATATACCCATCGTTTATTATACCGATCGACTTAGAATCACTTTCTGAGTTGATTTAGCTATGTCCGTATGTCCGTCTGTCTGTCTGTCCGTCTGTGCATGTATTCTTGTAATCAAAGTACAGGTCGCAATTATGGTCCGATCTCGACGAAACTTTACATATATCTTTTTTTGGCCCAGGACGATCCCTATTGAATTTGGTTCGGTTCAGATTTAGATATAGCCCCCATTGACATGTAAGCGCTGTAAAAACTTTATTTTATATCCGATCAGTATGAAATTCGGCAGAAAGAGGTTTCTTATTATGTGAATGAGCTCTTTTAATTTTGGAAGAAATCGGTTCAGATTTAGATATAGCCCTTATATATACGTTACCCCCAATTTGACATGTAAGTGCTGTAAACTTGCTATTTTATATTTATAATATATATATATTACATGAAGGAATACTGCTGAATTCGGAGAAAATCGGTTCAGATTTGGATATAGCCCCCATATATATGTAACCCCCGATTTGACATGTAAGCGCTGTAGAAACTGTATTTTACATCCTATCAGTGCGAAATTCGGCAAGAAGAGTTTTCTTAAAACATGAAGGAATACTGCCAAATTCGGAGAATATCGGTTCAGATTTAGATATAGCCCCCATATATATGTTACCCCCGTTTTGACATGTAAGTGCTGTAAAAACTGTATTTTATATCCGATCAGTATGAAGTTTGGCTTAAAAAGGTTTCCTATTATATGAATGATCACTTTTAAATTTGGAAGAAATCGGTTCAGATTTAGATATAGCCCCCATATATATGTTACCCCCTGATTTGACATGTAAATGCTGTAGAAACTGTATTTTATATCCGATCAGTGCGAAATTCGGCAGAAAGAGGTTTCTTATTACTCGAAGGAATACTGCCAAATTCGGAGAAAATCGGTTCAGATTTAGATATAGCCCCCATATATATGTTACCCCCGATTTGACATGTAAATGCTGTAGAAACTGTATTTTATATCCGATCAGTGCGAAATTCGGCAGAAAGAGGTTTCTTATTACTCGAAGGAATACTGCCAAATTCGGAGAAAATCGGTTCAGATTTAGATATAGCCCCCATATATATGTTACCACCGAGTTGACATGTAAGCGCTGTAGAGACTGTATTTTATATCCGATCAGTACGAAATTCTACAGAAATAGGTCTTTTTACATGAATGAGTATTCAGGGAAAATCGGTTCAGATTTATATATAACCTCCATATATATGTTCCTCCTGATTTGGTATCAAAGCGCTATAGAAGTTGTACTTTACTTCCGATCATTAATATTTTCCGGAAAAATGTTTCTCAATTTAGGAACGAATATTGCTTAATTTAGCGATTATCGGCTCAGAATTAGATAATATGTTCCTGCCTACTTACCAATTATTTTAAATTATTATCGCAATGATCTTTATCGCATTGTTAGGGAGGTGTAGGGTATTATATAGTCGGCCCCGCCCGACTTTCTGGCTTTCCTTACTGGTTTAATCTATAAAACTGCCTAACATCTTCGTATTTTTTTTTCAATAGAAACCCATTAATAAAACAAAAAACCAAGCTCAACAATTTTTTTGAAGGTATGTTTTTACAATAATTCGCGAAATAGAGCTGACCGGACAATGATAGCCATTTATTTACAAAGCGCGGATTACATATACTCAACAAATGTCCATATGCGTCATTTTGAGATTTTTTTTAACTTAAGGTTAAAAACGATGTTTCCATCGAGAGAAAACCATTCGAGTTAGTAATTTACAAGGGATTTCAGGAGATTCTGAGGAGATGATTTCAAAGTGGTACATAGGAAGCTAAGCGAAGTCTTAGTAGTATGTTTTGGTGTAACAATTTTTGCACATTGCCATTAAAAAAAATAATATACGTAAAAATATCATGTGAATTAAATACATATATTCACAATTTTTGAGAGGCTGTAAATCTTTACTGAAAAACAGTGCGATTTTTTTCTTAAAGAAATATATGTAGACTTGTACCTAGTCTCCATTATTTCCTTTGGTCACTTTTTCTAGAACTAACCGCGCCCGCGTTAATTGGACTTTATAATAAAATATTCGAAGATAAAAGTGTTTTTTCTTGAAATTTTTTTTATTGTGGAATGGCTATCGCGAAAAATTGTATACACGGGGCAAAATCGCCTTTTTTGATATGTTTGAACCGAAAAAAAATATATTTGGAACACAAATTTTTAAATATTATATATTTCTTAGCAAATAAATTTTATTTGAAAATCAATAAAATATATTTGGAACGCATATATTAATATATTACAACAAATTGTATTTGCAAACTAAATTTCTCAAATAAAATATGTGTTCAAATACAATTAAAATTATTATTTAGGATATTTTCCAAATATATTTTATTTAAAAAAGATTTCCAAAACTTTTGCTGACTTTTTCGAATTTCAGTTTTAATTTTTCCTTGGTTTCGAATTGTACCTCCCAGTTATGATACCATATGTAGCATTAACTTCTGTTTTAAATCAATCATTTAAAATTTCTGAGTATTCCAAACCATCATTAGTTGTCAATCCTCTAAGTACTTTATTATACGATTTCAATTATTATTATTTAGTATTTTTACGAACATTAAAAATTTCTAAAAATTTAACTTTGAGTTACTGAAAAATTAGACACAATTTATGTATTTTATGAATACTTAAATGCAAATAAATATTTGTTTCAAAATAACAGTCACATTGGGATGTTAACAAATATTTGTTTAGAACAATATCTTCCTAAATACACAACTTTTGTGTGTACCAAATATTATATGTTTAGAGTGTAACCTAAACATATATAAGTTTCAAGCCGAATATGTTTGGGACAATATACTACAGAAGCGATTTTTTTCCAGCGTGTATCAATCTATTCGTCAGAAATCACAGATTTCGACAGCATAAATCTAAATACTCTCAACATAATACTTTTTTAGAAAATTTGAGGTGTTAGGCAGTTTTATAGATTACAAATAATTCGCAATATGGTGATATTGCAAATATCGCGTAAATTGTAAAACGACTTACTATTACTCATATTTATTGGATATTGTGTTACAGTTCTGAATTTCCGCAATTTTTTCTATAGTTCATTGTAACTAACTTCGTATTTAACAGTTTACGCGATATCTCGCGAATCGAAGCAGATCCTATTTTGATATCTTCACCGTTGAGTACACGCTGAAAAAAAATCGCTCCTGTAGTATATTGTCCCAAACATATTCGGCTTGAAACATATATATGTTTGGGGTAGACTCTAAGCATGTAATATTTGGTACACACAAAAATTGTGTATTTGGGAAGATGTTGTTCTAAACAAATATTTGTTTACATTCCAATATGTTTTTATTTGGGACCATTATTTCCGAAACAAATATTTATTTGCATTTAAGTATTCATAAAATACATAAATTGTGTCAAATTTTTCAGTAATTCAAAGTTAAATTTTTAGAAATTTTTAATGTTCGTAAAAAATAATAATTAAAATCATATAATCTTGGATGAATATAAAGTACTTAGAGGATTGACAACTAATGATGGCTTGGAATACTCAGAAATTTGAAATCATTGATTTAAAACAGAAGGTAATGCTGCATATGGTATCATAACTGGGAGGTACAATTCGAAACCCAAGAAAAATTGAAACTGAAATATGAAAAACTCAGCAAAACTTTTGGAAATATTTTTTAAATAAAATATATTTGGAAAAATTTCTAAATAATAATTTTATTTGTATTTAAACACATATTTTATTTGAGAAATTTAGTTTGCAAATATAATTTGTTGTAATATATTAATATATGCGTTCCAAATATATTTTATTGGTTTTCAAATAAAATTTATTTGCTAAGAAATATATAATACTAGCTGAGCCCGGTGCGCCTCGCTGCCCATGTCAAAATTAGCGCTGTAGAAACTGTATTTTATATCCGATCAGTACGAAATTCGGCAGAAAGAGGTTTGTTATTACAAGTATGAACGCTGCCAAATTCGGAGAAAATCGGTTCAGATTTAGATATAGCCCCCATATATATGTTACCCCCGATTTGACATGTAAGCGTTGTAGAAACTGTATTTTATATCCGATCAGTACGAAATTCGGCAGAAAGAGGTTTCTTATTACATGAAGGAATACTGCCAAATTCGGAGAAAATCGGTTCAGATTTAGATATAGTCCCCATATATATGATACCCCCGATTTGAAATTCAAGCGCTGTAGAAACTGTATTTTATATCTGATCAGTAAGAAATTCGGCAGAAAGAGGTTTCTTATTACATGAAGGAATACCGCAAAATTCTGAGAAAATCGGTTCAGATTTAGATATATCCCCCATATATATGTTACCCCAATTTGACATATATGCGCTGTAGAGACTGTGTTTTATATCCGATCAGGAGAAAATTCGTCAGAAACGGGTTTCTATTTTACATGAATGAGTATTCAAGGAAAATCGATGCAGATTTATATATAACCTCCATATATATATTCCTCGAGATTTGGTTACAAAGCGCTATAGAAGTTGTACTTTACTTCCGATCATTACAAAGTTCTCCAGAAAAATGTTTCTCAATTTAGGAACGAATATTGCTTAATTTAGCGATTATCGGTTCAAAATACATTTACCAATTATTCCAAATTATTATCGCAATGACCCTTATCGCATTGCTAGGGAGGTGTAGGGTATTATATAGTCGGCCCCGCTCGACTTTCTGCCTTTCCTTACTGGTATTAGTAATAAATTCACTAAATGAAAAAATACCGAATTCAGTGGAAAGTCCTGAGAATGGAAATGTATAATTATAAAATTTCCAAATTCTTGTTTCATTGGTCATTCATCACATTATCGTATTGCGATTGTATTGAAGTGAGCAGCTGTAATTATCGCATACCGAGCATTTTTGTTCATGTATTTTCTATATAATACTTGCAAGATATATCAAAATGTGGGCTGTGCCACGCCCACTGGTCTTATTCCGCCCATTTGTAAGCCAATCACGTAGACTGCTACCAGATACATATACGCAAAATTTCAACACTCTCGCTAACAAAATGAGCAATATAATTCAATTTCAAAATTTGGCTTATATGTGCGGTGGCACGCCCATTGGTCAGATCCCGCCAATTTTTGGACCAATCACGTGGACTGTCACCAGATACATATGTACAACATTACAGCACTCTAGATAAAAAATTGTGCAAGATATATCAATTTCGAAATTTGGCTTATAAGGGCAGGGCCACGCCCATTGGTCCGATCCCGCCCATTTTCTGACCAATTACGTAGCATGCCACCAGATACGTATACACAACATTGCAGCACTCCCGATAGCAAATTGAGCAAGATATCAAAATTTGGTCTATGTGGGCGGGGCCACGCCCATTGGGCCGATCCCGCCCATTTTTGGACCAACCACGCAGACTGCCACCATATACATATACACAAAATTCCAGCACTCTCGCTAACATATTGTGCAAGTTATATCAATTTCAAAATTTGGCTTATATGGGCGGGGCCAAGCCCATTGGTCCGATCCCGCCCATTTTTTGACCAATTACGTAGAATGCCACCAGATACATATACGCAACATTGCAGCAGTCCCGCTAGCAAATTGTGCAAGATATCAAAATTTCAAAATTTGGTCAATGTGGGCAGGGCCACGCCTATTGGTCCAAACCCGCCCATTTTTGGACCAATCACGTAGATCGCCAACGGATATATATACACACAATTCCAGGTCTCTCGCTAACAAATTGTGCAAAATATCTCAATTTCAAAATTTGGCTTATATGGGCGGGGCCACGTCCATTGGTCCGATTCCGCCCATTTTTGGAAAATTCACATAATCTGACACTAAATGCATACACACGAAATTTCAGCACTCTAGCTAAAAATTTTTCACATTTTTAAAATTTGGCTTATATGGGCGGTGCCACGCCCATTGGTTCGATCCCGCCCGTTTTTGGATCAATCACGTGGACTGCCATCAGATACATATGTACAACATTACAACACTCTAACTAACAAATTGTGCAAGATATATCAATTTCAAAATTTGGCTTATATGGGCGGGGCCACGCCCATTGGTCCGGTCCCGCCCATTTTTTGACCAATTACGTAGAATGCCACCAGATACATATACGCAACATTGCAGCACTCCCGCTAGCAAATTGTGCAAGATATCAAAATTTCAAAATTTGGTCTATGTGGGCGGCGCCACGCCCATTGGTCCGATCCCGCCCATTTTTGGAGCCATCACGTAGACTGCCACCATATACATAACATTCCAGCACTCTCGCTAACAAATTGTGCAAAATATCTCAATTTCAAAATTTGGCTTATATGGGCGGGGCCACGCCCATTGGTCCGATTCCGCCCATTTTTGGAAAATTCACATAATCTGACACTAAATGCATACACACGAAATTTCAGCACTCTAGCTAAAAATTTTTCTCAATACCAAAATTTGACCCATATGGGCGGGTCCACGCCCACTTGATATATCGAAAATTCAAGTACCCTATTTTCAGCACCCCCTACACATGTACATTCTGTGAAAATTTCAAGATGATCGGTCTAGCCGTTTAGACGTCTATACGGAACAAACATACAAACATACAAACAAACAAACCCACAAACAAACCCACAAACAGACACTCTCTTTTATATATATAGATATATGTTTATCTAAATCTCAACCGATTTTCCAAAAATGTTCAGTGTTCATTCATGTAATCAAAAAACTTTTTCTGCCGAATTTTGTACTGACTGGATATAAAATACAGTTTCTACAGCACTTACATGTGAAATCGGGGGTAACATATACATATATGGCGGCTATATCGAAATCTGAACTGATTTTCCTCATATGTAGTTTGTCAATTTTTAAGTGTATCAAGACACTGTTTGTGCCAATTTTTATTCAGATCGGCTAAAAAATTTTGCTTATACAGTGCATATATATCAAAACGGAGGATCATGCATATATATGGGAGCTATATGGAAATCTGAACCGATTTTGATTAATTAGCGTCCTTTGGCCCAAAAAGGGCACTGTGCTAAATTTCATCACAATCGAATCATAAATACGAAATACGACAGACGGGCATGGCTAAATCGACTCAGGAAGTGATTCCAAGTCGATCGGTATAATAAACGATGGGTTTATCTCTTCTCCTTTTGTGGGTGTTACAGTCAAATGGACAAAATCCTAATACCCTGTTCCACAGTGTTGTGTAGCGTATAAGAAATTAGAAAAAGTAGATTTTGTTTAAGGGTAGTAACGGTGTAACGTTTAAAAACTTTTTTTTGCATATTTTTGTAAATTTTTTTTTCTGAATAGAGAACCTTTCAAGAATATTGTGTGGAAATTTGAGGTGAATCGGAGCAAAACTGACAAAAATACAGCAGTCTAAGCAACCGCGCTTCATACGTGACTCAGTACCTCAGAAAAACTTTAAAGCGTTTTTCCCACAACCGATGTTTTCAAAGAAGGTGCCCCTCATAACTCAAAAAGTACTGAATCAATCCTTTTGAATTGTATTTCTATTTCTTTGCATAATTCACGAGGTAACACTGTCGAGTTTTTGTTTTTAATTTGTTAATTTTTTATTTAACAATAACAAATTTTTTCTCGCAAACATCGTATTTTTCACTACAAAGTGTTCCCAAAAATTTTAAAATTTAAATTTCGAAAAAACTCGACAGCTTTACCTGACTATAACGATTATCTAACTAAATAAATTTATTTTTTTAATTTCTGATGATCCGGTATCGAGTAATGAGGGACACCGCAATTCAACTTTTTTCGAGACGCTTTCGCATAAATGCTGTCGTTGCCATATTTTTAAATATTTTTTATGAAAATTTTAACCAATAAACTTTGAAAGTTATACTTTAATGTACCGTTTCGTCACAAAAAATCATAAAAATGTGCCTTTTTTGCATAGATTAACGTAACATGATATAATGACGAAGATATCAAACAAAAGACTTAAAACACGTGGATTCAAGCCAAAACTATTTGACTCCGACTCCCGGAGTCGAATTTTAAAATCATTCGACTCCGACTCCAGCTCCGACTACGGCAGTTAAATAACATGAATTTCTGAAATTACGAGTATATTTATATTAAGACGTGAGTTCATGTTATTGAAAAAAAGATAATCACAGCCTCTGTTTTAATATACCGCAATTTTTGGAAATTATGTTCGCTTCAGGCAACCAGTTTATTCCTTAGTTAATGCTACAGTTAGACTCGCCTTAAAATATACCGTTCTACTCAGAATCACTAGCTGTCCGTCTGTCCATATTAAGTTGTTCGTTAAGTACAGGTCGAAATTTCACGACGATCCTGGTAAAATTTGACAAAAAGACCTCTATCACACTAGGGATGAAACCTATTGGAATTGGTGAACATCGGTTCAGGTCGATATTGCCTATTAGATATTGTTTCTTTAGATTTGGCCTTGTAACGCTATAGAAGCTGTATTTCACATTCAACCATTTTTTAAATTATGTGGGGTAGAATTTATTTATCCAAGAACACATATTTTTGGATTTTTAACATTCTGATGTCCCGGAATTTGGGTCGAACTTTTGGGTAGGGGCAAATTTTGAAAAATCCCACTTTGACCCATTTAGAGTGCTCCAATCGAGTCCAAATGTATGACCGACCCCCACTAACTTTGGAGGCCCGACCCACTCTTGCCAGTGGCACACCCCATCGAATCCCCTGCGGGTTCCATACATTTGGACTCGATTGGAGCACTCTAAATGGGTCAAAGTGGGATTTATTCCGGAACATCAGAATTCGTTTTAGAGGTATGGTTCCTTCGGCAAAGTTTCTTATTTCGATCCCTAGAATACGATTTTCACTGAGCACTTCACTGAGTGGGGATCGGTCATACATTTGGACTCGATTGGAGCACTCTAAATGGGTCAAAGTGGGATTTTTTCCGGGACATCAGAATTCGTTTTAGAGGTATGGTTCCTTCGGCAAAGTTTCTTATTTTGATCCCTAGAATAAGATTTTCACTGAGCAATGGGCGATTTTTAAATCGACCCGCCCTAGTGTATAGTCTTGCAAAAATACTTATTTTGTTAGCTAAATGTAATCAGAGCTTTTCTAAAACTGGTTTACATAAAAACTCGATAGTTTTGTTAACTTTATAGATATTTTTGGCATACTTAAATTTTTGGTTAAAAGCTTCGAATATTTTATCCTTCTTTTTTACCAAAATTGTTTTCCCAAAATGTTTTTAATTGCAAAGTTCAATCACATAATTGGTACATTTTGCACAATACATCTCGGAGTCGGACTCCGGGCAAATTTCCCAGACTCCGGGCAAATTTCCCAGACTCCGACTCCACAGCCCTGCTTAAGCCTTCGGTGTTTTTACAACATGTATATGACTGTTATTACTTACAGGGAGGTAATACATACATATGTGAATGTCTACAAAAAGTATTACATCGAAGAAGTGACCTAAGCCACTAGAAATGTTTGGAAACCAATTTCAGTACCAACAAAATTAAGGAACTGAATTAAACTTTTCCAGGATAGTTATGTATTACGGATGTTTTCTATATTTTGAAATCCTGTTACCACAAGGACAAACATATTTTATTCAACTGTTTTGAATGGAAGTATCAAAGGTTTTAATTAGTATTAAAAACTTCAAAATATGTGAAGCGGTTAGGAAGATATGACAATTTTAACAAACGGAAGCGAATACTGAAATATATTTTTGCGAAAGCGAATATTTCAAAATTGTTTTTGCGAATGCGAATGCGGAGGCGAATGTTAAAAATGACGCGAATAATTCGCTTTCGCATATGCGAATGGGAATATTCGTTACATCCCTGGTTTAAAGATTAGATAAAAAAATAATTATTTCATGATCTCAAAAATCTAAAATTAACTTAACCAATAGTTAGTGCAAATTATGACCTTTGGACTAGATTATACGTTCAGAGATTTCAAATTGATCTCAATGGAACAGTAATGTTGAAATGTATTTATATTACAAATTTTTCCCACTTGTTATACCCTACACCACACTGTGGTACAGGGTATTATGACTTTTTGCATTTGTTTGTAACACCCAAAAGGAGAAGAGATAGATCCATTGCTTATTATACCGATCGAGTTGTAATCACTTTCTGAGTCGATTTAGCTACATATGTCCGTCTGTCCGTCTGTAGATGTATTCTTGTAATCAAAGTATAGGTCGCAATTATGGCCCGATCTTGACGAAACTTTACACACATCTTTTTTTGGCCCAAGGACGATTCCTATTTAATTTGGTTAAAATCGGTTCAGATTTGGATATAGCCCCCATATATATGGTAGGCCCGATTTGACATGTAAGCGCTGTAAAAACTTTATTTTATATCCGATCAGTTTGAAATTCAGCAGAAAGAGGTCTCTTGTTATATTAATAAACACTGTTAAATATGGAAGAAATCGGTTCAGATTTAGATATAGCCCCCATATATACGTTACCCCCGATTTCACATGTAAGCGCCGTAAAAAATGTATTTTATAACCGATCCGTGTGAAATTCGGCAGAGAGAGGTTTCTTATTACATGAAGGAATACTGCCAAATTCGGAGAAAATCTGTTCAGATTTAGATATAGCCCCCATATATATGTTACCGCCGATTTTACATGTAAGCGCTGTAGAAAGTGTATTTTTAATCCGATCAGTACGAAATTCGGCAGAAAGAGGTTTCTTATTACATGAATTAATACTGCAATATTTGAGGGAAATCGGTTGAGATTTAGATATAGCCCACATATATATGTTACCCCCGATTTGACATGTAAGCGCTGTAGAAACTGTATTTTATATCCGATCAGTAAAAAAATTGGCAGAAAGAGGTTTCTCATTACGTGAATTAACACTGCCAAATTTGAGGGAAATCGGTTCAGATTTAGATATAGCCCCCATATATATGTTACCCCCGATTTTACTTGTAAATGCTGTAGAAACTGTATTTTATATCCGATCAGTGCGAAATTCGGCAGAAAGAGGTTTCTTATTACTCAAAGGAATACAGCCAAATTCGGAGAAAATCGGTTCAGATTTAGATATAGCCCCCATATATATGTTACCCCCGATTTGACATGTAAATGCTGTAGAAACTGTTTTTTATATCTGATCAGTGCGAAATTCGGCAGAAAGAGGTTTCTTATTACTCGAAGGAATACTGCCAAATTCGGAGAAAATCGGTTCAGATTTAGATATAGCCCCCATATATATGTTACCACCGATTTGACATGTAAGCGCTGTAGAGACTGTATTTTATATCCGATCAGTGCGAAATTCTACAGAAAGAGGTCTTTTTACATGAATGAGTATTCAGGGAAAATCGGTTCAGATTTATATATAACCTCCATATATATGTTCCTCCTGATTTGGTATCAAAGCGCTATAGAAGTTGTACTTTACTTCCGATCATTAATATTTTCCGGAAAGATGTTTCTCAATTTAGGAACAAATATTGCTTAATTTAGCGATTATCGGCTCAGAATTAGATAATATGTTCCTTCCTACTTACCAATTATTCCAAATTATTATCGCAATGACCTTTATTGCATTGTTAGTGAGGTGTATGGTATTATATAGTCGGCCCCACCCGACTTGCGGCCTTGCCTTACTGGTTTTACTTCGTTTCGTATCACTGACTTCAGTTGGAGAAATTGGTAGATATGAAAAAATCTAAAATCCTAAATTATTCGATATTTACATTTACTTAAACAAATTACTTATTTACAAATAAAAAAAACATTAACTATAAAAAGAATGTACAGAATGTACAGAAAAGCACTTCAGGATATTTAAATAAATGTGGATTTGAGTTATGGGTCAGAATATTTAATATCGACCTATGTAGTTCATTTTTGGCTACAATGTTTATAAGCATTAGCAAATTGGTAAAATAAGATCTCGCTATAATTTTTTTTTTAAATTTTATGGGCATTTAATTTTTAAAAAAATTAAAAAAATGAGTTTTCGTGTTTTACGAAATTTGAAATTTCTCTCGAACGGCTCAACCGATTTTTGCAAAGTGGTAATAATTATTTGTACTATTGGGTATATTTTTTCGTCATATAGGAAATTTTATTGCCCATCCAGGCATGTTGATACGGATGAAATCGGTGCATATTGTGCTCCGATATTTACAAAATACTAGCACATGGTAAGGGAAAAAATGAAAAATTAAATTTTTAATGCAGATATCTCGGTGACTATACAAGATAATTCTTAGGTGTTCAAAGTTTTTTAAATCGGATTTTATAAATCGGAAGAGAAACACGAGTTACACGCGGTTGAACATATTCTTCACGCGATATGGACAACTTTGAGGCTCTCTAGCTCCGCCCCTGCCTGACATAGGGAGCCCAAATATAAAACTTTACTTCACTAACACCTCTTTATCTACCACGCATTAGTTAAATAACGGTCGAATTTATTTCCCCTTTTTGAATTCGAACCACACAGTGCAGTGTTTTGCAAAAACAGACGAAAATTGTCAGACTAGTCTTGGTATTTCGTCCATAACTTTTGCAAATATTGAGTCTCTCAAAAAAAACTTTCGTAAAATTTTGGTTTTAAAAAATTTCCAAAAAAATTCGTAAACCACAAAACCTCATTAAATTTTTTCAAAAATTAAATTGCCCATAAAATTTAAAAAAAAAAATTAAAAAAAAATTGATAGCTAGATCTTATGTTATATTTGTAACTGCATATAAACATTTTAGCAAAAAATAAACTACATAGGTCGATATTAAATATTCTGGAGCGCCCCAGTAGGTGAGTTGTTAGCGAGCTCGCCTTTGAGTTTGGGGGTCGTGGGTTCGATTCCCACCAGAGGCTCTGGTCTGTCGCTGCAAAATCTAGCCATATGGTCTTTGTAACCCGGCTTTTCCTTGGACCGTGCAATTAGAATATAAATTTACTTTGTATTGTAATTCATATAAATAAATAAATAAATATTCTGACCCTTATTTGACAGGGCTGTATAGCATTATAAAGGCCGATGTTGTAAGGGCCGATGTTGAATGTGAACCACACCAAAACGTCAAGTTTTTTTCTGCATTTCGTTTGACATTTCTCAATTTCAGACTAACTGAATTTGTACCATGGAAAGATACACAATCGAGCAACGCGTTAAAGTTTTCTAAGCCTTTTACGAAAACGGGGGTTCAAATCAAAAGTCATTTCGTGCACTTCGTAAAGTTTTTTTGATCAGCATAATCGACCAAATGTGTCCACAGTCGGGAGAATTGTGCGCAAATTTCAGCAAACCGAGTCTGTAGGAGATGTGAAAACACCTGTGCATGCTCGCCCAGTTCGTTTGGTGCGGCTAATGGGCTGGCGACGTCATCGGGCCATACTTCTTCGAAATGAGGCCGGTCAGGTAGTTACTGTGAATGGTGTTCGCTATCGTGAGATGATTACTAACTTTTTATGCTAAGTCGACTTAGCATGTTTTCAGGGAAATTTTTAATTTCTAAATATTCCAAATTATATTCAGTCAAAATTTGGTGTTTATTCGTCAACCCAATCAAAAGTTATTCACAAAACTGTACAGGTCATTCGATTTCCATCATAAGGGAATTCCACACAAATTTAAAAAATTCATCAAACTTTGATCGCCTCTCCTGAAATACTACCTTTTTGCACTTAGCATTGTTTAGAAAGGAGGTATCGATATGTAAACTTTCCTTAAGAAGAAATTGTTAAAAATCATAAAAACCACACGTTTTGCCTCTCCTGAAAAACTACCTTTTTGCACTTAGCATAGTTTAGAAAGGAGGTATCGATATGTAAACTATCCTTAAAAAGAAATTGTTAAAAATCATAAAAACCACACGTTTTGCCTTTCGATTTAAACAAACAAATCCTAGATAGCATTTATCGAGAAATTTTAAAATATAAATTCCTCCAATATTTTTCAATAAATAACGTTTGCTTTAGTTTCTTCACCGATAAACTAGAACGGTTGTGCTAAAATTAGTCATGTACATAGTAAGAAAATCGACGAATAAATCAATTTGGTTGTTACGAAAAACTATTTTCTAATAAGTTTTTGGGAGAATAAAGAGTTGATCAGGTCGATATGTTTTTGTTCAAAACAGAAAAAATAACAGACTTGTGTCGCATCCGACTTTAAGTTTAACATTTTTCTAATACTAAACTTTTAGGAAAAATTTATTTTCTCTGAATTGATTTTCGTATGTATCTCCGGAGTCTATTTATTTCTAGCTAATTTTATTTTTCTCAGTATTGAGTTATTGTATAAGTAATTTTCAAGCGATCTTTATTCTAAAATGTTTGTATCTTTTTGCATTATCTAACATATTACACTACTACTATTGTGAAATCGCCGCAACATCCAAAAATGTATGAATAATATTAAATTTACTGGACGTTTACTTTTTTTTTTGCTTAAATTTTAACGCTCTGTTGCATGTGATTCGTTAAATTTCGTACAGAAAACATTTCATTCATAGCAACAAACTTTCCGAGACGGTTTTTGTTAATTTGACGTTTAACACCGATATTTTGAACTGGTTCATAAATTAAAAAAAAAAACTAAACGCTAAATGAAAATGCAAAATGGAATATGTTTTTGAAATCGAAATTTGGAAAAGAAAATATGTCTAGTTCTTTAACGTAACAAGACTTACGACACAAACCTTGTGTGACACACAATTCGAATTATGTTCGTGTCTTAAGTCTTTTGTTTAATTGTTTTAGAAACATTTCTAGGTCATTATGAAATTTACAGCTATGTGGAATTTATTTAAAATGCTATAACTGTGATTTTGTGGAATAACTGACTTTCAAAATGTAGCTTTTAAATGTTTACATAAAATGATTCAGCTAAGCTTTGTTTATGGATACTAGGGATGTAACGAAAGTGACTTTAGCGAAAGCGAATATTGAAATATATTTCTTGCGAATGCGAAAGCGAATAGTGAAATATGCATTTTTGCGAAAGCGAATGCGAAAGCGAATGCGAATAATAGTTTGACCCTTTAGTACCAACAAATTTAAGGAACTGAATTGATACTTTTTCAGGATATTCAAGTATTAAGAATGTTTTCCATATTTATACCTCCTGTTACCACAAGGACAAACGTATTTTTTCAACTCTTTTGAAAAGAAGTGGTAGAGGTTTCCATAGGTATTAATATCTTCAAATTGTGTGAAGGGAATAAGGAGATTTAACAATTTTAACAAATGGAAGCGAATACTGTAATATATTTTTGCGAATGCGAATAATCCAAAGATGGTTTTTGCGAATACGAAAGCGAATGTTAAAATGATGCGAATAATTCTCGTTCGCATATGCGAATGCGAATATTCGTTACATCCCTGATGGATACATACACGGGGCAAAATCGCGTTTTTTGATATGTTTGAATAGAAAGAAAATATATTTGGAACACAAATTTTTAAATATTATATATTTCTGAGTAAACAAATTTTATTTGTAAATCAATAAAATTTACTTGGAACGCATATATTAATATATTACACCAAAATATATTTGCAAACTAATTTTCTCAAATAAAATATGTGTTTATGTACAAATAAAATTATTGTTAAGGAATATCTTCAAATATATTTTATTTAAAAAAGTTTTTCAAAACATTGCTAAATTTTTCTAATTTCATTTTTAATTTTTCCTTCGTTTCCAATTATGTATTCCTCCCAGTTAAAAATACCATAAGCAGTATTAATTTCTGTTTGAAGAGACTCATTTTAAATTTTTGAGTATTTAATATCAGCATTTGTTGTCAATCCTTCAAGTAATTTATTCTTATCGAAAATTATACAATTTCATATTTACGAATATAAAAAATTTCTAAAAATTTAACATTAAATTGCTAAAAAAAACTTAACAACAATTAAAAATCAAATAAATCTTTGTTTCGGATTTAATAGTCCCAAATAAAAAGTATTAGACGGAAACAAGGATTTATTTAGAACAACATATTCCTAAATATATAATTTTTGCGTTTACCAAATATTATATATTTAGAGTGTACCTTAAACATATATATGTTTCAAGCCGAATATGTTTGGGACAATATACTACACAATCGATTTTTTCAGCGTGTATGCATATCGATACCTCCATCTCAAAGAATGCTAAGTCGAAATAGGTAGCTTTTCAGGAGAGGCGATCAAAGTTTTATGAAATTTTCAAATTTGTATGGAATTTATGGCAAATCGAATGAACTTCACTGTTTTGTGCATATCTTGCATTTAACTTACCTCCAAATTTAGAATTTTCAAAATATAATAGAAAAGTGCAAAGTGCAGGATATTATAGCTTGTGCGTTTGTTTGTAACACCCAAAGCGAGATAAAATAGACCCATCTATTATTATACCGATCGACTAATGGCGATTTCTTTTCTGCAAAAAAGTGCTACATTTCCGATGCCCTTTTCACGAAATCTGGAGTATTATACCATATTTTGGAATTTTGAAATAGGAGCTAAGTTTATTTCGAGGGTCTGCATATGTTCCACCCAAAAAGGGTAAATATTTTTTAAAAATTCGAGTCGACGGGGTAACATTTTTTTTAGAATTGAAAGCACCATTGGAATCACTTCCTGAGTTGATTTAACTATGTCCATCAATACAAAATTTGAAGAAAATACGTTCAAATTGCCCCCACATATAAGTTACCCCCGATTTGATATGTAAGTGCCATTGGAACCTAATGGGTCGATTATGGATTGCAACAAAAGTTTTGTTGCGTTGCTAGTTGCCAAAATGACATTACAGATGGCAGTTACCGGTTGACAGTTGTCAACTTCAGTTGCTAATCAGGGGAATTTTCGGCAACGCAACTAAACTTAGGTTGCAATCCATAATCGAGCCATTATTTTATATCCGATCAGTACGAAATTCGACAGAAGGAGGTTTCTTATTACATGAATGAACACTGTCAAATTTGGCGAAAATCGGATGAGACTTAGATATAGATATGTTCCTCCCGATTTGGTACACGCTGAAAAAAATCGCTTCTGTAGTATATAGTCTCAAACAGTTTCTCCTTGAAACATACATATGTTTAGGGTACACACCAAATATATACATAAAATTTGACAAACCAATTATTATATGTTTGGGAGGATATTGTTCTAAACAAAAGTATATTTTCACCCAAATATTTTTTTATTTGAAACCATATTTATACCTTGATAGTATTTAACGATTTTTTTTGCAAACTATCAAAGATTAAATTGAGGATAAGTTTTCTATTTTTCAGAATTTCAATTTAAAAACGGTTTTGAGTTTTTCTTTTCAAAATTTAAATTTTTCAATTTTTGGGAACATTTTGAAGAGAAAAATTCGATTTTTGCGGGAAAATATCGACTAATTGGTTATTATAAAAAAAAAAATGTACAAATTTATAAAAAAACTCGACAGCGTTACCTCGTAATTATGTTTACACAAACAATAACATTGTTTGTGTAAACACATATTTTATTTGTTTAAACACATATTTTATATGCGTTCCAAACAAAATTTCTTGATTTCCAAATAAAATTTAGTTGTTCACAAATATACACGCAAAGAAAAAAAATCGTTTATGCGAAACGAAATATTAGACAACTACAATTCACGTTTGCCGGAACTGAAATTTCGTTTGTTGTGACAGAAACTTATTTGGCGTAAGCAATTGTTTGTTCTGACCAAAAGAATTTCAGTCGTCGTACACGAGAATTGTAGTTGTCTAATATTTGTTTTGATTTTTTGTTGATAACTTTTTCAATAATAGTTCCATCTGAAATATACACGCTGAAAAAAATCGCTTCTGTAGTATATTGTCCCAAACATATAATGTTTGGTACATACAAAAATTATATATTTGGGGAGATGTTATTCTAATCAAATCTTTGTTTACATCGCAATATGTTTTCAATTGGGACTATTATACACGAAACCAATATTTTTATTAATTTAAGTATTCGGAAAATACATAAATTGTGTTAAATTTGTCAGTAATTCAAAGTAAATTTTTTAGAAATGTTAAATGTTCGTAAAATAATAAATAATAATAATTGAAATCGTATAATCTTGGATCGAAATAAATTACTTGGGAGGATTGACAACTAATGATGGCTTGGAATACTAAAAAATTACTGATTTAAAACGGAAGTTAATATGGTATCATAACTGGGAGGTACAATTCGAAAAAAAGGAAAAATTAAAACTCAAATTAGAAAAATTCAGCAAAGTTTTGAAATTCTTTTTTAAGTAAAATATATTTGAAGATATTCCTAAACAATATATTATTTGCATATAAACTGATATTTTATTTGAGAAAATTAGTTTGGAAATATATTTGGTTGTAATATATTAATATATGTGTTCCAAGTAAATTTTATTGATTTACAAATAAAATGTATTTACTCAGAAATATATAATATTTAAAAATTTGTGTTCCAAATATATTTTCTTTCGATTCAAACATATCACAAAAGGCGATTTTGCCCCGTGTAGTTTTTTTAAAAGTTTTTTGGAAAACTAATTTAACAATAACTTTGTTTGTGTGTTAACACATATTTTGTTTATGAAATTCAGTTTGCAAATAAATTATGTTCTAATATACAGGGTGGCTGATATGTATTGCAACCAACTTCAGGTTGCTATCATTTCTAAACCGCTAGTCTGATAGCTGACAGATTTATTTCAGTGACAGTTCATTTTATTGTTTACAAGCTTACAATAGCATTTTGATCTATTGCATTCAGAAAGAAAGTTATTCGTGATGGAATTCAAGCGTGATAGTGTGATTGCTTTATATTTGGGTGGAAAAACACAAGTGGCTATCGTTAGAGCCCTCCAGCATTTAAATGTGAATAAATCTTTTGTTTCTCGTACCATTGCTCGTTACCGTGATACTGGCAGTGTTGCATCGCGTCCAAAAAGTGGACGAAAAAAAACGGTAACAACACCAGAAACGATCCGAAAAGTGAAGGCCAGATTTGATCGAAATCCACGCCGCAGTGGTAGAAAAATTGCTCGTGAGCTGAACATATCGCGAGAACGGATACAACACATATTAAAAAATGAGCTTGGACTAAAGTCATTGAAGTTCCAAAAAGTGCAAGAGCTCACCGATGCACAAAAAAAGTTAGACTGGAAAGAGCCAATGAGATGCTTCGCTTGCACGAAAGTGGCCGGTTACCGAATTTGGTTTTCTCCTATGAGAAGCCATTCAAAATTGAGCAGTTGTGAACAAACAAAATGATCGGGTTTACTTGCCAAAGAGGTCAGCTGAAAATTTACACCTTCGATTGGCCACCAGAACTCAAGCGCCGCCGATGGTAATGGTGTGGGCCGCCGTAACGGCCGATGGTCGCTCCCCGCTCGTATTCATCGACCATGGGGTCAAAATAAATGCCGAATATTATCGGGAAATGCGGGAAGACAGTATTGAAGCCCTGGGCAGACCATGGACATTCCCATAGGACTCAGCACCATCGCACTCAGCACGCGTCAACCAAGAATGACTTCTCGAGGTTTCTCGCTTCATTTCTACCGCAGAATGGCCACCAAGATCTCCGGATCTTAATCCGTTGGACTTTTGCGCCTGGGGCATTTTAGAGAGTAAGGTTCGCACTAAAAAATACCAAAAAATATCATGATGGCGCTTCGCCGGGAATGGGCCAAAATACCGCAGAGCCACTTTCGTGCAGCGTGTGATGCCTTTGTCGGCCGTTTGAAGGCCATAATTCGTGCCAAAGGTGGCCAATTCGAACAAATCTAAACTGTTTCTAAAATTTTATGTTATTTCCGACATTTTTTGCTTTTGAACAATAAAATTAAAAAAAAATAAAAAATTATAGCGCTTTTGCATTACATTTACTTTACTTTGTTGCATTACATATCAGCCACCCTGTATTAATATATGCGTTCCACGCAAAATTTCTTGATTTTCAAATAAAATTTATTTGTTAGCAAATATATAATATTTAAAAAAATCGTCTCCAAGTATATTTTCTTTCAATTCAAACATATCAAAAATTACGATTTTCATCCGTGTAAGGTCGCCATAACTCGAGTGTACCATATATGTACTTATAAGCATATGTTAGGTACATACTACCGAAGCGATTTTTTCAGCGTGTAATAGTCTTTAATTCAGTGCCTTAAACAAGATTATATAGTTAAAATAATAAATAATAAAAAATGTGCATAACAAATGTTGCTTCTAATTTTAGAATTTTCCCCACAAATACACAAACGCCCATGTGATGGCAATCGCATTTCGCCTAAAATTGGCGATTGTGATTTCAAGTCGCAAAATGCATGCTCGGAATTCTTTTTTACCACAACAGTTTGGATTTATTAAAATCAAATTATTAATTACAGTGATAAATAACTACATCCATGTGTGCATTTTATTAAAATTTAATTTCGAAGACCACTAAAATTGAAGGGGACATTTATGCGTTTTGCGATTCGAACTCACGCGATTGTCATCACATGGGCGATTGGTTCAAATGTCACTACTTCGATGTGCTACATTTTTATCCTCATCAGATTATACACTCAGCAGAGTGAGGATAAAAGGGGGTGGGGAAACATAAATAGCAAATTTATTGCTCTGTCGTGTAGTCATAACGAAAGACTTAAGGCACAAACTTTGTGTTTCGCTACTTCGTATAGTACGAGTAATGCATATTTTCTGACTATTTGAACGAAATGTTTTGTTTGCTATTTGATTTGATTTGATGATGCTAAAAGATTTTAAGTAAATTAAATTTTAGAAGAAACAAATTTAAAAAATTAAGCGTAATATCTAAGGTTTCTTATAATGCCTTTTACTTTGTTTGCAATGAAAGAGATTAATATTTCATAATATGTCTTAGTATACAATATAATAATATTTGGTACTGTATATATGCGCTTTTGCAAATATTTAATATTGTTATTTAATATATCTTACTTTTATACTTGTATAAAGCAAAAACTTTAAATAATTGAATATCTATGAATTTGTTCGTCTATGATCAATTGTAATATTAATTATTTATTATTTACAACATGTATATGTATGCATGTACGAGTATGTACACACAGAATATGTAGGCATTAATATTTATAAGTCCATTTGGACGTTTTTATCATATTTTGCCAAGAAACGAATCGTTCCAATTATTGAAATTTATTTATACTCTCTTAAAAATAATGACAAAAAACGTATCGTTACAAAAATGCCATTATTGGCGGTGATATAAATCTTTTGCCACTGTGTGTACGTACGTTCGTACAACGTACGATGTACCATGACGATGTGGACGATGACGACGATGTACTGCTCTGCTTCTTTGTGTAGTCGGTGGGGGCTGGGAGGGATATATGATCCGGACTAAGAAGCAGCCGCCACCATCACCAACAACAACACCACCAGCAACAGCAACACCACCGCCACCATCATCACTAAGAAACGCCGGGCCAGTCAGCCATCCAGCAGCAAGAATTAATCCTAGTGTTGTTTGTACTCCTCCGTACTCCTCATATTGGGATGCTGCAGGGAATGACTGCGAGTGGAGTCTGAGGTTGAGGCTGAGGCTGCGGCTGCCTTACTGTGGATGACTGGATGAGTTTACTAACGAATCGGAAAGTAAAAAGGGACGTGTTAAAGCCACTTCTCATGAAATATGCTAAAGCCTTGACACTTTTCTACCGGTTTTCCTATACCAATGAATTTGCGAATATACCGACTTAACCATAAGCAAAACCATTTTGTGCATTTGGTCATGTTCTTGTTGCTGTTGTTGTTTTTATTTATTTTACCATAAAGTGTGGCATCTTGATGTCTCCTACCAATAATGTTAAATGTTTGTATGTTCTGTATGCAACATGTATGTATGTATGTATGTGCACTCATATAGAAGCTGCAACAACTGCAAGAACAGCAGTCGCAGCAACAAAACAACTTCAACAATATCAAACTAAAGTAGTAGAGCAAAGTCATAAAGAAAATAACATATATCACTCCTCTATATACAAACATACTTATACATATGATTTTCAGTTTACAGTGCTGCGAAAAAATATAGCAATAATTTAGGAGGAACAATTTGGAGGTCAACAATTTATTTAGACCTTACAGGGAGGAGGGTAGATATCTACCATTTGCTAAAAAGAACGTATAACACATCATAGGATTGACCTAAAAGACTGTCTGTCTGGCTGCAGCGCAATGAGCAACACAGTAGGTTCAACGCTAGACCAAATGGCTAAAATTGAATTAGGAAATATGGTATGAGGTCCCTATTGGGATGTACAAGGGCGGTCGCAAAACTAGCCGACATAACAAAGATGATTCAAACAAATTTGGGAAAATGTTTCATTATTTCTCAGCATAATCTCCTTCTAGCTCGTGCCCTCCATTCGTCGTTTTCTGCTAGTCCTATGCGATGGAAATGTGCTTGTTAGAACACTCATCATCTTACTAATCTCGATCTTGTTGAATTTCGGAAAATGTGCTTGTTAGAACACTCATCATCTTACTAATCTCGATCCTGTTGAGTTTCGGAAAACTATAAGGTTTTCCAACAAGAGGTGTTATTTTGGTATTCAAAGAAAAATGCCATTTTTGGAGATAAATGATCGGATGTTTATTTCATAATAAAGAGGAAGGTATGCCGTTAATGAAATACAACATCAGCCAAATGGCCACCACGACCACACTTACAGGACCATATCCTTTTCATAAAATTTTCCATAACCAAATCGTAAAGTGGCTGCCCTATGTCCTCGATAGCCTCATGAGTTCTATCTTTGAGGTCTTGAATCGACGCTGGGCTGTTGGCGTAGACCTTATCTTTCACGTGGCCCCAAAGGAAGAAGTCCCAAGATGTTAAATCCCAAGATCTCGGTGGCCAATTGTGATCACCTCTTCGGGAGATAACACGGTCCGAAAACTTTTGCCGTAACAGAGCAATGGTTTAGTTGCTTGTGTGGCCCGTAGCGCCGACTTGTTGAAAGTAAACGTTGTCCAGATCAAAACTATCCAATTCCGACCATAAAAATATTATTATTCATCTCTCAATAGCGCAATCCATTCACCGTCACTGTTCTGATCCAACCTCATTTTCGAAAAAGTGAGGTCCAATGACCCCGCCGGACCATAAACCGCACCAAACAGTCACACGTTGAGGATGGAGAGGCTTCTCAACAATAACTCTTAGGTTTTCCGAGCCCCAGATGCGACAATTTAGCTTGTTGACGTAGCCACCGAGGTGGAAATGGGTCTCATCAGTCAAGATGATTTTTCGATTGAATTCCGGATTTCACCATTTCAGATTTTCACCATTTTTGTAGTGAATTTAAATAATTTCAGTGCGTTGTTGAATCGTGTATCGTTCCATTTTTATACCCTACACCACACTGTGGTACAGGGTATTATGACTTTGTGCATTTGTTTGTAACGCCCAAAAAGAGAAGAAATAGAACCTTAGTTTATTATACCGATCGTCATAGAATCAATTTTTGAGTCGATTTAGCCATGTCCGTCTGTCTGTCTGTCCGTCTGTCTGTCCATGTATTTTTGTAATCAAATTACAGGTCGCAATTATGGTCCGATCTCGACGAAACTTTACACATATCTTTTGTTTGGCCCAAGGTCGATCCCTATTGAATTTAGTTAGAATCGGTTTAGATTTAGATATAGCCCCCATATATATGTTAGCCCCGATTTGACATGTAAGTGCTGTAAAAACTTTATTTTATAACCGATCAGTATGAAATTCGGCAGAAAGAGGTTTCTTATAATATGAATGAACACTGTTAAATTTGGAAGAAATCGGTTCAGATTTAGATATAGCCCCCATATATAAGTTACCCCTGATTTGACGTGTAACCGCTGTAGAAACTGTATTTTATATCCGATCAGCGCGAATTTAGGCAAAAAGAGGTTTCTTATTACACGAAGGCATACTGCCAAATTCATAGAAAATCGGTTCAGATTTAGATATAGCCCCCATATACATGTTACCCCCGATTTTATATGTAAGAGCTGTAAAAACTGTATTTTATATCCGATCAGTATGAAATTCGTCAGAAAGAGGTTCGGCAGAGAGAGGATATAAATGAACGCTTTTAAATTTGGAAGAAATCGGTTCAGATTTAGATATATCCCCCATATATACTTAACCCCCGATTTGACATGTAAGCTCTGTAAAAATGTTATTTTATATCCGATCAGTGCGAAATTCGGCAGTAAGAGGTTTCTTATTACATGAAGGAATACTGCCAAATTCGGAGAAAATCGGTTCAGATTTCCATATAGTTCCCCCATATATGTTACCCCCGATTTGAGATGTAAGCGCTGTAAAAACTGTATTTTATATCCGATCAGTATGAAATTCGGCAGAAAGAGGTTTCCTATTATATGAATGAACACTTTTAAATTTGGAAGAAATCAGACAAGATTTAGATATAGCCCCCATATATACGTTATCCCCGATTTGACATGTAAACGCTGTAAAAATGTTATTTTATGTCCGATCAGAATTAGATAATATGTTTCTACCCTTATCGCATTGTTAGGGAGGTGTAGGGTATTATATAGTCGGCCCCGCCCGACTTTCTGCCTTTCCTTGCTGGTTAGTAATGGCGTAGTTCCTATTGTCAAATGTCAAAGAATAAAAGCTTCAAAAGTGACAGTGACCCGAAATACCGGGTGATTAAAAATAAAATCTCTTGTTGGAAAATCCTGTATTTCACCTACAGATGTCGTTCCTAAAAAGGCTTATTTAAGCCATAAACACCACATTATCTAAGACATTTAGCTGAAACTTTGCAGTATATATGTATTCTAGTTTGGAAAGAAATCATCTCAACAAAATGTATACAAATAAAATTTTAGTTTGTTGTAGTCCCCATGTAGATGTTCATCTCAAAAAGCTACACACAGAATACAGTTTTGTTGCCTCAACCGAATTATTTGGCAACCGAATTTTGATAGTTCTGTCTACTATCTTGCGATTCCATCAGGACAACCAACATCTTGGTTGTGGTATACTTCTGCTTCCATGTTGACAACATCTACGAAAATGGTGGTTTAAATTATCTGTTGTATGTTGCCACAACCAACTGTTTTAAAAAATTGGTTGTTCCGACAATTTGTCAGTCATATAATACCGACAATTAATTAAAAACAGTTTTCATTAATTTGTATTTTATTTATTGAACAAAAAACCAAACAATTCATAACAAAATTAAAAATCCCATATTACAAATTCATCACTATTTTGAGATGTGGAAATATTTGACATAAATTTTAGTACACGAAAAAAAAACACAAATGCAAATATCGCTTTACCCTGGGACTTCAATTTCATGATTGTTGCTTTTATTTTTTATTTATGGTAAACATTTTGCACAACATATTCTGCATTCCACACATTATTATCCACACGAGATTATTTTTGACTACATATACCGTTCCTGAACAAAATGTTGAAGATTTATTTATGGAGAGTAATTTTATTTTTTGTTTGTCATGTACCAGGAAAAGAACAACAACCAATCTTTTGGTTGTATTTCCCAAAATACATTTAATTATTCTAAATTTGGAAAATTATTGGGATAACCAAAAAACTATTATTTATTAATATTTTTTCTGTTGTAGTAACCAATTATTCGTTGCAATAATAATCTTTGGTCTATTGATACAATTACTGTTGTCAAGAATAAAACATTTGTTGTCACAACCAATGTACTACACTGCAAGTTTAAAATTAGTTACCACAACTAACCGAGTATCAATGAAAAAACAATCTTAAATTGATTGATACAACCATCGATTAACTTGCAAGCATTTTCATTTGATCGTATCCATGTTATTATTGTTGTTTCAACTATTTATATATAAATACAACCGACACACGGTGTAGGCAATATACTTTTTGTTGCTAGTACTATTTTTTTATTGTTACAATCGAATTCCAACCAATTATTTTCCTGGGTGTATAATTCGGTACAATGTAATGTTCTTGTAGTACCTACTGTCTGTCGAAAAATGGATGTTATTATTACGCACCTTTCGGTACCTCCCAAACACTCTTGTAACATTTTGTACAAAAATGTAAAAGCTTATATCGTGAATACCAACCAATGCATATAAAATCTCAACATTTTAGCAAATTGTGGAGAACATCTTCGTTTAAAATTCAAATTGAATAGTGAAATAATATTACTAGTTTCCGAAAGGATTCAAATCTTTACTATTCAACATTTCTTAAAAATATCTATGTATTTTAGCAATATGTTAGAAAATACAATTTTCTGTAAATTACAATATTTTTCTCCTGCACTGTAAAGTATTTGTAACTGGAGGATCCTTTACGTCATGAAAGGTGGGCCAAACATATGCACAGGGACAATGAGTGCATTGGAATATGGCCATAATACACATACACACATACGCTCATACATACGAACACTCATATTCTCAATGGTATAAACTGCCGAAACCGCAAACTAAGAACATAACATTCAAAACTTCAACAGACCGGCCGACCAACCGACTGACAATCCCGGCTAGTTAAGGCAATGTTTTGGTGCGGTTCTGTTGTATATTAAACAGTCACAACAACGACGACAGCACAACAGCAACAACAACCAAGGTAAAACCATGACGTTGTTGTTTGTGGACCAGATTTTAGAATATGCAACATTTCTTAAAGATGTTGACATTTTACAGCTCAGAAAATATACCGACTTTGTTTGGCTGCTTGGCGGGCTTTTGGCGGATTTTGGCCTCCACACTCACTCATTCGCTCGCTCGTTCGCAGTGCTAGTCAAATGTGTACTGCTGCTGCTGCAGCTCCATCCAACCATCCAAGGCACTGAGTGGATTTGTTTTTGGGCTGTTGTTGTCGCTATGTCTCCAAACTCAAACCACTGTTGGTTGAATGTTTCAAAACGTCCGAACCGCCACTACTGTTTGGTTTTCGAGTTTTGTATAGCCTCTGTGTGTGTCGGTGTGTATGTCTTACCTTAAGTCTTCAGTGGCAACGGGCCCAGGCCCAAACCCACAAATGAATGCATATAAGAGTACACGTTTGAAATTTCGTTGGCTGCTGCATACCCTACATTCGTACATACATATTTATCCATAAGCATTTTTAATGTATGGTACAATATGTATATATGGTTGTACACTGCAAGGCATTTGAATAGGTTGACGAACATTTGCTACATTTGCTCTATTTCCGGATCACTCTCGAGACCAACTTGGAAAACTATGGAAAAGTTGTCAGAGACCAACTTTTTCAAAGGAATAGTTGTCAGACACCAACTTTTTCTAAGGAAAAGTTGTCAGAGACCAATTTTCCAAGGAAAAGTTGTCAGAGGCCAAATTTTTCTAAGGAAAAGTTGTCAGAAAACAACATTTACTAAGGAAAAGTTGTCAGAAACCAACTTTTACTAAGGAAAAGTTGTCAGAAACCAACTTTTACTAATAAAAAGTTATCAGAGACCAACTTTTACTAAGGAAAAGTTGTCAGAGATCAACTTTTACTAAGGAAAAGTTCTCAGAGACCAACTTTTACTGAGGAAAAGTTCTCAGAGACCAACTTTTTCTGAGGAAAAGTTTTCAGAGACCAACTTTTTCTGAGGAAAATTTGTCAGAGATCAACTTTTTCTAAGGAAAAGTTGTCAGAGACCAACTTTTTCTAAGGAAAAGTTGTCAGAGACCAACTTTTTCTAAGGAAAAGTTGTCAGAGACCAACTTTTTCCAAGGAAAAGTTGTCAGAGACCAACTTTTTCTAAGGAAAAGTTGTCAGTGACCAATTTTTACTAAGGAAAAGTTGTCAGAAACCAACTTTTACTAAGGAAAAGTTGTCAGAGACCAACTTTTACTGAGGAAAAGCTGTCAGAGGCCAACTTTTTGTGAGGAAAAGTTGTCAGAGACCAACTTTTTCTGCGGAAAAGTTGTCAGAGACCAACTTTTTGTGAGGAAAAGTTGTCAGAGACAAACTTTTTTTTTATTAAAGTTGTCAGAGACCAACTTTTTGTGAGGAAAAGTTGTCAGAGACAAATTTTTTTTTTATTAAAGTTGTCAGAGACCAACTTTTTCTAGGGAACAGTTGTCAGATACCAACTTTTTCTGAGGAAAAGTTGTCGGAGACCAATTTTTTCTTAGGAAAAGTTATCAGTGACCAACTTTTTCTAAGGAAAAGTTGTCAGTGACCAACTTTTTCTTAGGAAAAGTTGTCGGAGACCAACTTTTTCTTAGGAAAAGTTGTCGGAGACCAACTTTTTCTTAAGAAAAGTTGTCAGAGACCAACTTTTTCTGCGGAAAAGTTGTCAGAGACCAACTTTTTGTGAGGAAAAGTTGTCAGAGACAAACTTTTTTTTTATTAAAGTTGTCAGAGACCAACTTTTTGTGAGGAAAAGTTGTCAGAGACAAATTTTTTTTTTATTAAAGTTGTCAGAGACCAACTTTTTCTAGGGAACAGCTGTCAGATACCAACTTTTTCTGAGGAAAAGTTGTCGGAGACCAATTTTTTCTTAGGAAAAGTTATCAGTGACCAACTTTTTCTAAGGAAAAGTTGTCAGTGACCAACTTTTTCTTAGGAAAAGTTGTCGGAGACCAACTTTTTCTTAGGAAAAGTTGTCGGAGACCAACTTTGTCTTGTCAGTGACCAACTTTTTCTAAGGAAAAGTTGTCAGTGACCAACTTTTTCTATGGAAAAGTTGTCAGAGACCCACTTTTTCTAAGGAATAGTTGTCAGACACCAACTTTTTCTAAGGAAAAGTTGTCAGAGACCAACTTTTTGTAAGGAAAAGTTGTCAGAGACCAACTTTTTGTGAGGAAAAGTTGTCAGAGACCAACTTTTTGTGAGGAAAACTTGTCAGAGACCAATTTTTTCTGAGGAAAAGTTGTCAGAGGCCAACTTTTTGTGAGGAAGAGTTGTCAGAGACCAACTTTTTGTGAGGGAAAGTTGTCAGAGACCAACTTTTTCTAAGTTAAAGTTGTCAGAGACCAACTTTTTCTGAGGAAAAGTTGTTGGAGACCAATTTTTTCTTAGGAAAAGTTGTCGGAGACCAACGTTTTCTTAGGAAAAGTTGTCGGAGACCAACTTTGACCAACTTTTTCTAAGGAAAAGTTGTCAGTGACCAACTTTTTCTAAGGAAAAGTTGTCAGAGACCAACTTTTTCTAAGGAAAAGTTGTCAGTGACAAACTTTTTCTAGGGAACAGTTGTCAAAGACCAACTTTTTCTGAGGAAAAGTTGTCGGAGACCAACTTTTTCGTAGGAAAAGTTGTCGGAGACCAACTTTTTCGTAGGAAAAGTTGTCGGAGACCAACTTTGTCATAGGAAAAGTTATCAGTGACCAACTTTTTCTAAGAAAAAGTTGTCAGTGGCCAACTTTTTCTAAGGAAAAGTTGTCAGAGACCAACTCTTTCTGAGGAAAAGTTGTCGGAGACAAACTTTTTCTTAGGAAAAGTTGTCGGAGACCAACTTTGTCTTAGGAAAAGTTATCAGTGACCAACTTTTTCTAAGAACAAGTTGTCAGAGACCAACTTTTTCTAAGGAATAGTTGTCAGACACCAACTTTTTCTAAGGAAAAGTTGTCAGAGACCAACTTTACTAAGGGCAAGCTGTCAGAGACCAACTTTTTGTGAGGAAAAGTTGTCAGAGACCAACTTTTTGTGAGGAAAAGTTGTCGGAGACCAACTTTTTGTGAGGAAAAGTTGTCGGAGACCAACTTTGTCTTAGGAAAAGTTGTCAGTGACCAACTTTTTCTATGGAAAAGTTGTCAGAGACCAACTTTTTCTATGGAAAAGTTGTCAGAGACCAAATTTTTCTACGGAATAGTTGTCAGAGACCAACTTTTTCTAAGGAAAAGTTGTCAGAGACCAACTTTTTCTAAGGAAAAGTTGTCAGAGACCAACTTTTTCTAAGGAAAAGTTGTCAGAGACCAACTTTTTCTAAGGAAAAGTTGTCAGAAACCAACTTTTTCTAAGGAAAAGTTGTCAGAAACCATCATTCACTAAGGAAAAGTTGTCAGAAACCAACATTTACTAAGGAAAAGTTGTCAGAAACCAACTTTTACTAAGGAAAAGTTGTAAGAAACTAACTTTTACTGAGGAAAAGTGTCAGAGACCAACTTTTTCTTAGTTAAAGTTGTCAGAGACCAACTTTTACTGAGGAAAAGCTGTCAGAGACCAACTTTTTGTGAGGAAAAGTTGTCAGAGACCAACTTTTTCTGAGGAAAAGTTGTCAGAGACCAACATTTTGTGAGGAAAAGTAGTCAGAGATCAACTTTTTGTGAGGAAAAGTTGTCAGAGACCAACTTTTTGTGAGGAAAAGTTGTCAGAGACCAACTTTTTCTAGGGAACAGTTGTCAGAGACCAACTTTTTCTAGGGAACAGTTGTCAGAGACCAAATTTTTCTGAGGAAAAGTTGTCGGAGACCAACTTTGTCATAGGAAAAGTTGTCAGTGAAAAACTTTTTCTAAGGAAAAGTTGTCAGTGACCAACTTTTTCTAAGGAAAAGTTGTCAGAGACCAACTTTTTCTAAGGAAAAGTTGTCAGAGACCAACTTTTTCTAAGGAAAAGTTGTCAGAGACCAACTTTTTCTAAGGAAAAGTTGTCAGAGACCAACTTTTTCTAAGGAAAAGTTGTCAGAGACCAACTTTTTCTAAGTTAAAGTTGTCAGAGACCAACTTTTTTTAAGGAAAAGTTGTCAGTGACCAACTTTTACTAAGGAAAAGTTGTCAGTGACCAACTTTTACTAAGGAAAAGTTGTCTTTGCTGATAGAAAATGGACTAAAATAATAATTTACGAAATCTTGCATAGTTATTGTTTTATTTTACCTATTGCCGTATTCAAATGCTCTGCAGTGTTCTCTAGATGACGTTTTGGCTCCTCTTGTTCTTTTGCTGCCGCTCTTGTATGTCACATTATGCGGTAGCGCTGTGCCCTATTTTAAATCAGCCAAGAAATACCCCAGAAAAGAGTATTTTTTTCCTCAAAAGGAAAAAGGAGCCCATTGGCATAGCTTGGCATGGCAATGGGCATTGGTATGGCTGGAGGCACCATCGCCATCGCCACCGTCACCATCACTCCTCGCACATACGGTGCATAATCTGGTACACCAACTGACATTTGTTACGGTTACTGTGGTGGGCTAAGGAGGAACTGTCGTTATTTCCGCGCAACTCTCGTTTCTTTTGAGAGTATTATGGCAAGAAATGGCAAACACAAGGGCTTACCACATAAATAAACATATATTCTTAATCATATATAATCGTGAACAGTGGGTCCATTCTTGAGAGATTAAGAAGTGGATTAGGAAAAATATGACATATATAATTTTAGAATTTCAGCCAGCAGTCAAAATTGGAAGTAACATTTATACCGATGACCGAATCATTGTCATGTAGTTGGTTCTGCCCTCACATGTGTGATTATTCGGATAGGTACTGAAGGTAGAAAGAGATAAACAGCCTGTTTCTGTAACTTAAAAATTTGCTTTCGTTCGCCTGCCAGACGACAAACAGCTGATTTGTGGTTCACTAACTAACAACGAGAAGTAGTACGATAATGAACTCGTACGAAAACGTAATCATTTCAGCGCAAATTTTGGTTTCTCTATCTCTCTTTGCTGTCATCTCGGCGAACACAAATGTCAGATCGAGTCACATTATTTTATTTGTCGACTGATAGGAAAAATGACAAAATAAACATTATTAAAAGCAAACAAAATAAACATTATTAAAAGCAAACAACAAGTAGATATTAATATAATTATGGTAAAAACAATTAAATAATAATAAAATTGTGTACATATGTGTACATATTTTAGCATAAAGAAGTCAATATTGGTTGCTCGCTAAGATGGACAAAAATTATCAGTGTACAATGAGAGAGACGTAAGAGAGAGAGAGAGAAGTGAGAGTCTTGGTGCAGCTCAGCTGACCACCCAGGGTTGTTTTTTTGGCCACCGCTAGTGTAAAAAGTACAGAGATGTATTTGCTAAGGTCGATCATACAAAAATGTGTGTTTTTTTAGACCGGAAGTTGTGAAATTATTGATCTGGCAATTACATTATTTTCCAATTGGTAAATTGCTAACGTCATTGACGTAAGGCCAGGCGAACGAACGATAGAACGTTAGAGAAACCAAATTCCTGACGAAATTGAGTGACTGGATGTCGTTTGCTGACACTTTCGTTAGAAATACAGAAACAGGCCGAAAAATGTTGCTTATTAAATTTTTGTCGCGTAACCTAAGACCCAAGTATATTACGCGGATATATATTTTAGGACTTGTTAAGTCTGTCCTTCTGTTTGGCTTTTACGTACGATAACTCTCTAAGAGAGTAGCCAATTGACTTAAAATTTTGTACGTGGTAATATTTTTTTTATATCAGGCTATGTTCGAGGATGAGCCATATTTGTACACTGCTTCTAGTACATCCCCCACAAATGGTTACAATTTAGTGATATACTGATTCTCTAATAATTCCGATATTATTAATTCTGTAACTCCACACATAGTAATAGTTCATCCGTCGCTATCACCTTGATAAAAATTTACGAAATTGCAAAGCCCCAGTTACCTTCCACCAAGGAAATCATTTTGTATAAAAAGTTAACAGCTTATAACTTTAAATACCATTGCATATAAATGTTTGAAATTTTTTCAAACAATATTTCTATCTAAAATTATGTTCGTAACATTTGCCAATTTCCTTTATTTTGATGTATCAAGTGAGACGTTACATTTTTCTTTTAGTCAAAATAATTTTAGAAAAATTTCTTTACAATATTTTTTGTGAGTTTTAGAAAAAAGATGGATTTTAAAAGTATTATTGTAGATTTTTTCCTATTCGTTTATAATTTTTTTCGAGCTAAAAAAGTTTTTTATAATATTTTTTTATTATTTTTTGCCTCCTGCTCCCTATTCCAATATTTTTACGTACAATTATGTTCGTAACATTGGACAATTTCCTTCATTTTGATGTAGAAAAATTAATTTAAAATATTTTTGATACTTTTAGAAAAAGGATAGATTTTAAAAGTATTTTTGTAGATTTGTTCCTATTCTTTTACAATTTTTTTCGAGCTAAAAAAGTTTTTTAAAATATTTTTTTTATTAATTGTTTGCCTCCTGTTCCCTATTCCAGTATGTTTACGTAAAAACTATCTTCGTTACATTTGTTGGCAAAGTAACTTCCTTAAATTAAAAAAAATTCAACACAAATATTTCTTGGTGATTTAAATCTACCACAAATTTTTATTTAAAATTTAAATTTTCTTTTTTCTTGAATTTTCCTTCTTAAACCAGTGTATTGAGATTAACTAAACCGTTTATACGCTGTCTGTCTGTCTGTGTGTCGCCACATACACCACAAAACCCTTCGCAATAAAATGTCACAAAGCCTTCAATAAATTATCAAATTCTGGCTCACATCCTTCTGTGACGTCTCCGACTTCTGTCTTCACCCTTCCCCCTCCTGCTTCCCTCTCCAACGGAGTTCCTTCTGGTTTTAAATGAGATACCAAAAACAATAACAACAACAACAATCCATCTGATACTAGGTCTCATCTAAGCCAACCACTAAATAAATAGAATTTCTCTACATCAAAAACTCCAAACTACAGCGGCAATGTGTCAATCTAAGACGAGTCCTAGTTTCGTTTCTCGTAATACATAGATTTTCAAACGAAACCGTTGCAGTAGTTGCGAGTTGTGAGTTTTCAAATGAGTATTTCAAATTGTGTTGAAAGGACATACCACAAGCAACGGGAATGCCAATCGTCGTCACAAAAGAAAAAAAAAAACAATTCAACAATCGCCCCATTCATTGTTGGGCCATAAATACCGTATCATCTCACCAGTTCCAGCACCACTACGATCACTGGAACGAAGGAACGAACGGCCGGCCGACCGGGCGGCAGCCTTCGTGGCCAATATTGTCTGGACAGTGTCATCATCACATTTCGTATTTTGGCTATGAATTCGCTCGCAGTCACATTCGCATTTTGCGGATTTGGAATTGCGCATACATTTTATTTTGGCAAATTCCAAGAAAGCCGTATTTACTACGAAATGTGTCGTTGTCGTCCTCGCCGTCATTGCCGCAGAAGAAGATGTGTCGCATAAACGTTTGGTACCGCTGGTGCTGCTATTGCGCGGTTTATTCAAATGCCTTTGGTTTCGCCCAGAGATGCCCGACCACTAAAGCCCCCGCACATCTCCTGTTCTTTAATTCACCGGTACACTTAAAGAAAATATAATCAATTTGAGTAAAATAATAATATTAATATAATAATAAATATGAATTTCTAAGTGTTTTTATGTACCGCTATTAAAGTTTTAATCAAAAGGCCGCGACAATTAAGTAAATTTTACTATTCAAAGCGGCTATAAAAAAGTACTGATAATTTTTTTAAATTTCTGGTTTTATTGGAAAGGTTGAACTTTGTCATTAAATAATGGAACACAATGTCATTCACATGTCTACCACGATGGGCTCGGCGGTACCTTATCCGATCAACCCAATTTTTCAGTACATTTTTGATTGTTTGGGGTCAATGGCAACTTCGATTTCATGTTTCAACGCTTCAATTGTCTCTGGATGCTTTGCGTAACATTTATCCTTAATGGCTCCCCACAGAAAATAATCCAAAGGGCTCAAATCACAAGTCATGGTACTCGGTAGTTCAAATTTAAAATTGTAAATGGCGCACCTACTTATAAAGGGTTTTCCAATAGGTATGATATGATTTGGAAGTGACGTTTCGGCTATTTATAATATGTCATGATCTGTCATTTGTTTTTCATTGTATTCAGTAGTGTTTACAATTTCATCATGTAGAGATATACGCAAGAACAACGTTTACAAATTATTCAGTTTAATTATCAAAATAATCGTTCTCCAATTGCAACTTTTCGTGCGCTAAGTCCATTTTTTTTAAATCAAAAAAAAAAAACACTTTCCAGTCGACCTACGACCTTGACACCCATGTTAAGAGCTATCTTTTTGCCATTGACCGATTCCCGATCCGACGTACCGTTAAGGAGCTGGAGCAAGAATAAACTTTCCGTTCACATTTGAAAATGATGCTAAGTCCATTTTTTTAATCCAAAAAACCGCTTTCCAGTCGACCTACGACCTTGACACCCATAAGCAATATTTAAGCTCTCGTTAAGAGCTATCCTTTTGCCATTCACCGATTGTGGCTACGAGCCACACAGCAAATGAAACAATTTAATTGTTGCCAGGAAAGTTTGAAGATTAGATTATTTCAAGAAATTGTGATATTGAATGGCCTCCAAGAAGTTGTGATTTAACCCCATTAGACTATTTCTTGTGGGGTTATTTGAAGTCATTGGTCTTTCGAAATAATCCAGACTCTCTTCAAGCTTTACAAGTCAATATTGAATGTGCCATTCATGACATACGACTTGATTGAGTGGAAAAAGTGCTCGAAAATTGATTTCATCGAATTCGTTCCTGCAGAAGAAGTCGTGGAGGCCATTTGAATGACGTTTTATTTAGAACTTAATTGTATCGATTGTACTTCATATTAAATAAAAACTTTTGAATTTCCTTAACAATAAGTGTGTTTTTTTTTTCAAAGAAATCATATCACTCTTATTGGAAAACCCTGTAAATAACAGATTCAATATTTCATTAAATGTTCTCCTTTGTGTTGCAGTATCAGAAGTAGTGGTCTAACATGGCTAACCTAAACAAAGTTAGGAAAATTATTACCACAAAAATATTTAAGTAATTCGGTCACTCCTCCCAATGATGCGCATCAGCCATACAGACGGACGGACATAGTTCAAATGTTGTAAGCAAAAATTCTATTAAATTCTATAATACCTGTGTGGGTAGGATATAAATCCACTAAAGTTTTAACCTTTTTCATTTTCATTCATTGAAACATCTTCACGACGCTCTTTTTGTTCTATTGTTAGCAAACGTGGCACCCATCTTGCGCACAGCTTTCTCATCATCATATTTTCCGTCAACATGCGATGTATAGAACTTTTATGAAATGTTCAACCTACGGTCATCTAATACAATTTTGTAGACTTTTTAACAATTTCTGGCATGGTCGACCACTACGGTGTTCGTTTTGGCAGCTCGTACGGCCCCGTTTAAACTCTGCCACCCAATATTTTCTAGTTGTAAACGAAGTTGCAGACTCCTCCAAAGTAGAATCTAGCTCGGTTTTAATATTGGTTGGACTAAAACCTTTCAAATGAAAGAATAGTTTATTATATTATTATTATTGCTAAAGAAAATAATAAACAATGTGGCGCCTTGAAACTTAAATCATGTGTTTTAGAAGTTTGCCACTTTTCACGAATGTATTAGCCATCTATATGACAAGTCGGATAGTTTTATATACATATATGTTCCTATGATTTGAAATCTAATCACTGTAGAACCCAAATTTTTTAACCGATCTAGAATTGTCGCATTTGGGCTACGAAAAACACACGAATTCTTCTTGAAAAGCCTCTCCACCTTCAACATGTGACTGTTTTGTGTGGTTTCTTGGTCTGGCTGGGCTAGGTCATAGGACCTTAATTTTTCGAAAATGAGGCTGGAGCAACTGTTACGATAAATGAATTGCGCTATCGAACAATCATTAATGTTTTGTATGTCGTGAATTGGAAAATATTGATGTGGACGATGTATATTTTCAGCAAGAAGGCGCTACGTGTCACAACGATACCATCGCTCTTTTGCATGAACATTATCCTGACCGTGCGATTTCTCGAAAAGGCGATCACAATTGTCCACTAAGATCTTATGACTTAACACTTTCAGACTTTTTTATTTGGGTCTATGTGAAAGAAAAGGTCTATGCCAAACACCTACAACCGATTCAAGGCCTCAAAGATGGAATTTGTGAAGTAGTCGAGAAAATACTGCCGTAAATGTGTGAATTAGTGATGAACTATACCATGAAAAGAATATGAACCTACAAGCTATTTTACTGATATTATTTTCCATTATTAATGGCATACCCTCCAGAAGCAGTTGTTTGAGCGTAAATCCAAACAAGACAGAATTGGTTTTCTTCACTCGGAAGTAAAAGGTTCCAGATGTGGACCATCCTCGGCTAAAAGAAAGTGAGTTAGTCTTTCATGAAAATGAAAAAATTCTTGGTGTAATCCTAGACAGGAAATTGTCTTTCAGACTTAATGTATTGGAATGGGTAAGAAATGTCAACGTCGGCTTATATTCCGTAGGGAAACCTCTCTATCCTAAAATCGTCCATTGGATATATGTACATAGTAGTAGTTCCCCCAGTACTTCTGTACCGCATTGTGCCATAGTTGACGACAATTGATAAGCAATTGATCTATCACCAGTCAATTAATGAAGGTTCAGATGGGTTAAGGTTTACCGGGCTTTAATGACTACAGCGACAGAGTCTCTACAAGACCTACTTCATTTACTGCCGATTGATATTGTAGCTAGAAAAGTTGCAAACAGAGCGGCATTAAGATTAAACTGGGCAGTTAAGATTAAACTGCCCAATGGAAACCGATCGAGTGGACTATATACCAACGGTGTACACATTGGAGGGGAATTTTGCCACCTAGGAACCTACCAAAACAGACTGGATTGGCAGAATACCAGGAAAACCAAATAACTCTACTTCTATACAGTTCGAAGTTTGGTGAGAACCCAGTGAACAATTATTTCCGACATGGCTGACGTCCGAAATATCTGTTAAATGTCTGTCAGAAAACAATCCGACAAATCTGCACATTCTCTGATCGAAAATAAATTTAGCCAGAAAAACAAAATTCCATTTTGAGAGTGAGTAAACCTACTCCCTCCATAAAGGAATTTATGTTTATATTTTGTTCTCAGCACATTCTCTGGAGGGATTTTTTGTGTCCGATTATACTCACCCCCTCCATAAAGGGAAATTTGTGTGTTGGATTTTGTTGTTTACATTT
The DNA here is from genome assembly GCA_963930755.1 of Eudasyphora cyanicolor. Classification (NCBI taxonomy): domain Eukaryota; kingdom Metazoa; phylum Arthropoda; class Insecta; order Diptera; family Muscidae; genus Eudasyphora; species Eudasyphora cyanicolor. Next base: position 172,716,210 of record OZ005738.1, read on the forward strand.
CGTTGTCTTCTCACTCTCTTGATAGATTTGTTGTGTCCGATTTTGTTTTGCTTACATTAAAGCAGTAATTATACTCTCTGAACTGATTTTTTGTTCTTGAGTTAGATTTTGTTGTTATCTATTCATTTCATTGAAAGTTTTAATATGATTTTTTTTGGTGTTTTAGTTCCGTTATTTTGAATTTCATTGTAATTTTTGTGTGAGGCGATTGTTGCAAAAACTCGTCATTTGTAAATCAAGCGGTGAGTAAGCTAGTTGATAAAGTGAGTTGTGCAAAAGAAGACTATATTTAAGAACTTTTCAAAATTATGTCGTCTCGCCAAGCAATAAGAAAAAAGTGAAGAAGGAGGTTAAACAATTGCTTAGTTCATTATGATACAGAAATGTCTGTACATTGTCGTCCGAAAAGTCCGACAAATTTCAGAAATGTCTGCACATTCTCGGACTAAATATCCGAAAAAATACAGAAATACCTGCACGTTCTCGCACAAAATGAGCGACAAACATCCGAAATGTCTGCACATTGTCGCACAAATGTTCAGATTTCCCTCCGAATTTCCCACCAGAATTCGGTCAGAATTCTGTAAGAAAGTCTGCAGAAGTATCCGAATTTCCTCAGAAATGTCGGTCCGAATTCTTGTCAACCACTCATACAACTTTCGGCAAGAATTCTGACCGAATTCGTCATCAGACTCGGCAATTTTTGCCGACGTTCTGTCAGAATTCGGACAGAAATCGGATTAAATTGTTCGCTGGGAAGCTTGGCTTTGGTTTACACCGTAAAGAAGTTAGTCTTGATATAGTTCATATACTACCAGATACGTGTAGTGCATATCGAGCCGAAATAATGGCAATAAGGGAAATCACCAAGTGGCTGAGTCGCAACATAGTAACCAATACCGACGTCGTAATTTACTCCGACAGTCAGGCTGCCATTTATGTAATCTCTAGAGCCTACATCCCTAAATTCACAAACAGCCCTCGACTGCCGCTGATCTCTCAACGATATGACTGATTTAACAAATACTTAATCTGGGTACCAGGTAATAGGGATATCCTGGGGAACCACAAAGCCAATGAACTTCCTAGGAAAGGGATGGCATTACAAATTATCGAAGAATTAGCATATATTGGTGCGCCACAGTCTACATGTAATCTTTGGCTTAGGTAAGACACAGTCAGGCAGAGTTTGACGGAAATCGACACATGTGGAGTATCTTAACAAATCTGGCCAAACTACGACATAAGAAGTTCAAAATATCTCCTCGCACTAGAGAGGAAAATACTGTCTACTAAGTGTCAGTTCTGGCGGGAACACGCCATGAGGTTGGGAATTGAGCTCAATGACTTCTGCAGAAGCTGTGGAGATGAGGAGGATGTGGAGAGGCTTCTAGGAAGTGTTTGTTACTTTCTAGGAAGTATGGCAGATCTTGTGGTATCGATGTTCGTAGTATTGATAACTTTGTGTATCAAAAAGATTGGTTCCGATGAGGGGCAACTGGGCCCGTGGTAGCACTAGGGACTTCAATTAGTCCAGGTTAGCTGACAACGCCGGCAACCACCCTAACCTAACCCTCCGATTTAACCCCTCTAAAATAAAATTCTAATGTGATCTCTCAAAACGCCGATACACGTATATCTTTTTTTGGTCTCTTCTACCAGAATCCATTGTCGGAACCCAGTTATTTTGAAAAAGTTCGAAATTGGTGTACTGTGATATTGAATATTTAGGTCTGTTTACCTCATTTGGCTGTTTTTAAACACGAAAATTAAAATTTCTTATATTTATTACATTTAAATTTTTGAAATTGTTTGTGGAAGTTTTTTTGTAGGAATTTCGAAATTCGGTTATTATTTTCTATCTGGAATAGCCTACATTTTTGTCCCTTTCATTTACACTTCACGCCAAAAAAAAACGATTTTCTAACAAGTAAAGAACGTTAAGTTCAGCCATGCCAAATCTTATATATCCTTCACCATGAATTTCATTCAATTCTATTACTAAAAATTCTTTGGATATGGAGCAAATCTTCGAACCATCCTTTTGAAAAAATGAACGCTGCAATTTTTAGCCAAATTTTAGGATCCAAATTCTTTAGCCAAACTCTTCATCTGAAAAAATGTGGTATTTATGGCTTAAATAAGCACATTTGAGGGCTACCTCTACACGGGGACAACAACATATAAACTTGTATCTATGGCTCAAAAACCGTATTTTGGAGCGACCTCTATAGGGGAGCTATATCAAAACATTGACCGATATGGCCCATTTGCAATCCCAAACGACATGCAACTATAAGAAGTATTTCTACCAAATTTGATCAACCTAGCACTATTATTACGGACTGTAGCGTGATTTCAACAGACAGACTGACATGGCTAAATCGTCTTCGAATTTCACGACGATCATGAATATATATACTTTATGGGGTCGCAGATCAATATTTCAAGGTGTTGCAAACGGAATGACAAAGTTACTAACCCCCTTTTATACCCCCATCCTATGGTGGAGGGTATTAAACCGATTATTGCTTCATCCAGTTATTATCCGTCATTATTCTTAATTGTAGGTTTTTGAAAATCCTCGAATCTCTGGGAAAATTTACTAAATTTGGCCATTTGTTGTCTCCTTCTATGTCTAAATGTATAGCTTTTTAAAATGCATTAGTGTTATGTCTTTGGAATATAGTACTCTTAAATTCGATAATCCACAATATTCACTGCAAGAGTCGTGAGGTACCATAATCTATTGAATTACAAGCAGATATTTTAGAGTTGTACTTATTCCGTTCTGAGATCCCATTTTTTTCAGTGTATAAGTATATTCCCCCCAATATGCAAGTATGTCCTACTATTGGCCGCTGTATATTTCTTTCATTTCCACCGTAGATCCGTTTGTCCGTCTGTCTGTCCACCCTTTGTGGGCCCGTCCGTCCGGCCGGCCGGTCGTCCAGTTGCCGAGAAGTATGAGAGTCGATCGGCAAATACCGTTGCGGTATTCACTTTGATGATGACAATAGCTGCACGCGCCCAATTTACATTTACGAGTATGTCTACCGAAAACCAATGTTAAGCGAATTTTTCACTGAGCTTGGTAATATATATTTTTATTTTTCTGGTTAGCAGAAGTCGCCGCCGTCACAGCCCCAACCACAGACACAGCCACAGGAACATAACAACAACAGCAGTCACCCTGGCCATAAACGAATGGAGGGATATTTGGGGTACACTCTTCTCAAACAAACTGGGCAATCAAAATAGCCAACGGAGGAGCCTTCGTTTGTCGCTTTGAAACGAAACAGAAACAACAACAAATGCAACCGACCGACCGATGACGGCAAACGAAGGCATAAAATACCAAGTAGCGAGTACCACTGAAAATCCCCGAAAAGTTGCTGCTGATGAAGCTGGAACTCAAGGAGGCAATGCTAGTGCTGGTGGTGGTGGTGATGGTGATGGTGGCCCAAGCAAAGCAGCCCAGTTAAACCACGACGACACTTGAATTTGTTTTGGGTTCAGTTCGATCAGCTCCTTTTCTTATGGATGGATTTGGTGGTACGAGTATGTACTCGTGTGGTACCTCTTAAGCGCTGTGTGTCTCTGTGTGTTGGAGAATTTTTTTCGTTCAATTTCAATATTTAAGGATAAACTGTCAATATGTCTACTTTAAATACATATATTTAGTGAACCTATAAATCGTTAACTGTCGTCAGTTGCCACGGTTTTTAGATTCCTTCTTCGTTTTTTTGCCTACTACTCTTTTTTCAACATAGGCGTCGCTGGAACAGTTGTAGTGGTTTGGGGGATTTCATTCATTGAGACAGTATTTGCATATCACCGAATTGAGAGGAAGGCTAAGTTTTGTTTCGAAAGGAGTGAAGGATGACTTCAAGTTTCGTTTGCGGTAATATTTTCTCCAAATATATGACACCCCCTTGTTGTTTCTGTCACACAAAGGGAATTTTGTACCAAAAATTAACAACTCATAACTTTTATATCAGTGCACACAAATGCTTGTATAGCCATTTTTTTGCCGTACCCACAATTCAGTGAAAAATGGGAGTATTTGTCAACCCCTTCTGATGATTCCCACACAAAAGGTAGTCCCTTTGTACCAAAGTTGAATAGATCATTAATTATAAATAAAATTAACATTTACCCCCCCATTTCACAACCTCCGGTTAGAACTAACTCACAGTTAAAAAATAAAAATGTCATACAATTTGACATTTATACAGGGTGGCTGAATGTATTGCAACCAACTTCAGGTTGCTATCATTTCTAAACCGCTAGTCTGATAGCTGACTGATTTATTTCAGTGACAGTTCATTTTATTGTTTACAAGCTTACAAAAGCATTTTGATCTATTGCATTCAGAAAAAAGTTATTCGTGATGGAATTCAAGCGTGATAGTGTGATTGCTTTATATTTGGGTGGAAAAACACAAGTGGCTATCGTTAGAGCCCTCCAGCATTCAAATGTGAATAAATCTTTTGTTTCTCGTACCATTGCTCGTTACCGTGATACTGGCAGTGTTGCATCGCGTCCAAAAAGTGGACGAAAAAAAACGGTAACAACACCAGAAATGATCCAAAAAGTGAAGGCCAGATTTGATCGAAATCCACGCCGCAGTGGTAGAAAAATTGCTCGTGAGCTGAACATATCGCGAGAACGGATACAACACATATTAAAACATGAGCTTGGACTAAAGCCATTGAAGTTCCAAAAAGTGCAAGAGCTCACCGATGCACAAAAAAAGTTAGACTGGAAAGAGGCAAGGAGTTGCTTCGCTTGCACGAAAGTGGCCAGTTACCGAATTTGGTTTTCTCCGATGAGAAGCCATTCCAAATTGAGCAGTTTGTGAACAAACAAAATGATCGGGTTTACTTGCCAAAGAGGTCAGCTGAACATTTACACCTTCGATTGACCACCAGAACTCAAGCGCCGCCGATGGTACTGGTGTGGGCCGCCGTAACGGCCGATGGTCGCTCCCCGCTCGTATTCATCGACCATGGGGTCAAAATAAATGCCGAATATTATCGGGAAAATGTCCTAAAGACAGTATTGAAGCCCTGGGCAGACAAACATTTCGGCCGCAGACCATGGACATTCCAACAGGACTCAGCACCATCGCACTCAGCACGCGTCAACAAAGAATGGCTTAAAAAGGAGGTTCCTCGCTTCATTTCTACCGCACAATGGCCTCCAAGATCTCCGGATCTCAATCCGCTGGACTTTTGCGCCTGGGGCATTTTAGAAAGTAAGGTTCGCACTAAAAATTATTAAGTATCGATCATCTCAAGACGGCGCTTCGCCGGGAATGGGCCAAAATACCGCAGAGCCACTTTCGTGCAGCGTGTGATGCCTTTGTCGGCCGTTTGAAGGCCATAATTCGTGCCAAAGGTGGCCAATTCGAACAAATCTAAACTGTTTCTAAAATTGTATGTTATTTCCGACATTTTTTGCTTTTGAACAATAAAATTTAAAAAAACATTAAAAAAATATAGCGCTTTACTTTGTTGCATTACATATCAGCCACCCTGTATATACAAAATCGATCTATACATATGTGGGTATTCAATCTCATAAAATTTAGCAAGCTACAGAATAATATCAGAAGAGATTCTAATTATTTGTTTTAGTTGCTGGTTAGGGTGGCAGATAACTTTGCCAGCTTACATAGACCAATGTAGGTCACTAGTGTTACTCGTACCACGGGCTCAGTTGCGCCTCATCGAAACCAATCTGTTTGATAAACAAAGTTATCAACAGTACGAATATCGCTACCCGAAACGATCTGTTAGTCTTCCTAGAAAGGTCGACCCCAGTATATCCAAACGTCGTATACTTAATGAGGGGCAGTAGAAAAGCAGGTGCTCAATGTTTCTATTTCTTCCTCCTCATCACAGTCATCGCAGAAGTCATTGGACTCAATATCTAACCTTCTGTCGTGTTTGCCGATTAGGCAGTGTCCCGTCAGTCTCTAGTGCGAGGGGACATTTTGACCTTCTCAGCTCGTATCTAGTCCAGATTTGTCTATCTATCCTACAGATGCCGATTTCCGACCATCTCTCATTGAACAGCATGATTGCCCCTTGCCTAAGACAAAGCTTGCATGTGGACAGTACTTACTTACTTATTCCGGACCTCTTCTACCTTTAAGTGTAGAGGTTTTTGCAAATGTTGCGCCATTTCTGTCTGTCTTGTGCTGTTGTTTTTGACATTCGTTTGTCTAAACAATTTTCTTCGAAGATGTGATTTATCGTGTCTTGCCAAGTTTTTCTTCTGCGTCCTCTTCCTCTTGACCCTTCTGGTCTAGCCTCCAGAGTTCTCTTTGGTAGTCGGCAGTCTGACATCCTCGCAACATGCCCATACCACTTCTTTTTGGAGCGATTTATTTTAATTTGTAAGGGTTCTATTCGTAGATGCCCTCGGATCGTTTCGTTCCTTATTCTGTCTCTTCTGGTCTTTCCGGCAGCTCTTCTTAGTGAAGTACCTCATTTCAGCTGCTTGAATTCGGCTTTGTGCTGTCGTCGTAAGTGCCCATGATTCACAGTCGTATGTAAGGATAGGTGTATGTATATGTTGAGTTATACACAGCTATTTTTGTATTGGTGGAGACCTCTCGTTTACTCAGGAAGTTTTGTTAAGGCCTGAGTATAATCCAGCTGCCGCCGATATTCTGGCGTTTAGGTCTTTGTCTAATTTACCATCCTAAGATAACGGAACTGTTCCACTTGTTTTAGTTCTTCTGTTCCAATTCGAATGCAGTGGTCGACTCTTTCTCGGCATATTACCATTGTTTCAGTTTTGTTCGTATTAATACGAAATCCTCTGCTGGTTGAGGTTGTTTTGCAGGTATTTTGCCGTATTTGCTATAAGGGCCACACCGTCCGCGTATGCGAGCATGTGGACAGTGCCGCACCAATATGTGCAAATTATTCGAGAATTTTTAATTGCGTCCCTTTCCTAGCAAGTTCATCAGCTATGCAGTTCCCCAGGATATCCATATGCCCAGGTACCCATATGAAATGTATTTTCAACTGCTCAGCCAGCTCGTTAAGAGATCTGTGGTAGTAGAGAGCAGTTTGTGTATTTAGGGATGTGGCTTCCAGAGAATTGGTGACAGTCTGACTGTCCGAGTAACTAGGTCGCGATGTTCTTGACTCAGCCACTAGGCGCATTCTGTAGGTATCTAAAAGTCTGTGAGCTGTATCAAGACTGAGTTCCTTACAGTGTACTCCGAAGCGAACCCTATCATCAAGCTTCGAACTATCTGTGTGGAAGTGGAGATGGTTTATGTTTTCTGGTATTCTAGTGGTGAAGTATCTCTCGAAGGTGTACACTGTTGGTATATAGTCCCCTCGGTCGGTTACCATAGCATTACACTATGATATCCTCACGCGGCCGTAGATATTTTTTTTGTAATCCAAAAATACTCTATTTGCCAAATTTCATGAAAATGATGCTTTCATAGCCTAAATATGCAAAAGCGAGAGAAGTTAGACGAATTATAACCATTGTTAGTGCTGCTGTGTATGCAATAAAGTCAGCATTGCTGAAATCATGCTAGAATTAAAATGCAATGGTGTAAGCCAGAGATGACAAATTCATTTACTGCAGAAATTTTTGCATGACTCAATTACAATTAACAAAGCACGGGCTAAACTACTAAGCTGCTCTCTCTTTTCCATTGAGTGTCGGGATTATCCACACGACGATATTTCAGAGGTTAATAGTGGATGGGGATGTGTCCAAATCTAGGCATACCTATCAAAATTCAACGCTGACTCAGCAGCTTATTAAACAGCTCATTTTCATTAATTAAAAAATAAACGAAAGTAGCTCGTTTTTCAGAATAAGGGGTATCGTATTGTCATGAATTTAACGATATACAGTGAGATCTCGCATAATGGATTTTGCTTCCATTCTTAATATTTAAATAGTGAAGCTGTTCGCTGCCATTTGTAATATTTCCCTCAATGACAACAAATTTTAGCTACGTCCCTGCCTACAAGAGATCTTCTTCAGTCTGTTAACCGACATTCACTAAATTTATATTTAAAACCAAAAACACACTTTCCTCATACTGTCAACCAACTCTTAAACATAAACTCCTGTACTTACTGCCGCTTTTTTATTCAACCGATTTTGTTTTTCTTTCCTTCTATTTTTTAGTTCGAAAAAATACAATTCACCCATAAATCGTACCCCAGAATACAACACCAATACCGGCGGTGGCGGCGGCAGTGTTGGCGATTTGCACGAACAGTCTCTACTTGCCGACGGTCGCTTGAGCTCATTGCATGAAGCCTCCAATAGCGATATTGCCTATCAATATCGGCATGGCAGTGAGCATTCCTCGTCCAGTCTCCACTCACCCGTTGTCCACCATTCGACATCGCGATCAACGCCCACTCACAACAACAGTTATGATGGCGATCATGTAGCCGATACGCATGTGGCGGCCTCTGTCTCATTACCTTTGACCTCCTCCCAATGTCACAGTTCGGTTATAATGTCCAATGCTTATATGGCCTCGACACCTTCGCCCGTATCATCACATCAACACCAGCAGCTGCAGCAACAACAACAGCAGCAGCAGCAATCGGCAGCAACACAGCATTTAATTGGCTCCAGCATGCCTTCGATGTTGGCCAATGCGAGCGCATCCGGCTCCTCGACAATGCTGAATAAGTATTTGACACATCCGAATATGATGTCAATTGCCATGTCTTCGGATACTGAAGATTATGGTGGTCACAATGTTGGTGGCCCACTCGGCGGAGGAGGAGGAGTTGGTGGTGGTCCAGTCAATCTGATGGAAAGTCCCATGTGGGCCTACGACTACAAGGGAGAGTTATGTGCCGCTAACGCCACCTATTTGGATCGTCACAAATTAGTCAAAGAGGTGAAGTTTCGTGCTGTCGCCAACAATCAGTCTAAATGTGCCAAAGAAGCGAGAATACGAAGGCCAATGAATGCCTTCATGGTGTGGGCCAAAATCGAACGCAAGAAACTGGCCGATGAAAATCCCGATTTACATAATGCGGATTTAAGTAAAATGTTGGGTGAGTACCCGGTTTCCTTTTCACATAGAAATTTAAATTTTAACAACTAACACAATGAAAACACACATGGAGATATAATAGTGGTCAGAGCTGAAACTATACGTGAAATGAATCATTTTATCCACACCCGGCAACACATCTTCAATTATTTCAGTTCGATTAGCATTTAAATTCCATTCCAATTTACTTATCGTCCACATTCCTTCCCAATTACTTCTCGCCCTCATTCCCCCCTCATTAACTTCCTATTCTCATTCATTCCCGTTATCATTCCCTTACTATTTTCATTCACTTCCCATTCCCATTCTCATTTTTATTTTCATACCCATTATTATTCCTATTCCTATTCCTATTCCTATTCCTATTCCTATTCCTATTCCTATTCCTATTCCTATTCCTATTCCTATTCCTATTCCTATTCCTATTCCTATTCCTATTCCTATTCCTATTCCTATTCCTATTCCTATTCCTATTCCTATTCCTATTCCTATTCCTATTCCTATTCCTATTCCTATTCCTATTCCTATTCCTATTCCTATTCCTATTCCTATTCCTATTCCTATTCCTATTCCTATTCCTATTCCTATTCCTATTCCTATTCCTATTCCTATTCCTATTCCTATTCCTATTCCTATTCCTATTCCTATTCCTATTCCTATTCCTATTCCTATTCCTATTCCTATTCCTATTCCTATTCCTATTCCTATTCCTATTCCTATTCCTATTCCTATTCCTATTCCTATTCCTATTCCTATTCCTATTCCTATTCCTATTCCTATTCCTATTCCTATTCCTATTCCTATTCCTATTCCTATTCCTATTCCTATTCCTATTCCTATTCCTATTCCTATTCCTATTCCTATTCCTATTCCTATTCCTATTCCTATTCCTATTCCTATTCCTATTCCTATTCCTATTCCTATTCCTATTCCTATTCCTATTCCTATTCCTATTCCTATTCCTATTCCTATTCCTATTCCTATTCCTATTCCTATTCCTATTCCTATTCCTATTCCTATTCCTATTCCTATTCCTATTCCTATTCCTATTCCTATTCCTATTCCTATTCCTATTCCTATTCCTATTCCTATTCCTATTCCTATTCCTATTCCTATTCCTATTCTATTCCTATTCCTATTCCTATTCCTATTCCTATTCCTATTCCTATTCCTATTCCTATTCCTATTCCTATTCCTATTCCCTATTCCTATTCCTATTCCTATTCCTATTCCTATTCCTATTCCTATTCCTATTCCTATTCCTATTCCTATTCCTATTCCTATTCCTATTCCTATTCCTATTCCTATTCCTATTCCTATTCCTATTCCTATTCCTATTCCTATTCCTATTCCTATTCCTATTCCTATTCCTATTCCTATTCCTATTCCTATTCCTATTCCTATTCCTATTCCTATTCCTATTCCTATTCCTATTCCTATTCCTATTCCTATTCCTATTCCTATTCCTATTCCTATTCCTATTCCTATTCCTATTCCTATTCCTATTCCTATTCCTATTCCTATTCCTATTCCTATTCCTATTCCTATTCCTATTCCTATTCCTATTCCTATTCCTATTCCTATTCCTATTCCTATTCCTATTCCTATTCCTATTCCTATTCCTATTCCTATTCCTATTCCTATTCCCTATTCCTATTCCTATTCCTATTCCTATTCCTATTCCTATTCCTATTCCTATTCCTATTCCTATTCCTATTCCTATTCCTATTCCTATTCCTATTCCTATTCCTATTCCTATTCCTATTCCTATTCCTATTCCTATTCCTATTCCTATTCCTATTCCTATTCCTATTCCTATTCCTATTCCTATTCCTATTCCATTCCTATTCCTATTCCTATTCCTATTCCTATTCCTATTCCTATTCCTATTCCTATTCCTATTCCTATTCCTATTCCTATTCCTATTCCTATTCCTATTCCTATTCCTATTCCTATTCCTATTCCTATTCCTATTCCTATTCCTATTCCTATTCCTATTCCTATTCCTATTCCTATTCCTATTCCTATTCCTATTCCTATTCCTATTCCTATTCCTATTCCTATTCCTATTCCTATTCCTATTCCTATTCCTATTCCTATTCCTATTCCTATTCCTATTCCTATTCCTATTCCTATTCCTATTCCTATTCCTATTCCTATTCCTATTCCTATTCCTATTCCTATTCCTATTCCTATTCCTATTCCTATTCCTATTCCTATTCCTATTCCTATTCCTATTCCTATTCCTATTCCTATTCCTATTCCTATTCCTATTCCTATTCCTATTCCTATTCCTATTCCTATTCCTATTCCTATTCCTATTCCTATTCCTATTCCTATTCCTATTCCTATTCCTATTCCTATTCCTATTCCTATTCCTATTCCTATTCCTATTCCTATTCCTATTCCTATTCCTATTCCTATTCCTATTCCTATTCCTATTCCTATTCCTATTCCTATTCCTATTCCTATTCCTATTCCTATTCCTATTCCTATTCCTATTCCTATTCCTATTCCTATTCCTATTCCTATTCCTATTCCTATTCCTATTCCTATTCCTATTCCTATTCCTATTCCTATTCCTATTCCTATTCCTATTCCTATTCCTATTCCTATTCCTATTCCTATTCCTATTCCTATTCCTATTCCTATTCCTATTCCTATTCCTATTCCTATTCCTATTCCTATTCCTATTCCTATTCCTATTCCTATTCCTATTCCTATTCCTATTCCTATTCCTATTCCTATTCCTATTCCTATTCCTATTCCTATTCCTATTCCTATTCCTATTCCTATTCCTATTCCTATTCCTATTCCTATTCCTATTCCTATTCCTATTCCTATTCCTATTCCTATTCCTATTCCTATTCCTATTCCTATTCCTATTCCTATTCCTATTCCTATTCCTATTCCTATTCCTATTCCTATTCCTATTCCTATTCCTATTCCTATTCCTATTCCTATTCCTATTCCTATTCCTATTCCTATTCCTATTCCTATTCCTATTCCTATTCCTATTCCTATTCCTATTCCTATTCCTATTCCTATTCCTATTCCTATTCCTATTCCTATTCCTATTCCTATTCCTATTCCTATTCCTATTCCTATTCCTATTCCTATTCCTATTCCTATTCCTATTCCTATTCCTATTCCTATTCCTATTCCTATTCCTATTCCTATTCCTATTCCTATTCCTATTCCTATTCCTATTCCTATTCCTATTCCTATTCCTATTCCTATTCCTATTCCTATTCCTATTCCTATTCCTATTCCTATTCCTATTCCTATTCCTATTCCTATTCCTATTCCTATTCCTATTCCTATTCCTATTCCTATTCCTATTCCTATTCCTATTCCTATTCCTATTCCTATTCCTATTCCTATTCCTATTCCTATTCCTATTCCTATTCCTATTCCTATTCCTATTCCTATTCCTATTCCTATTCCTATTCCTATTCCTATTCCTATTCCTATTCCTATTCCTATTCCTATTCCTATTCCTATTCCTATTCCTATTCCTATTCCTATTCCTATTCCTATTCCTATTTCTATTCCTATTCCTATTCCTATTCCTATTTCTATTCCTATTCCTATTCCTATTCCTATTCCTATTCCTATTCCTATTCCTATTCCTATTCCTATTCCTATTCCTGTTCCTATACCCATGCCATTCTCATTCCCCCCCTCTCGGAGTAGAGAACCGTTATCGGTAGTTATGCACATTATTTAAGAAATACGATCACAAATCTTGTGTGGAAAATCGGAACGTCTCTACAGGCCAAATATACCAACCACATTGATGGTTTCAAAGTATCTCGCAGATCCATACTTATTTCTTTCTCTCAATTTATAATCCTCAATTTCCTCTGTTAGGAAAAAAATGGCGCTCATTAACACCACAGGACCGCAGACCTTATGTGGAGGAAGCAGAACGCCTAAGAGTGATACACATGACGGAACATCCCAACTACAAGTATAGGCCACGACGAAGGAAACAATCGAAAATGCGTTCGCTCCAAACGAATGGAGTGGTCAAGGAACAAAATGGCAATAACGCTGGCGGCCAATCGCCCAACAAGACGAACGCCCACCCAAACAACCAGAGCAAATCATCTGCTACACCTCCTTCCAATTCGATGTCTTCCGGAACCTTTGATACAAATTCCAATCAAAGAAATTCAACGCCACAAATGCAATTACCGCCGACCAGCGTAGCAAATACTGGCATTTACGAACAAACGCTAAGGCCAAATTATTCGCCCAGTTCCCTGGACTGCTATAGCAACCCTGACATGACGGGTGCCGAGAACAACGATTATCTAAATTGTCCTCCGCCGCCCACATCCCAAAGCATGGAAATAAACTCCAGATCTGGACATCATTTCACCTTAGATGAAACCACCAATGGTACCACCTCCTCCGCGCCGTACAAGAAAAACTGTTCCCGCACACCTTCGCTGGCAGCGACGAAAAGCCAAGCTCGAAATCGTTCTATGGCTGGATCAACGGCTGCCAATAATCATAAACATCCAAAGGACACTCAGAAATGTAAGGACAACGATACTTTAATATCTTCTCACGCATATCCCCTAAGTGCCACCTCAATGTCGGTGGTAGCAGGACGTGGCATGTATGTGACCTGTACAAATCGTGGTCTCCTCGATCATGGCCATTCGGTAAAGGGTACATTTTATCCACCTGTTTCATCCCTGGATGAAGATAAGCATCACATTAGCAGTCACACGAATGTGATATGCTCTACAGCAGCAGGCCATGCAGTCCCACCCACCAGCAATATGCATTTAGGCTCCATGGCCTATGCCTCGCAACATGCGGCTCATGTGCATCAAGGCGATTTGAACTTCTCGCCGTTGGATACGGCCCGCATGTCCCAGACCAGCGTAACAGCGGCGGCCAGTGATTACCTGGTGGCCTCCAATGCCTATAATGTCAGTCCCAATGTAACGTATGAGGATTATTTGCGTTACACTTCCTCGGCGGCGGCTGCCGCTCATGGTTCACAATTCATTGACAGTGATTATGTTTCGGCCTCCAGTGAAAATAATGCGACGACGGGCATAGATGATGAGGCCCTAAAGAGCATTAATGTACTTAAACAGACCAAATATCCGGACTCTAATCATAACTATGATGGCTATGAGACCTTCAATCCCATGGTGGTGTCCACTTCCAGCGGCAGTTATTACAGTCAATTACCCTACCCTTTGGCAGGACAGTCCTTCCCCTTGCAATTGGCCCTGCCTCTGCAGCAATCTCCACTGGCGGGTGGAGTTTATGGTCAAGTGGCGTCGCACAATCAAAATCAAAGTTATCTTCACTACAATCACTACAGTCCCCAGTTGCCCTCGCAAATGTCCCACATTAGCGAAGGGGGTGGCAACTCTCCTTCTTCTCAGCTAAGCAGTGGCCTCAACATGTCTCAATTATCGACCAGCATCTCGACCCCATTGGCCACAAGCCTGGTGCAATCGTCGCCTACATCATCTTACTCTACCCATCCGCATGCGCACCATCATCATCACCACCACCATCATCCCCAGGTATTTGGAGCTGTACCCAATACCGGCAGTGTTTTGGGTGTGGGAGAAATGCTCCTCGAATCCCGGCGCCGGCGAGATGAAGAAATCAGCAACATATTGGCTGGAGTACGCAAAACCTGCTATAGCAATTAAATGTGCTATGCTACGAAAAATCAATCTCTGTGTTTCGTCTGGAAGATGCAGAGTGTCTCTTATGATTTAACCACTTTTAGAGTAAGAATAGTTTTTTTTTATATTTATAAAATTCATATTTCGTGTATTAGTAGTTGTACTTTCAATGTGTGTAGAGGAGTGTAGATGTATTTGTTTGAACCCTCCATTTCTTCCGTGAGAAATCCCAGTATTGTATTTTGTTAAATTTTTTTGTAAACGAATTTTGTTTATTTTGATATAACGTGAATTTTGTAAATAAAAATGAAGTCTAGTAATACGGAACAAGTTTTTAATGATTTCCTGATTAATTGACGATGAAGCCAATTATCCTACGACATTTTAGCCAGTAGCTACAAATATAAGATTTTTATATTGGGCATATATTCTCCGTAAAACGATTCTTTCCAAATTTCAGACTTATAGCTCTTAGCAACAACAAAGGTTAGATCTACTAACTGCCGGTATTTTCATCACAATTAGGGAGAAATAGAGCAAATAAATAAAACACAAGATTTTAGTATTTTCGATTATGATAAAGGCAGAGCTTTATTTTGTATTTGTAGTAACGTATATTACCATGTATCAGGGTGGCGACTAGGCCGGTGCGACTAGTTCGGTAGCAAAAACTACAAGAAGTGCTCAGTAGTCGAGCCAAAGACAAGTATGTAGATGTGCGCGAGCGTAGTGCAATAATAACGCCTAATAGTAGTGTGCGCGATAGCATCGCCGAACAAAGACAACGACTAGTGAACGCAGAACTTTCGACAACGACTAGTGAACGCAGAGGCTCGTTAGAAGTGTCAGACTCCTTAGAAGATGAGAGGAAAGAGAGAGAGACCCGAGGATAATGCAAGGCAGCCACACAACAACCACCGCGCAGTTTCAATCCGCACATCGCAACTATGCGAATAAAGTCACCGAAGGGGGGTGTAGAGGAGATTCCAGTGATATCAATACGCGACCGGTATTGATCATTGCTGAGTACGTGAACACTTAGATCAGTTTAGAACGTACAAACAAATCTATGAATAATATAAAATTTTTGCAACTAACGCCGAACCAAATTTGTAGAATTTTTGTAACCAGTACCACATAAAAAATAACTGAAGTGATTAATATTGCTCCAATATCGGCTGTATTAACAAGTTTTTAGAATTTGTATATAGAAATAAAAAAGCGACCAATTACGCAAATTATTTTCCAGGTAATACACTTAACATACGTCTCCTAGAACGTAACAAGGGAAATAGTAGGAACCTATATTTACGACTACATCAAACCATTATATTAGGCTAACGGGTTAAATAAAAGATATTGGCATACAAATTCTAAATTTCCGGCAGATCGGTTAAAGACTTGACATTAACGAAGAAGTCAACGTCAATAAGGTGGGACATTCATATGGGGGATTGTATTAAAACCTTATATAGTCTATATGAACTGGGTGTGGTATTTAATGAGCATTATATCACCTTATAAAAGCTATATAAAGCTGAGCCAATATAAAGGATTTGATTAAAATAATTGTACACAACATAAGGAACAATGTCCATATGTAAATAAAGTGTTAAATTACCTGAGTTTACTGATCTAGTTAAATTGGGACCCGAACAGATAATAAGGGTTAAACGCAACACACAACATTGCTGGATGTGATATACATACATCAGAGAAATCTACTCCTTGGTTGACGACCAGTTGGCTTATCCACTCCATATGAAATAACCAGTTCGGTTATATACTCTATTGTAGACGGTCAGTTGGGATTTCTATTACTTAGCAAAATGTAATTTGGTTTATCTACTAATCGGTAGACGACCAGTTGAGTTGTTTACTTCTTACTTGGCGACAAATTAAGTTATCTACTCCTTAGTAGAGGACCAGTTGGGTTATCTACACCTTCGTAGATGAACTGTTGGGTTATTTACTCCTTAGAAGATACCCATTTGGTTATGTACTGCTTAGTAGAAGACATGTTGGGTTATCTATTCCTTAGTTGACGACACATTGGGTTATCTACTCCTTAGCAAACAACGGGGTTTGTTATCGACTCCTTAGTAGAGGGCCAGTTGAATTATTTATGTCTCAGTTGAGGACAAATAAGGTTATACACTCCTTAGTAGAGGGCCAGTTGGGTATATATATATGGCCTAGGCAACACTAAGTGTTTCGTGCGATCATTTTTCACAACTTTCGACGTGGATTATCACGACAAGTGTGCATCGATGAACTTAAATCTTTGTATTGCGATGAAGCACCATCCTATAGCACTGTGAAAAACTGGTTTAATGAATTCAATCGTGACCGACGCTCGCTCAAAGACGAAGGTCGTGAAGGTCGTCCAAAAACGGTCGTTGTGCCAGAGAACATTGATGCCGTGCGTGAACTGATAATGCAAGATCGTCATGTGACATACCGTGAGATAGAGGCATCCTTGGGCATTTCTTCCACCAGCATACATTCGATATTGCATGAACACCTGGCCGTAAAAAGGTTTGTTCTCGTTGGATCCCGCACAATTTGACAATCGTTCGAAAAAAAAATATGATCGCGGTGCTTCAAAAGACGTTTATAAGATCGTCACAGGTGACGAATCTTGGATCTATGCGTATGAGCCCGAAACAAAACATCAATCGGCCGTGTGTGTCTTAGAAGACGAGCCAAATCCAACGAAAGTTGTTCGTGGGAGAAGCACTTCGAAGCAAATGGTCGCCTGTTTCTTCGGCAAAACTGGCCCGCTTGAGCAACGTAGGATGGTCAATTCTGAGTGGTACACCACAATTTGTTTGCCAGAAGTCTTCGGAGAAATTCGAAAAACGAACTATGGAAGACGAAGCATTGTGCACCATGACAATGCGAGCTCTCACACATCGGCTCAAACCAGCGCCTTTTTGACCGGCCAAAACGTCGAATTGATGGGCCATCCGTCGTACAGCTCTGATTTGACACCCAATGACTTATTCTTATTCACTCACATCAAGAAAAAACTGCTTGGTCAACGTTTCTCGACGCCTGAAGCAGCTGTCGGAGCGTTAAAAAACCATGTTTTGGACCATGTTTGGTGAATTTTCAACACAATTTAACCAAAACAATTCGCGCTCAAATGACAAAACGGTCTGAGTGAAGTTATGCTAAAAACTGTCATACTTTTCAATGGAAGCTCCAGTTTTCATCTGGCAACACCAGCATTGCCAGGACCGAAATATAAATAGCAACCCTCTTATTATACTTTTTTAGAAGACTACAATTTGAGTTATCTACTCCTTAGTAGACGACCAGTTTGGTTATCTACTCCTTAGTAGATGACTAGTGTGACTATCTTCTTCTTAGTAGATGACTAGTTGGGTTATCTATATACATACTCCTTAGTAGAGAACTAGTTGGTTTACCTACTTTTTAGTAGAGGAGTCGCTGGGTTAGAGTACTGGTTAGGATGGACGGAATTTTACGAGTACAAATGAAGGCTTGCTTGTAAGGTCGTGACTTGTGTTTTCAAGTGCATATATTAACTCTTAACTTAAAGTTTTTATTTGCATCAGTTGCTTATGCAACTTTATTTTGCATCCAGTTCATCAATGATACCAACATAACATTCTAAGACAAATATAGTCATGTCCTTAACTGAACCTACAAATTTCCAGATGGTGTTCAGTCTCGTTCTTTTTTAAAACCTTAACTACTAAAACATGCCAATCATTTTCCTTTATAAACTATGAAAAGTATTGAAATCACTAAATAGACAGAATTATTCTGACAAAAAACAATTTAGACTTCTGACATTTTCAAGTAAAAAGGCTTTTATACAGAAACTGAAGAACACCAGATTAAAATTTATAGGATTAGCTCAGATTAGATAGGACTACATGCCTATATATATTTCATATAACGGTGCTGGTGTTTTCCTGGTCCAGTATGCAAATTAAATTTTAAAAGGAAAAATATATTGTATACAAATATTTGCTAATTTTCGCATATACCTATGATGTTCTAATCAAGACCTTGAAGAAGAGCTCTAATTTGTATAAATCCACAAAAGCGTTTTTAAAATATAACAAATGCAATATTCACATCTCAGGAATTTGTTAATAATTTTTTTTAAAAAAGAAAGTGGCTGAACACCCTCTTAAAATTTTTAGCGTTCGTTTAGAATATATGAGGCCATATAACTATATTTTTCACACAATTTTAAGTTGGTGTCATTGATGTGTAAAGTGCAAATAAAATTGTCAGATGCTTTGAATGCATTAAAAAGCAATAATGCTGCGAATATGAATCACTGCAATAAAAGGAACAACTAACGACCTTTAAAATTAGCCTTCATCCGTCAACGCATTCCGAAAATAAATAACTCGAAACGTACGTCATTTGAGAATAATTTCCTATATTCTCAGATTTCAGATGCTAATGACATCTGGAAAAAATGTTTGTATTTCTTTTCGCCAACTATAAAATGTTTTATTTTGAGCAGAAAATCGATCGATGCAAATTTATTTTGCAATCGGGAATGGTGATCCAAAAAAGATGTTCGTCTTAATTCCAGCCTGTTCTGTTAAAAAATATTTCCTCCAGAACATTAAAAAGATAAATCGGAAAGGTCCGTAATATGGGAGCTATATCAAAATATGGGTCGACAAGTAAGAAAGTTCAGTCGGGTAAACCGACTAATGAATCCCCTCAACTTGATTCTCAAAAAAATATTAGTAAATTTATTTATTTTTTGTTTTATTTAAATTATTATCGATTTAAATTGCATTTAATAACTTTAAAGTATGTTCTGGTATTAAAGTTGAAATCTGTTTACTTTTGGTACAGAATGGTCCATTTGTGTGGGAAGTACCAAAAGGGGCGGGCCATTAACGCCCATTATCCTCTGGACTCTAGGTACTATAAAAGCATTACACTGTACAAAATTTCAAGTATTTGTATGCACTGGTATTAGAGTTATAAGCTGGTAAATTTTGGTACAAAATGGTCCATTTGTGTGGGAGGTACCAAAAGGGGCGAGCCAATAAGGGTCACTTTTCTCCGGACTCTAGGTACTATAAAAGCATTACACTGTACAACATTTCAAGAATTAATATGCACTGGTATTGAAGTTATAAGTTGTTAACTTTTAGTGTAAAATGGTCCATTTGTGGACCATATTACCACTTATCAAATTTGAAGTCAATCGGTTACTCCCTTCAAGAGTTATCGTGCACACCAGCCAGCAGACAGACAGACAGACAAACAGACAGACAGACAAACAGACAGACGGACATTGCTCATTCGACTTAAAACGACCCAAAACGGATATCCGCCGAACATACTTAGGGTCTTAGGTCACTCCTTCGATGTGTTACACTTTTGGTTCGTAGCAAATGATATATACGCTCCTCTCCAAGGTGTGGGGATAAAAATGGGGCTTTCAGTTCGAAAGATTTTAAACTTTTTAAAATATAAATGCTTAAATTTCAGCAAGGTCGGTTGAAAATGAGTTCTCTAGAGTATCGAGAATTAAAATCAGAAGGGATCTTTGTTAGGCTTTATAAAATATAAATGCTTACTGTACCTAATCGATGTCTTTTAGGGCTTGGACAAGTTAAATTCGAATGCACCCTTTACATGGGGTCTATATCTAGAAACATGAACCGATATATACCATTTAAGAATGGTAGGTGGTCGAATAAACAATAAATTAGCAAATTTCATATCATTGGACTAAAATGTAGCTTCTAGACTATAATAACATTTATGTGGGGGATATAACAAAACTTGAACCGATATGACCCACTTTCAATAGGGATCGTTCCTAGCCCTATATAAATATGGAAGTTTATTATTATTACTTCAAAATATAGAAATAGATAAAATAGAGCAGATAAATAGTTTTTTTATAATTCTATAAAAATTACTTTCACCTCATGTTGGAATAAACATTTTTTTTAAACACTAATGTTTTGTTAGGGATGTAACGAAAGTGCCTTTAGCGAAAGCGAATGCGAATATTGAAATATATTTCTTGCGAATGCGAAATCGAATAGTAAAATATGCATTTTTGCGAAAGCGAATGCGAATAATACATAGGTTGTCACTTTAGTACCAGCAAATTTAGGGAACTGAACTGATACTTTCCAGGATATTCAAGAATTAAGAATGTTTTCCATATTTATACCCTCACTTAAGTGATACGAGGGTATATATCATTTGCTACGGGAAAAAAGTGTAACTCATCGAAGGAGTGAGCTAAGACCCTAAGTATGTTCAGCGGATATCCGTTTTGGGTCATTTTAAGTCGAATGAGAAATGTCCGTCCGTCTGTCTGTCTGCTGGCTGGTGCGCACGATAACTCTCGAAAGGAGTAACCGATTGACTTAAAATTTGGTATTCGGTAATATTTTTTTCTATCTTCGGCTAAGTCCGAAGATGGGCCATATTGGTCTACTCCTTCTTGCACCTCCCACACAAAGGGTTAATATTTAGTGAAATATTGATTCTTTAATAACTCCAATACTACTTACTTGAATCTTGTGAAATTCCACACATACTAGTATTAGTTATTAGTTTATAAGTCGATAACACCTCAAGAAAATTGGCCGAAGTTGCCACGCCCCTTTTGGCACCTCCCACACAAATGGACCATTTTGCATCAAAATTGAACTGCTTATAATTTTAATACAAGTGCATAAAAATACTTGAAATTTTGTACAGGATGATGTTTTTGTAGCGGCTATCCCACAAAAATGGACCGTTTTACACTAAAAGTTAAGGGCTTAAAACTTTAATACCAGTGCACACAAATACTTGAAATTTTGTACAGTGTAATGCTGTTATAGTGCCTACAGTCCTATGAAAAGTGGGCGTTATTACCATGTCCCTGACCAAATCATACCAAAATTGAATAGCTCGTTATGTTAATATACCAGAGCACATAAACGCTTATAGTTCGGCGAAGTGTAATGTATTTAAAGAATCTACTGTTTACCGAAGAATAGGTGTATTTGTTAAACCCCTTCTGGTACCTCTCACATAACATTACTCGCAAAGTGAGGGTAAACTTTCTTACTTATTTTACCTCCTGTTACCACAAGGACAAACATATTTTTGCAACTGTTTTGAAGAGAAGTGGCAGGGGTTTTCATTGGTATTAATATCTTCAGATTGTGTGAAGGGAATAAGGAGATTTAACACTTTTAACAAATGGCAGCGAATACTGAAATATATTTTTGCGAAAGCGAAAGCGAATAATCCAAAGATGGTTTTTGCGGATGCGAAAGCGAATGTTAACATTTAGCGAATAACTCGCGTTCGCATATGCGAATGCGAATATTCGTTACTTCCCTGCCACAAATATGTATCATTTAAGGAAAACATTTTAGATAAATGTAAATCAAAATTTTCGATTAAGCAAAATGTGATAAAAAATTAAGATTTTGCTTTAAATCAGGTATGTAACATAACATTAATAATTGTTTAACTTAACTTATTTGGAAAAACATTAAAATTAATAGTTATTTATATATTTTGTTAAGAGATCTTCATTCATACAGCAAACTATGTTATGCAGATACACTAATTCATTGACCAGAGACATCCATATCCAGATTAGCTGAAATTAGTCAACACGTCAAATCGTATTGCAACAAATTTGTCTTATACTCTCTACTTAATTGCAACCAGTTTTTTGATGTCAGATTACGATAAAATCGGCATAAGTTCCTCGTGGAGAAGTCAACACAATAACACCCCCTAAAATGTGGCATATTCATTTGAAGGCATCTCTATAAACGGCCTAACGGAATAGTGCTACGTGAAATTCTTCCACATTATATTCTGGATATACAGGATTGCATTTATCTAAAAAAGTGTTAAAAGAAATGCCTACTATTAAATTTTTTTAATAAGAATCTCCGGAAGACAATCCTAGGGAAATGCTATTCCACAGACCAGGACCATCGATTACCAGTGTAAGCTTAAATTAGTCCAGACGTAAAATCGTATCGCAAGAATTTCTCTTATACTCCCACTTATTTATACAACGTTGTTTCCTTTCAGTTCACGACAAAATCTGAGTAAATTCCTCGCAGACATGTCAAACCAGTATCAACACCCCTTAAAAGTAGCAAATTCAATTGAAAGTATCAAAACAACCACCAAACCTAACGGAAAAGTGTTGAAAGCAATACGTACGCTTCACTGTATTTTGCCATGCCATTTAAACGCTATTGTGAATGATGCTGGGTCATTCACATTAACATCCCCCCTTAAGGGATGCTTGGTCCTTTGTTCTACGAGGATATGAAGGAATTCCGGAGCATGCGTTCCAAGGCAACAGTGAAAAATGGAAGAGTGAAAGAACGATAAGAAATCCACATTTTACACTAAATTTTTGTTGGCGTTAGTTACTTGTTATAACGTTACATAAAAAAAAGTAATTATAATATTTTCTCATCAAATTTTTGCCACTTAAAATCCATTAGAATATTCCAAATAGTTTCAGTTTTAAGAAAAGTGTAATCATTTTCAAATATCCCCAATAATAATCTGTGTTTTTTCGAACGTTATCATTTCAGTTTTTAGTGTTCATAAGTCAGAACCCAAAAAAAAATCACTTAGTTTGTATCGATTTCTGTTTCATCACACTTTACGTTTTTTTTACGCTACTGCAAAATCTGCCGAGGAAAAAATGTCGTCGTTAATGGGCCAAGTGCGAGCGTAGAAAATATACCAAAGGCGAAAAAAATTTATAACATTAGAAAAGAATTTGGAAAACTCAAGCTATACAACGGCAGCCAACAAAATCAAACGAAATTATAATTACGACTTTTGGAATCGCACTTCTGGGAAAAAGGGAATTCGTTTCTTTTGCCAAGAGAAAAATTCCCATAAATTGAAATCACCCAAGTAAATCAGAGTTTAAGTTGTACAACAAAATTCCCCCACCCACATCGAAAGAAAAACTCCCCTCCCCGCTTAAACGCTTTACTCTCACCGAACAGTAGTAGTAAAATTGCAGCAGCCAACACCAACGCCACCTTCACCTCAAACCCTTCAAACCCATCGAAGTCTTTGACATATAGAGCCATCTCCGTCATCTCCGCCATTATCATCGCCACATCGTAATATCTTCGTCATCCATTCCGTAGATTTGTTTGAGTACAATAATTGGAATTACTGGAATTGTCACATTATGGCATTTTTGAATAAATTAAAGTCCACCCCTTTACCACCTATAAAAAATATCTTTAATGTAGCCGTTCAGACTGCTCGTCAACATATGCCCGAAAAGAAGGACTATGAACAACCCGGCGGCGGTGGGGCGGCAATGCCACAGCAGCCCCACAACACAACACAGACCGCCATGTTCCAGGGCGATGAGAATACCTATGGCACCACCGGTAAAAAAAAACAAAACAAGGAATTTAATTATTTACTTTGTTTAGTTAATTTATTTGTTTTTCTTTTCTCTTTTAGATGATAGACCGACAGAATTGAATCCCTTTCGTAATCCAAATGGCGGTGGTTGGATGGTTGACGAAGATGGTGCTGATGTGAAAGGTGAAGGCTATCAGACGACCTCATTCAACGAATACGATGGCAGATACCAACAAACGGACGGATTTCGGTAAGTTTAAAAGTCAACAATTTATAGAAGCAGATAATGAGTGAATAATAATATCACTGTGCTAGTCCAAAGGAGACCCTCTGGATAAGCAGGGGTTTTGAATAAGAGCGCTACAAAAGATTTTTTTTAATAAAACAAAAACGGGTTTGGATATCAATGAAATTCTTTATTCCTGTGAAAGTACGTTCGATGGCATTATGTATGGAACTCGATTTCTTTTGCATGGCCACCACGGGCACGCTTGCAGAAGTCCAGACGCTGAACCCAATTTTCAACGGTTTTCAAGCATGAATCGGCCGATACTGCTGCAATTTCACGTTCGATATTCGTAAGAAGTTCGTCAATCTTCGCTGGCTTTTTGGCATAGACCATAGACTTGACGTAGCCCCACAGAAAATAGTCTAACGGCGTCAAATCGCACGACCGAGGCGGCCAATCGACTGGACCATTTCGTGAGTGAACACGTTCTCCAAACTTGGTTTCCAATACATTTGATTGTGGCATTCGCTGTGTGGCTTGTGGCGCCGTCCTGTTGGAACCACATGTCCTCCAAGTCCATACCATCCAATTGGGGCCAAAAATATTCGGTTATCATTGAACGGTAGCGATTCCCATTCACGGTAACGTGCCGGTCTTGATCATCACGGAAGAAGTACGGCCCAATGACGCCGCCGGCCCATTAACCGCACCAAACCGTAATTTTTTCGGGATGCAATGATGTCAGACAGTGTGGATTGCTGTCTGACCAATAACGCATATTTTGTTTATTGACGAAGCCATTCAGCCAGAAATGAGCCTCATCGCTGAAGATGATTTTTCGATTTGTCGCGCTCTTAACGTTGAGGCCACTGACTCCGAATTTTGGTAGTAAATTTTAATACTTTTGACTCGTTGTTGGCTCGTATATCTTTCCATCATGAAATGGCAAACCTTACTGAAGAGAAATGTCAAAAGAGCGGCAAAAAATATGGCGTCGTTTGCTGTCCCTGTCGGTCTACTTTTGTAGCGTCCCTGTTGAAAACCCCTATACCTATTTCGACCATACTGAAAGCTAGAGGTGGTAGCCGTTTTTGCACCCGACACCACCCTGTGGTACATATCTTTCCATCATGAAATGGCAAACCTTACTGAAGAGAAGTGTCAAAAGAGCGGCAAAAAATATGGCGTCGTTTGCTGTCCCTGTCGGTCTACTTTTGTAGCGTCCCTGTTGAAAAACCCTATACCTATTTCGACCATACTGAAAGCTAGAGGTGGTAGCCATTTTTGCACCCGACACCACCCTGTGGTACAGGGTATTATGACTTTGTGTATTAGTTTATAATGTTTAAAAAGTGAAGAGATAGACACGTACTTTATTATACCGATCGGCATAGAAACACTTTTTGGGCCAATTTAGCCATGTCCGTCTGTCTTTTTACTCACAAATATGTATATAAAGCGATCTTAACGTAATTTGGTATAGGGGCATTTCAAAGACTAGGGACGATCCCTATTGATAATGGGATATATCGGTTCATGTTTTGAGGTAGCCCCATGTAAAGGTCCTACCGATGTCACTTCTTGACCATCTAGATAACATATTTTTCAATTTATCTGGGTGGAATTTATACATCCCCCAAATACAGATCCTTTCAGATTAGACTTCTTGACTTTAAATTTAAGCATTTGTACTTTATATTGCCCCAAAACGTCCCTAGTGAAAATGAACTCCATTTCGGTCTATGTTTTGATATAACCCGCTTATGAAGGTCATGGACAAATTAGACTTCTTTGCGTTGTAGATTCTACGTTTTTCAACCGATTTGACTGGAATCTACAGGGTTTTCCAATAAGATTGATATTATTTCTTTGAAAAAAAAAACACACTTATTGTTAAGGAAATTCAAAAGTTTTTTATTTAATGTGAAGTACAATCAATTAATTTCTAAATAAAACGTCATTCAAATGGCCTCCACGACTTCTTCTGCAGGAACGAATATGATGAACCCAATTTTCGAGCACTTTTTTCACTAAATCAAGACATATGTCATGAATGGCACGTTCAATATTGACTTGTAATGCTTGAAGAGAGTCTGGTTTATTTCGAAAGACCAATGACCTCAACTAACCCCACAAGAAATAGTGTAATGGTGTTAAATCACAACTTCTTGGAGGCCATTCAATATCACAATTTCTTGAAATAAACGAATCTTCTAACTGTTCTCGCAACAATTCAATTGTTTCATTTACTGTGTGGCACGTAGCCACAATCGGTCAATGGCAAAAAGATAGCTCTTAACGAGAGCTAAAATATTGCTTATGGGTGTCATGGTCGTAGGTCGACTGGAAAGTGTTTTTTGGATTTAAAATGGAGTTGGCATCATTTTCAAATGTGAACGGAAAGTTTATTTTTGCTCTAGCTCCTTGATGGTACGTCGGATCGGGAATCGGTCGATGGCAAAAAGATAGCTCTTAATGAGAGCTAAAATATCGCTCATGGGTGTCAAGGTCGTAGGTCGACTGGAAAGTGTTTTTTTTTTCATTTAAAAAATGGACTTAGCACACGAAAAGTTGCAATTGGAGAACGATTATTTTGATAATAAAACTGAATGATTTGTAAACGTTAATCTTGCGTATTTCTCTCCATGATGACATTTTAAACACTACTGAATACAATGAAAAACAAATGACATATCATGACATATTACAAATGGCCGAAACGTCACTTCAAAATCATATCATCCTTATTGGAAAACCCGATAGAAATTTACTCTGTTTAAACTCCAACAATTAATAATGATGATGGTTTTGATACAGCCCCTACATATTTCTCCTTGCAATAGTTTGCAAACATTCCATACCGGCCGACTTTAGTCTTTCCTTACTATGGTTCTATGTAAGCCCTTGTTTTCGAGATACTCTACCACAAAGTTTGCTGGGAAATCAGAAAGGTTAGTTATCTAGGTGGCGATTTTGAAGTGAAAGACTTCGGAATACACACTTCAGTCCAAAGACCGAAATAAAGGGAACCTTTGGACAATTATTTCCCCCACAACAGTCGTCAACGTTTCGCAACCACCCGCCCTTCCACTAATTTATAGCAATACAATCTTATCTTATGTCTTTGAGAAAAATCATGTGAAAGATTACCATGGGTTTATCGCAAAAATTCGTATACTAATCTATTTCTCACAGAGCTAAGAATGTGAATAAAGAGGGGATGATTCTAAACAAACCTCATTAGCAGTTTTTTTTGCCTCAATCTAGGCCAACTTTCGATCGCTTGAGTGCAATGTCCTTAGTAAGTGCAATGTCCTTTGACTACATGAATGAACCGGATACTGTAATATATACACGCAAAGAAAAAATTCGAAATATTAGACAACTACAATTCTCGTTTACGACGACTGAAATTCTTTTGGTCAGAACAAAAAATTGCTTACGCGAAATAAGTTTCTGTCACAACAAAGGAAATTTCAGTTCCGGCAAACGAAAATTGTTGTTGTCTAATATTTCGTTTCGCAGAAACGAATTTTTTCTTTGCGTGTACAAGTTATTTTACAATGTTAATACATGTTATTTATATTGTACTGTTCCATTTTTTCCCTGTCTACATAAAATTAGGACAATGAACTCGAAATGGTTTTTTTTATTCATAACGGAAACTTTTCAATTAGAACACGGATAACATTCAATATCTTGTTAAGAAAATTTTTTTTTTTTTAAGAAAATAGTAGTTGTTCGGTAGCAAGCCTTAAAATGGCTATAACTCCCTTAATGAAAATGATGTCATTTTGTTATCATTTATTTTTGATAATTTTTTTTGGAATAAAGAGTTGATTTTTTTTTTGAAATTTTTAAATTTCCCAAGCCATATTTAACATCCCAAATAAGAGAATTGAAATAAAACCTAATTTTTGGTGTTTTTAATTTTTTGGTGAATATTTTGAATTTCCTCATTTAAATAAGATGCGTGTAACTTCCTAAATAAGCATTCTGGAGCGGAAAGGATAACATTTTGTAATAACTTATTTTTTTATTAATATTTTCAATTTCTCTAGCTATACTTAAAAAGGCAATTACTCCTTAAATAAGCTTCCAAGAGCAAAATGGTATTTTTTTTTAATTTTCCTAGTCTATAAAGTCTCAAATAAGCGTGAACATTTCAATCACATTTTCAGTATTCCAAACTTAAAACGGCGATATATCTTTAAATGAGCATCCTAGAGCAAAGATTTGTTATCACTTAACTTTTTTGGAGAAAATGACGATAACTCCTTTAGATGGAAAAGAACAATTTTTGTGATCACTTATGCATATTTGGTAAAAATTGTTGAATTCTCGTCCTAGAAGTGAAAAACGCAAAATTTTGATATCATTTATTTTTTTTTTTTTTTGGTGACAATTTTGAATTTCTCCACCCGTGGACATTTTTAACTACTTTGACGAACTTAAAATGGTTATTACTCCTTAAATAAGCATCACAGACCAAAAAATCACAAAACTTTTTGTGTGAAAATTACGATAACTCCTTTAGACGGAAAAGAAAAATTTGTGTGGTCACTTATACAGGGTTTTCCAACAAGAGGTGTTATTTTGAATCACCCGATATTTCGGTAGCTGTCACATTAGAAGCTTTTATTCTTTGACATTTGGCAAGTAGATACTACGCCATTACTAAAAATGGAACGATACACGATTCAACAACACATTGAAATTATTAAAATTCGAAAAATCGAAAATCATCGAAAAATCATCTTGACTGATGAGGCACATTTCCACCTCGGTGGCTACGTCAACAAGCTAAATTGTCGCATCTGGGGCTCGGAAAACCCAAGAGTTATTGTTGAGAAGCCTCTCCATCCTCAACGTGCGACTGTTTGGTGCGGTTTATGGTCCGGCGGGGTCATTGGACCTTACTTTTTCGAAAATGAGGTTGGATCAACAGTTACGGTGAATGGATTGCGCTATCGAGAGATGATTAATGATTTTTTATGGTCGGAGTTGGATGGTATTGATCTGGACAACGTTTACTTCCAACAAGACGGCGCTACGTGCCACACAAGCAACGAAACCATTGTTATGTTACGGGAAAAGTTTCCGGACCGTGTTATAATAAATAATATGTATGTATATACTAAGTAAGTTTTCAAAGCGTGATTATTAAAACGATTCTTCCAAATATAAAATATAGTTGTAAAATTGTATTATATGGCCTTAATTTCTATCGCGCCTGCAACAAAAATAAACTGACTGTATGATATAGATTCATGTAATTTGTTGTATGTATGTACATAGTATGAATTCATGGGGTAAACATTCGTTAAACACTGATCATCTGAAGGGGATTATGTCAACGTATCGAGTCTACGTTCCCTGGTGATCACAATTGGCCACCGAGATCTTGTGGTTTAACACCTTGCGACTTCTTCCTTTGGGGCCACGTGAAAGATAAGGCCTACGCCAACAGCCCAGCGTCGATTCAAGACCTCAAAGATAGAATTCGTGAGGCTATCGAGGCCATAGGGCAGCCACTTTGCGATTTGGTTATGGAAAATTTCATGAAAAGGATATGGTCCTGTAAGCGTGGTCGTGGTGGCCAATCCGATCATTTATCTAAACATCCGATCATTTATCTCAAAAAATGGAATTTTTCTTTGAATAGCAAAATAACACCTCTTGTTGGAAAACCCTTTATTTGGTAAAAATTTTTGAATTCTCGTAGCCGAAAATAAATTGGGCGGAACTCCTTAAATAAACGCCCTAGAGTACAAAAAAAAAACAAAATGTTGATATCATTTATTTTTTTTTTTGGAGAACATTTTGAATTTCTCCACCCAAAACAATTGGTATTACTCCTTAAATAAGAGTGGACATTTTGAACTACTTTGACGATTGTGATATTTCTAAATAACAGCCTAAGTAAACGTCTTAGAGTGAACGGAGGACATTTTGTGATCTGTTTGGTAAAAAAAACTGGTAATTTTTAATTTCCTTAGTCAAACTTAAATTGGCTATAACAAAGGAAAGGTGGAAAAAATTGTGATAACTTATTTTTTGGCTACATTTTTAAATGTCCGAAGCAAAACTTAAAATGGCTATAATTCCCAAAATATTTGGAACTTTTAGGTAAAAGGTAAACAGAAGGAGCAAAAGTTTTTGAATACGGACAACAATATCGATGTTTTCATTGGAATTATCTGCAGGCACACAAAAGTCGTTCGGATTGCCAAGGCTCACACTTGGGGATCTACGAATTCTATAGTTCCCATATATTCCCAGGATGGGACTGGGCAGTGATCCCAGACTGGTCACCAGTTTTAGATTTTCTGGAGTCTAACAGGTAATCTCTTCGCTATGCAGTCTGACCAGAGCACTTAATCTAGTACCACCGGAGTCAGGAAAGCCCCCGGAACGCAGGTTCCGGCCTGACTATTAGTGAAGACCTATTGAGTGCAACGTTTTGGCTGTGGTTGAAACCAAAATCGCTGGGAGAGAATATTCTCGGATGTGGAGTTGCAAGCCAACCCAAAGAATGGCAAGGAGTTTTAGATGGGCTCCGCTCCTAACCAAAGAGGATGGCAAAAGTGTCCAGAAATTTGGAATTGATTGGTACTCATGCACATGGTGCGTGACTGCGTTGCTCGACGCATATATTCACCCAGGTGTTAAGAGCACGGTGGTGTTAAGCCTAACTACAGGAACTGATGGTCGAGAGTGACAGTTTGGTGAGGATTTCGGGGATATGGCTATTGGAAACGCCATTTCTGTTTCTATCGCGGTCAATGTCTTCACTTTCCGGCCATTTTTTTGTGGCCGGCGATTGAAGACTTTGAATTGGACGATCTTTGGTTTCAGCAATCACTCTTTTGCGCGCTAAATTCGGTAATCGTGTTATCAGCCGTCTCGGCGATGCTAATAAGCCATCTCTGAGCTTCGATTTGACAGGATGTGCTACTGCTAAACCAACCGAGGAAACTGCATGCACGAAATCGTGTTCCATAAATAGCACAGTACAACACATAATTTTGGGACTCAATTCTGAGAATTTTTTTTTTCTGCTAGGTTTGTTCAATATCTATATCTTTGCTTCAGACACAAAAGAGATATTCCTTACGTTATACCGAGAAAAAATACAGAAAAAGTGATAAAAATCCACCTTGAGCAAAAAATTCGTATGTCCATTAAATTATTAATTAAGCCAACTTGACTAAACGAATGATGCAGACGTTCCTATTTTTGGGGCTACTTTCACGTCCAATTCTCAGAATTGAGTCACAAAATCAGGTGTTGTACTGTGTATGTCAAATGTCTTTGAGAAAAATGTTCCTCGAAAAAGATAAGTTTATATCAATATTTGGATTGAAGCGCGTTTTCGGAAGTCTTCCACTTCAAAATCACCTCCGAGATAGCTCCTCTCTGATTTTTTTGCAAACTTTGTGAACGAATATCGCGAAAACAAGTGCTAACCTAGAAAAACGGCTAGCTCCATTGGATTCAGCAAGGTGGAAATAGGTATATCCATAGGGTCACCTTTCTGTTACATTTCGAGCACAGTGTTATTTTTTAACAAAATTCTCGTATATCGTATTAGTCAGGTATTGACAATTTCTTCACATTTTGTAGATGCTGCTTGTAAATGTTACGTCTAAAATCAACAATTTAGCTAATTAAAATTTTGTAATAATGTGTAATGGTTATTGCTATCATTTTCAAAATTTTTGATAACCTGGGTGTGCACGAAGTCTTGAAAATCTCAAAAGTCGGCCGTGATGTAGAACTTGGTGAGAAGCCCCATCAACCGCAACCTCCACCTCTTCATTGCTGGCAAATATTTTTCCGCCGAGTTTTTTTTCAAGTTTGGAAAGAAAAAATAATCCGAGGGAGCGAATAAGGTGCGTGCTGAAGCAATTCGAACTTTAATTCATTGGTTTTGGCCATCGCCACAGTGGATGTATGAACTGAGCAAACGCAGCACCTATCTTCCACACAGCTTTCTCAACGTCAAATTTTCCGTCAATATGCGGCGTATTTCACTTGTTGAAATCCCTATGACTTCAGCTAGCTCACGAACCTTCAACCGACGGTCCATTTGTTGAAATCCCTATGACTTCAGCTAGCTCACGAACCTTCAACCGACGGTCCATTTGTGGATTTTTTTAACCATTTCTGCCGTGGACACCTTAAATGGTCGACTACAACGGTGTCTGTCTTGGCAACTCGTACGGCCCCATTCAAAATCTGCTAACCAATAATTTATACTTGCAAACGTAGTAGCAGACTCCCCCAAAGTAGAATCTAGCTCGGTTTAACCATTAGTTGAACTGAACCTTTCAAATGAATATTTGTATTTGTAATTTTTTGGCTAAATTTTTTAATGTAAAATGGCTATAATTCCCAAAATACTTTGACCTTTTAAGTACAAGGTAAAATAAAGGGACGCTCAAATGACAAAGTGTTTTGAATAAGGTTAAAATAATATAAATATATATTCAAAAATATCAACTTTTCATTAGAATTATCTACCGGCATCTAAAAACTGTAAGGATTGTCAAGGCTGACAATATAAATACAGGGTGGTCCATCCAGCGATTTCTTTTCATCCCCTGATCTTAGAGAGGAGGATGAATCATTTGGTACGAACCAAAAGTGTAATACATCGAAGGAGTGACCTAAGACCCTAAGTATGTTCGGCGAATATCCGTTTTGGGTCATTTTAAGTGGAATGAGCAATGTCCGTCCGTCCGTCTGTCTGTCTGTCTGCCGAAAGGAGTAACCGATTAACTTCAAATTTGGTATGTGGTAATATTTTCTTCTATCTCCGGCTTAGTTCGAAGATGGGCCATATTGGTCCACTCCTTCTAGTACCTCCCCCACAAAGGGTTAACATTTAGTGAAATATTGATTATTTAATAACTTCTATACTACTCCTTTGAATCCTCTGAAATTCTACACGTTGTATTAGTTTATTAGTCACTATTACCTCGAGAAAAATGGGCGAAGTTGCCACGCCCCTTTTGGTACCTCCCACACAAATGGACAGTTTTGAACCATAAGTTAATAGCTTATAACTTTATTACCAGTGCATTTAAAAACTTGAAATTTTGTACAGTGTAATGGTTTAATAGTACCTACAAAACAGTGAAAAATGGGATTTATTGCCACGCTCCTTTTGGTACCTCGCACACAAATGGGCCAATTTGTACCAAAAGTTACCAGCTTATAACTTGAATACCAGTGCATACAAATACTTGAAACTTCGTACAGTGCAATGCTTTTATAGTACCTAGAGTCTAGAGAAAAGTGGCCGTTATTGGAACGCCCCTTTTGGTACCTCCCACACAAATGGACCATTTTACACCAAAAGTTGTTAACTTTATTTAATACCAGTGCATATTAATACTTCAAATTTTTGTACAGTTTAATGATCGTTATTTGTTCGCCCCTTTTGGTACTAGAGAATAGTAAGTCGAAATCGACTTTAGGCAATAATCGATTACACTATGCAACAAATGAACACTTTTTGAAAAATACACGGACCTGACAGTATAGGTTCGATTCTACTATCAAAGGGTAGTATAACCCTATACTCGGTTTGGCAAAATTGGTGACCAATTTTTTTTTTATGGCCTCAAAAGTTTCTGAAAATCAGTGGGCCACTCAAAAAAGTTGTCATCAGCTTTTGTCCAACAACTAATTCAGACTTGGTGATACCGCTTAACTATATTTGGCAATAATGTAGCTAAGAATATGCTGAACAAAGTTTCCTAAATTTTTTTGCGAAAAAACAATTTTCCGGTAGCTTTTTTTGAAAAAGTAAAGGAAAAAAATATTTTTATTTTTTATTTTTTCAGCATAACTTCCAGGGACTCGTAATTTTTCAATAACAATGGTTGGCAAAATTGTAGCCAACGTAAATCTAAACAACTTTTGTGAACATATCAATACAATCTGAACGTGTCTGGGCAACCTTAATAGCTCAAAAAACCACATTGTACCCCAAAAATGTTAGTATTTCACTATTATGTAACAAAAATATATATTTTTGGTATAGGGTATGTTTAGCAAATTTATAGAAAATATTAAGGCCAATATTTTTGTGGAACATATTAACCCTCTAGCTACGCCACATAACTGTAATTTTTGGCCCCATTTTAACAAAACGTAAAAAACACCCCTTAAAATGAGGAGGGCGGGGATGAAATGTTCTACAAAAAGGCCATAAAATTGCACTATATGTGTCAGAACACACCAAAGCTCAAAACATAACACAAACACCAAAAAAGGTCAACTTCCTGTTCGTGCAGCAATGTTGTCATACGATTTAGTGGTCGAAGTAATAACGATACCAATAAAGGGCGTTTTTGACTGAAATTTGACCGTTTTTTGGTTTTTGTGTTAAGTTTCGGGCTTTGGTGTGTTCTGACACATATAGTAAAAATGTATGGCAAACATTTTTGTAGAGCATTTCATCCCCGCCCTCCCCATTTTAAGGGGTGTTTTTTACGTTTTGTTAAAATGGGGCCAAAAATTACAGTTATGTGGGGGAGATAGAGGGTTAATATGTTCCACAAAAATATTGGCTTTAATATTTTCTATAAATTTGCTAAACATACACTATACCAAAAATATATATTTTTGTTACATAATAGTGAAATACTAATATTTTTGGGGTACAATGTGGTTTTTTGAGCTATTAAGGGTGCCCAGACACGGTCAGATTGTATTGATATGTTCACAAAAGTTGTTTAGATTTACGTTGGCTACAATTTTGCCAACCATTGTTATTGAAAAAAAAAAAAATTTTCCTTTACTTTTTCAAAAAAAGTACCGGAAAATGATTTTTTCGCAAAAAATTTAGGAAACTTTGTTCAGCATATTCTTAGCTACATTATTGCCAAATATAGTTAAGCGGTATCACCAAGTCTGAATTAGTTGTTGGACAAAAGCTGATGACACCTTTTTTGAGGGGGCCCACTGATTTTCAGAAACTTTGGAGGCCCATAAAAAAAATTGGGCACCAATTTTGCCAAGCCGAGTATAGGGTTATACTACCCTTTGACAGTAGAATCGAACCTATACTGTCAAGTCCGTGTATTTTTTTCACTGTTACACAGTGTTATGAGGCTAAAAAAACAACTATTTCGTGGTCGACTTTTTGCTTTCAACGACATGCTGAAATCGACTTTTGTCAGAAAATTTGTGTAAAAATATTAGAAAATTTTTATTACGAAATTTTCATTAGAAAAATAGAAAATTTTTGTTTAGATATTTTTAATACAAAATTTGGGATAAGAAATTATCAACAGAAATTGTTAAGAAATATTCAACAATGTTAATAAATTTTTAACAGAAAATTGTTAAGAAATTTTCAACAGAAAATTGTTGTTAAGAAATTTTCAACAGAAAATTGTTGTTAAGAAATTTTCAACAGAAAACTTTTTCTAAGAAATTTTCAACAGAAAACTTTTTCTAAGAAATTTTCAATAGGAATTTTTTGAGAAATTTTCAAAAGAACATTTTTGCTAAGAAATTTGTATTAAAAAATTTTCAATAGAAAATTTATATTTATAAATTTTCAATAGAAAATTTGTATTAATCAATTTTTAATAGAAATTTTTTGTTAATAGATTATCAATAAATTCATTATTTTCATTAGAAAATTTTTGTTAAGATATTTTCAATAGAAAATTTTTGTTAAGAAATTTTTAATACAAAATTTGGGATAAGAAATTATCAACA
The DNA here is from genome assembly GCA_963930755.1 of Eudasyphora cyanicolor. Taxonomy (NCBI): domain Eukaryota; kingdom Metazoa; phylum Arthropoda; class Insecta; order Diptera; family Muscidae; genus Eudasyphora; species Eudasyphora cyanicolor. The sequence continues at coordinate 172,752,319 of OZ005738.1, forward strand.
GAAAATTTTTGTTAAGAAATTTTCAATAGCACATTTGTCTTGTTAAGAAATTTCTACTGGAAAATTTTTTTAAGTAATTTTCAATATAACATTTTTCAGAAGAAATGTTCAATAGAAGTTTTTAATAGAAAATTAGTTATGACATGTTCAATAGACGATTTCATTAAGAAAATTTCAATAGAAAATGTTGGTTAAGAAATTTTCAATAGAAAATTTTTGTTTAGAAGTTTTCAGTAAAACATTGTATTTAAGAAATTTTTAATAGATTTTTCTTTAAAGAATTGTCAGAAAATTTTTTTAAAAAATTTTCAGTAGAAATTTTTTTTTTTAAGAAATTTTCAATGACATTTTTTTTTAAGAAATTTTCAATAGAAAATTGTTTTTAAGAAATTTTCAATAGAAAAATGTTTTAAAGAAATTTTTAATACATTTTTTCAACAGAAAATTTTTGTTAAGAAATTTTCATATGAAATTTTTTGTTAAGAAATTTTAGTAGAAAATTTTTGTTAAGAAATTTTCATTAGAAAATTTTTGTTAAGTAATTTTCATTAGAAAATTTTTGTTAAGAAATTTTCATTCGAAAATTTTTGTAAGAAATTTTCATTAGAAAATTTTTGTTAAGAAATTTTCGACAGAAAATTTTTGTTTGTCAACAGAAAATTTTTATTAAGAAATTTCTAAAAGAAAATTTTAGTTTTAATTTTCAATAAAAAATTTTTGTTAAGAAATTTTCAATAAAACAATTTTATTGTAAATTTTCAATAGAAACATTTTTAATAGAAAATTTTTGTTAAAGAAATTTTAATTAGAAAATTTGTGTTTAGAAACAAAAATTTTCATCAGAAAATTTTCATTAGAAAATATTTTTAAGAAATTTTCATTACAATAATGTTGTTAGGAAATTTTCATTAGAAAATTTTCAATGAAAAATTTCTGTTAAGAAATTGTCAACAGGAAATTTTTGTTACGAAATTTTAATAGTAAATGTTTGTAAAGAAATTTTTAATAGAAAATTTTCGTTAAGAAATTTTCAATAAAAAATTTTTCTTAGAAATTCAATAATAATTTTTTTTAAGAATTTTTATAAGCAAATTTTGTAATAGAAAATTTTCAATAGAAACATTTGTTAAGAAATTTGTAATAGAAAAATTTTGTTGTTTTGATTAATCGAAACAAAATTTTATTCAAATATACAAACTGAAAATTATCACGGTTTCTATGACGACTTAATTTATGATTCTACTAAAAAGAAAGAGTAAAACTTTGTTTACTAAATCTGAAGGTACATTTAAATACGCAATGTCTCTAAGTGAAACCTATTTAGGTAGCACTTTCATTTCCGTTTCGCCACGTTGCTTCATATTTCCATTTATCTGCAATTTTTGCACAATGCCATATCTCCTGGACTTCAGAAGCATGTATTTAAATTATTAAACTGCTTGGAAAAGCAATGAAGTGCAATGAATTACTACAATTGAATTTTAGACATTTCAAAGAAAAAACTCGCTTAATGTTGTTAGAATCGACTATGAACAGTCGACTTTTAGGTCCGATTAATCGACAAACGAAATTGATTGAAACGAAATTTGTTTGATGAAAAAGTCGAAAGTCGACTTTCAGCTTCAAGTACCATTCACTATTTGGTACCTCTCACACAAATGTAGCATTTTGTACCAAAAGTAAACAGTTTTCACTTTAATACTAGTACATACTTTAAAGTTATTAAATGCAATTTACAGTGATAATAATTTAAATAAAACCCAATAAAATAAATAAATTTACTTATATTTTTTGTGACTCAAGGGGGGGGGATTCATTAGTCGGTTTACCCAACTGAACTTTCTTACTTGTTGAATCAAATTTTGTTAAAAAGACAAGATTATTTCGAATAAAGAAAATATTCGTAAAATACATTAGTTGAATTAAAAAGTTCATCTTTGTTTTAATGAATATGTATATATTATAAATATTAAGAATATTACAAGAAAACAAAACCTATCAAATTATAAATATTTTATTTTGTTTGTTTTCCTTTTCCTTTTCCAGACAAGGCAGCGTTGCCTCCGAGGGCAGTTCGTTTGTGTGCGAAGGTGAAGGTGGCGGCGGTTCCAAAATCGATGAAATGCAAGCTGCGTGGAATGTAACCAATGCCATTCAGGGTATGTTCATTGTGTCGCTGCCATTTGCTGTGCTCCACGGCGGCTACTGGGCCATCATTGCCATGGTGGGCATTGCCTACATTTGCTGTTACACGGGAAAAGTGTTAGTGCAATGCCTTTACGAACCAGATCCAGCTACGGGACAAATGGTGCGCGTGCGCGATAGTTATGTGTCCATTGCGAAAGTATGCTTTGGCCCGAAGTTGGGGGCGAGAGCTGTAAGTGTTGCCCAATTGATTGAGTTGCTGATGACCTGCATTCTATATGTGGTAGTGTGTGGGGATTTGTTGGCGGGCACTTATCCGCAGGGCTCCCTGGATTCACGTTCATGGATGATGTTTGTGGGAATTTTCTTACTGCCAATGGGTTTCTTGAAATCTCTGAAAATGGTCTCCACTCTGTCATTCTGGTGTACCATGTCGCATATTGTCATCAATGTGGTCATCTTGGGTTATTGTGTGTTGCAAATTGGCGACTGGGGTTGGTCCAAGGTGCGTTGGAGTATTGATTTTGAGAATTTCCCCATCTCATTGGGTGTCATTGTCTTCTCGTATACCTCACAAATATTTCTACCCACTTTGGAGGGTAACATGATTGATCGGTCCAAATTCAATTGGATGTTGGATTGGTCTCACATTGCGGCGGCTGCCTTTAAGGCCGGTTTTGGTTATATCTGTTTTCTAACCTTCCAAAATGACACGCAACAGGTTATAACGAATAATTTGCATTCGCAGGGCTTCAAGGGTCTGGTGAACTTCTTTTTGGTCATCAAAGCTATACTCAGTTATCCCCTGCCCTTCTATGCGGCTTGTGAGCTGCTGGAACGCAATTTCTTCCGTGGCCCTCCAAAGACGAAATTCCCCAGCATCTGGCATTTGGATGGCGAGTTGAAAGTCTGGGGTTTGGGTTTCCGAGTGGGCGTCATCCTTTCGACCATTATGATGGCCTGTTTTATACCTCACTTTTCCATACTCATGGGTTTCATTGGCAGTTTTACGGGTACCATGTTAAGTTTCATTTGGCCATGTTATTTCCATTTGAAAATCAAGGGTCATCTGCTGGACCAGAAGCAGATGGCCAAGGACTACATCATCATCGCATTGGGGGTACTGTTCGGTGTTATAGGCATTTATGATTCCGGCAATGCTTTGATAAATGCCTTCGAAATTGGTCTTCCATTTTAAGAAAAAACCAAAAACAAACAGAAAATTAAAATATTATTTAGAAGAAATTATAATATTAAAGAAAAGAAAATATTCAAGAGAACATACAAATTTCAATTAGGAAAAAATTCAGAATTAGTTTTAATTCGATCATCAAAACATAACAAGAAAATAATAGAACTATATCATATATATATAAAAGTATATAAATTTATAATATATATACATATATTAATACAAAACTAGCAAGTAATAATAAAGATGCAACAAATGTCTTCCAACAAGAAAAACAAATAACAAATCTAACAAAAAATGCAAATAACAAAATAACTAATAAACAAATACGAAAATTGTCTTCCAAACTATAAAAAAAATATATACATATACATATATAAATATAGATTAAGAACGAAACAAACTCAAAAAATATACTCTAAATAAATATTATAATATTTTAAAGTTTATAATTGAAAAAAAAAACGACAAAACCAATAAGTTATAAACGTAAACCAAGTCTTCCAAAACGGCATTACTGTAATTGTATTTACCTATACTGACATATACTATTATAAATATTTATAAACAATTTGAAAAAACAAAACAAAAATGTGTAACAAAATGTATTAATTATGTCCTAATTTCAATTTAATTTTCTTTTTTTTAAATCTAAAAAAAATAAAATAATTATTTAATACATTCGAATTGAAATACAGACAAACGAAGAAGAACGATTTATTTTGAATTCATAGTTAGAAATTTCCCTGAAAAATTATGATGGATGAATTATTTGCTAATTTTTAACAAAAAAATATACTATTATTGAAAGTTGAAATGAATTTTGTCTAAGAGTGTATTTCTTATTTTCTTTGGGACTTAAGAAGGTTTAACTATTGAGTTGTCGAAGGAAACATCAATTCTATGTATACGTCCTTTCCTAAAGAATTGGGATTTGAAAAGAGGCATATACCACTTTCTTCTACGCGCCGAAGGAAATCGTTTGAATCTGTAAAAAAATACTACAAATCAAAGTTCGGAAATAAATGAAAATCTTTTCTGAATAGTGGGAACAGTTTGAAATTAATGAGAATATTTTTAAAATTGCTATTTCTCCTAAAATATTAGGTTCTCAAAAAAAAATATTTCTATATATGTATATAACATAAGGGACCCATTTTACCCACCAAAACGTCATGAAAATTCATTTTTATTTTCCTTAATTTACATAAAGATTATTACTTGAATATTCAGAGCCTTATTCATAAAAAGTTAATGAAGGTTTGAAGAACACTTTAACACTGCTAAAACGTTCTTCAAACCTTCATTAACTTTTTTTTTGAATAAGGCCCTCTATTATTAAATTGCATATTTACAAAACTGCAAATTTTCAAAAGGCAAAAAATTTTTGCTTTCATTTTCCTACTGAAATTTTACAAAATTTCAAATTTAAAAACTGCTTATTCAAAAAATTACAAATTTAGAAATTTACATACGACAAAATCTATTTTTTTCTCCATTTTTCCGACTAAAATACAAGGCAAATTTACAAAATTTATAATTTTAAAACTGTGTATTTAGAATATTGAGAATTTGCAAAAGGCAAAATCCAAATTTTGCTTAATTTTCCGCCTGAAATACCAGGCGCCCAGCATTTGCAGCAAACAAATTTGCAAATTTAGAAAATAAGAAATTTGCAAAATTGGAAATTGGAAATTTACAAAAGGCAAAATCCAAATTTTGCTTAAATTTCCGACTGAAATACCAGGCGCCCAGCATTTGCAGCAAGCAAATTTAGAAATTAAGAAATTTGCAAAATTGTGTAGTAACAAAAGGCAAAATCCAAATTTTGTTTTAAATTCCGACTGAAATACCAGTCGCCCAGCATTTGCAGCAAGTAAATTTACAAAATTTTAAAACTGATTATATAAAATTGGAAATTTGCAAAAGGCAAAATCCAAATTTTGCTTCAATTTCCGACTGAAATCCCAGGCGACCAGCATTTGCAGCAAGCAAATTTGCAAATTTAGAAAATAAGAAATTAGCAAAATTGCGTATTTACAAAATCGAAAATTTACAAAAGGCAAAATCTAAATTTTGCTTTAATTTCCTGCTGAAATACCAGGCGCCCAGCATTTGCAGCAAGCAAATTTAGAAAATAAGAAATTTGCAAAATTGCAAATTTACAAATGGCAAAATCCAAAATTTGCTTCAATTTCCGACTGAAATACCAGGCGCCCATCATTTGCAACAAACAAATTTGCAAATTAAGAAAATAAAAAAAATTGGCAAAATTGCAAATTTACAAAAGGCAAAATCCAAATTTTGCTTCAATTTCCGACTGAAATACCAGGCGCCCAGCATTTGCAGCAAGCAAATTTACAAAATAAGAAATTTGCAAAATTGGAAATTTACAAAAGGCAAAATCCAAATTTTGCTTCAATTTCCGTCTGAAATACCAGGTACCCAGCATTTGCAGCAAGCAAATTTGCAAATTTAGAAAATAATAAATTTGCACATTTACAAAAGGCAAAATCCAAATTTTGTTTCAATTTCGGACTGAAATACCAAGCGCCCAGCATTTGCAGCAAGCAAATTTAGAAATTTGCAAAATTGCATATTTACAAAATTGCAAATGTACAAAAGGCAAAATCCAAATTTTGCTTCAATTTCCGACTGAAATACCAGGTACCCAGCATTTGCAGCAAGCAAATTTGCAAATTTAGAAAATAATAAATTTGCACATTTACAAAAGGCAAAATCCAAATTTTGCTTCAATTTTCGACTGAAATGCCATTTGCAGCAAGCAAATTTGCAAATTTAGCAAATAAGAAATTTGCAAATTTACAAATGGCAAAATCCAAATTTTGCTTCAATATCCGACTGAAATACCAGGCGCCCAGCATTTACAGCAAGCAAATTTGCAAATTTAGAAAATAGCAAATTTGCATATTTACAAAATTTCAAATTTACAAAAGGCAAAATCCAAATTTTGCTTCAATTTCTGACTGAAATACCAGGCGCCCAGCATTTGCAGAAAGCAAATTTAGAAAATAATAAATTTGCAAAATATCAAATGTAGAAAAAGCAAAATCCAAATCCAATTGCAAATTTACAAAAGCCAAAATCCAAATACAAAATTGCAAATTTACAAATGGCAAAATCCAAATTATGCTTTAATTTCCGACTGAAATACCAGGCGCCCAGCATTTGCAGCAAGCAAATTTGCAAATTTAGAAAATAAAAAAATTTGCAAAATTGCAAATTTACAAAAGGCAAAATCCAAATTTTGCTTCAATTTCCGACTGAAATACCAGGCACCCAGCATTTGCAGCAAGCAAATTTAGAAAATAAGAAATTTGCAAAACTGCAGATTTACAAAAGGCAAAATCCAAATGTTGCTTAAATTTCCGACTGAAATACCAAGCGCCCAGCATTTGCACCAAGCAAATTTGCAAATTTAGAAAATTAAAAATTTGCAAATTTTCAAATGGCAAAATCAAGATTTTGCTTCAATTTCCGACTGAAATACCAGGTACCCAGCATTTGCAGCAAGCAAATTTGCAAATTTAGAAAATAATAAATTTGCAAATTTACAAAAGGCAAAATCCAAATTTTGCTTCAATTTCCGACTGAAATACCAGGCGCCCAGCATTTGCCGCAAGCAAATTTGCAAATGCAAATTTACAAAAGGAAAATTTTGCTTCAATTTCCGATTGAAATGCCAGGCGCCCAGCATTTGCAGCAAGCAAATATGCAAATTAAGAAAATAAGATATTTGAAAATTTACAAAATACAAAATCCAAATTTTGCTTCAATTTACGACTGAAATACCAGGCGCCCAGCATTTGCAGCCAGCAAATTTGCAAATTTAGAAAATAAGAAATTTGCAAAATTTCAAATTTACAAAAGGCAAAATCCAAATTTTGCTTCAATTTCCGACTGAAATACCAGGCGCCCAGCATTTGCAGCAAGCAAATTTAGAAAATTTGAAATTTGCAAAATTGCAAATTTACAAATAACAAAATCAAAATTTTGCATTGCCGACTGAAATACCAGGCAAATTTAGAAAATAAGAAATTTGCAAAATTGCGTATTTACAAAAAATGCAAATATACAAAAGGCAAAATCCAGATTTTGCTTCAATTTCCGACTGAAATACCAGGCAGCAAGCAAATTTAGAAAATAAGAAATTTGCAAAATTTTGTTTTTACAAAATTGCAAATTTACAAAATCCAAATTTTGCTTAAATTTCCGACTGAAATTCCAGGTGACCAGCATTTGCAGCAAGCAAATTTGCAAATTTAAAAAATAAGAAATTAGCAAAATTGCGTAATTACAAAATTGAAAATTTACAAAAGGCAAAATCCAAATTTTGCTTCAATTTCCGTCTGAAATACCAGGCGGCCAACATTTACAGCAAGTAAATTTAAAAACTGATTAGATAGAAAATTGCAAATTTCCAAAAGGCAAAATCCAAATTTTGCTTCAATTTCCGACTGAAATCCCAGGCGCCCAGCATTTGCAGCAAGCAGATTTTGAAAATTAGAAATTTACAAAATTGCGTATTTACAAAATTGCAAATTTTCAAAAGGCAAAATCCATGTTTTGATTTATTTTTCGATCAAAAATACCAGACAGCAAAAAAAAATAAAAATTGTCAAGTATTGGGCAAAATAAAACTCTGTATTACACATTTCCAAAAATTATTGTTATTTATTTTCGAGCAGTGTTTTTTGTTTTACATATTAATATAATAATATCTGGATTTTGTTTTCTTTATTTTAAATGTATAAAAATTATGGTACGTATATTAAAAATGTAGTTTTTTCACTGTTGCGCTTGGTCGATTAGTAATACATAGTACATTGATTGATTGATAATTGACAATAATATAAAAAATAAACACACAAAAAATGTTAACAACATGGTAATGTAATAAAAGATAAAAAGATAAAAAAATAATAATAATAATTAAAATCTGCATAACAAATCTTTTTATACATTATTAATTGGATTGATATGAGACATTTTCATGTCGATATGTCTATGAACCGTTGATATTGAATATTGACCTAAGTCACTGAAAAGAAAAATGGAATGACTCGTATATAAATATAAATACGAGTGTAGTTTAAAAACGAAACAAAAAACAAAGAGTTACATTAATGGGCTTAATTAATTAATACACAGTTTTATTTCATTCTCTCATAAAACTTGTGAATAGTGGGAGGTTATTTATACTTTTATATATATATATATATATTTATATGTTACATACTTATATAGAGTTAGTTAGTTTCTGTTTTAGTAGTACGAGTAGTGGTATTTTTTTTACTTGGTAGTTTTGAAAAATTTATGATCTTGAGTATCCCTAGTGTGTTGGAATGCACCTTGTGTTATTTTATGCACAGCACAGGTTGTGACCGGAATTGTTTTGTATTCCATTTTGTAATTGCTGGAGGTCGACGACGAGGTGGTATCACCGCCCAGCGATATGGAGGACTGATTGCCACGATGACGTGTCACCACACGTTCGTTGCGACTGTACGAGGGGAAATCCATGGCGCTTGTCGTCGTGTGGTGTTGGTGGTGTTGATGGATTGCGGAATTCTTATTGCTCTGCTGCTGTTCCTTGGACTCCCGGTGGATGGTGGAGTAACTACGGCGTTCATTGGCATTGTGGACGACACAAGAACCGCCATCGGTCTCCTTTTGCCGATGTATACTGCTGTGGCTTTGTCTTTCGCTGGGGAACCAACTGCTCGAGGGCTGTTCATTTAGATTCATTATACTCTTGCGATGGATTTTGGCATTGGATGTGAGACTGCCGAACTGATTGGATTCCGGGGGAGCATTTTTGCGCTGCAATATGGTATTGGCCACATTGGATTCGGACGAGAACTCGGTCTTGCGATGGTGGAATTGTTTGCTGCTCGACATTGTCGACGATGAGGCGTTCTCAGTGACATTGGACGTGATGTTCGAAGACTTGGATTGCACCACATTGCCATTCTGGCCACCAGTGCGAGAGGAGACGGTCGTTCCTTTGTCCACAATGTATGTGTCATTACCTCCGCCGCTAATGAGGTTCTTCATGTCCGAGCTGCTGCCATTGCGTTGGTTGACACATGTTGTCCTTTTTGTGATGGTTGAACCCTCGGTATGGATTTTATTGCTCGAAGATTTGGTCATCTTATTTGTTAGGCAAGTGGACTCATTGTCATTGTGTTGGGTTATGGTCGAAGTCACTATGCGTCCACCTCGCAGGACAGTAGTAGTGCCATTGGTAGTGTTATTGGTGTCATTTTTGTTGGTGGAATGCTTGGAGTCGGTTTGAATGAGATTATGTTTAACCACTGGACAGGTGTCTTGATGTACCGCATTTCTGTTAATAACATTACTGTTCGTAACATTGCTGCTGCTGCTGGTGGTATCATGATGATGATGATGATGCACCACATTCTTGTTAATAACATTGCTGCTGCTACTGCTGGTGTCATGATGATGATGCACCACATTTCTGTTAATAACATTTCTGTTCGTAACATTGCTGTCGCTTGTATCCTGATGATGACGGTGCACCACATTCCTGTTCGTAACATTGCTATCGTTTGTATCATGATGATGATGATGCACCACATTCCTGTTGTTGCTAACATCACTGGCATCATGATGATGCACCGCGTTCCTGTTGATCACATTGCTACTCTCATGATTGGTTATGTGACGCTGACTAACATCATTGACATCCTCCCGGGTTATGGTCTTCTTAGCGCCGGTTATGCGATTCTGTCTCACCGATACATCTTCATTGTAGATATTTTCCACATTCTTGACATTCTTAACCTTGGTGGATTTCTCCACATTTTCAATAACATTAACCTTACCCTGGCGCCTGACATACTGGATCTCCGGCTCCTTCTCATGTTTACTTCCGATGACGGTGGTGACCTTCTTTGTGGACACAATGACCATGCCATCAGCCGGTTTCTGGGTATTAAGATCACTTACTGGCACCGCATTCTTTCCGGAGGCATAGCTCATTTGATTGGTGGTCTTGAGAATCGAACTGTCCGTTCCCAGAGAAATGGAAGAACTGTTGTGTACCACCTTCTTGGTTTGACGCACTGTTGTAGACGAGGTCTGATCGGTTTTAGTTTGATTCTTGCGGGTAATTTCCATTTTGCCTTCCATTTTCAAATTGTCCACCGGACGTTTGGGAGTTGCCCTATCCACAACATCTTTGGGACCGGGCTCCTTGTCTTTCTTGTAAAATTCTCCCTCAGGCTTGAGATTATCGCTTGGTTTAATGGGTGTAGGTCTCTTGCCGTATTGATAGGTATCCTTTTGCTCGAAGGTCATTTCACCTTCAGTACGCAAATTGTCCTTACGTATCACACGTTGGACGCGTTCAGCTGGTTTGTATCCGGGCTTCTCGGGGGTGGTAAAGTCACCTTCGGGTTTCAAATTGTCCACAGGTTTCTTTTGAACAGGACGTTCAGCTGGCTTGAACCCTTGTTTGTCTGGGGTATAGAATTCACCTTCTGGCTTAAGATTATCCTCATGACGCACCTGCTTGGGACGTTCACCGGCCACGAATTTTGTCTTTTCCACAAAAGTCATTTCACCCTCAGTGCGTAGATTGTCTTTTCTAATGACACGAGTGGTTCTCTCTCCAGGTTTGTATGATGGCTTATCGGGAACAGTGAAGTCTCCCTCGGTTTTCAAATTGTCCTGAGGTTTCTTCTGCACCGGTCTCTCGGCTGGCTTATAGCCAGGTTTCTCCGGAGTATAAAATTCTCCCTCGGGTTTCAGATTATCCTTTGTCTTGACAGGTTCAGGGCGCTTGACGTATGTGTATTCCTCTTTTTCTGTGAATGTCATTTCACCTTCAGTACGTAGGTTGTCCTTTCTTACAACCTTCTGAGTTCTTTCAGCGGGTTTGTAGCCAGGCTTTTCGGGTACGGTGAAATCTCCCTCGGGCTTTAGATTATCCTTGGGTTTCTTGACCACTGGTTTTTCAGCGGGCTTAAAGCCTGTCTTCTCAGGAGTGTAGAAGTCACCTTCCGGTTTGAGATTATCTTCCGGACGCACCTGATTTGGTCTCTTAACATATTGATATTCCTCCTTTTCGACGAAAGTCATTTCTCCCTCCGTGCGCAGATTGTCTTTTCTAATGATGCGTTCATTTTTCTCAGCAGGTTTGAAAGCAGTCTTCTCGGGACGTGTAAAATCACCCTCTGTTTTAAGATTATCCTTAGGTTTCTTAGGCACAACTTTCTCGGCGGGTTTGTAACCAGGCTTTTCCGGCGAGTAGAATTCTCCTTCGGGCTTCAAGTTGTCCTCAGGACGGACTTGAGATGGTCTCTCGCCAGGAGTAAATTTAGTTTTCTGAGGAGCATAGAATTCTCCTTCGGGCTTCAAGTTATCGGTTTGTTTAACAGGTTCAGGCCTCTTAACATATTTGTATTCCTCCTTCTCAACAAATGTCATTTCACCCTCAGTGCGGAGATTATCCTTTCTGATAACCTTCTGTGTTCTCTCAGCAGGTTTGTAACCCGGTTTATCAGGTGTGTAGAAGTCGCCCTCAGGTTTGAGATTGTCTTCAGGCTTCTTCTGGACAGGTCTCTCGGCAGGTCTATAACCAGGTTTCTCGGGAGCATAGAAATCACCTTCAGGTTTGAGATTGTCTTCTGGTTTCTTTTGCACAGGTCTTTCTGCAGGCTTGTATCCAGGCTTCTCTGGAGTATAGAAGTCCCCTTCAGTTTTTAGGTTGTCCTGAGGTTTCTTCTGCACAGGTCTTTCGGCAGGTTTATAACCAGGCTTTTCGGGACTATAGAATTCACCTTCAGGTTTCAGATTATCCGCATGGCGAACCTGTGATGGCCTTTCTCCTGGCACAAACTTAGTCTTCTCAGGTGCATAGAAATCGCCTTCAGGCCTCAAATTATCTTCTGGTCTAACTTGAGACGGTCTTTCGCCTGGCATGAACTTGGTCTTTTCAGGCGCGTAGAAGTCACCCTCAGATTTTAGATTATCTTCGGGTTTCTTCTGAACTGGCCTTTCCGCGGGTCTAAAGCCTGGTTTCTCTGGAGTATAGAACTGTCCTTCAGGCCTCAAATTATCCTCTGGACGAACTTGAGAAGGTCTTTCGCCTGGCATAAACTTGGTCTTTTCCGGCGCATAGAAGTCACCTTCAGGTTTGAGATTATCTTCGGGTTTCTTCTGAACTGGCCTTTCTGCTGGTCTAAATCCTGGTTTCTCTGGAGTATAGAACTCGCCTTCAGGTCTCAAATTATCTTCTGGACGAACTTGAGAAGGTCTTTCACCTGGCATAAACTTAGTTTTTTCTGGCGCATAGAAGTCCCCTTCAGGCTTGAGATTATCTTCGGGTTTCTTCTGAACTGGTCTTTCTGCTGGTCTAAAACCTGGTTTCTCCGGAGTATAGAACTCGCCTTCAGGTCTTAAATTATCTTCTGGACGAACTTGAGATGGCCTTTCGCCTGGCATAAACTTCGTCTTTTCTGGTGCATAGAAGTCACCCTCAGGTTTGAGGTTATCTTCGGGCTTCTTCTGAACTGGTCTTTCAGCAGGTCGGAAACCAGGCTTCTCAGGAGTATAGAACTGTCCTTCAGGCCTCAAATTATCTTCTGGTCGAACTTGAGATGGTCTTTCACCTGGCATAAACTTAGTCTTTTCTGGCGCGTAGAAGTCACCCTCAGGTTTAAGATTATCTTCCGGTCTCTTCTGAACCGGTCTTTCAGCAGGTCGGAAACCAGGCTTCTCAGGGGTATAGAAGTCACCTTCGGGCTTGAGGTTATCCTCAGGACGGACCTGGTCTGGTCTCTTAACATATGTATATTCTTCCTTCTCCACAAATGTCATTTCACCTTCTGTGCGAAGATTATCCTTTCGGATTATACGTTCTGTCTTCTCTGCAGGTCTGTAAGATGGTTTGTCAGGCACCGTGAATTCTCCTTCGGGACGCAAGTTATCTTCCGGCTTCTTCTGGACTGGTCTTTCGGCAGGTCTATAGCCGGGCTTTTCTGGAGTATAGAAATCTCCTTCAGGTTTCAGATTATCCTCGGGTTTCTTCTGCACGGGTCTTTCAGCGGGTCTGAAACCTGGTTTTTCAGGTGTATAGAATTCGCCTTCTGGTTTCAGATTATCCTCGGGTCTTACTTGAGATGGTCGTTCGCCAGGCAAGAACTTAGGCTTTTCTGGAGCATAAAATTCGCCCTCGGGTTTCAAGTTATCCAAACGCTTAACGGGCTCAGGCCTCTTAACATATTGGTATTCTTCTTTTTCGACAAATGTCATTTCGCCCTCAGTGCGAAGATTATCCTTCCTAATAATTCTTTCGTTTCTTTCAGCTGGTTTGTACCCAGGCTTTTCGGGGGTATAGAAATCACCTTCAGGTTTGAGGTTGTCCTCAGGTTTCTTCTGCACTGGTCTCTCTGCTGGTCTGAAGCCGGGTTTTTCTGGGGTATAGAACTCACCCTCAGGTCTGAGATTATCTTCTGGGCGAACCTGAGATGGTCTTTCACCTGGCATGAACTTTGTCTTTTCTGGAGCATAGAAGTCACCTTCAGGTTTGAGATTATCTTCTGGTTTCTTCTGGACTGGTCTTTCAGCAGGTCTATATTCTGGCTTGTCTGGGACAGTAAACTCTCCCTCGGGTCTTAGATTATCTTCTGGACGAACTTGAGATGGTCTTTCACCGGGCATGAATTTCAGTTTCTCTGGTGTGTAGAATTGTCCTTCGGGTCTCAAATTATCTTCAGGGCGAACCTGAGAAGGCCTTTCACCAGGAACAAACTTCGTCTTTTCTGGTGCATAGAAATCCCCTTCTGGTTTTAGATTATCTTCAGGTCTCTTTTGCACAGGTCTTTCTGCTGGTCTGAAGCCTGGTTTTTCTGGTGTATAGAACTCACCCTCAGGTCTTAGATTATCCTCCGGACGAACCTGAGATGGTCTTTCGCCGGGCATGAACTTAGTCTTTTCCGGGGCATAGAAATCTCCCTCCGGTTTAAGGTTGTCTTCGGGTTTCTTTTGCACTGGTCTTTCGGCTGGTCTGAATTCTGGCTTATCCGGGACAGTGAACTTACCCTCGGGCCTGAGATTATCTTCTGGGCGGACTTGAGAAGGTCTTTCACCGGGAATGAATTTCTGCTTCTCGGGTGTATAAAAGTCACCCTCAGGTTTAAGATTATCCTCTGGGCGCACTTGATCTGGTCTCTTGACATATGTGTATTCTTCCTTCTCCACGAATGTCATTTCACCTTCAGTACGGAGGTTATCCTTTCTGATAATTCGTTCCGTTTTTTCAGCTGGTCTATAGCCTGGTTTTTCTGGAGTATAGAAATCACCTTCAGGTTTAAGATTATCTTCGGGTTTCTTTTGCACAGGTCTTTCGGCTGGTCTAAAGCCTGGTTTTTCAGGGGTATAGAACTCACCCTCAGGTCTGAGATTATCTTCTGGGCGAACCTGAGATGGTCTTTCACCTGGCATGAACTTTGTCTTTTCGGGTGCATAGAAATCTCCCTCTGGTTTAAGGTTGTCTTCAGGTTTCTTTTGCACTGGTCTTTCAGCTGGTCTATACTCAGGTTTATCAGGGACTGTGAACTCTCCCTCTGGCCTGAGATTGTCTTCGGGGCGAACTTGAGATGGTCTTTCGCCTGGCATGAATTTTGGCTTTTCAGGAGCGTAGAAATCTCCTTCTGGTTTGAGGTTATCTTCCGGTCTCTTTTGCACAGGTCTTTCGGCTGGTCTAAAGCCCGGTTTGTCGGGGGTATAGAACTCTCCTTCGGGCTTCAAATTATCTTCAGGACGAACCTGAGATGGTCTTTCGCCGGGCATGAATTTAGTTTTTTCGGGAGTATAGAAGTCACCTTCAGGCTTGAGATTATCTTCTGGTTTCTTCTGCACTGGTCTTTCAGCTGGTCTATATTCCGGCTTATCTGGGACAGTAAACTCGCCCTCGGGTCTAAGATTATCTTCTGGGCGAACTTGAGATGGTCTTTCACCGGGCATGAATTTCAGTTTCTCTGGTGTATAGAATTTTCCTTCGGGTTTCAAATTATCTTCAGGACGGACTTGAGAAGGCCTTTCGCCGGCAATAAACTTCGTCTTTTCTGGTGCGTAGAAATCCCCTTCTGGTTTCAGATTATCTTCAGGTTTCTTTTGTACTGGTCTTTCTGCTGGTCGGAAGCCTGGTTTTTCTGGTGTATAGAACTCACCCTCAGGTCTTAGATTATCTTCCGGGCGAACCTGTGATGGTCTTTCGCCGGGCATGAACTTAGTCTTTTCAGGGGCATAGAAATCTCCCTCTGGTTTAAGATTATCTTCCGGTTTCTTTTGTACCGGTCGTTCTGCTGGACGGTATCCAGGTTTCTCTGGCGTATAGAAATCTCCTTCGGGTTTCAAATTATCCTCAGGGCGTACTTGGTCTGGTCTCTTGACATATGTGTACTCTTCCTTTTCAACAAATGTCATTTCACCTTCAGTGCGAAGGTTATCCTTTCTGATAATTCTTTCGTTTTTTTCGGCTGGCCGGTATCCAGGTTTTTCTGGAGTATAAAACTCACCCTCAGGTCTCAGATTATCTTCTGGGCGTACCTGGGTCGGTCTTTCACCTGGCAAGAACTTAATCTTTTCGGGAGCATAGAAATCTCCTTCAGGCTTCAGATTATCTTCAGGGCGGACTTGATCTGGTCTCTTCACGTACTGATATTCCTCCTTTTCGACAAAAGTCATTTCACCTTCAGTGCGCAAATTGTCTTTCCTGATTATGCGCTCTGTCTTTTCAGCAGGTTTGAAGGTTGGCTTATCCGGAACTGTGAATTCACCTTCGGGTTTAAGATTATCTTCAGGCTTCTTCTGCTTCGGCCTTTCGGCAGGTCTGAAGCCTGGTTTTTCGGGAGTGTAGAACTCACCCTCTGGCTTCAGATTATCTTCTGGACGCACTTGAGAAGGTCTTTCCCCTGGCATGTATTTAGTCTTTTCTGGCTTGTAGAAGTCACCTTCTGGTTTTAGGTTATCCTCGGGTTTCTTTTGAACTGGTCTCTCAGCGGGTCTATAACCAGGCTTTTCCGGTGCGTAAAAATCACCTTCGGGCTTAAGATTGTCCTCAGGGCGAACTTGGTCCGGTCTCTTGACATAGGTGTACTCTTCCTTTTCAACAAATGTCATTTCACCTTCGGTGCGAAGATTGTCTTTTCTAATGATACGTTCGGTTTTTTCTGCTGGAACGTAGGATGGTTTGTCAGGCACTGTGAAATCACCTTCAGGTCTTAAGTTATCCTCTGGCCTCTTCTGAACAGGTCTTTCGGCAGGTCTGAAGCCAGGTTTTTCGGGTGTGTAGAAATCACCCTCCGGTTTAAGATTGTCTTCAGGTTTCTTTTGTACTGGTCTCTCGGCAGGTCTATAACCAGGCTTCTCCGGAGTATAGAAATCACCCTCTGGTTTTAGATTATCCTCAGGCTTTTTCTGCACTGGCCTTTCAGCAGGACGATAGCCAGGTTTCTCGGGGGTATAGAATTCGCCTTCAGGCCTCAAATTGTCCTCGGGACGAACTTGAGATGGTCTTTCACCCGGCATAAACTTAGTCTTTTCTGGCGCATAGAAGTCGCCTTCAGGTTTGAGATTATCCTCCGGTCTCTTCTGAACTGGTCTCTCTGCTGGTCTAAAACCTGGTTTCTCTGGAGTATAGAACTCACCTTCAGGTCTCAAATTATCTTCAGGACGGACTTGAGATGGTCTTTCACCCGGCATAAACTTAGTCTTTTCTGGCGCGTAGAAGTCACCCTCAGGTTTGAGATTATCTTCAGGCCTCTTCTGAACAGGTCTTTCTGCTGGTCTAAAGCCTGGTTTCTCGGGGGTATAGAATTCGCCTTCAGGCCTCAAATTATCCTCGGGACGAACTTGAGATGGTCTTTCACCCGGCATAAACTTAGTCTTTTCTGGCGCGTAGAAGTCACCCTCGGGTTTGAGATTATCTTCAGGCCTCTTCTGAACAGGTCTTTCTGCCGGTCTAAAGCCTGGTTTCTCTGGAGTATAGAACTCGCCTTCAGGTCTCAAATTATCTTCAGGACGGACTTGAGATGGTCTTTCACCCGGCATAAACTTAGTCTTTTCTGGCGCGTAGAAGTCACCCTCGGGTTTGAGATTATCTTCAGGCCTCTTCTGAACAGGTCTTTCTGCTGGTCTAAAGCCTTGTTTCTCTGGAGTATAGAACTCACCTTCAGGTCTCAAATTATCTTCAGGACGGACTTGAGATGGTCTTTCACCCGGCATAAACTTAGTCTTTTCTGGCGCATAGAAGTCACCCTCTGGTTTGAGATTATCTTCCGGTCTCTTCTGAACTGGTCTTTCTGCTGGTCTAAAGCCTGGTTTCTCTGGAGTATAGAACTCGCCTTCAGGTCTCAAATTATCTTCAGGACGAACTTGAGATGGTCTTTCACCCGGCATAAACTTAGTCTTTTCTGGCGCGTAGAAGTCACCCTCTGGTTTGAGATTATCTTCCGGTCTTTTCTGAACTGGTCTTTCAGCAGGTCGGAAACCAGGTTTATCGGGAGCATAGAAGTCACCTTCGGGTTTGAGATTATCCTCCGGACGAACTTGGTCTGGCCTCTTAACATATGTATATTCCTCTTTTTCAACAAAAGTCATTTCTCCCTCTGTGCGGAGATTATCTCTTTGAATGATCTTTTCAGTCCTTTCACCTGGTCGGTATTGAGGCTTTTCTGGAGTGGTGAAATCACCTTCAGGTTTTAGATTATCTTGTGGTCTCTTTTGAACAGGTCTTTCAGCTGGCCGGTAACCAGGCTTTTCAGGAGTATAGAAATCTCCCTCAGGTCGGAGGTTATCTTCAGGACGAACCTGACTTGGTCTTTCTCCTGGTTTGTACTTCTGCTTCTCTGGAGCGTAGAAGTCTCCTTCGGGTTTGAGATTATCTTCTGGACGTTTCTGTTCTGGTCTTTCAGCTGGCCGATAACCTGGTTTTTCTGGAGTATAGAAATCTCCCTCAGGACGGAGGTTATCCTCAGGACGAACTTGACTTGGTCTCTCGCCTGGTTTGTACTTCGGCTTCTCTGGAGCGTAGAAGTCTCCCTCGGGTTTCAGGTTATCCTCAGGGCGAACTTGACTTGGTCTCTCGCCAGGTTTGTACTTAGGCTTCTCTGGAGCGTAGAAGTCTCCTTCGGGCTTGAGATTATCCTCAGGACGTTTCTGTTCTGGCCTTTCAGCCGGTCGGAAACCAGTTTTTTCAGGAGTGTAAAACTCACCTTCAGGACGTAGATTGTCTTCGGGTCGCTTTTGTTGTGGTCTTTCCGCAGGCCGGTAACCCGGTTTGTCAGGTGTGTAGAACTCACCTTCCGGACGGAGATTATCTTCGTGTCGTACCTGAGTGGGTCTCTCGCCTGGTTTATATTTCGGCTTCTCGGGTGCATAGAAATCACCTTCTGGCTTAAGATTATCTTCTGGTCTCTTCTGTTGTGGCCTTTCAGCGGGTTTAAAACCTGGTTTATCGGGTGTATAGAAATCACCTTCTGGTTTGAGATTGTCTTCAGGTCTTTTTTGTTGCGGTCTTTCTGCAGGTCTAAAGCCTGGCTTCTCAGGTGTGTAGAAGTCACCTTCAGGGCGAAGATTATCTTCGGGACGTACTTGACTAGGTCTTTCGCCTGGTTTATATTTCGGTTTGTCCGGGGCATAGAAATCACCCTCTGGTTTGAGATTGTCTTCGGGTCTTTTTTGTTGGGGTCTTTCAGCTGGTCTGAAACCGGGTTTCTCAGGAGTGTAAAATTCACCTTCCGGACGCAGATTATCTTCATGGCGAACCTGGGTGGGTCGTTCACCTGGTTTGTATTTGAGTTTCTCGGGCGCATAGAAATCACCTTCTGGCTTGAGATTATCTTCTGGTCTCTTCTGTTGTGGCCTTTCAGCGGGTTTAAAACCTGGTTTATCGGGTGTGTAGAACTCACCTTCCGGACGAAGATTATCCTCGGGACGAACCTGGGAAGGTCTTTCACCTGGCTTATATTTAGGTTTATCAGGAGCGTAGAAATCACCTTCAGGCTTGAGATTATCTTCGGGCTTCTTTTGTTGGGGTCTTTCGGCCGGTTTGTAACCTGGTTTTTCTGGTGTGTAAAACTCACCCTCTGGTTTCAAATTGTCCGGTCTCAGAACGGGTTCGGGCCGTGATACATATTTGTATTCTTCCTTTTTCACAAAAGTCATTTCACCCTCTGTGCGCAGATTGTCTTTACGGATCACTCGCTCGACTCTATCGGCTGGTCTGTAGCCGGGCTTGTCGGGAGCATAAAAATCTCCCTCGGGCTTTAGATTATCTTCCGGCCTCTTTTGTTGTGGTCTTTCGGCCGGTTTGAAGCCCGGCTTTTCGGGGGTGTAGAATTCACCCTCCGGTCGTAGATTGTCGCCGTGTTTAATAGGAACTGGTCTTTCCGATGGACGATATTGCTCTTTTTCCGGTTTATAGAAATCACCTTCAGGCTTTAGATTGTCTTGTGGTCGCACTGGCTTAGTTCTGATGATATATTCATATTCTTCATTTTCAAGAATAGTCGTATCCTTCATTGTGTCAGTGGTGTAACGATCGGGGCCACCTGGCAGTGGTTTGGGAGAGTCCTTGGGACCTTTTCTGATTGTGGTTAGAGATTCATTGTTTTCATAGTCATCTTTGGACCATGTATTTGTGCGTATTCTGGTCTCAACATTGTCAACCATATCTAAATGATAAAGAAAGGTGGGAGATTAGTGAGTTGCGGGGTAGGAAGGGGTGGGAAAAAGTTCTGTCATACCAGTAGATTCTGTCAGAGAATCGGTTTTAGTGGTTTTGGTTGTTTCACTGGTTGTACAATGATGACGTCTGTAATGGTAAGGAAAGGTTCATAATGAAATGGATTTTCAGGAAATGGGTGTATTTTGATCTTATGATACATACCCACAAGTACAGATCTCACAGATGCACATTTCGGTATGGGTACTTTTCCACTTGTCGACTCCATCCTAAAGTTTTTGGAAAAAAAGAAAAATGTTGAGTTAGCATTTTTTGTATTTCGAAAAATGTAATTTTTAGTTTTCCTTCGCGTTGGAAACTTACTTTTCGTGAATCGATTGTTTTCTTATTCTTATTGACGATCTTTAGCCTTTCATCCGTTTCGTCATAGATGTTCTCTGTGATATCTTTGCGTTTCGAAATCTTATTCAGATTATATTCCGAATTTTCATTTTCCTCCAAAATCTTGGAGTTCTTTTCGATTTCCACAAACTCATCAATGTAGACGGTCTTTTTCGGTGCCTCGACAATCTTTTCAATGACATCGGTACGCGTTTTTTCATCCAGAACACGCCAGTCATTAATACTTGCATCGTAAATCTGCAATAAAAGATTAAATAATTATTTTTATAATTGGACGAGATTAAAAATAATGTTCTTTTCTTTTTTGAGAAGAGAGATTTTATTTTTGCATGCAAGTTAATCATATTAGTGAGTTGTGGAAGTAGCCCCAAAAATAAGAACTTCTGCATCATTCGTTTAGTCAAGTTGACTCAATTAATAATTTAATGGCCATACGAATTGTTTTGCTCAAGGTGGATTTTTGCTTTTTTTCTATATTTTTTCTCGGTATGCCGTACGCAATTGAAGTAGATATTGAATAGGAGAAAAAAATGCGGAACAAACCTACCCGAAAAAGTGCATCCAGTACCTTAAAAATCGCAAAAAATTGTCTGGTCTGTTTTATAATTTTCTGTTTTATACGTATAGGTACTCGTATTACGTATATTTATCATGATTAGACTTTGTGGGTATTTTTGCTATCTTTAAGGCTCTGCATGCACTTTTTTCGGGTAGGTTCGAGGCCATCGAAAGTTGACTCCGTTTTGGCATATGTTTCCGAAAGTGATTATCGAAAGTAACAAAATGCCATTTGATTTTTTCGGGTTTAGTTCCAGTTCAGATTTAATCGTATCGCAAATATTTTGGCAGAAATTTAATTATGAAATTTTTTCAGAGAAAATTTAATTTTTCCAACGGCTGTATCTAGTTAACCGATAGAATTTTTTTTTTTGATTTACGGCCCTCAGCATAATAGTAGATATAGACTAGGAGAAATAATTTGTAAAATAAACTGGGTTGAAAAAACCAAAAATTGATAATTTCATATTTCTGCATCTTCAGCTAAAATTCCGAAGTGGCACACAAAGAAGTAAAAAACGTTAAGTTCGGCCGAATCTTATATACAGGGTTTTCCAACAAGAGGTGTTGGTTTCAATCACCCGGTATATCGGTAGCTGTCACTTGTGAAGCTTTTATTCTTTGACATTTGACAAGTAGAAACTACGCCATTACTAAAAATGGAACGATACACGATTCAACAACCCTTAAAATTATTAAAATCATCTTGACTGATGAGGCCCATTTCCACCTCGGTGGCTACGTCAACATGCAAAATTGTAGCATCTGGGGCTCGGAAAACCCAAGAGTTATTGTTGAGAAGCCTCTGCATCCTCAACGTGTGACGGTTTGGTGCGGTTTATGGTCCGGCGGTGTCATTGGACCTTTCTTTTTCGAAAATGAGGTTGGATCAACAGTTATGGATTGCGCTATCGAGAGATGATTAATGATTTTTTATGGTCGGAGTTGGATGGTATTGATCTGGACAACGTTTACTTTCAACAAGACGGCGCTACGTGCCACACAAGCAACGAAACCATTGCTCTGTTACGGGAAAAGTTTCCGGACCGTGTGATCTCTCGAAGAGGTGATCACAATTGGCCACCGAGATCTTGTGATTTAACACCTTGCGACTTCTTCCTTTGGGGCCACGTGAAAGATAAGGTCTACGCCAACAGCCCAGCGTCGATTCAAGACCTCAAAAATAGAATTCGTGAGGCTATCGAGGCCATAGGGCAGCCACTTTACGATTTGGTGATGGAAAAATTCATGAAAAGGATATGGTCCTGTAAGCGTGGTCGTGGTGGCCATTTGGCTGATGTTGTTTTTCATTATTAACGGCATACCTTCCTCTTTATTATGAAATAAACATCCGATCATTTATATCAAAAAATTTAATTTTTCCTTGAATACCAAAATAACACCTCTTGTTGGAAAACCCTTTACCATCCACCTTGGATTGCATTCAATTCTATTACTGGAAAAATCTTTGGATATTAAGCAAATCTTCGAATCATTCTTTACACGGGGGCTACAACAAAATATAAACTGACTAAATTTTCTTGTCAAAATAGAATACAAACTGCAAAGTTTCAGCTAAATTGCTTAGAAAATGTGGTGTTTATGGCTTAAACAAGCCTTTTTGGGAGCGACATCTATAGATGGACTGTAACAAAATATGAATTGATTTAGAACATTTTTGCTGTGATGAAATCTTGTCTAAATGAAACACAAACTGCAAAGATTCGCCTAAAATGCTTAGAAAATGTGGTATTTATGATTTAAATAAGCCTATTTTGGAGCGACCTCTATAGGGTGACTATAACAAAATATGAACCGATTTGGAAAATTGTTACTGTCATGAATTCTAGTCAAAATAGAATATAAACTAAAAAGTTTCAGCAAAATTGCTTTAAAAATGTCGTATCTATGGCTCAAAAACCGTATTTTGGAGCGACCTCTATAGGGGAGCTATATCAAAACCTTGACCGACATGGCCCATTTGCAATCCCAAACGACCTGCAACTATAAGAAGTATTCCTACCAAATTTGATCAACATAGCTCTATTATTACGGACTGTAGCGCGATATCAACAGACAGACAGACGGACATGGCTAAATCGTCTTAGAATTTCACGACGATCATGAATATACAAATATACTTTAGGGGGTCGCAGATCAATATTTCAAGGTGTTGCAAATGAATGACAAAGTTAGTATACCCCCATCCTATGTTGGAGGGTATACAAATACTGAAAAACAAATATTTTTTTTTACTAATTTTACCCCTGCACCTTATTAGTACGTCAACGCACAACGTATTGTCCAAATCAATTTGTTAATCAGAAGTTTTAATATTTCTCAAAATACCTGAAACGTTTCCACAAACGACGTAAACTTTTTAAAAATCGGTTCAGCCTTTCAAGAGCAATTGCAAATTTCGTAAAATCCAAAAATTTAATTTTTCTTAAATTTTTTTTTAAATTTCAAATCCTCAAAAAATTTTGTAATATTTTTTTTTCAAAGAATAAATGATAGCGATTTGTTATTTTCGCAGTTACCAAATTTTTTAGGCAAAAATGAAATTCATAAATTTTTGACAAAAACGCTCAAAAATATAAACTTTATTTTGGGATGACTTCAGGAAAATATTACAATGATTAGATATGAATTAAGATAGGTTTGGTAAAAAATATGTATTTTTTTCCATAACTTTTACAAATATTGTGTCTACAATAACTGAATATGCATATTCTGTGTAAATCTTACAAAGGGGTATCATTTTTTTAAATTATAGTTTAAAAAAAATACAAATTTTAAAAAATCCTAAGAAATGGTTCTTTATGTTATCTTTCAAACGACGTTAACTTTTAAAAAATCGGTTCAGCCTCTCAAGTGCAATTGCAAATTTCGTAAAATCAAAAAATCGCATTTTCTCATATTTTTTTAAATTTAAAATCCCCACAAAATTTTGTATTAATTATTTTTTTGCAAAAAATAAATTTTGTCGATTTCTTATTTTCCCATTTATCAACCTTTTATAAAGTTTTTAGGCAAAAATAAAATTCATAGGTTTATATTAAAATTCTGACCCCTATGGGATATTTTTGACAAAAATGTTCAAAAATATAAACTTTATTTGGTGATGATTTCAGGAAAATATTACAATGATTAGATATGATATAATGATAGGTTTGGTAAAAAGATATGTATTTTATTTCACACAAATTTACAAATATTGAGTCCCCAAAAAATCCAATTACTGTTTTCTATTTGAGAGACTCTGGAGCATATTCTGTGTAAATTTGAAAATTGTTACCCCAAATTTTTAAATTAAAGTTTTAAAAAAATTAACAATTCTAATAAAATTCATAAGAAATGGCCCTTTATGATCTCCTTCAAACGACGCAAACTTTTTAAAAAAATTTCGTAAAAACCGAAAATGATTTTTTTTTCAATTTTTTTCCTAAAAAATAAATGACAGCGATGTCTTATTTTTCCATCTAGCAATTTTTTTTAAAGTTTTTAGGCAAACATAAAATTCAACGGTTAATATAAAAATTGTGATTCATATGGGATATTTTTAAAATGATATTTTGAAAAATATTACAATGATTAGATATGATATTAAAATAGGTTTGGTAAAAAATATGCAGATAAAACAATTTTTTGTTTTTCAATTTAAACGAGGAATATGTTGATTTTTTTTTTGACATATCGTCGTATAATTCAACGAAAATTCTCAGAATTGTGGAATTCTTTGGGTGATATTTTTCAGTCCTATTGATTACAATTTTCTTTGAAAAATATGACAATTGTTATTTTTTATTTATTTATTTATATGAATAACAACACAAAGTAAATTTATCTTCTAATTTTACGGTCAGGGAAAAGCCGCGTTAGATTTTGTGGCGACAGACCAGATCCTCTGGTGGGAATCGAACCCACGACCCCCAAACTTATAGGTGAGCACGCTACCAACTCACCTACTGGGGCGCTCAAAACAAATGTTATATACAGTGCAACCTCTAATTATTGGACTGTCAAATTTATACAAAATTTGTCCACACACAGAAAAAGGTTTTGTCTTAAAATTAAAGATTGGTGCCAAAGACGTCATTATTCTTTGAAATAAGCAGGTTTTGTACTTAAAATAAAGAAATTTTACTTAATATTAATAAAATGATCTATATTTTGAGAAAAAATGTACTTATTTTAAAAATTAAGGACGTCCTGGGTGCCGTTCTTTAATTTTAGGACAACATTTTTAGCTGTGTGCTTGTGAATGGTTCATTTGTATTATGAAACAACGAAAAATCTTTTTTAATTTTAGCAATAAATAAATGCTTAGCAAAGATTCATAAGAAGTGAAAATTGGATGAGTCTATGCTTTCTATTTGGACAAAGCTTTAGGGAAGTCTTTTGGTAGATACATATGTATTTGAAATACATATAATTGTCAACGACAAACACTTATGCTGTAGTAAAATAGGCGACTAACTAATTGTTATGATAAGGCAGTATATACAGTGTGGCTGATATGTATTGCAACCAACTTCAGGTTGCTATCATTTCTAAACCGCTAGTCTGATAGCTGACAGATTTATTTCAGTGACAGTTCATTTTATTGTTTACAAGCTTACAAAAGCATTTTGATCTATTGTATTCAGAAAAAAAGTTATTCGTGATGGAATTCAAGCGTGATAGTGTGATTGCTTTATATTTGGGTGGAAAAACACAAGTGGCTATCGTTAGAGCCCTCCAGCATTTAAATGTGAATAAATCTTTTGTTTCTCGTACCATTGCTCGTTACCGTGATACTGGCAGTGTTGCATCGCGTCCAAAAAGTGGACGAAAAAAAACGGTAACAACACCAGAAATGATCCGAAAAGTGAAGGCCAGATTTGATCGAAATCCACGCCGCAGTGAGCTGAACATATCGCGAGAACGGATACAACACATATTAAAAAATGAGCTTGGACTAAAGCCATTGAAGTTCCAAAAAGTGCAAGAGCTCACCGATGCTCAAAAAAAGTTAGACTGGAAAGAGCCAAGGAGTTGCTTCGCTTGCACGAAAGTGGCCAGTTACCGAATTTGGTTTTCTCCGATGAGAAGCCATTCCAAATTGAGCAGTTTGTGAACAAACAAAATGATCGGGTTTACTTGCCAAAGAGGTCAGCTGAAAATTTACACCTTCGATTGGCCACCAGAACTCAAGCGATGGTCGCTCCCCGCTCGTATTCATCGACCATGGGGTCAAAATAAATGCCGAATATTATCGGGAAAATGTCCTAAAGACAGTATTGAAGCCCTGGGCAGACAAACATTTCGGACGCAGACCATGGACATTTCAACAGGACTCAGCACCATCGCACTCAGCACGCGTCAACCAAGAATGGCTTAAAAAGGAGGTTCCTCGCTTCATTTCTACCGCACAATGGCCACCAAGATCTCCGGATCTCAATCCGTTGGACTTTTGCGCCAAAGGCATTTTAGAGAGTAAGGTTCGCACTAAAAAATACCAAAGTATCGATCATCTCAAGACGGCGCTTCGCCGGGAATGGGCCAAAATACCGCAGAGGCACTTTCGTGCAGCGTGTGATGGCTTTGTCGGGCGTTTGAAGGCCATAATTCGTGCCAAAGGTGGCCAATTCGAACAAATCTAAACTGTTTCTAAAATTGTATGTTATTTCCGACATTTTTTGCTTTTGAACAATAAAATTTAAAAAAAAAAATTAAAAAAATATAGCGCTTTACTTTGTTGCATTACATATCAGCCACCCTGTATATGTCACATTAAGACCATTTTAAATTTTTTTTCTTTAATTCAAATTTTTGAGTCTTATCAGACAGAACAACTGGGTTGATCCAAAGCCTATGGACAATTCCTAAACCTAATTTGTAAAATCTTTTTTAAGAAAACTGAAATTTTAAAGTTATTTTAATAAAAAGTATAAACATTATATTTTTTATATCAAATAATGAAAAAATTGCTAGGGAAAATTATGGGGTAAATTATACCAGTACAAAAACTCATGATAGGTCCATTATGAATACTGATCGGTTAACGAATATCTTTATAGAAAGTTACTAAAGGGAAAAAAGTATCGCTATCATTTATTTTAAATAAAAAGTTATTAAAAAAAATTGTATGTGGATTTGAAATTTTAAAAAATTGGGATAATGCTTTTTTTACTTTTTAGGAAATATTTAATTGCTCTTGTATGCTGAACGGATTTTTATAAAATTTAGGTCGTTAGGGAATTTATTTTAAAAAAAATAAATATTGGAAAAATGAATTATTATTCTTATATAAATTATTATTTTTAAAATATAAAAATTATATAAGAATATAAACCAGATTCTCACAAATCCAAAAACAATAATTGAATTTTTTTGGGGACGCAATATTTGTAAAAGTTATGGACCAAATACTAAGTCAGAGTTGGTAATTTTAATAATGTCTCTTTTTTCAATCAAACATGAACATAAAATTTAATTTTTTATTTAAAAAAATATTCGATAAAAAATGGCCCCATAAGTTCACTTTCAAACTTTAAGTTCGTAAAAATCGATTCAGCCGTTCAAGAGCAATTGAAAATTTCGTAAAACAAAAATTGTGTCCTTCTCTATTTTTTTTTTAATTTGAAATCCCCATAAAAAAATGTAAAATTTTTTTCAAAAAATAAATTATAGTTGTGTTTTTTTACATTTAGCAACATTTTATAAAATTTTAAGGCAAATATAAATTTTATAGGTTAATATTACAAATTCGGAGCCTATTATTTGTTTTACACAAAATACTCGGAAAAAAATTTATATTTAAAATGGAAAAGGATATTTTCATAACAATAAACATTGGTTTAATATATTTCATTTATTACAAAATAAAATCCGATATATTGATCATTTACCGATAAAGGTGTATATTGTACAAGAATTGCAATACTTTCTTAAAAATAACCCACGTTTTCTAAAATTTCGTTATCCAAATGTACAATTTCAATTATTTACCCTGTACAACACAAAAAAATAACGGGGTTCTGACAATAGATTAAGGTAAAAAAAGATGTACGTGTATTGGCGTTTTGAAAAATCACATCGTGTTTTCATTTTAGGTAGGGTTAAAATTGTCCGCCTTTTGCAGCGTATCGGCTTTTGAAACTATGTGTTCCTTCCGTCTGAGGTGTATGATATGTTCAGAAAATTTGCAGATAACATTAGGGCAATATTTTTGTAGAACATATCAACGCTTGTTGGCTATAACATTTTACTATATACGTCAGAAGACAACAAAGCCAAAAACGTATCACAAACACATAGAAAATAGTCAAATTCCAAACAAAAACATCCTTTTGGAATATTTGTGCAGCAATGTTATTCATACGCCCCAGTGTCGAAACAGTAAATATAACAGTAATTAGGGGTTTAACTGAAATTTGACTGTTTTTTGGTGTTTGTTTTAAGTTTAGGGCTTTGTTGTATTCTGACATATCGATAACTCCATTCTAAAACAGGCTTAGTCGACTTAGCATGGTTTTATGGAGATTGCATTTTTAATTTCTAAATATTCCAAATTATATTCAGTCAAAATTTTGGTGTTTATCCGTCAAACCAATCAAAAGTTATTCACATTCGATTTGCATTATAAAGGGATTACATACAAATTTAAAAGAATCACCAAACTTTGATCGCCTCTCCTGAAAAACTAACTTTTTGCACTTAGCATAGTTTAAAAATGTTGCTCATAACATTTTATGAGCAACATTTTTGTAGAACACCCCCCTCTAAGGAGTGTTTTCTACGATTTGTTAAAGTCAAGCTAAAAATTACCGTTATGTGGGAAAGCTAAATGATTGATATGTTCTACAAAAGTATTGGCTACAAAGTTGCTGAACATATTCTTCACCTCGGACGGAAGGAACACATAGTTTCATAGGCGGATATGCTGCAAGAGGTGGACAACTTTAACGATATTTATATTCTGTCTACATTTAGCATTAATCCGTCAACCCGACAAAGGTTATGTTCAAAAGAGTAACCTATGATTTTCGAATGCTTTGGAATGAATGCATCGAAATTTGTACTGTAAATATACCGAGGGTATGTATCATGAACTGACCAAGTGCATTCCAATAAATATTTTTATTTAAATTTTAAAATATGTTTATAAAATTTGTACAAATTTAGCGCAATTTTTATTAATTTTACTCTACTAATAATTATGGAAAATGTGTTCCTCCATAAATTGAATGAAACCCCTATAATGATCTGAACAATTTACTTTGTAAATAATGGATTTTAAATTTCGATAATTCGATATCGAAAATGAACTTTTCTGTCAAAAAGACTTCTTAAAGTCTGCAAATTCAAAAAATCCTCCACTGTGTGAGTTTGTAATTCTTTTTTAACGCTCTCTCAAGATTCTCATACATAAAACCGAAAAAAAATAAATTTGTTTTCCCACCATTCTCTAAGAGCAATTAAGTCTTACTCTTAATTTTAAACTAACAAACAATAGCTCTCTGTCTCTCTTTTCTTGAATGTATCATCATTATTTACTCTATCTCTCTGTTTGAACTCACTCACCTTAGTAATTTCCGTTGTGGTCGTAATATTGGCAACATCGGTATTGTCTTTCTCGATCTCACGAACAATATCTTGCGGTACATAAGCTTTGGCATCCACATACGACTGCTCATCGACGACTTTCCACTGGCCCAGCTTAGAGTCGTAAACTTTCGTGGTGTACGTAGTCCTCGTCGTATTAATGACATCATCGGCTATTTCAGGGAAACCGGTGTCATGAGCATTGTCGACGATTTTCTCTTCGATGATGCGCCACTTGTTGTTGCGCTGATCGTAGATTTTCTTCTTGTAGGTGACTTTACAAGTGCCATCCAAGCCCTGGCTGACGAGGCGCTCATAGGTCGGCTGTTTCTTGTTGATGATGCCGGGGCCAATGTCGTCACTGTATTCCGTCCAGGTTTTGGTTTTAACATCGAAAATCTCTTTTTTATTGACTTTATTGGATTTTTTCGTCAGACTCTCTTGGGTAAGAGATTCTTGTTCGGTAATCTGTTTTGAAGAGGTGGTGGAGGAGGAGGATTTTTTATTTAGACTTTGCTTGGAGGTGCTGGAGCTAGTGTTGATGGTATCTTTGCTCATCAGTTCTGAGTTGGAAGTATTGGAAGTGTTAAGGCGACTATTCTTTTGGTCAGTGGTTTGCAGGTGAGACGTATTGGACGTATTCGACGTCTTATTGTCTTGAATTTGAATTTGAGAAAAATCATTTGTGGAAGACTTGGATGTTTGTTGAAGTTTTGAGGTGTTCACAGAGGTTTGCGACTGTGACTGCGCGATTTGCGAATCTGAGCTGGTGGGTGTTACAGGCATAGTCACCTGATATGGTTGCAGCGGTGTCGTGGGGGTTTGCAACATATTGTCTGGCCTGCCATCAACCAATTTGCCATAATTTGGCGTGGAGTATGAGGAATATTCTGTGTTGGAGTGATTTTGTTCGTTTATGGTATTGCCATTAACCGACTCGTTGGCTTTAAACTGGCTTGACAACATCGATGATGATGTCATTTCGGTAGCACCGTTTATCGTTTTGGCTGTGGACTGGTATGCCTGCTTGGTAGCCATCGATTCATCTTTGATGATTACGGTTTCGGGCTGGAATTCCACATCGACAATGTAGCCGCCACCGCCACCATCTACTGCCGACAAGGAGCTAGATGTTATGGCCTTTGATGAGGATGAGGACATCTGTTGCGATTGTGAGGATGATGATTGTCGTACGGAGGACGAAGAATACATTTGTTTACTGCCTGACGTGGAGGAAGTGGTGCCACCAATGTACTCCACAACATCTATGGGCACTGAAAATACCGGCTCTTGCGTATTACTCTCACTGACCAGATCTATGGATGCTATGATCTTGCCACTAGAGGAGATTTCATCGGACATCTCTTGCAGATACTGGGCTGACGATGTGGATGAGGAGAATTTCAAGGCATCAGATAAAGCCTCATTAGTGGTTTGAATTTCGGTTACACTGGTTTCGCTGCTCATGGCCGATGATTTTTTCGTTGACGCTTTGTAGTGTTTGGAAGAGCTAACTTCGCCCACTTCATAGAAATCACCAGTTGATGAGGATTGTAATTTATCTTTATGTGATTTCTGCACAGCCTTGGATGATGAGGATTGGGTGGTGGAGGAGGTTGATGGATTAGTCCGGATGTTGGAGGATCCTGCTAACTGTGTGGTGCTGGTGTTGATGTTGTTGGATGAACCATTTTGTTTCTTTTTGGCGTTTTTTGAGACCATTTTGTCGTGTTTTCTTTATGAACTCTTTAATTTCGTTAAATTATTTTTTTAAATTTGTTTAAAACTCTATTTTTCTTTTACACTTTTTTTATTGTTAAAATTATTTAAAATAACTCTTTATTTGTTTGCTTGTATTAAAATCAATTTCCGTTAAATTTACAAAAAATTGTCGTTGTGGTCGTCGTTTGAATTGTTTCGTTAAAGTTAAACTTTATTTTAAAGGAAAACTTCGTTAAATTTGTTTTGTATTTTTTCGAACTAAATGCTTTTGATATTCGTTGGCTAGTGTTGCCTTTTGTCGATTGCTGGTTGGTTTAAAAAATAATTTCTTTTTATTGATTACTTGTCTCACCGAAAAACACGCAAAAAAAAAACAACCAAATGTCGGAATGCTTTATTTTTAAAATATTATTCACAAAAAATACACACACGCAGCGACGGCTATACATATGTACATACATCCATACACACGTATGTAGGTATAAAGTACCAAGAAAAAACGCTTAGCTAACACCGTACCCGCGGAATAATAAAAAACAAACGCCAAAACGCTATCAAGGTACAAAATACACTAATAATTTGGTTTTTGTTAAGTTAACAATCAAACGGCAGAAAACAGAAAAATAAAAGGAAAACACAAACCAACACACAAATCAAATCGAGAAAAAACAACACCACAAAAGCTGCTAATATCATCACACACAACACAACACAATAGAACAAACGAAAAAGAACTAGAAATTCTCTTGCAGTTGCTACTCTTTAGCTTTTTCGTTTACTCTATCTCTCTCTCTCTCTCGCGGTATGTTTCACTCTCTAACACAAAATGCTCACTTTTCTGTTTGTCTTCTCTAGTAGTGCTAGTGCTTTGCTTTAGTAGTGCTTGGCCATTTATTATTACTTTATATTTTTTCTATTTCTTTTTTCACTTTTCTTCTACTTTTTTCTTCTTGGTTACAAATTAGAATGTTGTATTTAAGTTTTTCGGAAAAAATATCGACCGTCGCGTACCAGCACTAAAATTGAACTGATCATTTTTGTTTGGCTGGAGCTGCTGTCAACCTGAATGCTGAATGCCGAACGCTGACGCTGTCGTTGCTTTCGCTGCTGACGTTTTTGCGAGGCGTCTTAGCAGCGGCGGACGAGACTTCAATGCTGTGCTGGCTGTTTGCTGTTGTTTTACCGCACTCACAAGTGGGTTTTGTCGTTGTTGCTTACACACACACACACACTCACACGCACACCAACCAACAGCTGAACAACTTAGCATTGTTAGCTCACCTCTCCGCTCCTACAACAGTTGTTGTAGGGGGTCTCCATAGGGTAAGCGCCGGAATAATTACTATCCGCTAGACACACTCGGACGCACACACACCCATACGAACACTCACTCGTTGAGGGAGCCCATATAGCAATTCAGGGGGAGAGTTTAATGTGCGTGGCAAATGTCCAGTATGGGGATTAGGCAAATGATTTGCAAACGATGGCAAACATTTTCAATGATTTGTCAACTATGTAACGGGGGTTTAACAAATTACCCATCTGGGATGACATAAATCGGTTTTGAAAAAAACTAATGAATCTAGCCCTTGTGCTCTAGAATGCAATCCAGTAAATATTGTACAGAAGTGTGAAAAAACACAAAAGAGCAATTTTTACTGGGGAGAGAGAACTGCAATAGCAATAGCAATTTACTTGACAGCTCTTCTAAATCATATCCGGCTTGTTTTCTAAATTCCCCTCGAGCTTTTTTTTAATTTATTTGCTATTATTCCATTGACACAATTATATATATTAGGCTACGCATGCGCAAACGTAACAAATATTGTTTTTATCGAAATATCAATTTAATATTAGCAAAGTTCATCTAATTTATTTTTGTTCTGTACTAATTTGTAACAAAATAAAATAAATATCAATATTTATAAATTTAATAGGATCTGAAATGCACACTCTGATGTCCACGTTACGTATGAGTGATGCTTAAGGCTTCTATTTACATAAATCATACGCATATAGCTCATTTAACAGAACTTCGTAAAACTCATTGCAAATTTTATTATAAATCATATCCAGTCATCTTGAATAAAGAGATGTATTTTAATGCCCAAACTCATAGGCTAAGGACTATATACAGGGTGGCTGATATGTATTGCAACCAACTTCAGGTTGCTATCATTTCTAAACCGATAGTCTGATAGCTGACAGATTTATTTCAGTGACAGTTCCATGGGTCAAAATAAGTGCCGAATATTATCGGGAAAATGTCCTAAAGACCGTATTGAAGCCCTGGGCAGACAAACATTTCCGCCGCAGACCATGGACATTCCATCAGGACTCAGCACCATCGCACTCAGCACGCGTCAACCAAGAATGGCTTAAAAAGGAGGTTCCTCGCTTCATTTCTACCGCACAATGGCCACCAAGATCTTCGGATCTCAATCCGTTGGACTTTTGCGCCTGGGGCATTTTAGAGAGTAAGGTTCGCACTAAAAAATACCAAAGTATCGATCATCTCAAGACGGCGCTTCGCCGGGAATGGGCCAAATTACCGCAGAGCCACTTTCGTGCAGCGTGTGATGGCTTTGTCGGCCGTTTGAAGGCCATAATTCGTGCCAAAGGTGGCCAATTCGAACAAATCGAAACTGTTTCTAAAATGTTATGTTATTTCCGACATTTTTTGCTTTTAAACAATAAAATTTAAAAAAAAAAATTAAAAAAATATAGCGCTTTACTTTGTTGCATTACATATCAGCCACCCTGTATACTATATACTTTTAGGGACACAGTGGGGCAAAAATGTCTTAAAAGTGGTCCCAGGGTACGAGTGTATTCCTTGGAACATAAATTAGATATAAAAGCTGTTTAGTGGGATATAAAGTGTTACATGAGATCCCAGAGTGGCACGTTTAAATATTATACAATGGAGCAAAAATGGTTAAATATGACACAGTGAGGCAAAGGGTTATATGTGATAGAGAGGAGCGAAAACGATTAAATATGGTGCCAAGTGGCGATTGTCTTGCAACATAAACTTGAGATATAAAGCGTTTACATATATTGTCCCAGGGTGTGAATGTTGCTATTGGAACATAAACAAGCGCATGGACTGTTGGTACTTTTAGAGGCACAGTGGGGAAAAGGTTTAATTTGGTACCTGGATGCGAGGGTAACTCTTAGAAAATAAACAAGAAATAACAAGTGAAGACGGATTAAGTTCGGCCATGTCGAATCTTATATACCCTTCACCATGGATCGCATGTGAATGGTTTGGGGTACAATAAAACGAATGACTTCAAATAACCCCACAAGAAATAGTCTAATGGTGTTAAATCACAACTTCTTAGAGGCCATTCAATATCTCAATTTCTTGAAATAATCAAATCTCCAAACTTTTCTCGCAACAATTCAATTATTTCATTTGCGGTGTGGCACGTAGCCACAATCGGTCAATGGCAAACAGATAGCTCTCAACGAGAGCTAAAGTATTGCTCATGGTTGTCAAGGCCGTAGGTCGACTAGAAAGCGTTTTTTTTTTTGATTAAAAAAATGGACAGCATAATTTTCAAATGCCAACGAAAAGTTTATTTTTGCTCTAGCTCCTTAATGGTAAGTGGGATCGGGAATCGGTCAATGGCAAAAAGATAGCTCTTAACGAGGGCTAAAATAAGGTCGTAGGTCGACTTGAAAGTGTTTTTTTGGATTTTGAAAAAAATTGACTTAGCGCACGAAAAGTTGCAATTGGAGAACGATTATTTTGATAATAAAACTGAATAATTTGTAAAAGTTGTTCTTGCGTATATCGTTCTATGATGAAATTGTAAACACTACTGAATACAATGAAAAACAAATGACAGATCATGACATATTACAAATGGCCGAAACGTCATTTCAAAATCATATCAACCCTATTGGAAAAGCTGTTATATGGGGGATATATCAAAAAATGGACCGATATTGCTCATTTTCAATTTCAACATACCTGCTTAAGTACTATAGATTGTAGCGTGATTTCAACAGACGGACGGATAGAAGGACATGGCTAAATCGTCTTAGAATTTTACGACGATTAATAGTATATATGGGGAAAAACACGTCAAAAGGCCCACTTTTTTCAATTTTATTCCGATCGCGTCAAAACTTGGTGGGGTTGCAGAAGTACTTTGGGTATGCTATGTGCTTAAAATACAGCTTCGTAGCGAGATACGTTATGAAGATACAGGGTGTGAAAGTTGGAAATTTTGACCATTGTATCTCCCGACTACGTGGGCCGATTTGAATGAACCGCGGCTTATATGGCAGCTATTTAGAAACGCACAAAATGTGCATTGATAATTGTTTGCAAATATTAAATTTTCATATTTTTTTCTCGCGACTTATGTTTTCGCGACTTATGTTTTGTGTTCCGTGGATGGGATTCTATATCTTTAAACTACAAAAATGAAGTCCATTCTGTTTACTTTATCAATACGAATTTTCGCTGTGGGATGAAAACCACAACAAAAGCTGTGGAAATTTTGAATGTCAAACCTACTATTTTTTCATTACTTCATTCGTATTATAAAGTGAGTTTATTCTAAGATGTGGACCGGAAACACGATTAATAAAACGTAATGGTGGCAATCTATAGCCAAATACGCCAGAACAACAAAATAACTTATTTCGCAAAAAGTCGACGTCGCATTTTTTACACTGGCCTACAATATTGCACTGGTCAACTCGAATCCTAGCGAGCAGATATCGGACACGATCTCGATGGAGTTTGAGGTTCTAAATCCAAATATAAAATCAAAAATGCAATATATATTCGCGTTTTTGAGATATTGTATTAATTATGTGATAAAAGTGCTGATTTTAGGCTTTTTGAAAACAGAATCGCGACAGACGCACTTTTACCAAATTACCGAAGAGGTTTTAAATCCGTATAACTTTTTATACCCGACACCACACTGTGATACAGGGTATTATGACTTTGTGCATTTGTTTGTAATGCCTAAAAAACAAAGAGATAGACCCATCGTTTACTATTCCGATCGGCATAGAATCACTTTTTGAGTCGATGTAGCGATGTCTGTCTGTCTGTCCGTCCTTCCTTCCGTCCGTCTGTCTGTCCATGTATTCTTGTGATCAAAGTGCAGGTCGCAAATATGAAGCTTTCTATACAAAAATTGGTACAGAGGCATCCCTTAGACTAGGGACGATCACTATTGAATTAATGGGGCATATCGGTCCATGTTTTGATATAGCCCCCATATAAAGGTCCCCACCGATGTCACTTCTTGACACTCTAGAGAACACATTATTCAGCGGATCTGAATGAAATTTAAGAATTTACTCTTTACATAGGATTTAATAGTCCCTAATAAATTAAATCTCAAAAAATATTTTTGTGATTTTTTAAAAAAGATTGAAGAAAACAATGTCGAAAATTTTCTAAATAAACTAAAAGGTGATATAGTTGGGGAAAAAAAGGCTTTTGACCAAAATGTCAAAACTCAACACCCTGCAATTCGGACAGTCCTTAATCGATCTCGTTGAAATTGTGTGCCATAACTACTATCTAATAGAACTAAACATGGTGCAAGTTTCAACACGATCAGAAGACATTGCTTTTAAAAATTTTCCCACTTGACATGAAAACCCACATATACGATAGTCCCCTGAAGAGGTATTACCAATTTCCTTAGGCCCTATTGAATATAATGGCATTTTTCCCATGATTTTCTTAATAGAAAAACTTAGAATAGTTTCACTAGATAGATGTAGACATTTTCTATTTTTAAAATTAGGTTTTTTTAATGTACGCTTTTTTTTTGTTTCAATATTTTGCATTGTTTCAATATTTTATGTGTCCGCCTTTAAAAAAACGATGTTGAATGTTAGAGTGTCCCTTACATATAACAATAATAATATTTTGATAAGAAATTCCATCTTGAATGCATTGTCTGCACTTAAAAATTGTTTATTTATTATACACATTACCTAATCGGAAATCCGTTGTCGGAAAACGGAACCTCTAAAAAACACACTCGATATATTAAACGTTTCTCTGAAACTTCAAAGCATTAGCCTCCAACTCCCTAACAAATTTCAAATATTTGCCCAAACTTATCACACTACCCGCTTTCAAACAACAATTCACATATCAGAAAACCAAACTTGTTTCTACTCAAATAAGGCAAAACTCACACAAGTAATAACAATTCGAAAACCGAATAAATCGTGTGTAGGTATTAGACACAGAATGCGTAGGAAACAAATCGAGACTCGAAGTGACGCGACGCGAAGCGACACTCTAATGACGGAGGTACAGAGCGCAGTCAGCGTCGTTCAGAGCCAACATTTAAGCCAACGAATCATTCATCTCGTAGTGGAGGAGATCTAAGCGGTGATACCTGCTTTGCACCGTAACCCTCTCCCCAGTCCACAAATCTAACACTCCATTGCAGCGATTTCGGCCAACGTACAGAATACAGAATTTGAATGTGGGGGTCTGATGGTTGTTGGTTGATCGTTGATCGTGGCTTGGTTTGGCTGGAGTGGAGTTTTGGGGCTGCAGACAAAGCTGAAATCACTGCAGTACCAAAGTAAAAAATATCTATAAAAAAACAAACGGTTTTAACTCTATTCGCCAGACAAACAATGAGCTCAAATTTTAAGTTCCAAACGTCCATGGCGTGACTTTTTTCTCGGCTTCTTCTCACTCATTTTGACCCTATTTTGAAAAAATAATTATTTTTTGTTTTTATATTGTATGGTAATTGGAGGTGTCTGTCGTTAATGGAGCGGATGTTTTGCTGTTTTTTCCCTTCCTCTAATTTTAATACAAAGTCTGGTGTAGAAGATTTAGCTGCAAGCTAAAAATTTTTCTAAATTTTTAACTATCATTCCATTCTATTAAATATACAAAATGTGTTTTTGTACTTAGCTTGTGTTGAATATTTTAATTTATGCCATTTTAATTTGTTTATGGCCGGCAAACTTTTAGTTGATTTTGCCAAAAATTTTGTTAATTTTATACTTTCACTCTGAATTTAAATTTTGGCCAAAAATACAAAAACCTACACATGTTTTTTGTTTTAAAGTTTGCAATTTTAACATTTCGGACAACACTAGAGGTGATCGTACGTTCGTTCGTCTCCACAGCTGCATTGGGTTGTCTTTTTTTCCATGAAAAAGATTGGTTGATCACAATTTTTGTGGTGGGATTTACATCGTCATCAGAACTCGTATTCGGTTACACATTAGAGAATTATTGTTTTTGGCGAGAATTATTGTTTTGCAATTTTCCCGTGGGAAGTCGTATAGATCGCTTATCTCGCGCCTTTTGGCAGGGAGACATAATAAATTTGATTGGAGCCAAAACATTGTATTCATTTAGATATTTTGCAATTTGTCTAGTCTATTTGGCGGCAATAAAGTAGAGAATTGAAATCGAATTGATTTTTAACGAGATCCAGGCCATACAATTCATAATACACAAAAATTGATTATATCTAATGAGAATTCTTGCAGACATTTTAAACATTTTAATTGAATTAAGTGACTACAGAGGTTTTTATTTTTTAATGTCCCAGCATAACATCCATTTATTCCTAAGGAATCACATTTGAAGTACTACTTCCACCGAAGAAATTTGGGCATTTTTCAGTTTTGAAGAAGTTAATTATCCCCTCACCTTAGAGAGGGGGATATATACGTACTTATATCATTTGCTACGAGCCAAAAGTGTAATACATCGGAGGAGTGACCTAAGACCCCAAGTATGTTTGGAGGAAATTCGATTTGAGTAACTTTAAGTCATTTGAGTAATGTCCGTCCGTCTGTCTGTCTGCTTGCTGGTGCGCACGATAACTCTCGAAAGGATTAACCGATTGACTTCAAATTTGGTATGCGGTAAAATTTTGTTTAAATAGCTTTATTATCAGTTCATACAAATGCTTGAAATTGTGTACAGCGTAACGCTTTTATAGGGGGTTTCCAATAGGGATGATATGATTTTGAAGTGACGTTTCGGCCATTTGTAATATGTCATGATCTGTCATTTGTTTTTCATTGTGTTCAGTAGTGTTTAAAATTTCATCATGGAGAGATACACGGAGCATCGTGTATATATGATATGCTTGAATCGAAAGAAAATATATTTGGAACACAAATTTTGAAATATTATATATTTCTGAACAAATAAATTTTATTTTAAAACCAATACAATTTATTTGGAACGTATATATTAATATATTAGAACAAAATATATTTGCAAACTAAATTTCTCAAATAAAATATTTGCTTAAATACAAATAAAATTATTGTTTAGAAATTCCTCTAAATATATTTTATTTAAAAAAATAGTCAAAACTTTGCTGACTTTTTCAAATGTCAGTTTTAAATTTTTTCTTTAATTCAAATTGTACCTCCCAGTCATAACACCATATGCAGCATTACCTTCTATTTTAAATCGATCATCGAAATAATAGTCTCAAATAACAAAATATTAGGATAGAACCAAAGATTTGTTTAAAGCAACAACATATTTCCAAATATATAATTTTTGTGTTTACCAAATATTATATGTTTAGAGTGTAAGCTAAACATATGAATATTTCAAGCCGAATATGTTTGGGAGAATATACTACAGAAGTGATTACGCAAGAACAACGTTTTAAAGTTATTCAGTTTATAAAAATAATCGTTCTTTTCATGCGCTAAGTCAATTTTTTTAATCTAAAAAAAAAAACACTTTCCAGTCGACCTACGACCTTGACACCCATGAGCAATATTTTAGCTCTCGTTAACAGCTATCTATCTGCCATTGACCGATTGTGGCTACGTGCCACACAGCAAATGAAACAATTGAATTGTTTCGAGAAAAGTTTGGAGACTCGAATATTTCAAGAAATTATGATATTGAATGGCCTCCAAGAAGTTGTGATTTAACATCATTAGACTACTTCTTGTGGTGTTATTTGAAGTCATTGGTCTTTCGAAATAAACCAGACTCTCTTCAAGCTTTACACGTCAATATTGAAAGTACCATTCATGACATGCGACTTGATTTAGTGGAAAAAGTGCTCGAAAATTGGGTTCATCGAATTCGTTCCTGCAGAAGAAGTCGTGGAGGCCATTTGAATGAGGTTTTATTTAGAACTTAATTGTATCGATTGTACTTTACATTAAATAAATAACTTTTGAATTTCCTTAACAATAAGTGTGTTTTTTTTTCAAAGAAATCATATCACTCTTATTGGAGCACCCTATAGTACCTACTGTCCCGTAAAAATGGGCGTTATTACCAAGCCCCTTTTGGTACCTCCCACACGTTTTGCACCAAAAGTTAACAGCTTTAAATGCAATTCAAAAGTTATTAAATGCAATTCAAATTGATAATAATTTAATTAAAATAAAAAAATTAATAAATTTACGAATATTTTTTTTGGGACTCAAGGTGAGGGGATTTATAAGTCGGTTTAACCGACTGAACCTTCTATCTTGTTTTATTTTATGAAAAAATATAAAATATTATTATTAAAAATATAGAACGACACATCGACGGGTTAAAAAAATTGGTTTTGTTTTTTCTCATTTGTTTATATTTTTTAATACATATGAAAATTTTTTTAGAGATTTTTCCGATAACTCGTTCAGAAGTAATCAATATTTCAAAAAATCGTTAAGATATCACTTTGTGTATACACCCAGGAAAATAATTGGTTGGAATTCGATTGTAACAATAAAAAAATAGTACTAGCAACAAAAAGTATATTGCCTACACCGTCTGTCGGTTGTATTTATAAATAATTAGTTGAAACAACAATAATAACATGGATACAATCAAATGAAAATGATTGCAACTAAATCTATGGTTGTATCAATCGAATTAAGATTGTTTTTTTCATTGACACTCGGTTAGTTGTGGTAACCGATTTTAAATTTTCATTATAGTACCATATGATCGATTTTTGGTTGTGATAACCAATGTTTTATTCTTGACAACAGAAATTGTATCAATAGACCAAAGATTATTATTGCAACGAATAATTGGTTACTACAACAGCAAAAATATTAATAAATAATCGTTTATTGGTTATCCCAATCATTTCCCAAATGCATTTTGGGAAATACAACCGAAAGATTGGTTGCTGTTCTTTTGCTGATAGATGACAAACAAAAAATAAAATTACTCGACATAAAAAAATCTTCAACATTTTGTTCAAGAACGGTATAGGTAATCAAAAATAATCTCGTGTGGATTATACGAGTAATGTGTGGAATGCAGAATATGTTGTGCAAAATGTTTTACATAAATATAAAATAAAAACAGTTGGTTGTGGCAACTACAACAGATAATTTAAGCCACCATTTTCGTAGTTGGCGCAACCAAATATGATTGTTGTCAACATGGAAGCAGAAGTATACCACAACCAAAATATTGGTTGTCCTGATGGAATCGCATGATAGTAGACAGAACTACCAAAATTCGGTTGGCAAATAATTCGGTTGAGGCAACCAAACTGTATTCTGTGTGTATGGGTTTTTGGTCATAGCGTCTTAAGCTATGGTCCGATTTGAAAAATCTTTTTTGAAATATTGGTATTATTTACTTTCAGAAAAAAAAATATTAAAATTATTTTTGTGTGCGATTTTTAAGTTTTAAAATTAAAATGTCATTTTTTAAATTGTTAAACTTCCCGATTTTCACGAATTTTTTATATTTTGAACTTCTATTAATTCTCAAACATATAAGCTTTGAATGGAAGTGGGCCCAAAATTATTAATTTACTTTTTTAATTTTTAAAAAAAACTTTGCTGCAAACCCCTTTTCTTGTGGCTTGGAGGCTTCGGAATGGATGTCCCACGCAATGGAGACACTTCAGGAAGTTTTTCTTCAAAAACACTCTCTACCCCCGCTGATCCACTTAACCCTGATAAAGCTATGCAACAAAACAAAAAAAAAATTTTTGTTTTCTAAAATTCTAATTTTCATGGAAGGTACCTTTAGTATATGGACACTATTTTTGTAAGTATAGCGTGATCCATTTCGAGGTTCACTACTTTTTTAAAGAAGAAAACACAGAAAATTCAAATTGAATGGGGAATGTTTACTATGATTTGAAAGAACATTCTTTGGCATTTATTTTTTGAAGATTATGTCTATCATATGTTGGCCGCGGCTACGTCTCCGAAGGTCCATCCTTTGAGTATATTTTCGATGACTCGATTATGTTGACCATAAGTTGAGCGAAGTGCACGAAACACCTTCCTCACAGAAAGTTATTTTCGTAATAAAATTTAACGTTTTGTAAACGTTGTTCAGGCG
This sequence comes from Eudasyphora cyanicolor, assembly GCA_963930755.1. Taxonomy (NCBI): domain Eukaryota; kingdom Metazoa; phylum Arthropoda; class Insecta; order Diptera; family Muscidae; genus Eudasyphora; species Eudasyphora cyanicolor. The sequence continues at coordinate 172,794,979 of OZ005738.1, forward strand.
TAAGTCTTTCCATGATGAAATGCCAAACAATACTTAAAAAAAATAACATGACAGCATGACACGACTCACACGTGATCTTTCAAAAAAAAGGCTATTGAAAAAAGTGTATCTACTTGGATCACCCGCTATAAACTCGATTCTTTCAGATGTCTTAGCAAACTTTATGGTCGAATATCCCGAAAACAAGAGCTAACTTAGAAAAACGGCTAATACCACTGGATTCAGCGTGACCGAAATTGGTCGATCTATAGTAGGGCGGGTCGATTTAAGAATCGGCCATTGCTCAGTGAAAATCGTATTCTAGGGATCAAAATAAGAAACTTTGCCGAAGGAACCATACATCTAAAACGAATTCTGATGTCCCGGAAAAAATCCCACTTTGACCCATTTAGAGTGCTCCAATCGAGTCCAAATGCATGGAACCCCCAGGGGGTTCCAGGGGATGTGCCACTGGCATGGGTGGGTCGGGCCTCCAAAGTTAGTGGGGGTCGGTCATACATTTGGACTCGATTGGAGCACTCTAAATGGGTCAAAGTGGGATTTTTAAAAATTTGCCCCTACCCAATAGTTCGACCCAAATTCCGGGACATCAGAATTCGTTTTAGAGGTATGGTTCGTTCGGCAAAGTTTCTTATTTTGATCCCTAGAATACGATTTTCACTGAGCAATGGCGACTTTTTTTGCCTCCCCACAAATCGACCCGGCCTAATCCATAGGGTCTACTTTCTGTTAAATTGTTTACTAGCACAGTGTTACCCAGGTATTAAAACATGTTTTTTTTGAAATTCTCTTATTTCTACCAAAAGGGTTATAATTTCGACATTATCTCAAGTTGCAAATTTTTTCAAAATGGAATAAAATAATTTGTTCCGCATTTTTTCTATTTTTTATGGTTATTCCGGGCCAGCTAAAAACTATTTTTGTGAAAAATTTAAAAACCACTGCTTCTACGTTAAAGAGATACTCCCAATACTGTAGCCTTCATAATTGCCATAAAACTAACGCATATTCCGGCTCTATTTGGCTTAAATTATTCCACAGTGTTATCCATAAATGTACAACAATTGATCAGTAAGCCATAACATCCTCTGAATTTCTCTGAAATTCCCTACATGTTGTTTATTTCTTTTCAATTGTCTTCATATCCATTTGCTCATGCGCCTGAGTGCACATCGTTACAACACAAGTCATCAGTGATGGTTTATGTTGCAATTACATTTGCTGTAAATATCAGAAATAATAAGGCGACGATGATGTCACCCGCACAATCACCTGACCTTCCCACGCCAAACTGTCCAGGAAGAATTCGACGCATTTATTTATGCCCAAGGATTTATGGCTGATGACGCCACCGCCTACAAACTCAAGGCAGAATGCAATTATAATACAACAATGATGATGATAATGCCACTGATGGAACAGTTCAAGATCAGTTACAATTCCCCCCCAAAAAAAAACACTGCACACACTGCGAAAAAGTTGTCCACTCCATGTGGCCGGTCAGTTTATGGCACCTTGTAAATATTTGTTACAAAAACTCATTTCCATGCCATAAATAATGCCAACATTTTGGATGGCAGAAACCCAAAAAGACAAATCGCAAAACTGATTTAACCAAAAATGCACTTGACAAAAGTTGTGAAAAAGCAATAAAAATACAAATAAAATTAAATTAAATGGAATTGATACGAATTGAATTGAATGGACAGAAAAAAAACTAAACTGAATTGAAAATCACATTCAGAAAAGTAACCTTCTCCAAAAGCTAAACAACAAAATGACGTAATTCTATATTTTCACTTGTTGCTGCTGCAGATGTTGGAGCTGTCTGTGTCTGAGCCTGAGCAGAGCTGGGAATGGAGCCGAGAGTTGTATTATACACTGAGACAGCGCACAATGGGAGAATTTCGAAAAAATGGAAATAAATTGGTCATTTCTTAAACGGACAATTGATGGCTATGAAACGAGTGGGACCAGAAATCGTCAGCTAATAGTGGCCATGTTCGAACTAAAACTAAGCACAAAGAAAATACTACTCATTACAAATTTGAAATCATTGGGTCACTTGTTTTGTGTGTTATCGGACGTACGTTCTACCCAGACAGCAGAACTTTTAGTTGAACTTTAAGAATTGTCGTTCTACAAAAAAAGTTTGCATTAGAAGAAACGGAACATGTTTGCTTCCAATATTAGCAGTAGACGAATCGAGAAGACATCTATTCCGCTGTAGGTAAATCCAAGAGTTATTTCGTCTACCGTAGAAGAAGTCATCTACTCTACAGAAGACGACTGGAGGGGTCATCTACTCCGCTATGTATTACTCGAGGAGTCATTTTTCAATACTCTTCTATAGATGGAAGAAGAGTCACCTACTTACTGTAGACGACTCGAGCGCTCATCTACTCCACTGCATATGACTCGGACTCATCGAGTCTAGTGTATACGACTTTAAAAGTCATTACATTACTCGTACATTACTCGAAGATTAATTTTCTTTACTCTTCTGTAGACGAATGGAAAAGTCACCTACTGTACTGTAGACCACTCAAACTGTAGCCAACTCGAGGAGTCATCCACTTTACTGTAGACGACCATATGAGTCTGCTCGTCTACTGTAGACGACTGGAAGAGTCACCCATTCTACTGTAGACTACCGAAGGAGCCAAATACTCTACTGCAGACAACTCGAGTAGTAATCTACAGTACTGTAGACGACCCTAGTAGTCATCCACTTTACTGTAGACGACCCTAGGAGTCATCTACTCTACTATAGACGACTGGAAGAGTCACCTACACTTCGGCAGGCAATTCTAGGGGTCATCTACTCCACTGAATATAACAAGAGGTGTCATTTACACCTCTGTAGAGTCAGGTGCTCTACTGTAGACAGCTCGAAAATCCATCTACTTCACTGTCTATGAATTAAGGAGTCATTTTTTTCAGTGTAGACAACTCGAAGAGACATCAAATTTACTGTAGACGGCCCTATGAGTCATCTACTTTCATGTAGAGGACTGCCATAGTCACCTACTATACTGCAGACAACTGGAGTAGTAATCTACAGTACTGTAGACGACCCTAGTAGTCATCTACTTTACTGTAGACGACCATAGGAGTCATCCAGTTTACTGTAGACGACCCTAGGAGTCATCTATTCTACTGTTGGCGACTGAAATAGTCACATACTCTACGGCAGGCTACCCTAGGGGTCATCTACTCCACTATATATCACTCGAGGTGTCATCTTCTCCACTATGTATGACTTTAGGAATCATCTACTCCACTGTGTATGCCACGATGACTCATATACTTTACTCTAGACGACACGAGGGGTCGCCTACTCCACTTTATATGACTCAATGCGTTTTTTGCTCTACTGTAAATGACAAGGGGGGTCATCTACTCTACTCTAGACAACTTTATGAGTTATTTGCTCTATTGCAGATGACACGAGGAATCACCTACTCTACTGTAGACGACTCTAGGAGCCATATACCCTACAGTAGACGACTCTAGGAGTCATCTATTCTACTGTAGACGACTGGAAAAGTCACCTACTCTACGACAGGCGGCACTAGGTGTCGTCTACTCCACTGTATATGATTCGAGGGGTAATCTATTCTACTGTAGACGACTGGAATAGTCAACTACTCTACTGCAGGCTACTCTTGGTATCATCTATTTCACTGTATATGACTTTAATAGTGGCATATTCTACTGTATATGACTGAAAGTGCCACATACATACTCATTTACATCTCTGTAGAGTCAGGTTCTCTACTGTAGACGACTCGATAATCCATCTACTTCACTGTCTATGAATCGAGGAGTCATATGATTTACTGTAGACAACTCGAGGAGTCACCTACTCTAATGTAGACGACCGAAGAAGTCACTTACTATACGGCAGATAACTAGAGTAGTCATCATCATTACTGTAGACGACCCTAGGAGTCATCCACTTTACTGTAGACTACCCTAGGAGTCCTCCACTTTACTGTAGATATCCCTAGGAGTCATCTACTCTACTGCAGACGGATGGAAGAATCACCTACTCTACGGCAGGCGACTCTAGGGGTCATCTACTCCACTGTATATGACTCGAGGTGTCGAGGTGCAAACAACTCGAATGCATCTACTTTACTGTAGACGACTCTAGTAGTCATCCACTTTACTGTAGACAACCCTAGGAGTCATCTAATCTACTGTAAACGACTGAAAGAGTAACCTACTCTACGACAGGCGGCTTTAGGTGTCATCTACTCCACTGTATATGACTCGAGGGGTCATCCATTCTACTGTAGACGACTGGAAGAGTTAACTACTCTACTGCAAGCTCTTCTTGGTATCATCTATTTCACTGTAGATGACTTTAATAGTGGCATATACTTCTGTAGATGACTGAAAGTGTCACATGATCTACATTAGGTTACCCGAGCGGTCATATAATCCCCTGTATCTGACTCGATGATAAATTTACTCTACTGAAGACAACCCGACGAATCATCTACTCTGCTGTAGGCTACTCGGAGAGTCACCTACTCTAATGTAGGCTACTCGAGCGGTAATCTAATCCACTGTGGACGACTCGGGAAGTCACCTGCTGTATTGTATACAACTGAAAGAGTCACCTACTTCACTGTAGACAAATTGAAGAGTCGTCTACTCTACTGTAGACTAATCGAGGATTTATTTATTCCGATGTAAATAAGTGATAAGGCTATAAGAGTCACCTAATCTAATGCTTGCGACTCTAGGCCTCTACTGTAGAGGCTGGAAGAGTCATCTACTCTACTGCATGCGACTCTTGGTATAACCTACTTCACTGTAGATGACTATAAGAGTGGCCTATTCTACTGTATACGACAGAAAGAGCCTATAGTAGGTTACCCAATGATTAATTTACTCTACTGAAGACGTCTCGACGAGTCATCTACTCTGCTCTAGGCGACTCGGGGAGTCATCTACTCTGCTGTATGCAACCTACTCTACTGTATATTACTCGAGCGGTCATCTAATAAACTGTATCTAACTAGGTGATTAATATATTCTACTGTAGACGACTCAGAGAGTCATCTACTCTGCTGTAGACGACTCGGGGAGTCATCTTCTCTACTTTAGGCGACTGGACTTTACTGTAGATGACTGAACTGACTGAACGAACGGTCATCTAAGCCAATGTGGACGACGCGGGAAGTCACCTACTGTACTGAGACGACTGAAATAGTCACCTACTCTACCGTAGATGACTTAAAGTGGTACCTACTGTACTGTAGACTACTCGAGGACTTCATAAGCCATCTGCTCTGTTTTAGACGACTCTAGGATTAATCCGCTCAACTGTTGACGACCCTATTTATATCTAGAATTCTTTTTCGAAACTACCCCCACTGTGCGGCATTGCGTGTGCATAACATAAAAAAAACACCATCAAAGTCTGGCGGTGTCGGCGTTATTCATGAATTTCAATTTCAATTCCGTTCACTTCAGAGTTTTCTTCTTTATGAGCTGAGCTCTGTAAAGGTCTCCTTCAGAAATATTAAAAACAACGAAAAAAACATCTTCTCGTTAAATAAATAAGTAATTACGACGAATTACGATTATGAAGAAAACCACGAATCGTCTCGAATTGTCACACACACGCAAAATAAACAAACATCGCTCACGAACGAGGAGGCGAAATGACAAAAATGACGTTATTCATTTTTCAACTTTATTTTAATTGACATTTAAGGGTAATTTATGTCAATTCGCCGTTGCTCCAATGCTGCGGCTATGTGGATATGTGAGTGACTGACTGCCCGTCTATATGTCTCTGATTCTCGCATACTTATACTTGAATGGTCACATCTGTTACCAAATCTTTGAATATTCTTAGAAATTAAAAAGATTTGTGGGAATGCGCCATCGATTATGACCCGAATGCGTTGCAAATGAGACGAGATCATTGAAATTTATTGACTAAACCATGAGACAACCATGCATATATGTGTATGTATGCATGTTTATTTTATCTGTTTGGGAAAGGCGGCTGGTATTGATCAGTCAGTCATTTGGAGACTGTCACCGGCGCGCCGGCTCACAAATACGTACACAGAGAAATTCTTCACAGCTTCTGATCTGGTCAATATCGACCGATCGATCGTTCGTTATATAGCTCGCAAATACTCGTAAAACAAACAAATAAATAGAGTGACTGACGGACTGACTGACGGACTGAGTGATGTATCATGTTTGTTTTTGTTCGTGTAATGTTTATTTTGAAATTTAAATTGCAGTACATGTCGTCGTTGCACAGTGGTTCACAAGCGGAGACAATTTACAATAATTATGTAATAAAGTCGACATGAAATAGTTTTAATATTTTTCCCATTCTAATATCAAATCCGGAGAAATACACAGGAGTTTTAAAATCTTGCCGATACAAAAACGAATCTATTTATATTATTTTGAAATTAGCAAAAATTTTTATAATCGTCAAAATTGCATTCGAAATAGAGATTTTACAATTTAAATTCTCAAAATTCCAATTGAAATTGAGATTTTCCATTTGGAATTGGTTAAATTTCATTTAAAATTGAGATTCTGTTTTTAGGCTTGACAACAATTTCATTTGCAATAGAGATTATACTTTTGGAATAGGCTAAATTTCATTTGATATTGAGATTTAATAATTTGATTTAAATTGGTTGAATTTGACAAAATCTGACCTGTCCAATACCACATACGTGATACGTAACTGGCCCCAACTGGAGGAGTATATTACCAAATATGTCATTTCTAAGGCGTAGATAACCCCAATGGTTCTCAGCTAAGGTATGGATAACCCAATTTCTCATCAACTAAGGCGTAGATAACCCAACTGATCCTCTACTAAGGTATAGATAACCCAACTCGTAGTTTACTTAGGCGTAGATAACCCAACTGATCCTCTGCTAAGGTATAGATAACCCAACTCGTCGCTTACTAAGGTGTAGATAACCCAACTGGTGCTCAGCTAAGGTATAACGACAAGTTGTTTACTAAGCAGCAGATAACCCAACGGCAGCCTACGAATGAGTAGATAACTCAATTTGTCGTCAACTAAGGCGTAGATAATCCAATTTAAATTGAGATTTTCCATTTAGAATTGGTTTAATTTCATTTAAAATTGAGATTTTCTTTGGTCTGGTCTGGTCCCAAATATGTCGTTAGTAAGGCGTTGATAAGCCCACTGGCCCTCTACTAAGGTATAGATAACCAAATTTGTCATAAATTCAGGCGTAGATAACCCAACTGGTCCTCTTTTAAGGTGTAGATAACCCAACTCGTCGTTTACTAAGGTGTAGATAACCCAACTGGTCCTCAGCTAAGGTATGGATAACCCAATTTCTCATCAACTAAGGCGTAGATAACCCAACTGATCCTCTACTAAGGTATAGATGAGAATGAGTTGATAACCCAATTTGTCGTCAACTTAGGCACAGATAATCCAACTGGTCGTCAACTTAGGCACAGATAATCCAATTTGTCGTCAACTAAGGGGTAGATGTCTTTATTAAATTCAGAGTTTGCAGTTTTCCTTGGAATAAACAGATGTTGGCTCGGTCCAGCTCGGTCTTCCGACTGCAACGAAATGAAGGACGGAATACTATTCATTAAATTTACGCAGAAAATCCATCGTCATTCACCGTTCACTGAAGAAACTTATAAAAAAAGTCAATGTTGTTTTTTAGCTATGCCTAACCCACTCTAATATATATTATCCAACATATGGCTATGTATTTGCTTAATAAAATATCTGTTAAAAAAAGCAAAAGCATTTGAATTAATCGTAATCGCATAGATAAATAGTAGTTTGGCAAGTGACTATTATTTTTATATATTATCTCTACGTTATCATCGCTTGTTCGATTATTAAAAGCTAAAACAAAAACATTGTCGTTTCGACGCTACACCGTCATTATTATTGTTTAGATTTAATAATAATAATTACGTATAGTTCAACAACAACAACAACAAAAGGGACTAAACGATTGTAGAATATTCAGAAAATGATGTGAGATAAATCGCATCAGGCGATTTTAAAACTAGTTGTTGGATTTCTGGGTTAAATCGAAATATTGAGAATAGCATATCATTGATTGGCTATTCTTTTGTGGTCACTGACCCAAAATTAGAATTTAACTAAAGTTTAGAAATCATTGTTTTAATTTCATTAGATGCTACCTACTTTTGAAGTTGACACTAAGAGCAGAGTGGCATTATTGTTCGGGAACATAAAATGTTTTCTTGTCTTCATCCTAGATAATTATAACATAGTCACAGGTAATCTCTTCACACGGAAATAACGTCAATTTTTTAAAATATAATAGCGTTACTATAAAAACATTACACTGTACAATTTCACGTATTTGTATGTACTGGAATCAAAGTTATAAGCAGTTAACTATTAGTGCAAAATGTTCTATTTGTATGGGAGGTACCAAAAGGGGCGTGGTAACGTCAACCATTTTTCTCAAGATGAAAGCGACCAAATAAAGATTACTATGTGTGGAATTGTGAAAGATTATGGGTAGTAGTATATAAGTTATGGGATCATCAATATTTCACTAAATGTTGATCCTTCGTGGGGGAGGTACTCGAAGGAGTGGGCCAACTTAGTCCATCCATGACCTTAGCCTGAGATAGAAACAAATATTGACATATACCAAATTTGAAGTCAATCGGTTAATCCTGCCAAAAGTTATCGTGCGCACGAACCAGACAGACGAGACGGATCACCATTGCATCCGTTAAAATTTACTATTTGGTGCAGTTTATACGCTAGTGGCATCATCGATCCTTATCTGTCTCGAAATTGGGAAGGCGCTGCCGTTATGGTGAATGGCGAGCGCTACTGAGCTATGCTGACTAATTTTTTGTTTCCAAAAATCAATCATGATTCCAACAAGGAGGCACAACTTGCCATACATCACACTTAATTTATTGCAAAATTAATTTGGTGACAGCAACTTAATTCCCAGAAATGGTCCTGTTCATTGGGCCCCTCGTTCGTGGGATTTAACGCCTCCGGATTTATTTTATTGGGCTATGTTAAGTCATTGATTTATCCCGACAAACCTGCAACTCTTGAAGCATTTGAAGCCACTATTCATGCCACCATTGACGTCATACGGCAAATTGGACTGATGGACCATGTAACTCGTAGGCCCGGCGACATATAATGGAAATCATATTTAAAAAATAAATGCCATGAAATAATAATCTACCAGATTGTAATAAAAAAATTCGTTTCGACAATATTTCTGTATTACCATTTTAAATTCTCTATGAATGAATTGTTGACTAAAAAAATTATCAAATGTTGCTAAATGTTGCTTAATGGTAAAATAAGACCTGGCTATAATTTATTTTTTGGAAAAAATATTTTACAACATTTTATGGGGATTTTAAATTTAAAACCAGTAAGGAAAGGCAGAAAGTCGGGCGGGGCCGACTATATAATACCCTACACCTCCCTAACAATGCGATAAGGGTCATTGCCATAATAATTTGGAATAATTGGTAAATGGGTAGAAACGTATTATCTAATTCTGAAACGATAATCGCTAAATTAAGCAATATTCGTTCCTAAAGTGAGAAACATCCTCGGAAAATTTTAATGATCGGAAGTAAAATACAACTTCTATAGTGGTTTGATACCAACTCAGGAGGAACATATATATGGAGCTTTAATATAAATCTGAACCGATCTTCCCTGAATACTTACTCATGTAAAAAGACCTCCTTCTGTCGAATTTCGTACGGATCGGACATAAAATACAGTTTTTACAGCGCTTACAGGTCAAATCGGGGGTAACATATATATGGGGGCTATATCTAAATCTGAACCGATTTCTTCCCAATTTAATAGTGTTCATCCATATAATAAAAACCTCTTTCTGCCGAATTTCATACTGATCGGATATAAAAAAGTTTTTACAGCGCTTACATGTCAAATCGGGGGTATCGTATATATGGGGGCTATATCTAAATCTGAACCGATTTCTTCCAAATTTAATAGTGTTCATCCATATAATAAGAAACCTCTTTCTGCCGAATTTCATGCTGACCGGATATAAAATAAAGTTTTTACAGCGCTTACATGTCAAATCGGGGGTAACGTATATATGGGGGCTATATCTAAATCTGAACCGATTTCTTCCAAATTTAATAGTGTTCATCCATATAATAAGAAACCTCTTTCTGCCGAATTTCATGCTGACCGGATATAAAATAAAGTTTTTACAGCGCTTACATGTCAAATCGGGGGTAACGTATATATGGGGGCTATATCTAAATCTGAACCGATTTCTTCCAAATTTAATAGTGTTCATCCATATAATAAGAAACCTCTTTCTGCCGAATTTCATACTGATCGGATATAAAGTATAGTTTTTACAGCGCTTACATGTCAAATCGGGGCTAACATATATATGGGGGCTATATCTAAATCTGAACCGATTTTAGCCAAATTCAATAGGGATCGTCCTTGGGCCAAAAAAAAGATATGTGTAAAGTTTCGTCGAGATCGGACCATAATTGCGACCTGTACTTTGATTACAAGAATACATGCACAGACGGACAGACGGACAGACGGACAGACGGACAGACAGACAGACGGACATAGCTAAATCAACTCAGAAAGTGATTCTAAGTCGATCGGTATAATAAACGATGGGTCTATTTCTTCTCCTTTTGGGTGTTACAAACAAATGCACAAAGTTATAATACCCTGTACCACAGTGTGGTGTAGGGTATAAAAAATAATTTTTGGGTTTTACGAAATTTGTAATTGCTCTTGAACTGCTGAACCGATTTATACAAAGTTAACGTCGTTTGAAAGAGAACATAAAGAGCAATTGTCTTGTGAAGTTTCTTCTAATTTATACATTTTTATACCCTCCACCATAGGATGGGCGTATACTAACTTTGTCATTCCGTTTGCAACACCTTTAAATATATTGATCTGCGATCCAATAAGGTATATATATATATTCTTCATCGTCGTGAAATTCTAAGACGATTTAGCCATGTCCGTCTGTTGAAATCACGCTACAGTCCGTAATAATAGAGCTAGGTTGATCAGATTTGGTAGGAATACTTCTTATAGTTGCAGGTCGTTTGGGACTGCAAATGGGCTATATCGGTCAATGTTTTGCCATAGCTCCCCTACAGAGGTCGCTCCAAAATAGGGGTTTTGAGCCATTAATACCACATTTTCAAAGTCATTTAAGTGAAACTTTGCAGTTTGCATTCTATTTTGACAAGAATTTATTACAACAAAAATTTTTTAAATCGGTTCATATTTTGGTCTGGTCACCCTATAGAGGTCGCTCCAAAATATGTATACGTATTTAAGCCATAAAAACCACATTTTCTAAGCATTTTAACAGAATCGTTGTAGGTTGTACATAATTTAAACAAGAATTCATCACAATACAATTTTTTTAAATCTGTTAATATTTTGTTGTAGCCCATCAATAGATGTCGCCCTAAAATATACGTATTTAGGCCATAAATACCACATTTTCAAAGCCATATAACTGAAACTTTGCAGTTTGTATTCTATTTTGATTCGGTTCATATTTTGTGATAGTCACCCTATAGAGGTAGCTCCATAATAAACGTATTTAAGCCATAAAGACCACATTTGCTGAGAAATTTAGCTGAAACTTTGCGGTTTGTATTATATTTTAGCAAGAATTCATCTCAAGAAAATGTATACAAATCAGTACGTGCAGTGTCTATCAAGCCGAAGTAATGGCAATATGGGAAGTAGCCAAGTGGCTGAGTCGCTGAGTCGCAACATAGTAACCAACACTGGCGTTGTCATTTACTCGGACAGCCAGGCTGCCATCAATTCTCTGGAGGCAACATCCCTAAATTCACAAACAGCCCTCGACTGCCGCAGATCTCTTAACGAGATGGCTGAGCAGTTTAATATACACCTCATATGGGTGCCTGGGCATAGGGATATCCCGGGGAACTGCAAAGCCGATGAACTTGCTAGGAAAGGGACGACATTACAAATTCTCGAAGAATTTGCATATATTGGTGCGCCACTATCCACGTGCAAGCTTTGGCTTAGGCAAGAGGCAATCAGGCAGTCCAACGAAAGATGGACAGAAATCGGCACCTGCAGGGTAGCTAGACAAATCTGGCCAAGGTATGACCTGAGAAGATCAAAATATCTCCTCGCACTAGAGAGGCAAAGATTGTCTACGTTAGTATCAGTTCTGACGGGACACTGCTTGATCGGCGAACACGCCAAAAGATTGGGTATTGACTCTAATGACTTCTGCAGAAGCTGTGGAGATGAGGAAGAAGTGGAGACCATTGAGCACTTGCTATGCGACTGTCCCGCTCTGAGTAAACGACGACTGGACATACTGGGGTCGGCTGTTCTAGGCAGCCTAACAGATCTTTCCAGTACCGATATTCGTACTATCGATAAATTTGTATATCAAACACGTTGGTTTCAATGAGGGGCATTTTAGCCCGTGGTAACACTAGGGACCTAAATTGATCTATGTGAGCTTGAAATAAAAATATGGCTGCCACCCTAACCTAAACCTAATACTAACATTTTTCATCTTTTTCTGCACATATGAATTTTAAAATCTCTTTGTATGAAATTTGCATGCAGTGATTTTCAGAAACAAAAGAAAAATGTCAAAAAATACTAGACCTGCCTTAGTATTTCGCCAATAACTTCTACGAGTATTGAGTACCCAAAAATCCAATTTTTTTAAATTAAAAAACCCCATATAATTTTTGGAAATTTTTTTTGAAAAATAAATGATTATTTTACTTTTTATAAACTGTTTAGTCAAAAATAAGATTCATAGGTTAATATTAATATTTACAAATAACAAAACATTTTTTGGGATTTTTTATGGTTTTTTGGTGACAGAAAAAAACTAATTTAAAGAAATTAACTTTCTTTTCTAATTTTTAACGACTGTGACTATACCAATTGTTTCTAGGATATTCCTAACATTTTTGTAGCCCTTATAATTTCCTAACGTTTAACGCATATTCCGGCTACATCGAGCTTATACTTCAAAAATGGGGTTCAAAAACTAAAGGTAAATTCCATGAAAATTGGAATTTATAACCAAAAAATTGAAAAAAAAAATAGTTTATAAAATTATTTAAATATTTTTTCGTGTTTATCTCACCCGAATACACCCAGCGTTATTGCAAAATATTTTTTTTTACCAATTTTTTGGTTCTGTCAATCATTGTTTGGCAAAAGTTGTAACAATATTATGAGATTTTAATGAAGCAAACATGTTTTTAGAAAATTTCATAATTTTATTTTTGTATGAAAGATGTCATGTCCAAAAAAATCAAATAATATGGTTACGCCAACCAAATTATAGTTATGATACAAATCAAATGGTTGTAAATGCCAATGTTCAATCACATCATCTCCCTTTGTGTAGATCTATTTTTATTTAATTTTTTTTTAACCACTGTTTATTGTCCAACTTACACACAGGCGCCCACGTACTGTTGATTGCGGGTTTCAAGTTTCCTATGGAGTGTTAAGACGGGTGTCTGTATTTTTCTTTCAATCGCCAACAACCAATACCTGGGATAAATGTTAACAACAATATCACAGTTTTCAACCATTTTCGGAGCCATTGTTCAGCTCATTAGAAACTTTGCATATATGAAAAAAACACTATACAAAAAAATGAAAAAAACAAGTAAGAAAGTTTCAGTCGGGTAAACCGACTAAGGTATACCCTCACTTTGTGAGTAATGTAATGAATATTACTCGAATTATTCTGTCAATTTGTGTGGGAGGTACCAGAAGGGGTTTATCAAATACACTTTTTTTTGCTGAACATTAGATACTTTAAATTCATTGCACTGTGCCGACTTATAAGCATTTATGTGCACTGGTATAATCGTTATGAGACATTAAATTGTGGTATGATTTGGGCATTTTGTGTGGGAGGTACAAAGAGGGGCGTGGCAATAACGCCCATTTTTCACAGGGCTATAGACACTATAAAAACATTACACTGTACAAAATTTCAAGTATTTTTATACACTGGTTTTAATGTTATAAGCTGTTAACTTTTGGTGCAAAAAGGTACCTTTGTGTGGGAGGTGCCAAAAGGGGCGTGACAACAACACCCATTTTTCCCTGGACTGTAGGCAATATAAAAGCATAATACTGTACAAAATTTCAAGTATTTTTATACACTGTTATTAATGTTATAAGCTGTTAACTTTTGGTGCAAAATGGTGCATTTGTGTGGGAGGTACCAAAAGGGACGTGGCGACTTCGCCCATTTTTCTCGAGTTGATAACGACTAATAAGCTAATACTATGTGTGGAATTTCAAAAGATTCGAATAAGTAGTATAGCAGTTATTAAAGAATCAATATTTCACAACATTTTAACCCTTTGTGGGGGAGGTACTAGAAGGAGTGGACCAATATCGCCCATCTTCGAACTTAGCCGGAGATAGAAAAAAATATTACCACATACCAAATTTGAGGTCAATCGGTTACTCCTTTCGAGAGTTATCGTGCGCACCAGCCAGCAGACAGACAGACAGACAGACAGACAGACAGACAGACGGACGGACATTGCTCATTCGACTTAAAATGACCCAAAACGGATTTCCTCCGAACATACTTGGGGTCTTAGGTCACTCCTTCGACGTGTTACACTTTTTTCCGTAGCAAATGATATATACCCTCGTCACACTAAAGTGAGGGTATAAAAAACGAACAAATAAATATACATAACTATTTATTACTGCAAACAGTGACTAATGTTATTGTTTTGCCAGAAAATTTATTTAAATTTATCACCTTAAAACCATGACAAATTGTGGAACGAAGACGAAGACGACGACTACAGCGATCGCTATGACGCAGAGTGAGAGAGAGAGGGCGATCAAGAGCGAGAGACATGTCGCAGACAACCTCTCTAACCAAATAAATCTCGATTAATAAGAAACCAAACCAAATGAACTCAAAATTCTACAGCTGATTTCACAATAATGTTTCGCCAGCGAGTGTCTGTCTGTCTGCGCATGTGTGTGGGGGGTTTATGCTCACCCACTCAGAATTTTTGCTAAGCATTTCGAAACTTTTCGAATTGACTCAAACGCTTAATTCTATTAAAACTCTTTAAATTGACAGAAATTCTAAAGAAATGTTTTTAACTAAAATCGCTGATTAATTCGCTTTAAAGACTTTCTTGGAGGTGGATTTAATTCATTTCACAATATTATTCATCGTTTTGTTTTAGAGATTTTTTTCTCTCCCTCTCCCTCTTTCTGTTAAATTACTAATCTAAGCTATAAATGGCCACTTTGAATGTGAATTAATTGCATTTGTAACAAAAAAAAAACAGGAAATTATTAAAGCTTTTGCTACCACACGTAACAAAAATAGAAGTACTGCAGGAAATGTAAATCATCTGTCAAATGAGTTTAGAGATTTTGACATTCACGAACAGTGAAAACTCAATATAATGGAATTGACAAGGTTTGACAAAGATTGCGGTTTGAATTTAAATACATATCGATACCACCATTCTAAACTATGCTAAGTGCAAAAAGGTAGTCTTTCAGGAGAGGCGTTAAAAATTTGATGAATTTTTTAAATTTGTGTGAAATTCCTTTACGATGGAAATCGAATGACATGTGCGGTTTTGTGAATAACTTAGGATTGGGTTGACGGATAAACTCCAATTTTTGACTGAATATAATTTGGAATATTTAGAAATTAAAAATGAAATCTCCCTAAAAACATGCTAAGTCGAATTAGCAACTTTTGCAATGGAGGCATCGATATATTATTTGTGAATTTTTAAATGTACGAGTACTAGCAAATATCAGCTGCATTGCAATATACAGTTTTGAATAACATTTCATTTGTTTGTTTTATTTATTCAACTTTTAAAGTAATCTATATATATAAAATTGTTGCGTGACTGGCTGACTGACTGACTGACTGATTGACTGACTGATCATCGCACAGGCCAAACGGCTAAAGCTAGAATCATGAAATTTGGTGGGAGGGTAGTCCTTGGTACGTAGACGAGCAATAAGGCGGGATTTTTTGAAATTCGTACTATTAGCCGCACAATGGGGCAAAAAGGGATAAATATGGTACCACCGCCAAATCTAAACGAAATGAGCTAGAATCTTGAAATTTGGTATGAGGGTAGCCCTTAGGAGGTAGACTCAGAAATTGGCAGGATTTTTCGAAATTCGAACATTTACGCACACAGTGGGGTAAAAAGTGATAAATGTGGTACATCAGCCAAATCCAAATGGCAAGAGCTAGAATCGTGAAATATTGTGTGATGGTAGCCCTTATGAGGTAGACTCTGAAATTGGCAGGATTTTTCGTAATTCGAACATTTACGCACACAATGGTGTTAAAAAGGGGAAAATGGGATAAATGTAGTACAACAGCTAAATTCAAATGACAAGAGCTAGAATCGTGAAATTTGCTGTGAGGGTAGCTCTTATGAGGTAGACTCTGAAATTGACAGGATTTTTCGAAATTCGAACATTTACGTACACAGTGGGGTAAAAAGAGAAAAATGTGGTACAACAGCCAAATCCAAATGGCAAGACCTAGAATCGTGAAATTTGGTGTGAGAGTAGCTCTTGGGACGTAAACAAGAACAAGGAGTGATTTGTTTTAAAAATTTAGAGGCACAGTGGGACAGAAAGGTATAAATATGGTACCACCGCCATATTTAAAGCCTAATATTAGAATGGTGAAAATTGAAGCGAGGGGTGCCTTTATGACAACTGATCGTATTAAGTTTTTTTTTGTATTCGTAGTTTTCGGGACACAGTGGGGCAAAAAGTGTAAAATATAGTGCAGTGGCTCAAACATTGATCAATGTTTCCAGGGTAACTTTTGGAACATAAACTAGTGGTTGGAAGTGATTTTTAGTAATTCTAACATTAAGAGGCACAGTGGGACACGACGGGTTAATTATGGAGCATGGGGAAAAAGGGAACAATCTGCCAAAATTGGAACTTAAACATGAGATATGAAGAGTTTATATGGTTTTAGGAGCACTGTGGTCAAAAACGGTTAAATAGTGGAGTGGAGAAAATATGATTAAATATGTTACAGTCGGGGAAAAAGGTTTAAGTACGCTAGCGTGGAGACACATTTTAAATATGAGTACAGTACAGTGAGACAAAAATTTGTTAAATATGGTACAGTGGGTAAACATTTTGTACATTTTGTGAGATAAAGAGTTGAATGGGGCACAGTTGTGCAAAAAGGGTTAACTATGGTACAGTGGGGTAAAAATAGTTATATGTATATGGTAAAGTGGGACAAATGGGTTAAAAATGGTACATTGGGGCAAAAAGCGTTAACTATTGAACAGTGGGGCAAAATTGTATTTTCTATGATACATTGGGGCAAAAAGGGTTAAATATCGTACAGTGTGACAAAATTGGGTAACTATATAGTACAGTGGGGCATAACTGTGTTAAATATTGTACAGTGGACCACAGACGGTTAAATATGGTACAGTGGGGCAAAAACTGTTAAATATGGTACAGTGAGACAAAGCGTTTAATATGACGCAGTGGGGCAAAAAGGGTTAACTATGGTACATTGTAACGTGGGACAAAATGGGTTAAATATGGTACAGTGAGGCAAAAAGCTTTAACAATGGAACAGTGGGAAAAATGTGCTAGCCTGCACATTTGACCCGCCCATATGGGTCAAATTGAGGTATTGAGAAAATTTTTTAGCTAGAGTGCTGAAATTTTGTGTGTATGCATTTAGTGGCAGATTATGTGAATTTTCCAAAAATGGCCGGATTCGGACCAATGGGCGTGGCCCCGACCATATAAGCCAAATTTTGAAATTGAAATATTTTCCACAATTTATTAGCGAGAGTTCTGTAGTTTTGTGTATATGTTCAGGTGACAGTCTACGTGATTGGTCCAAAAATGGGCGGGATCGGACCAATGGGCGTGGCCCCGCCCACATAGACCAAATTATGAAATTTCGATATCTTGCACAATTTGCTATCGGGAGTACTGCAATGTTGTGTATATGTATCTGGTGGCATTCTACGTAATTGGTAAAAAAATGGGCGGGATCGGACCAATTTTGAAATTTATATATCTTGCACAATATGTTAGCGAGAGTGCTGGAATTGTGTGTATATGTATATGGTGGCAGTCTGAGTGATTGGTTAAAAAATGGGCGGGATCGGCCCAATGGGCGTGGCCCCGCCCACATAGACCAAATTTTGAAATTTTGATATCTTGCACAATTTGGTAGCGAGAGTGCTGGAATTTTCTGTGATTGGTCCAAAAATGGGCGGGATCGGCCCAATGGGCGTGGCCCCGCCCTTATAATCCAAATTTTGAAATTTTTATATCTTGCACAATATGTTAGCGAGAGTGCTGGAATTTTGTGTATATATATATGGTGGCAGTCTGCGTGATTGGTCCAAAAATGGGCGGGATCGGCCCAATGGACGTGGCCCCGCCCACATAGACCAAATTTTGAAATTTTGATATCTTGCACAATTTGCTAGCGAGAGTGCTGGATTGTCCAAAAATTGGCGGGATCTGACCAATGGGCGTGCCACCGCCCATATAAGCCAAATTTTGAAATTGAATTATCTTGCTCATTTTGTTAGCGAGAGTGTTGAAATTTTGCGTATATGTATCTGGTAGCAATCTACGTGATTGGCTTACAAATGGGCGGAATAGGACCAGTGGGCGTGGCCCAGCCCATATTTTGATATATCTTGCAAGTATTATATAGGAAATACATGAACAAAAATGCTCGGTATGCGATAATTACAGCTGCTCACTCCAATACAATCGCAATATGATAATGTGATGCATGACCAATGAAACAAGAATTGGGAAATTTTATAAGTATACATTTGTATTTTCTGGACTTTCCACTGAATTCGGTATTTTTTCATTCACTGAATTTATTACTAATACCAGTAAGGAAAGGCAGAAAGTCGGACGGGGCCGACTATATAATACCCTACACCTCCCTAACAATGCGATAAGGGTCATTGCGATAATAATTTGGAATAATTGGTAAATGTGGTGTGTGAACCGATAATCGCTAAATTAAGCATTATTCGTTCCTAAATTGAGAAACATTTTTCTGGAGAACTTTGTAATGATCGGAAGTAAAGTACAACTTCTATAGCGCTTTGTAACCAAATCTGGAGGAACATATATATGGAGGTTATATATAAATCTGAATCGATTTTCCTTGAATACTCATTCATGTAAAATAGAAACCTGTTTCTGTCGAATTTCGTACTGATCGGATATAAAACACAGTCTCTACAGCGCTTACATGTCAAATTGGGGGTAACATATATATGGGGTCTATATCTAAATCTGAACCGATTTTCTCTGAATTTTGCGGTATTCCTTTATGTTATAAGAAACCTCTTTCTGCCGAATTTCTTACTGATCGGATATAAAATACAGTTTCTACAGCGCTTGAATTTCAAATCGGGGGTAACATATATATGGGGACTATATCTAAATCTGAACCGATTTTCTCCGAATTTGGCAGTATTCCTTCATGTAATAAGAAACCTCTTTCTGCCGAATTTCGTACTGATTGGATATAAAATACAGTTTCTACAGCGCTTACATGTCAAATGGGGGATAATATATATATTGGGGCTATATCTAAATCTGAACCGATTTTCTCCGAATTTGGCAGTATTCCTTCATGTAATAACAAACCTCTTTCTGTCGAATTTCGTACTGATCGGATATAAAATAGAGTTTCTACAGCGCTAATTTTGACATGGGCAGCGAAGCGCACCGGGCTCAGCTAGTATTATTATACTCCCACTTAGGTGGAGGACATCTATGTCTTTTCGTATTGCTGTTGTGCTCGATGACTCTCGAAAGGAGTGAATATGATAATATTTTCTCCTATCACAGGTTAAGATCGACGTAGGTCATATGAGGATCAACATGGCCTTCTGGTACCACGTCCCCAATGGGTTAATCTTTTGACAAATATTGAATCCTTTATAATTTTTATGTTTCTTAACCAAATATTCTGTGATTTCATATAAGTATATAGTAATACACTATTCATTTCTATAAATTCGAGAAAATTACCGCCAATCTTTTGGTTACTCCCATCCAAGTTGACGTTTTTTTACAGATTTACCTTTTTTATTTTTCAGTGGCAATATGTCCTTTTTTCAATCAATTCAATTTTCATTAAAAATATCTATATACACATATATATTTATAAAATGTATACTGTACTTATATCATACCCATTTCTATTTATAAATTGTCTCTCACTAATGCGACATGAACTGTTTTTTTTTCAAACAAAACTGTTTTATTTAATAATTCAAAACTGTAGGAACAAATTGCACTTCGAATAAAAAAGCAAATAAATTGCATGTCAAAACAAGAGCAAAAAAACTAATCTTAATTGTCCACATAAAAAATCAGAAGTGTGGAACACGATTTTATATTATAAATTCATGGTGTCAGATTTAATTTGAGAAGAGACTAGTTTGGCAAATTGCGAATGCAAATTACTGCTAGTTATCAGACAAAAACTGGACAGTTAATAAAAAATAATAATGAAAAAAATTTTTTAATTTTAAAGTTTGAAGTAACGGCTTCACTGTGTTAAATATTCAAAAGAAATGTATTTAGCTTAGAAAACGTTCAGAGAAATATGAAATTATAGTATAGAATTTTATATTTTGCGACACAACAGTACCACTATTTGTCAGAATAATCTAAAGTACAGACTTTTTAGATACTCCCAGGAAAATAATTGGTTGGAATTCGATTGTAACAATAAACCAGTAAGGAAAGGCTAAAGTCGGGCGGTGCCGACTATATAATACCCTACACCACTCTCGTAATATTGAATAACTCTGATATATAAATTTTGTAATTCATGTATAAATTGTTTACATAAATTTACTTTTGGGACATTTTATACTTAAATAATACCCTGTACCACAGTGTGGTGTAGGGTTTAAAAACGATTGGATCTAAAGAGCCAAATCGGATGAAACATATATATGGGAGCTATAGCTAAATCTTTACCGATTTTCTTCAAATTCGGCAATGTTGGTTCATGAATCAAGAAACTCTACCATTCTAAATTTCAAAACGATTGGATGTAAAATATAGCTTCTATAGAACTAAAGGGCCAAACCAGACGAAACATATATATGGGAGCTATAGCTAAATCTTAACCGATTTTCTTCAAATTCGGCAATGTTGGTTCATGGATCAAGAAACTCTACCATTCTAAATTTCAAAACGATCGATTGTAAAATACAGCTTCTATAGGACTAAAGGGCCAAATCGGACGAAACATATATATGGGAGCTATAGCTAAATCTTAACCGATTTTCTTCAAATTCGCCAATGTTGGTTCATGGATCAAGAAACTCTACCATTCTAAATTTCAAAACGATCGGATGTAAAATACAGCTTCTATAGGACTAAAGGGCCAAGTCGGACGAAACATATATATGGGAGCTATATCTAAATCTGCACCGATTTTCTTCAAATTCGGCAATGTTGGTTCATGGATCAAGAAACTCTACCATTCTAAATTTCAAAACGATCGGATGTAAAATACAGGTTCTATAGGACTAAAGGGCCAAATCGGACGAAACATATATATGGGAGCTATAGCTAAATCTTAACCGATTTTCTTCAAATTCGGCAATGTTGGTTCATGGATCAAGAAACTCTACCATTCTAAATTTCAAAACGATCGGATGTAAAATACAGCTTCTATAGGACTAAAGGATCAAATCGGACGAAAGATATATATGGGAGCTATATCTAAATCTGAACCGATTTTCTTCAAATTCGGCAACGTTGGTTCATGGATCAAGAAACTCTGCCATTCTAAATTTCAAAACGATCGGATGTGAAATACAGCTTCTATAGGACTAAAGGGCCAAATCGGACGAAACATATATATGGGAGCTATAGCTAAATCTTAACCGATTTTCTTCAAATTTAGCAATGTTGGTTCATGGATCAAGAAACTCTACCATTCTAAATTTCAAAACGATCGGATGTAAAATACAGCTTCTATAGGACTAAAAGGCCAAATCGGACGAAAGATATATATGGGAGCTATATCTAAATCTGAACCGATTTCAACCAAATTCAATAGCGATCTTAACAGACGCGAAATACTCTAAACTGCAAAATTTCAGAACGATCGGAGTGAAATTGCGACCTGTAGTCGACGAACAACTTTACATGGACGGACGGACGGACGGACGGACGGACATCGTTAAATCGACTCAGCTAGTGATTCTGAGTCGATCGGTATACTTTAAGGTGGGTCTAGCTGTGTTATTTTAAGGTGTTACAAACATCTGCCGTGAAACAAACTTATAATACCCTGTACCACAGTGTGGTGTAGGGTATAAAAAGTAGTACTAGCAACAAAAAGTATATTGCCTACACCGTTTCTCGCTTGTATTAATATATAAATAGTTGAAACAACAATAATAACATGGATAAGATCAAATGAAAATGCTTGCAACTAAATCGATAGTTGTTGAGTCGTGTCATGCTGGCATTTCATCATGGAAAGACTTACGCCAGAACAACGTTTACAAATCGTTCAACTTTATTACGAAAATTCACGTTCTGTGAGGAATGTGTTTCGTGCACTTCGCTCAACTTATGGTCAACATAATCGGCCTACTGAGCGTACTATTCGCAACACCATCACCCATCTTGAGACCCAGCATTCATTATCGGATAATATTCGAACGAATAGACCACGTCCAGCACGCAGTGAAGAAAATGTAGCGGCCGTAGCTGAGAGTGTACACGAAGACCTTCGGAGTCGATTCGGCGCCGTTCGCAGCAACTCGGACTGACGTATGGAACGACTTGGTGCATTTTACGTCGAGATCTTAAATTGAAAGCATACAGAATACAGCTTGTGCAAGAACTGAAGCCGCCCGACCTTCCCAAGCGACATCGCTTCGCTCTATGGGCGATCCAATGGGGATCCAAGAAGATCCGACGTTTTCGAGCCAAATTTTGTTCAGCGATGAGGCCCATTTCTGGCTTAATGGGTATGTAAACAAGCAATATTGCAGCATTTGGGACGAAGAGCAACCTGAAGAGATTCAAGAGCTGCCACTTCATCCAGAAAAAACAACGGTTTGGTGTGGTTTGTGGGCCGATGGAATCATCGGTCCATATTTCTTCAAAAATGATGCCGGTGAGAACATAACCGTCAACCTTATCGTGCCATGATAACCGACTATTTGATGCCTGAAATTTAAGCTCGTGATCTCGGCGATATTTGGTTTCAACAAGACGGCGCCACTTCGCACACATCGCATCAATCAATGGATTTATTGAGAGAACACTTCGGTGATCAGGTAAATTCACGTTTTAGGCCGGTCGATTGGCCACAAAGATCGTGTGATATCACATCGTTAGACTTTTTCCTGTGGGGATATGTAAAGTCTAAAGTTTATGCGGACAAACCCGCTCCGATTCAGGCCTTGGAGCAAAACATCACGCGTGTCATTACCAGTCGAAATGCTCGAACGAGTCATCGGAAATTGGACTCAACGGATGGACCATCTGAGACGTAGCCGCGGCCAACATTTGATAGACATAATCTTCAAAAAATAAATGCCAAATAATGTTCTTTCAAATGATAATAAACATTCCCCATTCAATTTGAATTTTCTGTGTTTTTTTCTTTAAAAAAGTAGGGAACCTCGAAATGGATCACGCTATATTATAAAGGGGTTTCCAACAAGAGGTGTTATTTTTAATCACCCGGTATTTCGGTAGCTGTCACTTTTGAAGCTTTTATTCTTTGACATTTGACAAGTAGAAACCACGCCATTACTAATCAGTAAGGAAAGGCAGAAAGTCGGGCGGGGCCGACTATATAATACCCTACACCTCCCTAACAATGCGATAAGGGTCATTGCCATAATAATTTGGAATAATTGGTAAATGGCTAGAAACATATTATCTAATTCTGAAACGATAATCGCTAAATTAAGCAATATTCGTTCCTAAATTGAGAAACATCTTTCTGGAAAATGTTAGAGATCGGAAGTAAAATACAACTTCTATAGCGGTTTGATACCAAATCAGGAGGAACAATCAATATAAATCTGAACCGATCTTCCCTGAATACTCATTCATGTAAAAAGACCTCCTTCTGTCGAATTTCGTACTGATCGCATATAAAATACAGTCTCTACAGCGCCTACATGTCAAATCGGGGGTAACGTATATGTGGGGGATATATCTAAATCTGAACCGATTTCTTCCAAATTTAACAGTGTTCATTCATATAATAAGAAACCTCTTTCTGCCGAATTTCATACTGATCGGATATAAAATAACATTTTTACAGCGCTTACAAGTCAAATCGGGGGTAACGTATATATGGGGGGGGGGGCTATATCTAAATCTGAAACGATTTTATTTGAATTTAGCAGTATTCCTTCATTTAATAAGAAACCTCTTTCTGCCAAATTTTGCACTGATCGGATATAAAATACAGTTTTTACAGCGCTTACATGTCAAATCGGATGTAACATATATATGGGGCTATATCTGTATCTGAACCGATTTTCTCCGAATTTAGCCGTATTCCTTCATGTAATAAGAAACCTCTCTTTGCCGAATTTCGCACTGATCGGATATAAAATAACATTTTTACAGCGCTTATATGTCAAATCGGGGGTAATGTATATATAGGGGCTATATCTAAATCTGAACCGATTTCTTCCAAATTTAACAGAGTTCATTCATGTAATAAGAAACCTTTTCCTGCCTAATTTCATACTGCTCGGATATAAAATAAAGTTTTTGCAGCGCTTACATGTCAAATCGGGGCTAACACATATATGGGGGCTATATCTAAATCTGAACCGATTTTAACCAAATTCAATAGGGATCGTCCTTGGGCCAAAAAAAGATATGTGTACAGTTTCGTCGAGATCGGACCATAATTTCGACCTGTACTTTGATTACAAGAATACATGCACAGACGGACAGACAGACAGACAGACGGACAGACGGACAGACGGACAGACGGACAGACGGACAGACAGACAGACAGACGGACATAGCTAAATCGACTCAGAAAGTGATTCTAAGTCGATCGGTATAATAAACGATGGGTCTATTTCTTCTCCTTTTGGGTGTTACAAACAAATGCACAAAGTTACAATACCCTGTACCACAGTGTGGTGTAGGGTATACAAATCGAACGATACCCGATTCAACAACGCATTGAAATTATTAAAATTCGAAAATCTTCGAAAAATCATCTTGACTGATGAGGCCCATTTCCACCTCGGTGGCTACGTCAACAAGCAAAATTGTCGCATCTGGGGCTCGAGAAGTCTCTACATCCTCAACGTATGACTGTTTAGTGCGGTTTATGGTCCGGCGGGGTCATTGGACCTTTCGAAAATGAGGTTGGATCAACAGTTACGGTGAATGGATTGCGCTATCGAGAGATGATTAATGATTTTTTATGGTCGGAGTTGGATGGCATTGATCTGGACAACATTTACTTTCAACAAGACGGCGCTACGTGCCACACATGCAACGAAACCATTGCTCTGTTACGGGAGAAGTTTTCGGACCGTGTTATCTCTCGAAGAGGTGATCACAATTGGCCACCGAGATCTTGTGATTTAACACCTTGCGACTTCTTCCTTTGGGGCCACGTGAAAGATAAGGTCTACGCCAACAGCCCAGCGTCGATTCAAGACCTCAAAGATAGAATTCATGAGACTATCGAGGACATAGGGCAGCCACTTTGCGATTTGGTTATGGAAAATTTCATGAAAAGGATATGGTCCTGTAAGCGTCGTCTTGGTGGGCATTTGGCTGATGTTGTTTTTCATTATTAACGGCATACCTTCCTCTTTATTATGAAATAAACATCCGATCATTTATCTCAAAACATGATATTTTTCTTTGAATACCAAATTAACACCTCTTGTTGGAAAACCTTTTAAATATGACTAACAAATTGTCAGAACAACCAATTTTTTAAAACAGTTGGTTGTGGCAACATACAACAGATAATTTTAGCCACCTTTTTCGTAGTGTCGTCAACATGGAAGCAGAAGTACACCACAGCCAAAATGTTGGTTGTCCTGATGGAATCGCATGATAGTAGACAGAACTACCAAAATTCGGTTGGCAAATTATTCGGTTGAGGCAACCAAACTGTATTCTGTGTGTAGTGATAAGATTTCGAGACAGAAGTTTTGGGGAAATAATGATACCAGAAGGAGCTTGAAAATTGGAGAAAATGTGGATATTGACATTTGTAGGGTGATCTAAGTAGAGATCACCCTACAAATAGCTTTTTTTTGACAGATCATATGTGAGACGAGTCATGCTGTCATGTTATTTTTGTTAAGTATTGTTTGGCATTTCATCATGGAAAGACTTACGCCTGAACAACGTTTACAAATTATTCAGTTTCTCCAATTGCGCTATGTCGTTTTTCTTTAAATCCAAAAAAAAACTTTCCAATCGATCCACGACCTTGACACCCATGAGCAATATTTTAGCTCTCGTTAAGAGCTATCTCTTTGCCATTGACCGATTCCCGATCCGAAGTATCGGAATCATCGGTCCATATTTCTTCAAAAATGATGCCGGTGAGAACGTAACCGTCAATGGCGACCGTTATCGTGCCATGATAACCGACTATTTGATGCCTGAAATTGTAGCTCGTGATCTCGGCGACATTTGGTTTCAGCAAGACGGCGCCACTTCCCACACATCGCATCAATCCATGGATTTATTGAGAGAACACTTCGGTGAGCAGAAAATTTCACGTTTTGGGCCGGTCGATTGGCTTTCAAAAATGGAACAAAGTCAATTTTTTTATTTTTTATTTAAAATAAATTTTTATCCCATCACCTTAGAGAGGAGGGTATATATAATTTGCTACGAACCAAAAGTGTAACACATCGAAGGAGTAACCTAAGACCCTAAGTATGTTCGGCGGATATCCGTTTTGGGTCATTTTAAGTCATTTGAGCAATGTCCGTCCGTCCGTCTGCCTGTCTGTCTGCTGGATGGTGCGCACGATAACTCTCGAAAGGAGTAACCGATTGACTTCAAATGTGATATATGGTAATATTTTCTTCTATCTCCGGCTAAGTTCGAAGATGGGCTATATTTTGGTCCACTCCTTCTAGTACCTCCCCCACAAAGTGTTAACATTTAGTGAAATATTGATTATTTAATAACTTCTATACTACTTATTTGAATCCTCTGAAAATCTACACATAGTATTACTTTATTAGTCACTATTACCTCGAGAAAAATAGGCGAAGTTGCCACGGCCCTTTTGGTACCGCCCACACAAATGTACAATTTTGAACCAAAAGTTAATAGCTTATAACTTTATTACCTGTGCATACAAAGACTTGAAATTTTGTACAGTGTAATCTTTTAAAAGTACCTACAATACAGTGAAAAATTTACATTATTGACACGCTCTTTTTGGTACCTCCCACACAAATGGACCATTTTGTACCAAAAGTTACCATCTTATAAATTTAATACCAGTGCATACAAATACTTGAAACTTTGTACAGTGCAATGCTTTTATAGTACCTAGAGTCCAGAGAAAAATGGGCGTCATTGGCACGCCCCTTTTGGTACCTCTCATACAAAAAGACCATTTTGTACCAAAAGTAAACAGCTTTGAACTTTTACACCAGTACATACTTTAAAGTTTAATGCCAGTACATACTTTAATATTTTTTGAGACATAAGGTGAGGGGATTCATTAGTCGGTTTACCCGACTGACATTTCTTACTTGTTTTCTAATAGTTTAACCGACAGTTATTATACTTCTGTTTCCACTTGTAAATGCCGTTATTAAAATTTTGTAGGAATTGTCATTCCTAATGTTTCTAAATATGCTGCAGCAAAATCGGACTAGTCCGTCTCGAGTTATGTCAAACAAAAGATTCCCAAACAAATTCCCCTATATGATACTTACTAACTTTAAATCGATATATATCGATTCCTAGACGTGACCCAGATAAACGCCGAGACACGTATAACTTTTTTTGACCGATATAACTTTTCCCGGCAGTCAGAACTCGCGCCGATTTTGGCTGTAGCACAGTGTTGTAAGCATTAACATATTAAAACTAACCTTTGTCCCAAAAGAATATTCGTAAATATTTTATTTTTTTGTTTTAATTAAATTATTAATAATTTAATTTGCATTTAACAAATTTTAAGTATGCACTAGTATGAAACGTATAAGCTGTTAGCTTAAGGCGCAAAATAGTCCATTTGTGTGGGTGGTACCAAAAGGGGCGTCCCAGTTTTCACCTATTGACTTCAAATTTGGTGTCTTTTTTTTTCTATCTCAGACTAAGTTCGAAGATGGGCCATACATGTCCACTCCTCTAGTACTTCCCTCACAAAGGGTTAAAATATAGTGAACTATTGTTAATTTAGATTTAAACAAGTAAGAAAGTTTCAGTCGGGTAATCCGACTAAAGTATACCCTCACTTTGTGAATAATGTAATATTGAATATTCCACGAATTATTCTGTCAGTTTGTATGGGAGGTACTAGAACGGGTTTAACAAATACACCTCTTTTTCGATGAACAGTAGATACTTTAAATACATTGCACTGTGCCGAATTATAAGCGTTTATGTGCACTGGTATACTAACACTTTGTGTGGGAGGTACAAAAAGGGCCGTGGTGATAACGCCAATTTTCCACAGGGCTATAGGCACTATAAAAGCATTACACTGTACAAAATTTCAAGTATTTGTATACACTGGTATTCATTTTATAGGCTGTTAATTTTTGGTACAAAATGGTACCTTTGTGTGGGAGTTACCAAACGGGACGTTGCAATAACGCTCATTTTTCACTGGACTGTAGGCACTATAAAAGTATTACACTGTACAAAATTTCAAGAATTTTTATACACTGGTATTAATTTTATAGGCTGTTAATTTTTGGTCCAAAATGGTACCTTTGTGTGGGAGTTACCAAAAGGGACGTGGCAATAACGCTCATTTTTCACTGGACTGTAGGCACTATAATAGCATTACACTGTACAAAATTTCAAGTATTTTTATATACTGGTATTAATGTTATAGGCTGTTAACTTTTGGTGCAAAATGGTGCATTTGTGTGGGAGTTACCAAAAGGGGTGCGGCAACTTCGCCCATTTTTCTGGAGTTGATAGCAACTAATAAACTAATACTATGTGTGGAATTTCAGAAGATTCGAATAAGTAGTAAAGCAGTTATTAAAGAATCAATATTTCACAACATTTTAAACCTTTGTGGGGGAGGTACTAAAAGGAGTGGACAAATATGTCCCATCTTCGAACATAGCCGGGGATAGATAAAATATTACCACATACCAAATTTGAAGACAATCGGTTTCTCCTTTCGAGAGTTATCGTGCGCACCAGCCAGCAGACAGATAGACGGACGGACGGACATTGCTCATTCGACTTAAAATGACCCAAAACGAATATCCGCCGAACATACTTAGGGTCTTAGATCACTGCTTCGATGTGTTACACTTTTGGCCGTAGCAAATGATATATACACGCTGAAAAAAAATCGCTTCTGTAGTATATTGTCCCAAACATATTCGGCTTGAGACATATATATGTTTAGGGTACACTCTAAATGTATAATATTTGGTACATACAAAGGTTATATATTTGGGAAGATGTTGTTCTAAACAAATCTTTGTTTACTCCCAATTTTGTTTTATTTGGGACTATTATTTTTCGAAAAAATTAAAAAATTGCACTTAAGTATTCAGAAAATACCTAAATTGTGTTATATTATTCAGTAATTCAAAATAATTTTTTTAGAAATTTTTAATGTTCGTAAAAATAATAAATAATAATTGAAATCCTATAATTTTGGATCAAAATAAATTTTTCGGTGGATTAACAACTAATGATGCCTTGGAATAATTAGAAATTTGAAATGATTGATTTGAAACAGAAGTCAATGCTGCATAAGGTATCATAACTGGGAGGTACAATTAGGAACCAAGAAAAAATTAAAAATGAAATTTGAAAAAGTCAGCACAAGATTTGAAATTATTTTTTAAATAAAATATATTTGGAGAAATTCCTAAACAATAATTTTATTTGTACTTAAACATATACTTTATTTGAGGAATTTAGTTTGCAAATATATTTTGTTGTAATATATTAATATATGCGTTCCAAATATATTTTATTGATTTTCAAATAGAATTTATTTGCTCAGAAATATATAATATTTAAAAATTTGTGTTCCAAATATATTTTTTTTTCGATTCAAACATATCAAAAAAGGGGATTTTGCCCCGTGTACCCTCGTATCACTAAAGTGAGGGTATAAAAATACTGTAACTTTAAATGGTCAGAACTTTTCATGTCGACAATTTTAAGGAAGAAAATAGATAAAAACCTTCACTCCACCCTATGGTAGAAATAAACCATATTGTGTACTTTAATATTTATCGATTTAAAGGTGTTTAACCATAAACAACAAAAGTATAGGTACACTGAAATGTGTTTAGCATTCAATCAAAAAAAAAAACCAAACAATTCGATTTTCACATTTGCAATGAAGTCTGTGGTCTGTATTAACAATGACTCAGTACCATTATTTGGGGTTTCAATTTACGGACATGCCAGCTTTTAGTATGCCCTCCAATATGTCATGGCGGTATACTCGTTTTTCAATCCGTTTGTAACACCTCGAAATATTAAATAGAGTCTCCATAAAGTATACATATGTATTCTTAATCGTTGTTAATTTCTAAGACGATTTAGCCATGTCCATCCGTCCATCCTTCCGTCTGCTGCAATTAGGCTACAATCTAGAATAATTGAAATAGATGACTGAAATTTGGTACAAATACATTTACAGCTATCTTGGGATTGAAAATGGGAAATATCGGTCAATATCCGATTTGAATACCAATTTCTGCTGATCGGACTAAAAAGTGGTAACAGAAGTATGTTAATATCCGAAACCATGCACACGAACATAGATCGTTATAGGTTAATCTTAATCTAAAAATTTGTCAGGATGTGTATTTTGATGCAGCGTATCGAAATCCATCAAAAACTGAATTTCCATTTTTCTTGTTGTTACGCCTTTTTTCGTTTCTGATGACGATATTTGAATAATTTATATAATTTCCAATTTTCTTTATTATACTGTGGAATGCGATCTATATGGTGGAGGGTGTACAAGATTCGGTTTGACCGAACTTAATGCTGGGTTTACTTGTTTCTTTTCGACATTCAAAAATATGTGCATTCGTAAATATAAGTTGTGTACATATAAATTGTTTAAAAAATATGTAAACATTATTTATAAATATCTACACATAGTTCCAAACAAAATATTGTATATAAAATAATGAAAACCGGTCATAAATAAACAAACAATATGGGAATAAATAATATATAGGCAAATAATTCTCAAAAATAATCCTGAAGAGGGAATTATCTCAATCATTGATACACATACATATGAATCGAATACGTTTGGCATAAACAAATAATAATAGTTTAAACAATTTTGTCTGGTGTAAATTGGTACAAAGAAACAATATATTTTTTTTTAAATTCCATTTTTATGGAAGGTGCCTCTAATATTTGGATTATATTTTTTAAGTATAAGATCGATAGCGCCGGGATATCCATTAAATTTTATAATTATGGGGGCTACAAGTGTTACATATTTTACAATTACCTAGAACCTTTTTTTTTTTTTATTGTTTATAAAATTATTTATATATACAAATTCATAAGATATAAATGCCTCAGCGCCGTTAGGCATTAGAGAGGCTAGTTGGCAAATAATACTAAATTATTTGTATAATTAAAAAATAATTCATTTAAATATCATAATAATTCATTTAATATATCATAAGCATATCATTTATTACAACAAATCATCAATTTGAGATAACAAATATTCTTTTAACATATTTTTAAAATTCGAAAGTCTATTTGATGCTTTAACATGATGTGGTAAGTTATTGAATTCACGACTACCAGAATATTCAACTCTTTGCTTAGTTGTCTCTGTACGACATAATGCTACTCTAAGTTGTTGGTTATTGCGAGTGTTAACTGCAACTTGATTTCGAGCAAATTGAATTGTGTGATGTCCTACATGATGTAGACATTTAAATACATATAAAAGAAGATGTTGTTTATAAGTACCGAATATTGGTAAAATTGAAGGAAAAACCTCATTAAATAAGGAGTACGTTGAATGCATAATAGGTAAATTAGCCACGATTTTTAATGCTTTATTTTGAAGCCGCTGCAGAGATTTCAATTCTGTGGTCTTTTTATGCGCGTATACGACAGCCAAATAGTTAATATTACTTTGAATTAACGATTGATAAATCAGGAGTTTAGTCCTATGATCAAACTTGTACTTGAATTTAAACAACAAACCAAGGGCAGATGATATTTTAGATTTCAGGTAGTTTATGTGCTGATTCCAAGCTAGATTTGACTGCAAAAAAAGTCCCAAATATTTGACAGTGTTCACCTCCTGTATCTCCTTTCCATCTATGGTAATACTAAAATTCGAGTTAAAACGACCATGTGGTCTAAATCGAATTAATTTGGTCTTTGTAGGATTGATGAAAAGCTTGTTTAATCTCATGTATTCAAAAATCAAAGCAGAATCACGCTCCATAAAACATTTTACCGCAGCTTCTGACTTGTACGGATAAAAAAGACAGATGTCATCAGCATACATGAACAAACGTCCAGTTAACTCGATGTTTTCGAGATCATTAACGTATATAAGAAATAATAAGGGCCCTAAAACACATCCCTGTGGGACTCCATGCTCAACCAGCGCCATTTCACTCTTATAGGATTTAAGAAGTGCTAGTTCATTGCCGTGAAAGCCATAAAATTGAAGTTTTTGTAACAAAATATTGTGGTCAATCATATCAAATGCCTTAGACAAATCAAAAAAGATTCCAGCAACTCCGCTACAACCTTCGTCCAACATTTTACATATGAAATTTTGAACATTGACGGCTGCCTCTTCTGTTCCACACCCCCTACGAAAACCATATTGACATTGACTTAGCAAACTGTTGTCATCAAGGTATACAGATATTTGGCGGTAAATAATCCGTTCAAATATATTATTTATAGTTGGAAGCACTGATATTGGGCGAAAATTATCGATCGTTGTTGCGTTCTTCTCTTTTGGAATGGGTATAACTTTGTGTATCTTTAGTATATCGGGGTATGTTGATGAATAAATCATTTTATTAAAAATGGATACCAAAAGTGGAATAATGCTGTTGTTGCATATCTTAATTACTTTTGGCGATATATTGTCATGGCCACAGCTTTTACCTAAAGTCAAATTTGAAATTTCTCTTTCAAGATCATCACGACTAGTATTTTGTAACGCAAAAATAGAGTGACAATTCCTTAGACTTCTTAGCGAATTACAATTATCCCAAGGCGATGTCTCTATTTTATCTCTTAAACTCTTAACCGACTTTAAGAAATACACATTTAATGTTTCAGCCTTTGTGGCATCATTCAAAATAACATTTCCATTGCAGTCTTTTACCGTTATACTTCTCTCAACACATCTACCAAGCGTTTCATTTAGAAACTTCCATGTCTTTTTAGGATCATTCTGAAAACTTTCCAAATTGCTCGCATAGTAATTATTCATGGAGTTTTTATAAGCTTTTTTAATTACTTTACCGATTCTTTTCAGCTGACTTTTTACATTTTCATTTTCAGGAGATTTCCTTTTTAATTTTAGCAAACGTTCTTTGTATGCAATTAATTTGAGAAGGTTTCCATTTACCCATGGAGTTAGCTTATTTTTCAAATTATAATTCCGAATTTTTGTAGTTTAGCAACAGTCACAGTTTTTTTTAGCACAATTGAGAAAATGTCGTCCCTACTCCAAAATGTACACCATCGGTAGAGCCAATGGACCATTTTTTTTTTTTAAATTTAAGAAACAAAATAAATCGATTCAGAGATATCTCAATTTATATTTTTAATTTCCGTGAAAAGTGACCGAAATAAACTGTTTTATATAAAATTAGTATTTTTTTTAGAGTTTCTCATTTTAAACATTTCACAAAATTGTTACCATTTGTGTGAAAGGTACTAGAAGGGGCATGGCAATAACGTTCACTTTGCACTGGACTGTAGGTACTATAAAAACATTACACTTCACAAAATTTCAAGTATTTGTTGCACTGGTAATAATGTTAAGCTGTTAATTTTTTGTACCAATTGGTCACTTTGTGTGTGGGGTATCAAAAGGTGTGTGGTATTTTAGTTCTTTTTTGTCCAGCTTCTAGAGACGGTAAAATGATTAATATGTATGAAATTGTACAGAATTCCCGTGAGTAGTATAGAAGTTATAAGAGTTTTAACATGCCCAAAAATTTTAACCATTTTTGGGGGAGATACCACTAAGAGTAGACCAATATGGTTGTCCATCAAACATTAACTGGGTTTGAATAAAATATTACCACGTATGAAATTTTAAGTCATTCGGTCTCTCCTTTCCAGGGTTATCGTTAGCACTTTTCAGGATAATCCAGGATTAAGGACATTTTCGTCCTTTTGATGTCCTTAATACACAAAAATTACTTAATTTATAATTCTTGGAGAGGGTGTTAAAATCTTTCAAATGACACTTACAGTATCGGACAATACATCTTGAACTAACTTCATACTACTGTTTAATCGCCAAAATCTGAAAACTATAAATGATATATTCTAAAAATTGTACATATTATCTAAGAAATTACATCAATTTAACAAAAAAAAATGGCAATTTGGCTGCTAAAATTATTTGAAATTAAAAATTTATTTCACAAAAAAACAAAAGGGTCTAATATTCGCACGACAAAACATATTGGACTCTGCATTTCTATTAAGATTTTCTGGAAAATCATTTAGTATCACGGACGGCGTTGCTTCTTAGCATGGAATCAATAAGTTTTTTTGTTATCTTGATATCTCTGGAGTTATAAGCATCTGCAATAGCCTGAAGTAGCTTACTTTTATCTCCACCTCCACCTCCGCTTTCTCGATTTATCTCTTTGTTGAGAATTTCCCAGTAATTTTCAATGGGATTCAAGTCTACGGTTAAGCTGGTCACTCTATAACGTCAACCCCTTCCTTTCCATCTCAATCATTGAATCATTTCGCGGTATTATTCGGGTGGTTGTCGTGTTGAAATTGCCGTAATAGAGCAACATTCCACTCAGCATAGGGAAGCATGGAATTCTCCAAGATTTCGCAGTACATAAACCTGTTAATTATTCCGTTTATTGTATAGAGGGGTCCAACCACGTTACCGGAAAAGCATCCGCACTATTGCAGCCTCCATGATTTACAGACCGTTACAGTATAAAGATAATCTATATAATCTAAACTGCTTTGAATTTGGTCATAATTCCGTATTGTCTTGTAGAATACGCGTACAAAATTGCATCCAAATCTAAATTCATAAATATTCAGAGTGGGTTTCCTTTGGAATTACTCCATACTTTCCATATATTTAGGCACTTTTTTTGAAATCATCCATTTTTGTGTCATGATTTTTTTAAATAGTATTGACATATCCTTCTAAAATTTCGCATTTTTGATTCACATATCACAATTTTTTTTTGCATATTTTGCATATCAGATATATGCAAAAAAAATTAAAAATATGCACCTGTTTTTCGATTTCTTTTTATTTGACATGAATTTTGGTCCAACCAGAATTTTTTATCAATCTGCAAAAATATGCAATTGCATATAATCCGAGGTCTAGTGATGTATTCGATAAAAATATTCCTTAAAAAAATCACAATGTACCTTAATTGAAGTGTCCCCTTAAATTTTTACTTGACATGTGGCATCTATTCCGAAGCCGTATTTACTAAAATTATGTCTGAATTTACTAACCTCTTTGTTAATCCAGCGAACTTTGTGGCTAGATATGTCGAAAACGCGAAGTCACAGGAAAAACGGTTAATGCCATTCGATTAAGCGGGTCAAAATTATGCGGGGTAAGTCGTTTTCATGGAGGATACATTTTGGAGCACATTGTGTCATGGATGTCGAGAGTAAATTTAACTGTGGTAGACTACATAATATTCATATTATTTCCGCGTATGATTATAGTAGTACATATTTATCATACGCCTATTATCCTATTATCGCGCACCCACCATACAGACAGGCGGACGTTGCTCAAATGCCTTAAAATCGATGTGTTACCAACTGCGAACCGTAGAAAATTATATATACTAGGGCGGGTCGATTTAAAAATCGCCCATTGCTCAGTGAAAATCGTATTCTAGGGATCAAAATAAGAAACTTTGCCGAAGGAACCATACCTCTAAAACGAATTCTGATGTCCCGGAAAAAATCCCACTTTGACCCATTTAGAGTGCTCCAATCGAGTCCAAATGTATGGGTCAAAGTGGGATTTTTCAAAATTTGCCGCTACCCAAAAGTTCGACCCAAATTCCGGGACATCAGAATTCGTTTTAGAGGTATGGGTCCTTCGGCAAAGGATCTTATTTTGATCCCTAGAATACGCTTTTCACTGAGCAATGGCGACTTTTTTTGCCTCCCCACAAATCGACCCGGCCTAATATATACCCTTCTCCACTAAAGTGATGTTATACAACAAATTACTATTGTGTGTTCAATTGCTTCTACAGCTGGAACATGAGCTGCTGCTCCTTGCATATAAAAATACAAAAATATCAGCTCATATATTTTTTTGAAATCTAAAACTGTTTCTCTTTCCCCGATACTCCTTTGACTCCTTTATTGAGGATCGATGATTCAGTATGTCAACCAAAAACTCCGGCAGATAAGTCATCAAACAAAACCATATCACAACATAAAGTTTTATGATAGGTCACGGCATAACAAACTAAGCGTACTAACCTATAAATTATGAATATGAATTTGAATACAAGTATGTTTGTTGTCAAAATTATATCGCGTGTATGAATAAGTATGCATTCATATTTTTGTTGTAATTGTATGAAACTAAAGTAGTTTCGTTTTTTCCCTTCGTATAGACATACATAAATATCAACAAACCGCCATACATACACTTAAACGCCGACTGCTGTGACAGACTTGGTCTCTTTGGTAATGTTATACTATTATTGAGCCAAAAAACAACTACAACAATAAGAACAAAACAGTTAAGAGGAGGGAATAGGAAGTACTACGCATTCGTTGTTATTTTTTTGTTATTGTTTTCATCAACCACAAGGTCATTGCTTTATTTACTACTTTTATGTACATAAAGACATACGCATGTAAAAACATACATACTCGTACGAACAAATAAAGGTATCTAAAATATTACGTTTATTTTTTGTTTACCTCAAACTATTTACTTCATTAACTGCATGAAAATGCCGAATTCTAATTAGGAACTCATGGGAAAGAAAACAAAATGGTTCAAGGACCGGAAATGAAATGTTAATAAATCATTCGGCATTGACGAATGAATCTGTCTTTAAGGCAATTTGTTTTAAAATTATAGAGCGACATAGAATCATGAGAGTTTTTATTCAATTATCTTAATTAAAAAACAAAAAGGAATCAGAAAAAATTGGCATTATTTTAATGCAATTTCAGATTCATTACAAATCTTATCTAATTTGAGTACCCATAACTGGCATTGATTTTTACCTAATGTGAGCATGTTTTGGGGCATTAAAGGAACAATTATGTATTGTATTTGCCATATTTACCATTAACAGACTTGTTTTTGGGGTTAAAATGTTATAATAAAGGTGTCAAACATAACGGCTCTCCTTCCGCTTAAATAACAACAAACTTTATCCTCGATGAAAACAACTTACCCATAATTTTACCCGCTAAATCGAATGGCATATGCCGTTTTTTCAGCGACTTCGAGTTTTCGAGATATTTAGCAACAAAGTTTGTTGTGTAAACAAAGGAGTTAGTAAATTCAGACACAATTTTAGTATATATGACTTCGGGATAGATGTTCCATGTCAAGGAAAAAGTTAAAGGGGACACTTCAAGAAGTATTTCTCCCAAAACACTCGACACCCCCGCTCATCCCCTTACCACTGAAAAATAATTTGATATCAATAGTCGTAGAAATCGATGGATTTTCATGGATTATCAATTTAATGGATGGATTATCAATTTAAATTGATAATAGCACTATGCAACAAATTAACACTTTGAAAAATACACGGACTTGACAGTATAGGTTCGATTCTACTACCAAAGGGTAGTATTACCCTATGCTCGGTTTGGCGAAATTGGTGACCAATTTTTCTTATGGACCTCCAAAGTTTCTGAAAATCAGTGGTCCCCTCGAAAAGGGCGTCATCAGCTTTTTTCCAACAACTAATTCAGACTTGGTCATACCGCTTAACTATATTTGGCAATAATGTAGCTAAGAATAAAAAAATTTTTCCGGTTCTTTTTTTTTTGAAAACGTGAAGGAAAAATATTTTGTTTCTCTTTTTTCAGCATAACTTTCGGTGACTCGTAATTTTTCACTAACAATGTTTGGCAAAATTGTAGCCAACTTTTTTCAGCATAACTTTCGGTGACTCGTTATTTTTCACTAACAATGTTTGGCAAAATTTTTGTAAAAAAATTATATAAAAAAAATCTGACCAACTTTTGTGAACATATCAGTACAATCTGAACGTGTCTAGGCACCCTAAACAGCTCAAAAAACCAAATTGTACCTCAAAAATATTAGTATTTCACTATTATGTAACAAAAATATTTTTTTGGTGTGGATATGTTCAGCAACTTTATAGACAATATGAATGCCAATATTTTTGTGGAACATATTAACTCTCTAGATCCCCCACATAACTGTAATTGTTAGCCCTATTTTAACAAATTGTAAAAAACACCCCTTAAAATGGGGAGTGCGGGGATGAAATGTTCTTCAAAAATGTTGGCCATACAATTTTACTATATGTGTCAAAACACACCAAACCCCAAAACTTAGCACAAAAACCAAAAAACGGCCAAATTCCAGTCAAAAACGCTCTTTCCTGGTATTGTTATTGCTTCGACCACTAGATCGTAGGACTAACATTGCTGCACGAACAGGAATTTGACCCTTTTTTGGTGTTTGTGTTAAGTTGTGAACTTTGGAGAAACTTTGGAAGGTGAGGGGATTCTTAAGTTGGTTTACCCGACTGAACTTTCTTACTTGTTTATATATATCGTATTTATCCACACAGGGCTTGTAAATTCAGGCATAATTTTAGTACATAAGGCTTCGGAAGAGATGTTCCATGTAAAAGAACAGAATAAAGGAGACACTTCAGGAAGTATTTCTCCCAAAGCAATCGAAATACTTGCTCACATCCTTATCCCTGAAAATCCTCTCCAAAAATAATAATATGTCAATCGATATATTCAAAAAACGAACGCCACTGTAGGTGATTTCGTAGTTTGCATGCACCCAGGAAAATAATTGGCTGGAATTCGATTGTAACAATAAAAAAATAGTACTAGCAACAAAAAGTACACCGTCTGTCGGTTGTATTTATAAATAAATGGTTGAAACAACAATAATAACATGGATACGATGAAATGAAAATGCTTGCAACTAAATCGATGGTTGTATCAATCGAATTAAAATTGTTTTTTTCATTGACACTCGGTTAGTTGTGGTAACCAATTTTAAATCTTCATTATAGTACCATATGATCGATTTTTGGTTGTGACAACCAATGTTTTATTCTTGACAACAGAAATTGTATCAATAGACCAAAGATTATTATTGCAACGAATAATTGGTTACTACAACAGAAAAATTAATAAAAAATAATCGTTTTTTGGTTCTCCCAATCATTTTTCAAATTTAGAATAATTAAATATATTTTGGGAAATACAACCGAAAGATTGGTTGCTGTTCTTTTGCTGATACATGACAAACAAAAAATAAAATTACTCGACATAAATAAATCTTCAACATTTTGTTCAAGAACGGTATAGGTAATCAAAAATAATCTCGTGTGGATAATAATAAATAAAATATAAAAGCAACAATCATTAAATTGAAAGCACATGGTGTTTTGTTGTTTAAAAGTTTTGTGTTTTTTTCGTGTACTACAATGTGTGTCAAATATTTCCACATCTCATAATAGTGATGAATTTATAATATGGGATTTTTAATTTTGTTATGAATTGTTTTGTTTATTGTTCAATAAATAAAATAAAAATTAATGAAAACTGTTTTTAATTAATTGTCGGTAGTATATGACCGGAAAATTGTCAGAACAAGCAATTTTTTAAAACAGTTGGTTGTGGCAACTACAACAGATAATTTTAGCCACAATTTTCGTAGTTGGCGCAACCAAATATGATTGTTGTCAACATTGAAGCAGAAGTATACCACAACCAAAATATTGGCTCCTGATGGAATCGCTTGATAGTAGACAGAACTACAAAATTCGGTTGGCAAATAATTCGGTTGAGGCAACCAAACTGTATTCTGTGTGTGCCTATGAGTTTGGGGTTCGTGTGTTCGATTCCGACCAGAGGCTCTGGTCTGTCACTGCAAAGTCTGGCCGCATGGTCTTTGTAATCCGGCTTCCCTGGACCGTAAAATTGGAATATAAATTTACTTTGTATTGTAATTCATATACTCGTATATAAATAAATAAAAAACGATCCCATAAAAGTGTACTCGTATTGTGGGGACCTATAGTGATTTTTTGCAAGGAATATTTTTGTCGAATACATCACCCAAAAAATCCATCGATTTCTACGAATTTTGATGTACAATTCTTTTTGGAGGGTGATTATTAGCGGTAAGGGGATGAGAGGGGATGTCGGATGTTTTGGGAGAAATGCTTCCTGAAATGTCTCCTATATTTCGTTCTTTAACATGGAACTTCTACAGGGTTTTCCAATAAGAGGTGTTATTTTGAATCATCCGGTATTTCGATAGCTGTCACTTTTGAAGCTTTTATTCTTTGACATTTGACAAGTCGAAACTACGCCGTTACTAAAACTGGAACGATACCAAACGATCAAAAAACGATACGAACGATACAAAACCATCTTGACTGATGAGGCCCATTTTCACCTCGGTAGCTAGGTCAACAAGCAAAATTGTCGCATCTGGGGCTCGGAAAACCCAAGAGTAATTGTTGAGAAGCCTCTCCATCCTCAAGGTGTGACTGTTTGGTGCGGTTTATGGTCCGGCGGGGTCATTGGACCTTACTTTTTCGAGAATGAGGTTTGGATCAACAGTTACGGTGAATGGATTGCCCTATCGAGAGATGATTAATGATTTTTTATGGTCGGAGTTGGATGGTTTACTTTCAACAAGACGGCGCTATGTGCCACACAAGCAACGAAAGCATTGCTCTGTTACGGGAAAAGTTTGTTATCTCACGAAGAGGTGATCACAATTGCCCACCGAGATCTTGTGATTTAACATCTTGCGACTTCTTCCTTTGGGGCCACGTGAAAGGTAAGGTCTACGCCAACAGCCCAGCGTCGATTCAAGACCTCAAAGATAGAATTCGTGAGGCTATCGAGGACATAGGGCAGCCACTTTGCGATTTGGTTATTGAAAATTTCATGAAAAGGATATGGTCCTGTAAGCGATGGTCCTGATGTTGTTTTTCATTATTAACGTCATACCTTCCTCTTTATTATGAAATAAACATCCGATCATTTATCTCAAAAAATGACATTTTTCTTTGCATACCAAAAGAGGAAAACCCTTTATATTAAAAAATGCAGAAAGAACATAAGAAGAAATTGGGATTCTTTTTGGGTGCTTTTGGGCTTTTTATACCAGATTTTTGCGCGTTTTTACGGTCAAGAGATGGCAACTTATATGGGCGCTTCCTGCGTGACGAACGGCAGGAAATTCATTAGTGTTTCCCCCATAATATCGTTTATATTGATCTTAGGAATACTATTGTTATTAGGCAATATGTAAATTGCCAGTAAAATTTTTGATACATTAAAATTTTTGTTGAATTCTGGACGGCACGTCCGGACAGCACAAAATGTGTATAGGAAAGGGGGTATTAAAATAAATCTTTTAAAATATATCTCCCATTTTGTGCATAGAAAATTCGACAACGTCTAATGCAATCATTTAAAACCAAGACCCGCTCACTTTGTTGATGTTGCGAAACGCAAACATCCGCTGATTGTCCGGCACTGTTTATTTGTGGAGAACCACTTATTCACAGCTAACCGGTATATCTAAAGGCCGTTCACTATCGACAACCTGTCACCCATACAGTAGTTGCCTTC
The DNA here is from genome assembly GCA_963930755.1 of Eudasyphora cyanicolor. Taxonomy (NCBI): domain Eukaryota; kingdom Metazoa; phylum Arthropoda; class Insecta; order Diptera; family Muscidae; genus Eudasyphora; species Eudasyphora cyanicolor. The sequence continues at coordinate 172,837,400 of OZ005738.1, forward strand.
AGCACGGCACCTAGAAAGCCTCAATTCCTAGGATTTCCGGAGAACTACCTTTACATCCACACAAATGTACAATGGTTATTGCGGTTTATGTGTTGGTGGAATCATTTTCATGCTGGAGATAGTTATCGAAAATATTTCTCTAAATTGTAACCCATTGTAGGGGAGGTACTATAAGAAGTGGCCCAATCCTCGAACTTTGTGTGAGATAGAAAAAAATATGACTACACACCAAATTTGAAGTCAACCTGATACTCCTTTTGAAACTTATCGAGCGCACCAACCAGACAGATGGACATTGCTCTAATAACTTAAAATGCCCCATAAGGGGTATCCTCCGAATATACATACATAGGGCCATATGTAAGTCACTTCTTCGATTTTTTACACTTTCGGCCTGTATCAATACATACTTATGACTAAAGTTAGGGTACACAAATATCTAAATGAATCTCCCTATGTTAATCTCGATTTGTGACAAATTGAAGAAATATGGCTAAATTTAGGTAAACATGTTGAGAAAATCGCAAAAAAAACAATAAACTAAACATGTTGGTGCTATTTCTGCAACAATTTATTTTAGAATTATTTTTATTTATTTTGTGTGCAGATGTCAAAACAAAAAAATTAACAATTTGTAAATATTTGGGCAACAGTATGATTTTTTACGCATAAATTATGACAAAAAAAACCAAAAACAAATTAGAAAAAAATTAGCGTGTTCATAATTTTCGCATAAGGAAGGAAATAAAAGCAGAGGCCATTGTTATTTCACAAATTTACCCACAGACCTAGATTCAATCATTTGACATTTTACTTTCATTGACGCAGAAGACCTTCAAGAAGACATCTGGGACAAATTAGTCACTTGTTCTAACAAAAAACTGCTTATGTATTCGCACTTTACCTAATAAGTACTTGTACATGAGAATAAAGTCGTCTCCGACTAAAAAAAAACATTGTAAAGTAATATACCACCACGAGTACAGGTAATTATTTCCGCGTGTTCCCAACGCATTGACAAACAGACAGACAGACATACGCTACAAAAAATGTTTTCTTTAAAGCTCTTAAGACTCTTGGCATTCGACGGACGGTTTGCACTGCTTTAGCCGATTACACTCAATTAAGTATTATTTTTACTTTGTTTTGTTTTGCCATTTCTTCTGTGTTTGGTTTGCAAAAAATACTTTTTTAATAAAGATTTGTTTGGCACATTTTAGGAATGTTTTTTGATAAGAGCCGCCACCAATAACCACAGCTGTGTAAATAGAAGCAAAGAGAGTGAGAGAGGGAGTTGGGGAAAGGGTTGAGGTCTGCGCTAATGGCAAAGGTTTGTGAATGCGGGTGGTGGAGTTGATATTGGAGCTAATGGTGAAAAGGTGATTGAGGTGGGGGCATGGCGGTCTCAACTCTCTACGAGTATTTAAGGTTGTTTCCTAGCAAACGACCCTAAGCTACTGCCGCCGATTGTTTGGCTTCCTCACGTCTTTGTCAACCGGACCGTCCGTCGTTGAATGCTCCCAATTCGTTCTTTACAAACGAAGACTAGCGCCGACTATCTCCAACAACAAATTTAAATGTGTTTATTTACTGCTCTTTTTTCCGCGCGGCGCTTTCTTTTCATTTGAGTTTGTGTTTTCGTTTGATTTTATAGAGACTTAACTTGGTTGGGTTTCATTTCGTTTCGTTCGGTTTTGGGTTTCTCTTCATAATTTATGTAGATTATTGTAGTAAGTTTTTTTTAGCTCAGTTTTTCAGTTGTTTTGTTTGGTTATTATCATTTTTCGTTTTGTGAGCGTGTCTGAACTTGAACTACTCGTCGGCAATAGTTTGAGTATTCGCGTCGTTGTCGACGTAATTGTCATTGTTGTAATGATTTTAATTTGTTATTATTATTATTGTTTTGATAATTATAGCGATGATGATGGTATTGATGGTGGTGGTATTATTGGCGATGATGATGGTGAAGGTGATGGTCGTTGTGCTGATGATTACGTTTGTTTTATTGATTGAATACAAACTTTCATTGAGACAAATAAATACATATGTCGCTCATTCACTTCAAGAGTGACATAACTCAAAATTGAAAATTGCCAAGATGTGTAACTTTAAGTCCGTATAAAAAGATAAGTAACATGAAATTAGATGTTTAAATACGATTGAATAATCCGAAATATGGTTGTTTACTTATAGACCAAATTTCGCTGAGATTAATTTATGGACATTTGCAAAATTCGGATTTTTGTAAGGCAACCTCAAACATTTAAAATTTTGAGTTATGTCACTCTTGAAGTGAGTGAGCGATGTGTATGTAATAAAGAAAACTTCATGGCTTAGTTATTGTACAGAGGAAATTGACAGTTTTTTTCAATATGAAATTTATTTGAGATCATAATCATTATAACGGAACTACATGACCGAAAGTGAGAGGAGCAAGTGGGCGTGGCATTATTTAAAACTTAAATAAACCAGAAACTACTGACCATAGAATACCGACAGTACAGAAATTAGAGGAACGACAGGGGTTGCCACTCGAAGTGTTGAAAACTTCAGGCTGCAGTGGCAACAATGGTATTCATTATACCCTCACTTAGTGCAGGAGGGTATATACAAGGTTTTCCAATAAGAGTGATATGATTTCTTTGAAAAAAAACACACTTATTGTTAAGGAAATTCAAAAGTTTTTTATTTAATGTGAAGTACAACCGATACAATTAAGTTCTAAATAAAACGTCATTCAAATGGCCTCCACGACTTCTTCTGCAGGAACGAATTCGATGAACTCAATTTTCGAGCCCTTTTTCCAGTAAATCAAGTCGTATCAATATCACAATTACTTGAAATAATCGAATCTCCAAATTTTTCTCGCGACAATTCAATTGTTTCATTTGCTGTGTGGCACGTAGCCACAATCGGCCAATGGCAAAAAGATAGCTCTTAACGAGAGCTAAAACATTTCTCATGGGTGTCAAGGTCGCTGGTCGACTGGAAAGTTTTTTTTTTTGAAGTAACAAAAATGGACTGGAATTTAGTATGTGTACAATTTTTTTCTATCTCAGGCTAAGATCGAAAACACTTCCCAGTCGACCTACGACCTTGACACCCATGAGCAATAGTTTAGCTCTCGTTAAGAGCTATCTTTTTGCCATTGACCGGTTCCCGATCCGACGTACCGTTAAGGAGCTAGAGCAAAAATAAACTTTCCGTTCACATTTGAAAATGATGCTAAGTGAATTTTTTTTAAATCCAAAAAAACACTTTGCAGTCGACCTACGGCCTTGACACCCATGAACAATATTTTGGCTCTCCTTAAGAGCTATCTTTTTGCCATTGACCGATTGTGGCTACGTCCCACACAGCAAATGAAACAATTGAATTGTTGCGAGAAAAGTTTGGAGATTCGATAATTTCAAGAAATTGTGATATTGAATGGACTCCAAGAAGTTGTGAATTAACACCACTAGACTATTTCTTGTGGGGTTATTTGAAGTCATTGGTCTTTCGAAATAAACCAGACTATCTTCAAGCTTTACAAGTCAATATTGAACGTGCCATTCATGACATACGATTTGATTTAGTGGAAAAAGTGTCGAAAATTGGGTTCATCGAATTCGTTCCTGCAGAAGAAGTCGTGGAGGCCATTTGAATGGCGTTTTATTTAGAACTGAATTGTATCGATTGTACTTCACATTAAATAAAAAACGTTTGAATTTCCTTAACAATAAGTGTGTTTTTTTTTTCAAAGATATCATATCACTCTTATTGGAAAACCCTATTAAAATCAATGGAATATAATAAACAAGTTTCAGTATTTACCAAATTTGAGTTAAGCTTTATTCCGCAGAAATAGTTCAACAGTAATCTGAACTATAGACTTATGATTAAAATTGTTATTTTTCAAAACTAGATCACTCATTCGCCGTGTACTCCATATGTTTTGGTTGCAGTTACATTTTTTTTCATATATTGTTTATTTTCTTTATTAAGTGTTCTATTTATATTTATTATTTTTTTACAGCCCTTTATCGAAAATATACAACAATCCATTACAACAGCCGCTAATATGAGGTGATATTGGCTCTTTGCAATCTTTGGACGCTGACTTCACTTCTGGGCAATAAATCCACGATAAGATAATAATCACACAGTTGGATTAATATTAAAACAGCAAATCATTAAAACAATTGAAAATAATAATAATTTTGATTGATGGAAGATATACCAAAAAACAAATCAATTTTATTTTTAGTTTAAAAATAAAAAACCGTAACAAAAATTACACTAAACTACATAGTTAAATCTGATAAAGGTGTACATCGTGATATGTTTAAAAATCTGTTTTCGGGGTATGCAATCTCAGTATCCCTTGTATCCCCACAATCTTGATAAAACTGAGCTGATATGACTGATACGGTATTCTTTAGTAAGTCATATGTATTTTTCCATGTACGATATATAAAATTCAGACAACAAAAAATATAATTTTTGGAATGTCTTATCAGTCACTCTCTCTTACATTATCAAACCCTCTAAAAATATTTGTGACCGAAAAAAATTACTGGAAGAAGTTAATGATTAGTCATCGATTGTTGATAAAGAAATAAAGATATGCTATGAACAATATTTACCTGGTATACATTAATGAATGCAAACAATAGCGATTAAAATTTTTTTCTTATAACTGGTTTTCCAATAAGGATGATATGATTTTTAAGTGACGTTTCAGCCATTTGTAATATGTCATGATCTGTCATTTGTTTTTCACTGTATTCAGTAGTGTTTACAATTTCATCATGGGGAGATATACGCAAGAACAACGTTTACAAATTATTCAGTTTTATTATCAAAACAATCGTTCTACAATTGCAACTTTTCGTGCGCTAAGTCCATTTTTAAAATCCAAAAAACACTTTCCAGTCGACCTACGGCCTTGACACCCATGAGCAATATTTTAGTTCTCGTTAAGAGATATCTTTTTGCCATTGGCCGATTGTAGCTAGGTGCCAGACAGCAAATGAAACAATTGAATTGTTGCGAGAAAAGTTTGGAGATTAGATTATTTCAAGAAATTGTGATATTGAATGGCCTCCAAGAAGTTGCGATTTAACACCATTAGACTATTTCTTGTTGGATTATTTGAAGTCATTGGTCTTTCGAAATAAACCAGATTCTCTTCAAGCTTTACGAGTCAATATTGAACGTGCCATTCATGACTTACGACTTGAATAAGTGGTTAGTGCTCGAAAAGGTGCTCGAAAATTGTATTCATCGAATTCGTTCCTGCAGAAGAATTCGTGGAGGCCATTTGAATGACGTTTTATTTATAACTTAATTGTATCGATTATACTTCACATTAAATAAAAAACTTTTTTCCCTAACAATAGGTGTGTTTTTTTTTCAAATAAATCATATCACTCTTATTGGAAAACCCTGTACATTAATGAATGCAAAAATATCGATGCATTCAACCAATTGATTAAATTATGATAAGAACTAACCAAACAACTAAATCACTCAAAAGAACCAATCATAGATTCTTTAGTAGAAGTTCTTCAGTTATTGAGGAAAGTCAAAAACAGAAATACGAGTAGATTACAATTCACTATTCTCAACAAAAACAAATAAAGTAAAGCGAAATTCATGCGAGGACGACTATACTATAATACCCTACAACACCTTGTTAGAACAGATTAATCGTGGTCTTTGTTCTTGGATTAAAATGCTACTGTCTTTTAAATTTCAAATGAGATGTCCGGTCTCGATAACAAAAGCAGAACGTCGGTGAATTTTGAGTCTAGGCAGGGCTATATCGGCCTAGAATGTAAGTATGCACTACCTGACTACTAACCTCGGTCATTTGTTGGCATAAGAGCAATATTTCTCAAGAAGAACATGCAGGTCTTTAAAGATATGCCCACATATTGCACTTCCCTTGGATCATGAAAGGTAGATCCGAATCTTGCTAGTGCATCCGCTTTGCAATTCCCTACGAAAACCCCATGTATGCCTCGGAAGATCATCCTTGGAGTGGAACCCCCAAGCATCCAGACTGGCCGACCAAAAAAATACGTGGCACAGAACAGTTTTTGCGGAATTGAACAGAAATTTATAAATTATTCGATGAGACAAAATTAATATGTAATAATAAACTATGTTGGAATAATATTGCACCCAGGAAAATAATTGGTTGGAATTCGATTGTAACAATAAAAAAATAGTACAAGCAACAAAAAGTATATTGCCTACACCGTGTGTCGGTTGTATTTATATATAAATAGTTGAAACAACAATAATAACATGGATACGATCAAATAAAAATGCTTGCAACTAAATCAATGGTTGTATCAATAGAATTAAGATTGTTTTTTTTATTGTTTTTCATTGATACTCGGTTAGTTGTGGTAACCAATTTTAAACTTTCATTATAATACCATATGATCGATTTTTAGTTGTGACAACCAATGTTTTATTCTTGACAACAGAAATTGTATCAATAGACCAAAGATTATTATTGCAACGAATAATTGGTTACTACAACAGAAAAAATATTAATAAATAATCGTTTATTGGTTATCCCAATCGTTTCCCAAATTTAGAATAATTAAATGTATTTTGGGAAATACAACCGAAAGATTGGTTGCTGTTCTTTTGCTGATACATGACAAACAAAAAATAAAATTACTCGACATAAAAAATCTTCAAAATTTTGATCAAGAATGGTATAGGTAATCAAAAAAAGTCTCGTGTTTATAATAATGTGTGGAATGCAGAATATGTTGTGCAAAATGTTTTACATAAATAAAAAATAAAAGCAAAACACAGTCATGAAATTGAAAGCACAGGGTTAAGAGATATTTGCATACAAGTTTTGTGTTTTTTTACTGTACTAAAATGTGTGTCAAATATTTCCACATCTCATAATAGTGATGAATTTGTAATATGGGTTTTTTAATTTTGTTATGTATTGTTTTGTTTTTTGTTCAATAAATAAAATAAAAATTTATGAAAACCGTTTTTAATTAATTGTCGGTAGTATATGACTAACAAATTGTCAGAACAACCAATTTTTAAAGCAGTTGGTTGTGGCAACTACAACAGATAATTTAACCATTTTCTTAGCTGGCGCAACCAAATATGATTGTTGTCAACATGGAAGCAGAAGTATACCACAACCAACATATTGGTTGTCCTGATGGAATCGCATGATAGTAGACAGAACTACCAAAATTCGGTTGGCAAATAATTCGGTTGAGGCAACCAAACTGTATTCTGTGTGTACTCTTTTGATTCAAAGATGAACTAAAAACAATGCTCGAAATTCTCCAGTAGATAAAATTAAGTAACGGGAATATAACAAAACAAAAAAATAATTCGCGTTCTTCAATTATTACGAGTATTAATGATGATAGAATGAATAAATCACATTCATCCCTATGTCTAATGACTAAAGCTACTCAGACTAAAGAAAAGATCGTCTATTTGAAGAAAGTTTTTTTAATCTTTTCATTGATCTAATATTATACACGAAAGAGGATTTGTTCATCTTTCTACCATATAATCTGTATTCGAATTTCTCTGAAATGCTAGATAAAATCAAACCACATAGAAAGCCAAACAAACAAAAAGATATGATCACACTTAAATAAATGATTCTTGGCAGCTATTATTCATATTAAATATAAATATAGTATTCCGGTTTGTGAATTGAGTTCAAAAGAAATCGAATGCGAATTGAATTTGTCATTTTTGTTTTATTGCAGTTTTATGTTTAGCTTTATTGGTTAGTATGGACAACTTGTCGCCAAATGAACTTTGTGTGGCAATCGGAGTAATAAATATCGATAGATTTATTGCAATGGACCAAATGGAATGCATGAGAGGTTTCCTTACAGTTACGACAACTTATCGATTTCTAGAAAAAAAACAAAGGCGGTACTTTGAAAAGCAATATTTAAGGTGGTCTTCTGTAACTAATAGCTGATCAATATCTGCTGGAGTTAATTCTTATGGAGAACAGAAATAGTATTTTGGACGGAATATGTACGAATTGAATTTATAAGAAGTGAAACTATTAAATCAAATAACTGAGATTATTTCTCCAGTTTTCAGGATACATTTTCGAGGTGGGATTTATTCGTTGCCACTGATCTCATGTAGACCCAAAAGGCAACCAACTGGTGTATTCATATTGATCTGGGTGCAAGCAGAGTTGCTTTCGCAGAGAAAAATGCAGTGCGTTTGGTCATTGAACGCACTTTAGGTACGAATTAATTAAGTTCCTTCGAATTCTTGAGTAGTACTAATTAAGAAGGCTGGAGTAGATACCTTACACTGAACAAAATGTTGTCTAATGTTGTCCCTTAATCATTAAAATAAGTACATTTTGTACTTAAAATATAGATAATTTCATTATTATTAGGTACATTTTCTTAATTTTTAGTACAAAACGTTCCTATTTCAAAGATTAAGGGCGTCTTTGGCGAAAATCTTTAATTTAAAGAACACTGGTTGTTCTCTCCTACGACGGCAGTCACTCGATAATTGTTCGTTGCAGATGCGACTACATTAGACCCATTTGATACTCATGTCTATCAATGTCTCTCTTTTAATTCGTTGACAATATCTACGCATAAAAAAATATTGTCTTACAAATAAAGATTAAAGCAAAAGACGTCATTAATCTTTGAAATAAACAGCTTTTGTACATAAAATTAGGAAAATTTACTTACTATTAATGAAATTTCTAAAATACTTTAAGTACAAAATGTACTTATTTTAAAGACAAAGGACGTCTTTGGCGCTATTCTTTATATTATGACACTTTTTTTTCAGTGTACCTAGTAAAGGGTTTTCCAATAGGGATGATATCATTTTGAAGTGACGTTTCGGCCATTTGTAATATGTCATGATCTGTCATTTGTTTTTCATTGTATTCAGTAGTGTTTACAATTTCATCATGGAGAGATATACGCAACAACAACGTTTACAAAATATTCAGTTTTATTATCAAAATAATCGTTCTCCAATTGCAACTTTTCGTGCGCTAAGTCCATTTTTTTTTTTAAATCCAAAAAAACACTTTCCTGTCGCCCTAAGACCTTAACACCCATGAGCAATATTTTAGATCTCGTTAAGAGCTATCTTTTTGCCATTGACCGATTCCCGATCCGACGTAACGTTAAGGAGCTAGAGCAAAAATAAACTATCCGTTCACATTTGAAACTGATGCTGTCCATTTTTTTTTTAAATCAAAAAAAAAACACTTTCCGCTCGACCTACGACCTTGACACCCATGAGCAATATTTTAGCTCTCTTTATGAGCTATCTTTTTGCCATTGTCTGATTGTGGCTACGTGCCACACAGCAACTGAAACAATTGAATTGTTGCGAGAAAAGTTTGGAGATTCGATTATTTCAAGAAATTGTGATATTGATAGGCCACCAAGAAGTTGTGATTTAACACCACTAGACTATTTCTTGTGAGGTTATTTGAAGTCATTGGTCTTTCGAAATAAACCAGGCTCTCTTCAAGCTTTACAAGTCAATATTGAACGTGCCATTCATGACATACGACTAGATTTAGTGGAAAAAGTGCTCGAAAATTGGGTTCATCGAATTCGTTCCTGCAGAAGAAGTCGTGGAGGCCATTTGAATGAATATTGAAATATATTTCTTGCGAATGCGAAAGCGAATAGTGAAATATGCATTTTTGCGAAAGCGAATGCGAATGCGAATAATAGTTTGAGCCTTTAGTACCAACAAATTTAAAGAACTGAATTGATACTTTTCCAGGATATTCAAGTATTAAGACTGTTTTCCATAGTTTTACCTCCTATTACCACAAGCACACACATATCTTCAAATTGTGTGAAGGGAATAAGGAGATTTAACACTTTAATAAATGGAAGCGAATATTGAAATATATTTTTGCGAAAGCGAATGCGAAAGCGAATAATCCAAAGATGGTTTTTGCGAATGCGAATGCGAATGCGAATTTTAAAATGATGCGAATAATTCGCGTTCGCATATCCGAATGCGAATATTCGTTACATCCCTACTTTTTAGCATCAGCCGATATTGACTTAAAGGTGTTCAACAAGGCTCCATCTATCTGGGCCTAGCGTTTTAGATAAAGTTGCGCCAAGAACGATATCTACAAGCTCGTTGACGGTGAAATGTGGAGATAACTTTTCGACTCGGAGTTTATATATACGAAATATAACTCTCCTTTTCGCCTTGTCTGACTCGGAATGCTCAAAGAACTGTCGGTTAAAATAACAGACACACGCACCTCTTTGCATCTGTTATAGTCCCATTTCCAAATGTGACTGCAGTATCATTATCCTTTCTGATATGATTCAACTGCATTCTAATCCTTACTGTCTCTCCTCACACCTCCTTGCATCTGTTATATTTAAATACTTACTGTAGAAGCGAAAACTAATTAGGGTGCGGCGGCTCCCCAATTGAAAATCCCTGCTCTAAAGTATTTGATAAATGTCATCACAACCGTGCGCGAGTCCCGCTTCATCTCCCAGAAATTGGTCGTACTTTGGTTATTCGACCAGCAAGAGAGTTGCGACCGGTTGGTTACCGCGTTGATGATTTATACTGACCCAAGGAAGGCATCATGTTGCCAATTATAGAATTTATAAAAATCTCATACATATAAACCACACACAGTAATTATATTAGATTTTATTATAGTCGTTTTGTATTGTTATTGGTCTACGCTTTGTTGTTTTTTTATTTTTAAATTTAAAAATCTTTTTTTTTTATTTTTAAATTAATCCTGTTTATAATGCAGTAATCATAATTGCCGAATATTTTTGGCAATCATCATAAATCATTTGCAACAACCAGAACTGCTGTCGTGCCCAGTTGGCTGATAACCCGCCTTAATGTTAATCATACATATTTTGTATAATTTTTTCAAAAGTCATTTGAATATCTACAACACAAAATCCGAGCAACAACCAGAGCACCTGGACAGACATACCCCTGACGAAAGGAAAGAACAAGAGACCTAAACAACAATAACTAATAACAAAAATAACTTAAATTAAATTCACCTTGAAGACTGATTTGGGGAGTGTGAGCTGAGCGAATCAAAAAAAAAAAGTACGTAACTAATTTCGATTCGTATAACTCTCGGTGGGTCACAACAGAAAAAAAGCGGCGATGACGGAGACATCCACGACAACCACAACAAAAGAGACCGAAATCCCACAACAACATTTCTTAGGGAATGAATAGCGAGATAAGTCTCAATGACCTAATGGAAGAGAAGGTGTACAGCGAAAGAGACCGAGAGAAATACAAGCTGATACGGTTGATACAAGTAGAACATCGAGAAGTCGAACGATATTAGATACCACTAAAACACCGACATCAACACAGAACGAACACTGAAAGTTTTTGTAAGTAAGAGCTGTATATGCCGGAGAGTCTAGTCAAACGCTCAAACAAACATCTCTAAAGGTATTTAGTATACAGCGAGTACCCACATACATATGTATGTATGTACATTCCTGCCACACCACACAAATACCTCTTTGCCTTTTCCGCGCCTTTGTTGTTTGTCTGCTCTTGCATGCTTCGCGAGGTGCGCGACACGTATACGTAACAAAATAGTTTTCGTGCGGTTTTTCTTTACAGAAAAAAGGAATGTCATTAAAGGCAACACCACCAAAGTAAAATACAACAACGACAACAATAATACCGAGTGTTGGCAACACTAACAACAATCAACCGCCACCAAACACCAGAATACGAAGGAATGAATGTTAGACAAATAAAAAACAAACAAAAAACGAAACAAGTTTACTGCTGCTGCTGCCACGATCAACAAGTGTTTGTTTCATTTCCTTTTTTGAAGAGAGGGAGAGAGAGAGAGCGAGAACAGTAAAACAAAGAAGCAGCATTAACCTGCAGACCGCCTCAGGTGGGTGCCCAGCACCATCAGCAGTACAATTCCCCCTCCCCATACACACATTGGGGGCAATGCAAAACATCTGAGCATTATGTATGCCTGCATTGAAATTCAATCGGAATTTGTCTCTTTCGCTGTTGCCGTCAAAAGATGACGACGACGACGCCGCCGTCTACAATGTCTACGCATTGTTTTTTTTTCGTTTTTGGTGCAGCTTAACAAAGGTTGTTTAGCAAGAAGCTCTCTCATGAATACACTCAGTTTTTCTCTCTTTCGCTATTCATTGATAAAACAAAGATAAATTCATAGATGATGGATGCATATTTTATTTTATTTAATTAATTAATGTTTGTCCTCAATAAAATAAATCGAATAAAGTGGTGGAACTTGAATGAATACACACAGCAGCAGAAAGAAACAATTGGAATGCTTGTAAGCATAACTGTGAACACATACTAGACATTCTAAATAGACGTCTTCTTATTTTCTAATTTCAACAGCGAGTCGTAGGACAACAAAATTTTACTTTATCTTAACGTAGAAAGGCTGAAGACAAATATCTTCAGAATACGTAAATAAATTATTAGAAAATACTAAAGTCAGGCGGGGCCGATTTATGAAGGATTTAAGTTCATTTTTTAAAATGAACAAAAATCTTTTTTTCCGGCTTATTGGTTAAGTTGAAAGGGTAGCCCATTCCTGAAGAGGGATTAGAACACACGGATGCCTTTTATAGACTCATTGTGATATCCGTTCTTTAAAGATGTATGAACAGTTTTATAAAGGGTGGTCCAAACATAATGCACGATGTTAATTGTGAGTCATACCTTAACGTCGTTTTGTTTCCAAGTTAATCTGACTTTCTTTGTTTCAGTGTTTGACAAATTCAACCATGGAGAGGTACACAATTGAGCAGCGCGTTAAGATTGTTGAAGTCTTTTACGAAAATAGGCGTCAAATCGAAATTCATTTCATGCACTTCGTAATTTTTTTCGTCAGCATAATCGGTGGATTCGTTAACAAGCAGAATTTCCCTTTAGAGCAAATGATAATCCACGAGTGATTGTTAAAAAGTCGATCCACAAAGAGTGTCTGTTTGGTGCTGTTTTTGGGCTGACGCCGTCTTCGAAAATGAGGTCGGCCAAGCAGTTACCGTTAACAATTCAAGAGCTAAAGGGTGAGATAATTCTGCACATTAACGACATTGAACGTCAATTATGTCTCATTGCGTCATTGAAAACATGGACCATTGGATAGAGGTATGCCACCGAAGCAGTGGCGAACATTTCGACGATATTTTGTTTCACATATAATTGTCATAGATTCTTCTATCATAATAAAAAAATATTAAGATAATTCTCTGAAAACCATTTAGAAAAGATCTAAAAAAACAGGTAGCTGGAGCTGCATAATGTGTAGATAGTAAGAGGGATATATGTATGTAGATAGGAGATATTTAGTTTTCTGTTGTTTCCTTACGGAACCATTTAGTCTTGTCTATGAGATTTAGAAGGTTTTTTAGATACACATCTACTCGGTCTGTCAGGTTGTTGAGTGACATTTGGCCTATATAAGAAAACGTTAGCCCTTCCAGTCTTGGACAATAGCATATCAGGTGCTCAATAGTTTCCTCTTCGTCCTCATTTTGTCAGTTCCTACAGAAATCATCATGTGTAATTTTCATCTGTTCGACCATGACGCTTATAGCGCAATGTCCCGTGAAAAATGCTGTGAGCTTTCTTAAGGAGTACTTGTTAAAAGCTAAAAGCTGACTTGACATTTTATGGCTTATCTTTGGCCATAGATTTGTCGTGATTCTGCAGTTTTCTATATGTTCCCATCTAGATACTGTTTTTATGTCGGCCAGTTCGTTTATTTCAATTCCACGAACGCCAAGTGTGCACATGCGAAAAATAAATCCGGCGATAATGTTACAGTCAATGGGAAACGCTATAGAGCCATGATTAATGACTTTTTCGTGCCTGAATTGGAGGATCGTGAGGATGTGGACGACCTTTGGCTCCAACAAGACGGTGCTACATGTCATACAGCCATACAACAATCAATTTATTGAAGGAAACTTTTGGTAAGTGCATTATCTCGCGTCGTGGGCCTGTGTCGTGGCCTCCAATATCGTGCGATTTAACACCGCTGGACTATTTTTTGGGGGGTTATGTGAAGTCGCTTGTCTACGCAGATAAGCCCGACACGATTGACGCCTTGGAAGAGAATATTCGGCGCGTTATTGCTGACATCCAGCCCCAAATGCTGAAAAAAGTGGTCGAACATTGGTACTCTCTGGTGGAATTTATTCGATCCGCGGCGGACCCTTGCCCGAAATCATTTTTAAAACATAATGGCAAACGCATATCTTTATTTTATATGAGTTTTATTTCTTCTTGAAAACCAAACGTCTAAAAAACACCCTGTAGTTGAGAAGGTTAGGTTCTTGCATCGAATCTTATTTGCTGCGAGTTGTATGGTGTATATCTAAGCTTGGAAGACAAGACAGTAACTTTCGATTATTAACGAGATGTTGATTTCGAAGGTACTAGACCGAACTACCGACCCTGTACCGATATACCCCTTGAAACCGTCAGTGAAGATTGAGATCTCATTCTCTGAAATGACAGACAGTCGCTCCCTATTCCTCTGCTGGATATTTGTACCTGCATTTTGTGGTATACTTAATCGGAGGCCTGCTCAAGAAAGCAGTTTTGGTCTAGTTCCTTTAGAATACTTATAGCTGGTTTTGCCGCGCTGCTTCTGATTTGGATGTCTAGTCCAGCCTGTGGTGCTGATATTTAGATTACTGTTGTATTAACACAGACCATTCTCTGGATTTTTATTAATTTTGACAAGTAGGATTTCTTGTTTACAGCATTCCACCATACCACGTCTCCATATGTGAGAACTGGTATTATAATAGCCGTATACTTATATCGAATAGATAATTTTGGGATATAGTCCCCATTTCTTACTGAACATTTTGCTACAAGAATAGAAGGCGCAGAGCGCTTGCGTTCCTCTCTCACTTCCGTATTCCTTCTACGGGAATATTTGTAGTCAAGGATTGTGCCTAAGTAATCTTCCTCTTTTTATAGTTGTAGCTCTTATTTAGTTTACCAAAAGGGGCGTGCCAATTACGTCCACTTTTCTCTAGATTCTATGTACTATATAAGCATTGCACTGTACGAAAGTTCACGTATTTGTATGCAGTGGTATTAAAGTTAAAAGATGTTAACTTTCGGTACAAAAGGGTCCATTTGTGTGGGAGGTACCAAAAGGGGCGGGCCAATAACACCCATTTTTCTCTGGACTCTAGGTACTATAAAAGCATTACACTGTACTAAATTTCGAATATTTGTATGCACTGGTATTAAAGTTATAAGCTAGTAACTTTTGGTACAAAATGGTTCATTTGTGTGGGACATATCAAAAGGAGCGTGTCAATAATGCAAATTTTTCACTGTATTGTAGGTACTATTAAACAATAACACTGTAAAAAATTTCAAGTCTTTGTATGCACTATTAACTTTTGGTTCAAAATTGTCCATTTGTGTGGGAGGTACCAAAAGGGGCGTGGACACTTTGCCCATTTTTCTCGAGGTAATAGGGACTAATAAGCTAATACTATGTGTAGAATTTCAGAGGATTCAAATAAGTAGTATAGAAGTTATTAAATAATCAATATTTCACTAAATGTTAACCCTTTGTGGAGGAGTTACTAGAAGGAGTGGACCAATATGGCCCATCTTCGAACTTAGCCGGAGATAGAAGAAAATATTACCACATAAAAAATTTAAAGTCAATCGGTAACTCCTTTCCAAAGTTATCGTGCGCACCAGCCAGCAGACAGACAGACAGACGGACGGACAAATCACACTAATTGTGATTTCGTTTCTGAAAAATAATGTTACCACATCATGTTGCGACATCTTAAAAATTCCCCCTGCACCCTCTGCTAATTTCGCAGTTTGCATGCGCACAATCGAACAAAAAAAGTGCGGTGAGTAAAACCCATACCTACAATATTGCGCAGCCATTTGCTAGTGCATTAAGAATGTACGCTTTCATTTAGGTTTGGTTCTGAAATCTGCTTTTTGACACACTCTACACCGTGGATTGAGCCACAGGTTTACAAATTTTTTTCTCCTCTTCCCCCTATGTTGATGCTATTCGAAAATAGTCATAGTCGAAAGACATACGCATACTTTGAACATCAGGCGCTCGTGGACTTGAGATCTGATATAACATTCACGGTCATTTTAATCACGTATGTTATCCGACATCTTAAGTTAACCTATGGCTGTATCTGTCAGATAACATGTAAAGAATATTATCAGCTGTTATATTATCTCTAAACAGCGATAAAAATGAACGTCATAACCGATTGTTGCGTTTTTCAACCTTCGGAAGTAGTTGTGACATTTGATTTGCATACATACATAAATACATACATATATTTTTCTATTCACAATTTAGCATGCAGTCGACCATCATCATTCAATGTTTACATTTTAGAATACTAACGCTCAAACTCAAAGTGTTTACAAATTTGTGACATTTTACATTGTGACTAATTTGGAGGTAGGCAAATTAGTAAATTACATACATATCATGTAATTGACGGCGACCACACATTGATGATGTGCCATGTGTTTTGACGACGGGAAATATGACAGTTTCTTTGAAGAAATACAAAACCACTTACATATGTATGTAAATAAATCCATATGCATATTAGCTTGTGTATGTGTTTGCAAAATATGTAACCGCAATTGCGGTGTGGGAACAATTGTCTTTGCCAAGAACAAATCAAACAATCAATTACATCAAATATGCAATAGAGAGAAAACAATATCTTATTGTCAGTTGTTTTTTTTTATAGAAAGTATGTATGTCTAATCGTCCCACTGTGCCTCCCTAAATTCACTAAAAAAAATCCAAATTGTTCATATTTTAGCAATTCTTCTAAACAAAAAAAAACATGAACGCCACGCGATCTGACATTGAAAATCTATAGAAATTCCTCCACAGAAAGCGGAACCATAAAAACAATGTAAACAAAATTCGTTACGACTCTTTAGCTCGCTCTAGCTCTCTTTCCCTTATCTCACCATAGATACAATGTTTCGTAGGTATATTATACTCTCCCGATATGTGTTAAAACGTGTAATTAGTAGTGTGTGGCTGAGTGTGTTTGACTGAGAAGTGTGTAAACAAAAATCATACATTTGCACGTACTTTAAAGTTTCTAAGTTTATGATTCTTTTTTCTTCCTCCTTTGCATTGTATCTTTCTCCACAAAGTAAACAACAAATGCCACTACCGAACCAAAAACAAAGTATATATCTCTCTGTTTTAGTTCGTCATTAGTACAAAAGTTAAGCATTTTGACTTTGTTGGTGTAAAATCAGGTTTATCTCGACAAGTCAAAAAATAATTGCTATGAAGTTGTTTTAATTTATTTACCTTTTATTTTGTATTCTATTCGCAAAACAAAACAAACCAAAAAAAGAAGCTCTCATGAAAATGACGTCATGTTAAACGTAAACAATTTCATTTAAAAAAACGAATGACGACGAACTATAAGCGAGGGGGATATAAGCTGTGATGGGGAATAGTCTCTGACTGTGTGGAGGGGGAAGGTATAGAATGAGCTAATGACTTGTTTTGTGCTTTTGGGATTTTGCAAACGAAAGGTCTCTGAGGACAGTGCGGGTATTATTATTTTTATTTATTTCTTACATATTATCTAAGGGAATTTTAGTGTGAATGAAATATTTTTAGCATTTTGTGTTGCTGACATTTGATGTTGATTGTTGTTGTTGATTGAAAAATTATTACACAATGGGCACATTTTTAAAAATAATTGTAAATATTTTCGATAAATATATCGACGTTTTTTGCAAAGAAAAAGAAACTTATAAAACTTTTATTAATGAAAAGTCATCAACGATTATCTTTTCGTGTAGAAAAGTCATCAACGATGATCTTTTCGTATAGAAAAGTCGTCAACGATGATCTTTTCGTATAGAAAAGTCATCAACGATGATCTTTTCGTATAGAAAAGTCATCAACGATGATCTTTTCGTATAGAAAAGTCATCAACGATGATCTTTTCGTATCATCAACGATAATCTTTTCGTATAGAAAAGTCATCAACGATGATCTTTTCGTATAGAAAAGTCATCAACGATGATCTTTTCGTATAGAAAAGCCATCAACGATGATCTTTTCGTATAGAAAAGTCATCAACGATGATCTTTTCGTATAGAAAGGTCATCAACGATGATCTTTTCGTATAGAAAAGTCATCAACGATGATCTTTTCGTATAGAAAAGTCATCAACGATGATCTTTTCGTATAGAAAAGTCATCAACGATGATCTTTTCGTATAGAAAAGTCATCAACGATGATCTTTTCGTATAGAAAAGTCATCAACGATGATCTTTTCGTATAGAAAAGTCATCAAAGTCATCTTTTCGTATAGAAAAGTCATCAATGATGAGCTTTTCGTATAGAAAAGTCATCAATGATGAGCTTTTAGTATAGAAAAGTCATCAACGATGAGCTTTTCGTATAGAAAAGTCATCAATGATGAGCTTTTCGTATAGAAAAGTCATCAACGATGAGCTCTTCGTATATAGAAAAGTCATCAAGATCGTCAACGCCGAGCTTTTCGTATAGAAAAATTATCAAAGATGAGGTATGATATTAGTAGAACGTGTGATATTAGATTCTAACAAATATCTATAAGTAGTTTTACCTGAAATATGTTAGGGACAAAACTGCAGTAGCAATTTCTTAGCGTGTATGTAATATATATATTTTCCCATATGGAAAAATGAACGTCCGGTGATCTAGAGAATAAACTCTGCATTTTAGGTTACTAATTAACTTGAGACTTAATTGCATTTTTTCTGTTAGAACAGCTATCAAAATGCACACCAGTGTGTACACAGTTTTATACTATAATTAACTATGTTAATTTGTTGAGTTGTTAGAGAGCACTTAAAAAGATAGAAATCTTTTTGAAAATAAGTGCACTGGAATACATGTTCCTTTCGAAAACTTACTTAACTTTATCAAACTTGTAATTGTCTACAAAAACACAAAACTATTACACCAGAAATCTACATAAAATAATCAATTAATGCACTACATATAAGTACATATTTCAAAATACAAAAAAGGAGGTGGAGGTGGTCTCTATGGTATGTTCTCAATTGCTCTTAATGAATTGTCGTCGTACAATCTTGATTGCCAAGACCATGATTATAATGATCTTAATGATCATTAGCATCATCGTATCGTTTCGTCATTATCATGACCAATTAATCTGAATAAATTATTCGTCATCTCACCGTCGCGACGCTGAGCAATTGAGTGCATTAAGTATTTATTTCGCCAGTGATAGACTGAATTTTTTGGACTTTCATTTTCATTTCATTGTTTTACAAAATATTAAACACTTGAAATGGTAGCTAGAAAATACTATCACTAACAATGTCTATTCTTGGAGAGCTGATTCATTCATTCGCCCATCAATCTGTTGGGCATGCAAATATTTCGCGTACGAGTTTCTTCGTATTCTCTATGGAAATGAATTTTTGATTGAAATTGACATCACGACTTATGAATACACAGTTTAAATATTGTTTTACTTATTCACTACAAATTCATCATATAAAAGGGCATTTGGCAAATATGCGAAATCAAGCAATACTCACGTCTCATTTCATAATAAGCACGGTGTTGCAAAACCAAAATGCTGAAGAATAAATGAGATTTCGACTGACAAAGAAAGTAACGGATTTATTTTAAAAATCAGGTCAATGTACCTGAACATCAAGTTTTTTTTATGGCTCTTAGATGTTCTATAAAATATTCTGCGAAATAAAATAAGAAGAGTAGACTAGTAAACAGCGATGAACGTTTTTTATAGAAACGTCATAACAAGACAAGCTCTTCTTATAGAAAGTTGATCAAAGATGAACTTTTGTTGTACAAAAGTCATCAACTGCAGTCTTTTTAAAATTCATAAAAAAATAATATTTCGTGTAGAAAAGTTATCAACGATCACTTTTCTATACGAAAAGGTCATCGTTGTTGATGACCTTTCTACACGAAAAGATCATCGTTGATGACCTTTCTATATGAAAAGATCATCGTTGATGACTTTTCTATACGAAAAGATCATCGTTGATGACTTTTCTATACGAAAAGATCATCGTTGATGACTTTTCTATACGAAAAGATCATCGTTGATGACTTTTCTATACGAAAAGATCATCGTTGATGACTTTTCTATACGAAAAGATCATCGTTGATGACTTTTCTATACGAAAAGATCATCGTTGATGACTTTTCTATACGAAAAGATTATCGTTGATGACTTTTCTATACGAAAAGATCATCGTTGATGACTTTTCTATACGAAAAGATCATCGTTGATGACTTTTCTATACGAAAAGATCATCGTTGATGACTTTTCTATGCGAAAAGATCATCGTTGATGATTTTTCTATACGAAAAGATCATCGCTTATGACTTTTCTATACGAAAAAAGCATCGTTGATGACTTTTCTATACGAAAATATCATCGTTGATGAATTTCTATACGAAAAGATCATTGTTGATGACTTTTCTATACGCAAAGATTATCGTTAATGACTTTTCTATAGGAAAAGATCATCGTTGATGACTTTTCTATAGGAAAAGATCATCGTTGATGACTTTTCTATAGGAAAAGATCATCGTTGATGACTTTTCTATAGGAAAAGATCATCGTTGATGACTTTTCTATAGGAAAAAATCATCGTTGATGACTTTTCTATACGAAAAGATCATCGTGGATGACTTTTCTATAAGAAAAGATCATCGTGGATGACTTTTCTATAGGAAAAGATCATCGTGGATGACTTTTCTATAGGAAAAGATCATCGTGGATGACTTTTCTATAGGAAAAGATCATCGTGGATGACTTTTCTATACGACAAGATAAATCGTTGATGACTTTTCTATACGACAGATCATCGTTGATGACTTTTCTATACGAAAAGATCATCGTTGATGACTTTTCTATACGAAAAGATCATCGTTAATGACTTTTCTATACGAAAAGACCATCGTTGATGACTTTTCTATACGAAAAGATCATTGTTGATGACTTTTCTATACGAAAAGATCATTGTTGATGACTTTTCTATACGAAAAGATCATTGTTGATGACTTTTCTATACGAAAAGATCATTGTTGATGACTTTTCTATACGAAAAGATCATTGTTGATGACTTTTCTATACGAAAAGATCATTGTTAATGACTTTTCTATACGAAAATATCATCGTTGATGACCTTTCTATACGAAAAGATCATCGTTGATGACTTTTCTATACGAAAAGATCATCGTTGATGACTTTTCTTTACGAAAATATCATCGTTGACGACTTTTCTATACGAAAAGATGACTTTTCTATACGAAAAGATGACTTTTCTATACGAAAAGATGACTTTTATATACGAAAAGATCATTGGTGATGACTTTTCTATACGAAAGATCATCGTTGATGACTTTTCTATACGAAAAGATCATCGTTGATGACTTTTCTATACGAAAAGATCATCGTTGATGACTTTTCTATACGAAAAGATCATTGTTGATGACTTTTCTATACGAAAAGATCATTGTTGATGACTTTTCTATACGAAAAGATCATTGTTGATGACTTTTCTATACGAAAAGATCATTTTTGATGACTTTTCTATACGAAAAGATCATCGTTGATGACCTTTCTATACGAAAAGATCATCGTTGATGACTTTTCTATACGAAAAGACCATCGTTGATGACTTTTCTATACGAAAAGATCATCGTTGATGACTTTTCTATACGATAAGATCATTGTTGATAACTTTTCTATACGCAAAGATTATCGTTGATGACTTTTCTATACGCAAAGATTATCGTTGATGACTTTTCTATAGGAAAAGATCATCGTTGATGACTTTTCTATAGGAAAAAATCATCGTTGATGACTTTTCTATACGAAAAGATCATCGTGGATGACTTTTCTATAGGAAAAGATCATCGTGGATGACTTTTCTATAGGAAAAGATCATCGTGGATGACTTTTCTATACGACAAGATAAATCGTTGATGACTTTTCTATACGAAAGATCATCGTTGATGACTTTTCTATACGAAAAGATCATCGTTGATGACTTTTCTATACGAAAAGATCATCGTTGATGACTTTTCTATACGAAAAGACCATCGTTGATGACTTTTCTATACGAAAAGATCATTGTTGATGACTTTTCTATACGAAAAGATCATTGTTGATGACTTTTCTATACGAAAAGATCATTGTTGATGACTTTTCTATACGAAAAGATCATTGTTGATGACTTTTCTAGACGAAAAGATCATTGTTGATGACTTTTCTATACGAAAAGATCATTGTTGATGACTTTTCTATACGAAAAGATCATCGTTGATGACTTTTCTATACGAAAAGATCATCGTTGATGACTTTTCTTTACGAAAAGATCATCGTTGACGACTTTTCTATACGAAAAGATGACTTTTCTATACGAAAAGATGACTTTTCTATACGAAAAGATGACTTTTCTATACGAAAAGATCATCGTTGATGACTTTTCTATACGAAAAGATCATCGTTGATGACTTTGCTATACGAAAAGATCATCGTTGATGACTTTGCTATACGAAAAGATCATCGTTGATGATAATGTCGTATAAAAAACGTGTAGAAACGTAATCACAACTTAACTCCGTGAAACGTGCTCCAAACATACATAAATATATAAAAGCGCGGTCAATCCTACAGCTCATTTTATTAGTATTAACTTTTTTATTTCAGTTAAAAATGATTTATTTCGTTTTGCATTTTTATTTTATTTCTACCAACAACGATTTATTGTGTATAGACGACTTCAAAGACAAGCCATACTACGAAAATCCAACAAGAACTCAAATGAACACGCAGAAGTTCAACTATTAAAAATATTTTACTACTTTGAAAACTAGTTTTCGTGAAAAATTACACCTTTGTTAGCAGATCAACATTAGGTTGCCATCAATGTTTTGTTAACAAATTATTCAAAATTTTAAGCTCTAATTTTTTTTCTAATGGTATAGCGCCTAATTATATGCCATACTTCATATATAACTGATAAATAAATATAAATAAAGGGATTTCCAATAGTGGCGGGGGGAACTATGTGGGAGGGTGTTATCGATTTTGTATTTGAAAGACCAATGTTTGTCATTATGTATGTATGGATAGGACATCGATCAAATGTCCACCGCGACCCGACACGATTAGCGAAACGTCCGATCTTGCTAACGATGGAACCATTTTAAAGTTTGGTAGGGT
The DNA here is from genome assembly GCA_963930755.1 of Eudasyphora cyanicolor. NCBI lineage: Eukaryota > Metazoa > Arthropoda > Insecta > Diptera > Muscidae > Eudasyphora > Eudasyphora cyanicolor. The sequence goes on from OZ005738.1 coordinate 172,860,739, forward strand.
CACAGATAAGGGGAATGTACGCAGTCTCTGGTTTGAGAGTCGGTAACTGTAATAACTAAAAAAACGTTGTCTGTGATTTGAAAAGCTATAATCATCTAAAGCTTTCCAGGTGATAATAATTTGCTTTTGTTAGATTTTAGTTAATACTTGGCTAGTTACCTCTATTCATACTATTGAGTTAGTACATACTAGAAATTAATCCAATAGGTGACTCACCCTCTGGTGTTGGTGTCAGAGTTTCGTCACGTCACTAAACACAGGTTCTTGCTACTTCTGTCTCAATCCGTTTCTTAAATACAGATGATGGCATTTCCGAGCCATTTTCCTGGCTGGCTATTATTGAATCATCGTTGCTGCAAGACAGAAATAGAAAAATATCAAGATTGCTTTTGGCCAGTATACCGATCCTGAATCTGACGTTACCTGTACTTTGAAGTAGCTTTAAACGGGGGTTTCTTAAAATATATTTATCTGGCCCCCCCTTGCGTCAGCTGGACTTTCAAGGTGGCCGACACAGTCTTAAGTAGTGAAGATTTATTTGTACAAATCAAAGTCGATATGTCATCGAGTTTCTCCAACAACCTTACATCGCCACGTTTCTCCAACAACCTTACAACGTTCATTTGTGATGAAGACGAATGAAGAAAAATATCAAGGTTTATTTTGTGAGGTATACCTGCACCTAAATCGGTCATTACCTTTATTTTAAAGCAGCTTAATCCTTAAAACTGGAATCCTATCTGCATTCACTTCACATCTACCCCTATATATGATCTGTAGGTGTTTCGTGATGTATTTGGAGAAGTCGATACACCATCGTCACTTTGGCCTCGTTGTCAATGGCAGCCTGAAGCTCATTTGACGTTTTGATGAAGATGGAAAAAGACGTTCTTAACAAATTTCCCATAGAAAAAAGTGGTTTGTGACAACTTTTTTTAAGTAGAGGCGGTCACTGGCAAATTTTCCTTAGCAAGAAGTAATGACAATAATATCTGACAATTTTGACACAGGAGAATTAAGTCTCTGACAACTATTCCATCAGAAATTGTGATCTCTGACAATTTTTCCATAGGAAAATTTGGTCACAGATATATAGGTCGTACCATCAATAGGAATAGGTGGACTCAGACAAATTTCCAATAGGAATAACGTAGTATTTGACAAATTTCACTTAAAAAGTGAAACAAAGTAATATCTATCAACTTTCCCAAAGGTGGTCTCTGGAAACTTTTCCAAATAAAAGGTGGTCTCTGACAACTTATCCATACGAAAATGTGGTCTCTGTGGTACCCTCGGAAGAGGTGATCTCTGAAAAATGTTCCTTGGGAAAATGTGGTCTCTAACAACTGTTGCTATAGAAAATGCCTCATAAATTGTTCTTGGCTGGTAAAAGGTGGTACATATATATCTCTGACAACTTTTCCATTGGAAAAGTTAGTCTCTGACAACTTTTCCATTAGAAAAAGTGGTCTCTGACCAATGGAAAATGTGTCTCTGACAACTTTTCAATCGGAAAATCGTGGTCTCTGACAACTTTTCCACTGGAAAACGTGGTCGCTGACAACTTTTCAGTTGGAAAACGTGATCTGTGACAACTTTTCCATTGGAAAAGGTGGTCTTTGACAATGTTTCCATTGGAAATGGAGGTTTCAGACAACTTTTCCGTTGGAAAATGTCATCTCTGACAACTTTTCCATTGAAAAAAAGGGGTCTCTTGTAACGTTTCCATTATAAAAGGGGTCATGTACCACCTTTCCTTAGCAGAAGGTGGTCTCTGGCTACTTTTCCTCAGGGAAATATGGTATTTGAACACGTCCCCTAGAAACGTAGGCCTCTGACGTATTTTCTTTAAAAATGTTGGTCTCCGATAAAGTTGAATTTTATCGGAGACCATTTATGTCATTTTTCTTTATGATAAATATGTTGGATTTATACGCACAAAGAAAATATCTTTCCACATTAACGAAACAAGCTTTTATAGGCTGATCCAAGTAGAGATACTTTTTTCAATAGCCTTTTTTTGACAGATCACGTGTGAGTCGTGTCATGCTGTCATGTTTTTTTGTTAAGTATTGTTTGGCATTTCATCTTGGCCTGAACAACGGTTTGACAAGAAATCGACAGATTAATTAGTGTAATGTTATAACGGGTGATCCAAGTAGTGATACTTTTTTCAATAGCCTTTTTTTGACAGATCACGTGTGAGTCGTGTCATGCTGTTATATTATTTTTGATAAGTATTGTTTGGCATTTCATCATGGAAAGACTTACGCCTGAACTACGTTTACGCGTGTCATTCGCCAGTTACCAGTCGAAATTCTCGAACGAGTCATCGAAAATTGGGCTCAATGGGTGGACCATCTGAGACATAGCCGCGGCCAACATTTGATAGACTTAATCTTCAAAAAATAAATGCCAAAGAATGTTCTTTCAAATGACAATAAACATTCCCCATTCAATTTGAATTTTCTGTTTTTTTTTTTCTTTAAAAAAGTAGGGAACCTCGAAATGGATCACCCTATATATTGGGAAACAAATTTTTTTTAACAAATGTTGTTCCTTTGGAAAGATTTTTTTTCTTTGCTTGTAAAGACGACGTAAATCGTCGTTTCCTTCAACTAGATTAAAAGATGTTAATCGAGGGATTGCTGTATACATAGTCTTATGAAAAATTCAAATTGAGAATTTCTGATATAAAAAACATTATCAGCATTCTTTAGAATAAGAATATCGATTTTAAAATCACTTTAATATACTCGTATGTAAGTAGTACATATTATTTTTGAGGTCTTTTGTATTGATCCAGCTTAAATAAAAAACAAAACTTTTTCTACATTTTCATTTTTTTATTATCTTTTCAGTTTATTTTATTTTTCGGTTGAGCTTATATTAAAATATATTATTCGGTTATTTTTGTTTTTTTTTTCTTTCGTAATTTTAAAACTTTTTCTTTTACTTTTTTTATATATGTAGCTTAACTAAAAAACTATTTTTTATACACAACGTTGGTTTTTTCTTATAGGGTTTTTGTTTCTGTTTTTTGTTACTTCTTCTGATAGGGAAACTTTACTTTCCCGGTATGTTGTTGTTTTTCTTCATTTTTCATCTTATGGAAAGGATTTTCACCGTTTTTCTTCATGTTTATTTTGTTGTTTTTTTTTTGTTAATTTACATTGTATATATAACGACGTTTGTGTTTTCGTATAGTTTATGTAGTGGTGTAGTTGTGGGTGGGGATGGTGGTGTGTGGGGGTGTATGTGTGTGAGTGATAGTGTGCTTTAGGCACAATATTATTAGCTCTATTTTTTCTGTAATATTTTTCAATTTATTTGCATATTTTTCTTGTGGAATTTATATTATTAAATGGTAAGTGTTTGGAGGGGGAAGGGGAGTGTTCTTTTATATTTGAATGACTGTGTCTCAGATGTAATTTAAAACTTGATTCATGTTTGAATCTCTTTTGTTTTTTGTATTTTTTTCTTCGGTATATATATAAATATGTATAACATTTTTTGTTGTTTTGTAAAACTAAGTTTTGTTTTTTTTTTGTTTGTTTGTTTTTAATATTAAACTTCGTGTTTTATTTTTTTTAGTACCTGTGTGTTCTTTTTAAAAGACATGTATATGTTTTTATGCTTTATAGAAAGAAACGTTGATTTTAAAATCTAAAAACGTTTCGTTTCTTTGCTACAAAAGAAAAATAATTGGAAAAGAATGGGGGAAACGAAAAAGATGATCTGGTTCTTACTATGAATGTATATCCAAGATGAAGAAAATTTTATATGAATTTAATTAAATTGATTGTATATCTTTTTTGATGAATCTTTAAAACTACTACGCCATCTTATGGTGGATTGAAGAAGAAAAAAGAAAGGAAAACTAAACTGCACTACCATTAGCCGTATTGTGTTTGTAGAATGTTCAAAATTGACAGATATTGAAACAGTTATCGAATTTTATATTTTTCTATATTGCATAATTGTTGTTTATGATTGCTTTTAACTGCAACAAAGATACGCAGTAACGCAAATAAAGCTACTGGCAACAATTCGATATCTTTCGAATTTGAACTTTCGAACATAAAAAGGGTGAATTATAAAAAATGAAGATGTAATTGTTAGAAAACAAAAAAATGTCTCAGTTTAAAGCTATGGCCAAGAATTGTTTAATCAATAACACTATGCAACAAAAAAGGCGTTCCATTAACCGACAGGTGTTATAGACCCTCTATTACAAAAAAAAAGGTAAATCATTCTCAAGTGGTGAGGAAATCAATTTTTTAACATTTTTAGAAAATGAGAGCTAAATTTAAAAAAAAACTGTCAAATTAAAAACAAAAAGAAATTAAAATTGAAATAAAAATTTAATTTAAATTTCGTTGCAATTTTTTATTTTTAGATATTACTTTTTTTATTTATTTTTTACTTTGAAATTCAAAATATAAAGCTGCATTTTATTTTAAATAAATTAAATTCGAAATTTGAAAAATAAGTCAAATTAAAAAGCATTTGTTTCTTATTTTCGTAATTTTTTAATTTTGTAATGTTTTTTTCTGAAAATACTTTGTTCATTATTTGTTCTTATTAATAATTTCGAAGATGAAAAAATATTTTTTAATTTTTATGTTAAATTTCGCATTCCAGAAACTAGAGAACTTATTTGACAGATCTTTTAAAACAACTTTTTTTAGTTTACTTCGAAAAAATAAGAAATTTCAATGTTGGATTTTTTATTTTTGAAAATTGTTTCTGGAAATTCCTTATTTATCATAAATTTTAAAAAATTTACTTTAAATTAGAAAAAAAAAATTATTATTTTCAAAAAATTTAAATGTTTTTTTTAATTTCAATTTTTAAATTCGTTTTCCTTATAAATTGACAAGAATATAAGGACAAATCATTCTCATTGCGAGGGAAACATTTTGTAACATCGAAATAGGGAGCTAGAGAAAATTAACTTCGAAAATAAAAAAAAATTGTTGGAAATGAAAAAAAATTTTTTTTTTTAAGAAATATTTATTAATTTTTTAATAATTAAGAAAAGTTAAGGTATTAAATTGTTTTCGCAAAATTTCGAAACAAAAAAAATTACCAACAGTTTTTCTATAATAATTTTTTAACGTGTTTTTCTAATTGTTCAATAATTGTTTTTTTTTATTTAGAATTCAAAATTCGTTTATACATAGAGAAATGATTTGTTAGTTTTATAAATGGGGGTAGTAACGTAATTTCGTGCAAAAAGAGGCACATTTTTTTTGTGACGAAAGGTTCAAAATTTTTTGATTGAAACCAGTTGTACTTTAAAGTATAACTTTCAAAGTTTATTGTGTAAAATTTTCATAAAAAAATATTAAAAAATATGGCAACGACAGCATTTATTCGGAAGCGTCTCGAAAAAAAGTTGAATTGCCGTGCCCCTCATAACTCGATTATTTATTTAGTTAGATAATCGCTATAGCTGAATTTTAAATTTTTCGATTTTTAAAAATACTTTGAAGAGCAAAATACGTTTTTTGCGGAAAAAAATCGACTAATTGGTTATTTTTAAACAAATTTGAAAAAAACTCGATAGCATTACCTAATAAATTATGTAAAGAAATAGTGTTAAAAATTTCAAAAGTAGTTTTTGAGCTATGAGGGGAACCGTCTTTGAAAACATGGGTTGTGGGAAAAACACTTAAAGTTTTTCTAATGTACTGAGTCACGTATGAGGCGCGTTTGCTTTGACTGCTGTATATTCGTCATTTTGCTCCGATTCACATCAAATTTTTACACAATATTCTTGAAAGGTTCTCTATTCAGAAAAATAAATTAAAAAATAATTGCAAAAAAAATATAAAAGTTACCCCACCTTAATGACATTTTTTAAATTATCTTCAAAATTTAAAAAGAAACATCATCGAAATTTAAAGAAGCGATAACTTCGAAATTTTAAAAAGTTGCTTATTTTTTAATTCGTTTTTAAAAAAATCTGTGCTGACAAATAATTCTGGCGGTAATTTAAAATCGAATTGGTTACTTAGAATTAAATTCGAATATAACAAAAAAAATACTGAAATTAAAAAACAAGTAAGTTTTTCTTATTGTTTTGTCAACGGATTTTGATAACGGGGGTAAACAACGGGTGGTCATTTTAGAGGGCGATCAATATTTCCCCATTTTACACAATCTTATGATGAATCGGCATATGAAACCGTGCGAACCTTACATTTTAGGTATACGATGTGTGCAGAAAAATTATTTTGGACACTAAGAGGAATATTATTGTTGAACATTTTAACCCTCTAGCTCTTCAACCTAGGCGTCTTTTCGGTCCCTTTAGTAGAGAAGTGTAAAAATCATCCCTAAAACAGGTGTAAGACGGGTCAAAATGTTCTTCAAAAATATTTGCCATAAAATTCTACTATAATTCTACCTGACCAAAACTCAACCTAAATGCCAGAAGTAAGACAAAACTAAAAATACTTTTTTAGGTTTACCACCAATTCGAAAAAGTACGAAATTAATCTAAAAATGGATTTAAAGTTTTTACTTATTTCTGGAATTTAAGTTGAGTTTTGTGTTTTGAGTTACACTGAAATCTATGGAACAGCTTTTCTAAAATCATTTCGATGTTAATTAAATTAAAAAAACCTATCAAAAGAAACTGAAAATCGACCATTTTTTGTAATCTTAGGGACCATTAGGCAGCAAAAATAAAGATTATATATACGATTCTTTTTTTATTTCATTTCATAGTGTTATTAACGTTTATATTTTGTTATTAAATTGTAATCTGTTCATGAAAGTTTGGTGATGAAGTGGGGACTGAGGCAATTGGGAGATCTAGTCTTCCCCTAACACCAGGGGAGCTTTTTTTTGCTTTTACTTTTTGTAAGAATTGCTTATTACTGATCAGAGTTACAGTTTTGTTGTTTTTTTCTATTCTTTCTATAAATTAAAACAAGAAATTATTATAGAGTTATTTTTTACATATTTTTTGTTGTATTTTTTACACAATTCTGAAGCTTAAAAGATAGGTTGTTGTTTTAGATGCGACCAACACATCACTGTATGTTTTGTTGTTTTTTAATTTTTTCAAAAAAATATTGGGAAGAATTCGAAAGATTTTTTCGTTCATCATATACGATTTGTTTTTGTGGGGGAGGGGGTTTTTTGTTATAAAAATTTTTTTGGAGGAAATAGAACTTAATTGGAAATAATGCAAATTGTTTAAAAATTAAATTTTTGTTTTTTTTTTTTTCTTATTTTTTGTTGTTGTTTGTTTTTCATTTAACATTAGACCTAAAATTTACAGTGTATATAATATTTATATATATATAAATAATAATATAACATTAAAAAATAAGTATATTTATGTGGTAAAACTAAAAAAAAAGAACGTGATGGCTTAACAACTAAACAAATTACACGGTTTCGTTGTAGTACAACAGCAGCATTTGGGCGAAATGGGGCGGAGGAAAAACGGGAAGTTCAAACTCGGAGACTTTCGCAGCATTGGGTGGGGCGATTGGAATCTTATGATTTATGATTTCAGAATCAAATCACCATTAGTTTCAAAGTCTTTAAAAGATTTTAATACTAAAATGAATGTGAACCTATGAGGAGAACCTATTTTGGTATATATTCAAATTATGAAAGAGATGGAGGCAGCAAACTACATTTCAAATGTTTCTAAGTCACTATCCAGAAAACGCAGAAGTCGTATTTACAGTAAAGGTCCAAAATGTGCCATATTTGAGGACTTTGTTATTTATAAAAAAATCTCTTAAATAACACTGTCCAACAGCATTTTTGGAACAGAATAGAGACCTAATAATTCTGAAAGGGCATGATGAGTAGATCATTTTTGTAGAATAATCTTATGGTCCAGCTGGTCTGAGTTGTTTTTTACAGTGGGTAAAAGTTTTCATTTTTTGGTCGAAGGTAGCATAATACTAAATGAAAAAAATGATGTAAGCTAATGACTGAGAGATTTCTTATTGTCAGAGTTACATAGCGGATTTTTATGAGGATCATTTTTGTGGAAGATCTTAACCCTCTAGCTCCCCTCTTAATGGGTCAATTTGGCCATTTTTTCGAAAAAATTAAAGAAAGTCCTTTCAAAAAGGACATTTAAGGATTAAAATATTCTACGAAAATGTTTGCCGGAAAATTTCAGTAGGGTCGCCAAGGACACCAAAGTTGTAATTATAGCTTTTTACGTTTAATTAGCATAATTACACGCCAACTTATAAATAAATAATAGAATGTAAATTTAAAGTCGCCATAAATTAAAATACAAACACTTACAATATTGTAAAGTGTAACGCGTTTATAGTACCCATAGTCTATTGAATAATTGGAGTTATTACCATACCTGGTACCTCTTAAATAATATGGCCAAAATAAAAAATATGAAAAATGTTTTTTTAATTTCCCTTATTTTTATAATATGGTTAATAACTTATATATTTATCTTTATTAGTCTTTACCAATTCCTTTTTAATCGAAAACTTTTAAGCAAAAAAAAAAAATAATTACTATTAAAAAATTATGAAGATGTTACCAAATATTTCTCGTCATTTCTTAATAAATGTTTTAGCAACCAGACTTCGTTAAACATATTTTAATTTATTACGACTTTAAATTTACATTATATTACTTATTGTATAAGATGTCCTGCAATTTTACTAATTAATCGTAAAGAGCTATATTTACAACTTTGGTGTCTTTGGCGACCCCCACTGAAATTTTCCGGCAAACATTTTCGTAGAATATTTTAAACCTTAAATGTCCTTTTTAAAAGGACTTTTTTAATTTTTTCGAAAAGAGGGCCAAATTGACCCAATAAGAGGGGAGCTAGAGGGTTAAGATCTTCCACAAAAATGATCCTCATAAAATTCCCCTATGTAACTCTGATAAAAAGAAATCTCTCAGACATTAGCTTACAGCTTATTATTATTTAGTATAATACTCCCTTCGACCAAAAAATGAAAAACTTTGACCCACAGTAAAAAAAAAACTCAGACCAGCTGGACCATAAGTTTATTTTCTACAAAAATGATCTACTCAACATGCCCTTTCAGAATTATAGGGTGGCTCTTCTGCTCCAATAATTCCACAGATATCACGGCTTTAAATTTACATTATAGAATTTTTTTGTATAAGTTGGCATGTAATTTTGCTAATTAAACGTAAAGAGCTATAATTACAACTTTGGAGTCCTTGGCGACCCCCACTGAAATTTTCCGGCAAAAATATTCGTAGAAAATTTTAATCCTTAAATGACCCTTTTGAAAGGACTTTTTTTAATTTTTTCGAAAAAAAGGGCCAAATTGACCCATTAAGAGCGGAGCTAGAGGGTTAAGATCTTCCACAAAAATGATCCTCATAAAATTCCACTATGTAACTCTGACAATGAGAAATCTCTCAGACATTAACTTACATCATTTTTTTCTTTTAGTATAATGCTACCTTCGACCAAAATATTAAAACTTTGATCCACAGTAAAAAAAAACTCAGACCAGCTGGACCATAAGTTTATTTTCTACAAAAATGATCTACTCAACATGCCCTTTCAGAATTATAGGGTCGCTATTCTGTTCCAATCGAAAAGTCTTAATTTGTTGGACAGTGTAATTATTAAAATTTTTCAATTACAAATTTCAATTTATTTCATTTATTGTAATATATAAAGCCCACAGGGCCAATATCATTGAATCAATTAAAATATTAATTGGAAATGTTGACAATAACACTGTGAGTGCAACACAATGTATGTTCGAGAAAAACAGTTTACCCGCATAATATTGACCGTATTGACCCCCTCCAAAAATAAGAATATATCAATAGTCGCAGAAATCAATGGATTTTTTAGGAGAATACAAAAATACTCCTTGTAAAAAAATAACTTTAGGTCCCCTCAATGCACTTTAATGACGACCCAGCGGTTTTTTTATATACATTGTATTTATCCACAAAGTTTGCTGGGTAAGCAAAGGGTTAATATTAATAAATTCAGGCACAATTTTAGCATGGAAGGCTTTGAAATAGAAGTTCCATGTTGAAGAACGAAATATAGGAGACATGTCAGTAAGTATTTCTCCCAAAACATCCGACGCCCAGTTAATCCCCTTACCCCTGATAATCTCTCTCCAAAAAGAATGATATATCATCTGTCGAATACATCACCCAAAAAAATCCATCGATTTCTACGACTATTGATATATCTTTATTTATGGAGGGGGATTTTCAGGGGTAAGCGGATGATCGGTGGTGTCGCGTGTTTTGGGAGAAATACTTCTTGAAGTGTCCCCTTTAATTTGTTCCTTGACATGGAACATCTTTTCCGAATCCTTGTATACTAAAATTGTGTTTGCATTTACTAACTTCTTTACTTACCGAACAAACAATAACATTATTTTTGGAGCGGGATTTTCAGTGGTAAGGGTATGAGCGGGGATGTCACGTGTTTTGGGAGAAATACTTCTTGAAGTGTCCCCTTTAATTTGTTCCTTGACATGGAACATCTTTTCCGAATCCTTATGTACTAAAATTGTTTATGAATTTACTAGCCTCTTTCTTTACCCAGCAAACTATGTAAATATTTTTGCAGCGGGATTTTCAGGGGTAAGGGTATGAACGAGGGTGTAGGGTGTTTTGGGAGAAATACTTCTTGCGGTATTCCTTTATTTTGTTCTTTGACATGAAATATCTTTACGAGTCCTTTTTTACTAAAATTGTGTTTGAATTTATTCAAAAGAAGCCGAAGTCACAGGAAAAAAACGAACGGTTCGAAATTATGCGGGGTAAGTCATTTTCATCGAGGATACATTTTTAAAGTGCATTTTATATATATATATTATTGAATAAATTAAAGAGTTAATTGAAAATGTTGACAAAAATCTGACTTTTGTTAATCAAATATATTCTTTTTTAATTGCAAATTATTATAAATATTCAATTAACATTGCATTGAATCTATGAAAAGTTCAATTGGCAATTATAAAAAATATCATCTATTCAATCAAATATATGTATGTTAATTTTTTTAATTGAAAATTGTCGATCAAAATTTTCATTGAATAAATGAAAAAAGAGTTAATTGGCAATTTTGTCAAAAATCCATTATCTTTTTAAACAAATATTTAGTTTTAATTGATTTGGATTGATCTAATGTCAAGAGAATGATTTTTCTAAAACCGATGTTTTTCTGATCGGAATGAAGCTTGTACCAAGTTTAGTCCTATTGTATAGTAGTTATGACACAAAATTTCATAGAGATCGGTTAAAGACTGTCCGATTTGGAGGTTGTTGGAAAAAAGTATTTTCAATTAAATAATTAATCGATTCAATTAATTTCGTGAAGGAATCTGAGGCCAAACCACGACATTCAATATCGAGAACGTTTCGATCGAAAACCCATTTAATTTTTTTAATAAGAAAATTTAAACATTGGAACTAATTAAAATCTAACCAGAAAAGCTCAATTAGAATTTACGAAAACATCTACTTCAATTTCAAAGAAGTTTAAACTCTTTTAACGGCAATGAAAAACACATTTTTATCGTAAAGAACTCGATATAGACATATTCCGAGTCAAAAACGGTTTAATTATATATTTGATATTATATCTTCGCGCAAATTAAAAATGTGGGAAATTGTTAGTGTTGATACAATTTTAACATTCACAGTCTGTTAATATTCGCGAGCTTTGTAAAGTATTTTTCTACGTTCTTGTATTTAAATGTCTTGAAAATCGAATATCTTCATTGTATATTCTATGGAACTGTAGGTCAAAATGTTTTTATTCTGAATAGTTGTATTTTAGCTGTCTTGAAAAGTATAAGTGTTTCTGGAGCTACTGTGGGATTAATCAGCGTTGAGGAATTGTGCAAGGAATTGATCTGTGGAAATCGAAGACGATTTATAGCAACAGGATTCACCTTGTGTCGAAAATCTAATATTTTCGAGAACTGGTAAGTAGCAGCGAACTAACATTTTATTTCCGATAAATAACAAAAAGCCAATCATTTAAAACTCAAATACAAAGTCCTGAAGTAAAATATTACATCCAGGAAAAGTCAATTTCCATATCATGTCCCAGTCGCAGAAAAGTCATCAACGCCACTCTTCTGTTTTCCGAATGTGGCTTGAATCAAAATTTTCCGCTCGGAATCAAGTTTTTAAATTGTTTTCTTTGGACCCAAACATGTTTCTAAGACATCAGGCAATCTGCGTTTATAATGGGTCTTCTAACAGATATTATGAACAATTTTATGAATAAGAAATTCGGATTCAATCCGCTCTCGGAATACAGAACAGGGGTGCAAAATATCATATTATTTTCCAAACAAAAGTTTTGGTACATTAATTGAATCAATAAATATATTTATTGAATTATACAATATATTAACTAAATAATTTTTCTGAAAGACAATTCCGTCCATCTTTAGTTAAAAAAATAATTTAACCAATTAGTCGTATGATTTTGGGTTACGATTGATTTATTGATATAATCAGCTAATTTTTTAATTGAATCATTATTTAATAGTGGAATTTAATTGCGGCTCTATTTTCTGTGTAATCGGTTAAACTGTCATATTATCATTGATCGCCTATTTATAAAAACTGATGTACCAGAAACCCTAAGTTTTTTGTTACTTTTACCCTTTTTTCAGCGGTGGTGAAACTGACTACTAGTACCGTTTCAAACTTCTACTAAACCATTCTTTACTTTTTTTAATCATCTTTTTAATTGTTATTATTTTTGACATCTTAATTTCTAGATCACACTGAAATTTGACATAAACCCGAACATAAGTGGCGGTAAATAAATTCTAATTCAAGGTGAATATTTTTAATTCATTTACAAATAATCTATCCAAAAAATAGCAAAATATAATACAAATTTTAAAAAAATCTACAAATATAAGCAAGAAATTTTTCAGTTAATAAAGTTTCGGATAATCCCTAGGAAGTCTTGAAAAATTCACATTTTCTATGTTTGCCAAATATCAAATATGATCTGGAATAATCAACTATGTGATGGCAATTGCATTTCGCCTAAAATTCGCGATTACGTTTTCAAAACGTAAAATTGATCCGCTGATTTTTTTTTTTGTAGCAAAACCTTTTCGTATTGTTTGATTCAAATTATTAATTATAGAGAGTAATAACCACATCCACGTGCGTATTTCATTATAATTAAATTTCAAAGACCATTAAAATTGAAGGAATAAATTTGGCGTTTTGCGATTTAAACTCACACGATTCTCAGCAAATGGGCGAATATTTAATACTTTACAACAGAAATATCTGGTATTTATTTTGGTCTCACCAAGAAAACGCTGTAGAAAATTTGCAAAAAATTAAGTAGTTGGAACAGATTCGCACCATTAATTTGTAAGTATTTATTTACAAATAAAAAGTCTAACAATTTACTAATTATTTTGATAGGAAGTCAACCCTTCACAAAGTCAATCGTGACAACTCAAAAAGGCTTTACTAACACAATCCCTTCTCAAAAGGGACATTGATTAATAAAATTTGTAGATATCGTAGGATCAATCTCGGTGCTTAATCTCAGGCCAAAAAGGTATTTTACGAATTTCGTTCAGTTTTCCATGTTATCAACAAAATTTGATATTCATATTTTTAAGGTTGATCGGAAAAAATACAATAAAAAAAAAACAATTTAAAAATTATCATTATTTTAAAATACTCATTTAAAAATTTAATTGAATCCATCAAAATATTACTTGAATCAAATAAAAAAAATTTACGAATCGAATAAAATGTTCATCAAAAGAAAGTAAAATTTTAATAAAAATAATTAAAAATTATAACGAAATCAATTAAAACATTGAATGAATCATTGAAAAAGCCATGAATTGAGTCAATTAATACATAATTGCTTAAATTTAAAATATCTTCGATTTCAATAATTTTTAGTTGCTGCATTCTTCTGTTCGAGAAGGTATAAGACACTACTTCTGCGTAAAAACGTTTCTTCTGCTCATCCTCGAAACTTTAGCAAACTTTGAATTGCCGCATTTTTCTGCAAAAATCAGTCCTATAAACCTCTCTTGTTTAGTGAATACGACACTATTTCTTCTCCATAAAATATGTAAATCGTTTTCATTCTTTCTCGAATCTCTTCAAGCCCTAGCCAGAGTTAAAGCCTTACGAAAACCAAACAATCCTTGTATAAAATGATTTCTTTCAGTAATCAAAAAGAAGAAGAAATCAATCCTTCCCGCACGTTTCTCGCCTTTGACGCTGTCTTAGCTTTTGCTGTTCTACTATTTTTGTTTTAGGTGCGTGTAATCATAAATTGTTTTCTTCTTTTGTGTGTTGCATATTTTTCAGGAGGTTTCCACTTACTTTTGCAAAAAAAAAACTTAAAAATAAAAAAATTCTGTTTTGTGTTTCTGATATTTCTCTAAACTACATTTTACAAATATCAGTAGAGCACACTAATGTCACCAGATATCTGTTGATGTTAGTGGGAGAGGCGTGGTGAGGTTGTGGTGGAGTGTAGGTATATGTAATAAAAAGGTTCACACAATTCTTGTTTACCAATGTTTCAATTGTTTTCTTTGTTTTTTTTTTTGTGGAGAAAAAAATAACTATTTACAAACTAAAAAAAAATAGCAAGGGAAATTAAAAAATTATGAAGAAAAAACTAAAATGAACAAAGAAAAATCTGTTCTTTCATATAAACCTAAATTATGTACTTTTTACTTCTACTTATTTATAATTTAAAAATTAAACGAGGGGTTTTTAAAAAGAGGATAATAAAAGTAAATGTAATAACTAGATGGGACGACGCTTGTTTTTTTTAAATGTATTAACTGTAAGATTTGTAAAAAATATGTGTCAATAAACTTTAAAAAAAATTATTTATGAATATAAAACAAAAACATTAGACAAAAACAACAACAACGACGTCAACTATTATGGTAATTATTAAATCTGATTTTTTGTTCGAAAACAAAATATTTTATGAAAAAAATATATAAAACAATCTCCCATCGTCGTCGTCAGGCGAGAACAACAAACGATGAACCCCAATCGTTGTAAAGTGCATAAGTGGAGTTGATCAAACTGAGAGGGGGGCTGGCGGCGAAAGGGACTTTCAAAGGTGTTTTTTCGCAAATTCCTTACCGTTTTGAAATCCCTTTGTTGTTGTGCTGCAGACGTTGTTTACTTGTTTGATTTCCAGGTTTGGTAAATGCTTTGTTCCACATTCCATAATTGCGGGGAGAGGTCGGTTGGCTGATTGATTGTAGTAATAGAGCGAGGGAGGAGGATAACACTTTCATGTTACTGCCCCCATTCGTTCTTCGCATTTAGGGCGCTCATACTATTCCATTGTGTTTTGATTCTCTTGGGGTATATTGATTTCATATTTTATGACCTGTGCTGTATTTGTTCCTTGTAATACTTGCACATGAACGGCTTGATTACCGATCATAACTTCCCGGGTGCTCATTTGTTGTTGCTGAGAATTCTGTTGTTGCTGTTGATGATGTTGGGCCTGCTGTTGCTGGACCTGATTTTGTGACATCTGGAAAAAAATCAAAGATTATTTATTAAAATTTGAAAAACTGCAAGTTTTCAGCTTTACTAGAAAGAAGAAAGATTAACAACTGAATGTTTACGACCTTGCTTCGCTATTTATTACGATAGCGTAAAAAGTGAAATCAGGAAGTTTTTATATGGACGTCATATTAAAATTTGCGGGTATAACTCTCCAAATCCTACCTCTCTAAGAAATGCTTTTCAGAAGGCACATTTTATCAACACTTAAAATATGATTAAATTTTTTTATAGCATTTTTTTATAGAAAATTTGGTCGAAATTAAATTTTTATAGAAAATTTCGGGGGAATTTAATTTTCTATAGAAAATTTCGTCAAAATTTAATTTTCTTTTAAAAAAAAATTTCGTCGAAATTTAGTTTTCTTATAGAAACTTTCGTCGAAATTTAGTTTTCTTAAAGAAAATTTCGTCGAAATTTAGTTTTCTTATAGAAAATTTCGTCGAAATTTAGTTTTCTTATAGACAATTTTTGGTAAAATTTTGTAAAATTTTAATTTGTAAAATTTTGTAGAATATACATTTTTGTAGAAATTTTAGGTCCAAAGTTTTTGGCAGTAAACAAAGAAATTTTCTAGAAAACTTGTAGAAAACCTAACAGTTAAATTTCGAGAATTCTATAAAATGCAATTTATTAAAGAATTCCTAATTCCTATAAACAAATTTCGGCGCAATTTTCTGCAATTCAAATTTTCAATAAAAATGTAATTTCGAGAAATATTTCTATAGAAACCAAATTTGGAGGAAATTTTCTATAGATATCAAATTTCGAGCATATTAGGACATTTTTTATAGAAAGCAAATTTTGGGGAAATTTTCTAAAAAAAAATCAATTTATAAAAATTCATTCAAAAATTTCCTATGAAAATCAAATTTCGACAAAATTTCCCATGGAAATCAAATTTTGACGAAATTTCCTATGGAAATTTATATTTCGACGAAATTTTCTATAAAAAAATTAAAATGTCGACGAAATTTTCTATAAAAAATTAAAATTTCGACGAAATTTTCTATAAAAAATTTAAATTTCGACAAAATTTTGTATAAAAATTAAAATTTGGATGAAATTTTCTATAAAAATTTAAATTTCCACGAAATTTTCTATGCAAATCAAATTTCGACGAAATTTTCTATGCAAATCAAATTTTGACGAAATTTTCTTTGGAAATCAAATTTCGGCGAAATTTTGTGCAAAAATCAAATTTCGGCAGAACTTCCTGCAAAAATCAAATTTCGGCAGAATTTCCTGCAAAAATCAAATTTCGGCAGAACTTCCTGCAAAAATCAAATTTCGGCAGAATTTCCTGCAGAAATCAAATTTCGACGAAATTTTTTGCAAAAATCAAATTTTGACGAATTTTTTTTGCAGAAATCAAATTTCGACGATTTTTTTACAGAAATCATATTTCGACGAATTTTTTTGCATAAATCAAATTTCGACGAATTTTTTTGCAGAAATCAAATTTCGACGAATTTTTTTGCAGAAATCAAATTTCGACAAAATTTTTGCAGAAATCAAATATCGACGAAATTTTTTGCAGAAATCAAATTTCTTGTTGACCTCGAGCTTCATTAATTAAAAACAACTAAAATACAGAATAAAGGTCGATTATTCAGAAACTACATTTCAAAAAAAAAAATTGAAATCAAATTTCGGTGAAATTTTCAATAAAAACGAAATTCGGCAGGATTTCCTGCAAAAATTAAATTTCGGCAGAATTTTCTGCAAAAATCAAATTTCGGCAGAATTTCCTGCAAAAATCATATTTCGGCTGAATTTTTTGGGAAATTTTCTAAAAAAAATCAAATTATAAAAATTCATTCAAATTTCCTATGGAAATCAAATTTCGAAGAAATTTCCTATGGAATCAAATTTCGACGAAATTTGCTATGGAAATCAAATTTCGTCGAAATTTCCCATGGAAATCAAATTTCTTCGAAATTTTCTATGGATCAAATTTCGACGAAATTTTCTACAAAAAAATAAATTTCGTCGAAATTTTCTATAAAAATTTAAATATCGGCGAAATTTTCTATAATCATTTAAATTTCGAAGAAATTTTCTATAAAAATTAAAATTTCGACGAAATTTTCTATAAAAATTAAAATTTCGACGAAATTTTCTATAAAAATTAAAATTTCGACGAAACTTTCTATAAAAATTAAAATGTCGACGAAATTTTCTATAAAAATTAAAATTTCGACGAAATTTGCTATAAAAATTAAAATCTCGACGAAATTTTCTACAAGATTAAATTTCGTCGAAATTTTCTATAAAAATTAAAATTTCGTCGAATTTTTCTATAAAAATTAAAATTTCGTCGAAATTTTCTATAAAAATTTAAATTTCGACGAAACTATCTATAAAAATTTTAATATCGACGAAATTATCTATAAAAATTTTAATATCGACGAAATTATCTATAATCATTAATTTTCGACGAAATTTTCTAAAATCATTTAAATTTCGACGAAATTTTCTATCATTTAAATTTCGACGAAATGTTTTATAATCATTTAAATTTCGACGAAATTTTCTATAATCATTTAAATTTCGACTAAATTTTCTATAATCATTTAAATTTCGACGAAATTTTCTATAAAAATTAAAATTTCGACGAAATTTTCTATAAAAATTAAAATTTCGACGAAATTTTCTATAAAAATTAAAATTTCGACGAAATTTTCTATAAAAATTAAAATTTCGACGAAATTTTCTATAAAAATTAAAATTTCGACGAAATTTTCTATACAAATTTAAATTTCGACGAAATTTTCTATAAAAATTTAAGTTTCGACGAAATTTTCTATAAAAATTTAAGTTTCGACGAAATTTTCTATAAAAATTTAAATTTCGACGAAATTTTCTATAAAAATAAAAATTTCGACGAAATTTTGTATAAAAATAAAAATTTCGACGAAATTTTGTATAAAAATAAAAATTTCGACGAAATTTTGTATAAAAATAAAAATTTCGACGAAATTTTGTATAAAAATAAAAATTTCGACGAAATTTTCTATAAAAATTAAAATTTCGACGAAATTTTCTATAAAAATTAAAATTTCGACGAAATTTTCTATAAAAATTAAAATTTCGACGAATTTTTTCTATAAAAATTTAAAATTTCAAAAATCAAATTTCGACGAAATTTTCTGCCAAAACCAAATTTTCTTCTATAGAAATCAAATTTCGACGAAATTTTTTGTAGAAATCAAATTTCGCCGAAATTTTTTGCAGAAATCAAATTTCGCCGAAATTTTTTGCAATTTTCTATAGAAATCAAATTTCGGCGAAATTTTCTATAGAAATCAAATTTCGGCGAAATTTTCTATAGAAATCAAATTTCGAAAAAATTCAATTCAGACAAAACTTTCTAGAAAAATGCAATAACAAGGAAATTTCATAAAAAAAATCACAAAGAAAAAAATTTTTTGAGTTTATGTTTAGCGTTTTATAAGATTTTGTCACGAGTTTTTAAAAACAACTTAAAAAATTCAAAACGTTTCTTTGTTCTGACAACGGGATTTGAAACGTTGACTTCGGGATTTCGTTGTATAGAGTATAGAGGCTATTGAATCAACACTTCGTTATGTAGAGGCTTTTGATAACGGAACTCTAACAACTTCCTTATACATAATTAACGTTTGCTTTATTTTGATTTCGTTGTATAGAAGCTTTTTCTGAATTTCTTCGCTATAGCTTTAGAGCATTTTTGTATGATAACTGCAAAAAAAATATTTTTTTTCAGGGGACTCAACAAAATATTCGTTATATTGAGTTTTTCGTTGTAACGAAGTTCGTTATGTCGAAGCTTTATGCATTTATTTTGTATTGTGGAGTCAAACTAGACACAAAAACTATGTGATTATCTACTAGCCTTTTTTTCTGGACATCTACTAGCCTTATGGATGGACAGGCGGGATATTGTTTAATAATTTGAATCAGAAACCTATTCAGAGTTAATCGGTCAAATATTTCTCCTCCTTTTGCGTGTTACAAATCATTCAAAGATGGGCCAGATTGAACAGAACCACCAAAGGACTTTAGAGATTCCTTCTTCTCATTCCGATTTTTGTAATCTCATCTAATTAAAATTAGTGTCTAACAGAATTGTTTACTATTTTAAACTTACCTGTTGTTGTTGCTGCTGCTGTTGTTGCGGTTGTTGTTGCTGCTGCTGCTGCACATGCTGTTGCACCACGTTGGGATCCTGTCGAAGAAGAAAATCAAGCTGCTTGTATTGTTGTAGTCAACAAGTCTTATGCGCACAAGACAAAATTAATATATTCATGTGAAAATGAAAAGAATTTCGAAAAAATAGTATAGATGTAGAAAAAGTACGTAGAGGAATGAAGACAAAAAAACAAATACAAAAAAAGGATGAAAGTAGACAATGGAAAATGAAAAAATGTTTGAACAATTCGAAAGGAATAGACAGAGAGAGAAAAAGTAGTAATAAAATTAGTGGTTGTGTTGTTGTGTGCAGGTATGTATTTTCTTTTTAAACGAATTACAAATTCAATTTTATCTAAATGTTGTTGTTGCTTGAGGCTTTGGTTCTTTGAGAAAGAACTATTGTATTATTTTTATTTTTAAGTTCGTTCAATTACTCGGATGATATGTCTATCTGATATAAAAAGCGTGTAGATAATATTGTAAATTATCAACCAACAATAGATATCATGTAGTATGTGGGTATTATCAGTTCCTCATTATTTTGTTATTGGGAATAAAAGTCATAGATCCTATTACATATACAGTGAAAGCTCCCCTGCAGACAAATATTGAAGGTTGCCTTCATTTTGTTCACTTAAGGGAACTTAATTTTTTCTAAAAGGACTGTCTTGGAACCAAGTGCATATTCCATCGGTCTGCGACAGCTGTCCATTAGGACACTTTTCAATGTATTTCCAAAACAGATAATATAACTTTAACCCACTGACAATATGCCACAATCCCATATCGAGTCTCCAACATAGTACTGTGATACTGTGGTTTCCATAAGGAATAAAACTGCTGGAAGAATTCTTTAAAGCTAAATTTCCGCCAGGGCAAATTGTTATAAGGACAAAAAGTTCCTCTGCCCTGAGAAATATTTCAAAATTACCACTTTAAAAAAATCTATTCTCTAGAAACCACTGGTTCAGCGAAAATAAATGCATAGATACAATTATTTTCACCCAGCATTTTTAATGGTCATTATAAACACAAAAGTCGCCTATTCAAAATATGTACAGCATTACTATTTTTCCGGTTGTGGTTTTACAACTCAATCTTCTTAACTGGTATAATTACGGCCGCAAAACAATGTTTCTCGTTATTATTGTTATTCATCATTGTTGTTGTCTTTTACGGAAGGCCGTAAAAGCAATGAAATGAAGATGACTTCAAAGCGTGGGATGACTCCACTCCACATTGTGTGCTAAAACTTCCACACGCACGCTTAATTCAAACTTCACAAATGTTTCAATTTAAATCCCCAAAAAAAATTTTTTTTTCGCCAAAAAGACAAACTATTTTAGATCGAACTACAGGTAAATGGAGTGTGTGTTTGTATGTTGTGTTATGAAGAAGATATTCTAATTAAAACGGAACAAAAAAAGTCAAAACTCAAAAACTCTATCGTCTGTTAGCAAAAAAAAAAACCAACACCAAATTAAAATCGTTTTACAACGAGCCAAAAAGAAAGAGAATTATAATTTCAATAAAATATAAATTAATCAAATGGAATTCAAAAAGTGAGTGGGGAAAGTGGTTGGATTGTGGGTGGGGGAATTGTAGTGGTGTGTGTGTATGTGTTTGACTTGTGTTGATTGAATTGAGTGTGTAACGAAAGAGAGCCGACTCTATTAAACGAAAACGTAACGTAACGAAACGAAACAAATTAATGATAATTACAATAACAAAACAAGAGAAACAGAGAGAACCAATCAAGAGAATTGATCATAAATATGGGTATATATATGGTAAAATATATAATTATTAGATATAGTCAAAAATTGTTTGATATCTTCAACACTTACGTTGCACAACTACAACCATTGATTTATTTGGAAAGATTTGATCTCATGTTTAGAGAGTTTGTTTGTTTTGTTTGAGAGAATGATTGTGAGGAGTGAGAGGTTCAACACACCTGTTGCTGGGTAATGGGTGGTTTCGTTTCCAAGTGTTGGCGTTGATGTAGCATTAGATGGTTCTTCTGGAAGAATGCTTTGCCACACTCACAGACATGGGTGCGTACGGTGCAACCGCCGTTCGGATGGCGGCGATTGTGTTGCATGAGGCCGTGTTTGGCGGCAAATCCTTTGCCGCAACTGGCACAGAAGTGGGCTTTCGGTTTGGTGGGTGTTGGTTGCTGCGATTGTTGTTGCTGCGATTGCTGTTGTTGCTGCTGTTGGGGATGGCCAGCGGGATTGCCATTCTGTAAGTGCTGCGTTGCCTGCTGTTGCGCTTGCTGTTGCTGGTGATGCGATTGCAAGGGCATGGTGGCAACTAAACCTTGCGGATGAGTCGTAGCGGCGGCCTGCACCAATGTTGTCTGTGACACAACTTGACCCGTCGATGATATGATTTGAACTGGCATTTGGTTTTGGGCTATGATATTGGGATTAGCGGACACCACAGTGGCTGTGCCAGGATTGAGGCTGCCCGTGCTCAAGAGATGTGTTGGCAAGGCAGCGGTTAAAGCACACAAATCGGTCATAAGGCTTTTATCGCCGGTATGTAAACGCAGGTGAAGAGCTAACGCTTCGCGACTATTGAAGGCACTTCCGCATTCCCTAAACGGCGAAGATGACGACAAAGATAATTCATAAAAAAATGACGACAATGAGAAAGCAATTTCCATGTACTTACCGGCAACCAAATTGTGGTCGATTATTTGCATCATTGGTTACTGTTAGCAATGCTGAATTGTTGGGATTACTAACCACAGTTATGGTTTGTGGGTGACTGTTTTGCACCTGGTGCGCCTGTTGCTGCTGCTGCTGTTGGTGTGAAGTTTGGGCTTGTGTTTGGTGTATTTGCTGTAGCATTAAAAAAACATTTTAGTTAGTTGGTCATGGCTGTATTTTGTTTTCGTTTTAACAATTCAACTTACTTGTATTGTTTGTGTTTGTTGCTGAGATGTTATGACAGCATTGGACGGCACTGAGGCGGTATTTGAAGAATTCGGATTGACACCACCGTGTACGGTGCGTATGTGTTGATTTAAATCGGGTCGTGTCATAAATCCTTCGCCGCAGCTAATGCAAGGATATGGCTGGTCACCAGTGTGAACCCTGAAATGAAAAATAAAAACAAAGCTTTGAGTAAATTTTGTAATACAAATGATGGTGTCATGTAATTCGCTAGATCTAATTGGTTATAGGAAAACTTGTGTCGTAGTCAGATCTTACAGGAAAGCAATAATGTTTTAATATTTAAAACATTTTCAATTAGAACAATGAATACCAACCGTTACAAATTCCACCTTAAATGCAAGACAGCGGATCAACAATATAGAGTAAACTAATTTCTTGGTTTTGATTGATGTTAAATTAAGGGGGTATTGTTTGTAAACTTTTTTTACTTATTGAACAGGGGACCTCTTAAAAATATTGTGTGGAAATTTGAGATGAATCGAAGCAAAACTACCGAAGATACAGCAGTCTAAGCAACCGCGCCTCATATGTGACTCAGTACATCAGAAGAACTTTAAAGCGTTTTTCCCACAACCCACTTGTTCAAAGTCGGTGTTCATCATAACTTCAAAACTACTACACTGATCGTTTTAAAATTTGCAACACTTTTTCTGAACATAATTTTCGAGGTAAAGCTGGAAATATTTTTCAAATTTGTTAATATTTTTTATTTTACAATAACAAATTAGCCGATTTTTTTTTGGCAAAAAACGCGTTTTTCGCTTCAAAGAGTTCCCAAAAATTTTAAAATATAAATTTCGAAAAACCTTCTCTGTGTTACCCGGGGAAAACGATTACCTAAAGGAATAATTTTGATTTTTTTATGTTAGATAACCCATCATCGAGCTATGGTGGACACCGCAATTCAACTTTTTTCCGAGACGCTTCCGAATAATTGCTGGTGTTGCCATATTTTCTAATATTTCGTCATGAAATTTACACAATATACTTCGACAGTTATACTATATTATGCCGTTGGTTTTAATCAAAAGACTTTAACTGTGTCGTCACAAAAAAATCACAAAAATGTGCCTTTTTTGCAAGAATTAACGTTATCCGCCGCTTAATAAACCAATCTTGTAAATCATAGATATTCAAAGCAGAAATATTTGCACTAATATTCTTTATAGAAATCATTAAGAATATATCAAAATATGTCTAGAAACTTCTTGCTTGCAATACATTTTGTTTTGTAAAATTGATGTTACCACGTCTTACATTTAAGGTGGCGATTTATAAATCCAACATATTTTTAGCCACGAGGTACTCAAACATATCAATGACGTCTATTTTCGTCTTAGCTTGTTCTAACTAAAATAAAATGATACACATCAGCCCAATCTGTTGTAATTTATTACTTCTATTGTAATAAGAATTCGGATATCAAACAATGCATCGATGACAGGGATGTAACAAATATTCGCATTCGCATATGCGAAAGCGAATTATTCGCATCATTTTTAACATTTGCTTCCGCATTCGCAAAAACGAACCTTGGAATATTCGCATACGCTTACAACACCCAAAAGAAGAAGAAATAAACTCATTGTTTATTATACCGATCGACTTGGAGTTACTTCCTGAGTCGAGTTAACCACGTCCGTATGTCGGTCCGACTGTAGATGTATCGTTGTAATCAAGGTGCAGGTCGTATTTATGGTCCGATGATGAAATTTTTTTGGTCCAAGGATTATCCCTATCGAAAGTGGTGAAAATCGGTTTAGGTTTGGCTATAACCCCCATATATATTTTCCTCCGATTTGGGTTCTAAGGGCTATACAATGTGTATTTTACACCAGATCAATAAAAAAGTCTCTTCAGCCATTAATATATGTTTCTTCCGATTTGACTTCTAAGGCCTATAGAAGCTGTATTTCACCCCCAGATCGAGATAGAAATTGGCGGAGACAATTCTTTTTACTCATTAATAAAGATTACTAATTTTAGTGGAAATCGGTTCAGATTTAGATATAGCCCCTATATATATGCTCCTTCCGATTTGGCTTCTAAGGGCTGCAGAGGTTGTATTTTACAACAGATCAAGGTAAAACAATTGGAAGAGGGAAGTCTCTTCAGTCATTATCAAAGCCTACCCAATTTAGTTGAAATCGGTTGAGATTTACATATATATGTTAGTTCCGATTGGGCTTCTAAGGACGGTATAAGCTGTAAAGGTTGGGCCATTTAAAATTTTAAATTTGACCTACCGATTACTTTGGTTTGTGATATGAGCCCTATGGATTATTTTCGGTGGGGAGCCATTAAGAATAAATGTTACGCAAACCATCCAGAGACAATTGAAGCGTTGAAATATGAAATCGAAGTTGCCTTTGAAAAGATTCGATCCGAAACAATGAAAAATGTGCTGAAAAATTGGGTAGATCGGAAGAGGTACTGCCGAGCCAGTCGTGGTAGGCATGTGAATGATATTGTGTTCCATTATTAAATGACAAAGTTCAACCTTTCCAATAAAACCGATTTAAAATTAAAATTTTAAATGGCCCACCCGTTATCTTCCAGACCCCTGTAAGGAAAATTTGAAGTTTGCTCTAAGAATAAACATTTTAAAGAAATCGGTTCAGATTTAGGAAAAGCTACCTTTATAAACTATTTTTATGCAATTTAAAAAAAGTGATTTCTTGATCCATTGGCTGATAGTACGAGTTTCAAGGTATTCGTTTCAAATTTATATCAAGTATATGCGTGCTTATTCTACTCTATCAAGATGATGTAGGGTATCATATAGTCGGCTCCGCGCGACTTTTGTCCTTCCTTTATGGTTTTTTATAATTCCAATGTGTTACCGAGCCGTATTCGCTGAAGTTATGGTTATGTTTTTACGTAGCACTTCTTTGCCATTGATGTCCTCCACTCTACTTGATCGTAGGTTATTTGTTAATAGTCTAATCACGCCAGTGTACACATGTGCTGAGTCCTTATTTTGAGACTATAGTTCTTCTGCATAACGATCAACATATGCGCGCTTTTG
Organism: Eudasyphora cyanicolor; assembly: GCA_963930755.1. NCBI lineage: Eukaryota > Metazoa > Arthropoda > Insecta > Diptera > Muscidae > Eudasyphora > Eudasyphora cyanicolor. The sequence continues at coordinate 172,886,494 of OZ005738.1, forward strand.
GTTGCTCTTTCCTTCTCACCAATAATCCCATCCAATATCACTTTTTGAAATATTGTCTTATTCAAAGGCAGAAGCTCATCGAATCTCTCGATATTCGTTTTCCATTTGTTTGCCAGGGTTTATGATCTTTTGACTGTTTCTAATTACATTCATTATATCTTAAGTGGTCTATTTCCGCTTAGAAATTGCATCCGATCCCGCAATGATTGCAACAGAAAAGCTTTTTATCGCGTCATTAATTAATATTATTAATAGGATAGTTAAAATGGGTACTTGATTGAACATATTTTCGTTCAGTTCGTCTAGCATTGCCAGTCGGAAAATGCGTTTTCATTAAGAGCCTTACGGTATCCTCTGTAGTCATCTTTCATACACCAGTATTGCGGTTTGGATGTGCATTTTTGGATGAAGTTCTTCATTTGGGATACGCAGTTAACGTTATAGGCTTGCAGGAGTTTCGTTTCGCAGATTTAACGATTTTGTCTTATTCCTTGAGATTTGTGTAATAATCGTATAAACATACAGATTACTTTATACTTTGAGCTCTGTTGTTAAGTCTGCAGACATCCTTCCCAATCGACCGAATTTCTCTTATCATCCAGGATTTCTCATGGGCTGAATTCCTTCCTCGAAGTGGGCTTTCTCCGAATGATTATGATATCAGATAGCCGTGTGTAGGCCTATCCAGTCGATTTATAAGCAAGATCCCGAATCCTGACCACTTGGTTTTTTTTTTGACTTATTTCGAAAACTTATTGGGTTTGGTGGTGGTCGGATAGCACGACAACAGTGATTTGAAAAGTAACCCTCCACTCTTGGATCTCATCAAAAAGGGTTTCTCAACCGTTTCTAATACATCTTCCTTAATTTTGTTAATACTACTTAAGCTTTATCGTGGGAGTTAGCATCGCAATCCATTAGTACCACATTACTCGTCTGTTGGGTTCCCTCCAGGGAAAGAGAAAGCGACGCCAGGTATATGCTCCCACCATTCCCTTGACTGAGAAATCGAAAACCGATTTAACCTCGAGGCTAATTTATATATAAAATATCGTGAATTAAAACTTCCTCTAAAGATTGAGTACGAATGGGACTTTTTGGACAGAAATTATTTTACCCACACTTTTTAATCTACAAAAATAAGCGGCAACTAATATTTTGTCCTATAAAAACCTTTATTTGCGTTTGTTATCAGTATTAATATATATATACTGACATTTTCATATATAATGGGAAAAAATTGCATGCGTTTATAAGAAACCCTTTGAGTTCATTTGTTCCCATTTCAACTCCACAGCGGGAAAAAGCAAAGAAACTAAGATAAAAATTTCCAACTTACCGCATGTGTGCCACTAAAGTACGTTTCTGTAAAAACTCCTTGCCACATACAGTACATGAATGCGGTATTTTGCCATGTACGCGAGCATGATTGACCAATTGAAATTTTCGAGGAAATGTTACGCCACAATCTTGACAAACAAATGGATTTACAGAGCCATGAAAACTACAAAATACAAAAAAAAAGAATAAAATATACAAAGCAACAATATATTTAGTTAATGCTTACCGTGAATGCATGATAAGGTGATTTTCCTGGGCAAAACTTTCGCCGCATTCATCGCACACATACGGCCGTTCGCCGGCATGGAATTTACTGTGTGTAACCAAGTGTCGCTTGAGAGGAAACGTGCGCCCACATTCCTGACATATGAAGGGCCGATCACGTGAATGGACACGTGAGTGCGTCAACAGATGATGTTTCAGAGTAAAACTCTTTTTGCACTCTGTACACTGATAAGGGCGATCGGTGGAGTGTAACAGTAAATGTGTGTTTAGACAGTGTTTGTGGGCAAAACTTTTGCCGCAGTGTGTACAGACATGAGGACGTTCGCCTGAAAGAAATAATAAAGAAACAGACCGAAAGAGGGAAGAGAACACCCCAAAGGGTTTATTAGCAAAGCAAAAGGAAGAGTGTAAGGTGATGGCATATGGAAACCTACGCTTTCAGGCTTAAAATTCGTTGAAACGAAACCGAGATTTAAACGAATGAAATGAACAAAATCAAAATTCAAATAAAACCCAGACAAAAACACGAAATTATTTAAAAGCTTAAGAAAAAATTGGTACAAAATTGAAAAAAAAAAATATTTGCAATTATTTTCAAAATCTACAATTTAATGTTAGTATTATTCTTTTCTTCCTTCTCCTCCTCCAGGAACACGTATCGTATGAGGGGAGGGAGGAAGGAAGTTTGGCTTTGAAACAGACACGAGTTGCGAGTGTAGCCATAATTTCCGCGGAGTCGTTCCGTTTTCTCTACTCTAAAAAACATTCCTTGAACGAGAGATTCGAAAAACGTAGGAAGGATGGATTAGGTGCGTTATAACTCACCTGTATGCACTCTAGCATGAGTGGTTAAATGATGTTTCAGTAAGAAATTTTTACCGCACTCCGTACAACTGTAAGGGCGCTCCTTTTTTATTGTGGTATCGTTCTACAGAAACAAAAAACGGAAAAGCCATACAAAAAATAAAATTTCAAAATTAGTTCTCATTGAAACTCCCGTAAATGAAAACCAAAAAAAAAAAAAGGAAAAGAAGAAAACAAAATATATGAAAATCACTTACATCACTAAAATGCATTGATTCTTGTAATTCTGTCTTCGGTGATAGTTCCAATGTACCCGGTTCCAATTTTAGATTTGGTGTGTCACCTTGTGATTCATCATTTTCTTCCAGACCTTGTATAACTTTCTGAACTTGCACTGAAATACCAGGCAAAATGTCACCTAACATTGCATGGCCAATAATTTTAAATTAACAAAAAAAATAAAATTAAAATTTCAAATCATAATAATAAAGAAATAAACATAACAACAACTTAAATAACAAAAAAGTAAGATAACATAATTAAAATAAATGTACCAAAAACCCAAAGAAGATTTAATTCAAAAAAGTACACCCTTAAATACAATAAATTTCTTTAAAAAAATCCAGTATAATATTGGTGTTATTTTGTATAGAGAAACAAATACATTTCACTATAGAAGAAAATAAATAATAGATAAAACTAAAGATTTCGTGTTTAAGCCTTACTTGCTGAGGTCGTATGACCATCATTCGCTGATATCGACTGAGGATGCGAAGCGGCCAAGGCACGCTTCATTAAAATCTCATTGCACTCCTCGGCCGTTAGGTGCAATGGACCGATAGGGCTAAAATGTGTTTTACCCGCTGATGTTAGTATAGTTTGTGCTTTCGAGTCCACAATACCGTTGCTAAGATGCGATTGATCGGTTTGATCCACCAAGAGATCTGAAGGGAGGCGAAAATTAACGATATAAACAGTTGTTTAATCATTTGACATAAAACAGTAACTTACAATTTTTGTCACAGTTTAAACTGAGAACTTGTTGTTCGGGTTTCTTGACAACGCCAGAACCTCCTCCAGTAATTACTCTGCAAGACATGACAATATGAATGATTACTATGGCATTCTGATGAAGTGAGATTTTATTTTCGATTAATTTACCTTTGACCACCAGTAGCAAAGGGGTCATTGACCAAGACCATACGTCGGACAACGCTTTTATTGCCACCTAGTCCTCCTTTAACATCTTTTTGAACTGTTAACGATCCATCGGTTGACAATAAATATGGCATCTGAAATGATGATAGCGCGGAAATATTTTAGTGATATGGAATATAATTAGATATTAATAGTGTTTGTATATAAATTAAATATGCAGTTAAGTCTTCTATTAGCGGACATTGGCGGGACATTGTTTGCTGCAGGGTAAACCAAAAAATGAATTAGGTTAGGTTAGGTTGAAGAGAGGAGACGTTTAGACGTCTCATGTCCATGTACATACACTTAAGCCAGTGGTTCGGCCTGTTGTGCGCTCCTTATTTATGATCTTTTTATACCTCAAGAGATACAGAAAATCGGTACAAGACATGAATTTTCTCAGTATCTTCCAGTCATATTCTCTGAGATGAGTCAAGTCTGGTAATATGTCGGAACCGAAATGTTGGGATCTTACATGTGTGAAAGCCGGGCAGTGACATAAAATTTAAATAGGACCGATATTAGTTTGCATAGTCATGCCTTAATAATAAATTAAAAGATGCTCCCCTTTCCTATATTCCAATTATGGCTTTAATCGAAATTGTGCAGACATTTTGGAAATGTTGTGTTCGAATGAATCTGACAATTTGCGTGGGAGGTACCAGAAGGGTACATCCCACGAATGTTCTATTTTTCTCTGAATAGAATAGACTCATAAAAGGATTTGCACTGTACCGAATTGTAAGTACATAGTTATATGCACAGGTATATTATTTATTTTATTTTATTTATATGAATTACAATACAAAGTAAATTTATATTCTAATTTTACGGTCCAGGGGAAAGCCCTGTGGCAAGTTTTTGCACCGACAGACCAGACCCTCTGTTGGGAATCGAACCCACGACCACCAAACTCATATACCGTTATGAGCCATTCAATCCTGGTATGATTTGGCCACTTTTTATGGGAGGCACCAAAATGGTCGTGGCAATAATGCCCAAATCGGTGAAAAACGAAGGGTAGTGTCAAATGTAGCAGAACTCAGTGTTTCTTTAATTAGGATTTTTGTTGTTCATCTATGGGATATTATAAAATACAACAAGTGCATGGGACCAAGATATATGTCAATCTACGAGAGTTCAAAGTTATTTAAAAAATAATGAGAAAATATTTTGCACTCGTTTCAATAAAACGAAACCATCCACGAAATGCCCAAAATGACTGATATACATTTCCTATGTTTATATAATAAAGGGTGTCCCACGAAAAAGTTGCGTTTTAAAATTACTAAAAAAACGGATAAAAATCTTTCAATGAATTTGCCTTTATTGAAATGCCTCAACATTCCGGTTAATGATGGAACACCACTTCATTCATATGGCTGCGCGGCTGGACTTGCAGTAACTGTGCCGACTCAATTTTTCAACACATTTTCGATTGTATGGCCCGCTATGGCTGCAATTTCGTGTTTGAAGTCATGAATCGCCTCTGAATGGTTGGCGTAGCAACAGAATCAAATCGCTGCTGCAAGGCGACCGTAATTCAAAAAGCAACCGCTAGATGGGCCACCCGTTATAATCATCTTGATTCCAGTTCCATCAGAGGTTATACCTTTTGCGACTACTATCTATGACAGATTTCAGATTATTCGTTTGTTCTATTATAGACGAGTTCGATATATGGATAACTTGCAGTTTATGGTGGATCTCTCAAAATTTAAAAAAGTGGACTATCCTGTTTTTTTGGTCCAAAATTTGGCACTTGTGGCCATCAAGACGCAAAAAATGTCTCAGGTTCCGCACATCATCAATATAATGCTCAAATAATACTGTTCTGTTCACAAATATGATGGAAAACAACTCAGCACACCTCCTGGAACCCCTCTAGAAGGTCTTGAAACATTGTCTCATAAAATTGAAGTGAATTTGCCGTAGATTATAAATACATATGTACGAAACTATGTCGAACACTCTAGTATTGTATTGGGTCCATATATAGTGCGTTAGTTGAAATTAAAGCAAATATCGAAGAGGCTACAAATTTTACAAAAAAAAAACTATTCGTCGTTTCTGAAATCGAAGTAAGGAAAAATAGCCTTTGAAAACTTTTCCATAGGAAAATTATTCGCTAAACATTTCCTAAATACATTTTTTTACAAAAGATTGTGTCCGACGACTTTTGCTTAGGGAAAACTTTTTTCTGGGTAAATGTGAGGATAAAGTTGACTCTGACGACGTTTGCTGAGGAAAAGCTTGACTCTCGCTAAATCTATTAAAGAACCTGTAAGGAAAGACTCAAATCGGGCGACTGTATAATACGCTTCACCATTGTTTGCCAACAAATTTACGGAAAACAATTATTACTATCAACACTTGCAGGTTAAATAGAGTACAATTCTATATTCCAGGTATACGAGTATATGTTTAAGAATCTGACATAATTAAGGGGCTTGTACTTATCGAAACATGGACCGATATACTCCATTCTCACTAGAGACGATTTAATGCAGTATTAAGTACAAAACATAAACAACACAACATCCGCATGATGGGTTAGAAAATACTTCCCCTAGAACGCCTAGAAATATAATCGGAAAGGACCTTTGTATTTTCACTAGTGGCGATTATGGGCAATATAGAGTATAAATGTATTCTCTAGGGCGTCAAGAAGAGTCTTTGATGGGGAAATTCATTTGGGAGGGCTATACCAAAACATGAACTGATGTACCCCATTTTTACTTGGGACGATTAGGTCCAATATAAAGTACAAATTCTGAAATTATAGCGATATAAATTGAAAAATGTGTTCTCTAGAGCGTCAAGAAGTGACATCGGTGAGGACCTTTATATGGGGTATATACCAAAACATAGACGATGTACCCTATCTTTACTGGGGACTATTAGGCCCAATATAATGTACAAATTCTTAAATTTCAATTGAAAAATGTGTTCTCTAGAGTTTAAAGCATTGACATCTGTGGGTACCTTAATATGGGGGGCTAAATCAAAACGTGGACCGATATGTCCCATAGGCATTATCCCTAGTCTAAGAAATACCTCTGTACCAATTTTCGTTAAGATCGTTTTATATTTACGACCTGCACTTTGATAACAAGAATACATGAACAGACAGACATACGGAAAGACTAAAGTTTCGGCGGAGAAAGTCCCGGAATTCAGTCGCCACCAGTCGTAGCGGATGGACGTTTTATTACAGCCCGGAAAATATTGAATCTGTTACGCAGTACCTATTCACCTACCTGGTACACCATCAGATGGTGTGTTGTTTCTAAAGAGGAAGGTGGAACCATATGAATAACAATAAAGAAACTAAACATCTAAACCAAAAACAAGCGCGATATTTGGGTACTGAATACAGGCGCATTTAAGAGGAACTTGTATGCTCTATTGGAGAGTGTTTCTGCAATTGTCTGACTGTCCGTCCGCTAGTCTTGGCTCAATCCCACATTAAAAAGAGTCCTCGCAGTACTCACTACAAGTGTTACAGCAAAAAGAGATTGTCATGTCCGATCGTCAAAACGAGCAGTATACAGCGCTCAGGGTTTTGACGAATTTGGAACGTGATGAGGTTTTGATTCGTGCGATAAGCAAAAGGAGTCACTTAACTGGGCTAAAAACTTCATGGGCTCTTCTAAAGCCACTAAGTCGGCTGATAGAACCACAACTTCGGCTGTGATAACGGCTGGTAATAACTCACAAAACCCTTTAGTGAAGTGCCGAAGGAGAGTCTAGTGATGGCCATTGTAGACAGAAGTGATGTGGATGACACTATCCCTAAAGACAAGTGGAATCGGTCACTATGGCCTAATGCCTCGCTGTCCTTAGAGAGATGCCACTCCCAACCTTCAATGATGCTTGGTGGCATCATGGGAGGGTAAATTTCTTGGCTTTCGGTGATGCCAGATCAGTAGACCTTTATAAGACTGCTCTAAATCGAGTGGGTAAGTTATGGCAGCGCGCCCAGTTATATGTCGTCGAGAAAACCAACATACCTAGTCGCCCTAGAGCCCTCACCTGGGTTACAGAAGAACCATCCGACTCGGCAGACATTCTCGAGTTGCACAGATTACGCAATCCTGGTTTACCCACCCATAATTAGTCCTGATTCACATGAGACAATTTTTACCAAGCAAGTGTCAATGTTTGTGGGAGAGAGAGGCAGAGAACTCTTTCCGCCTGCCTCTCTCTCACACAAACTTGCTAGGAAAAAATTGTCTCATGTGAATCTGGAATTGGAGAATTGGCAAGATTGGTGAGGCGGATAGTCAAAAGCGGCAGATCAACTTTTTTGTTAATGCTGAATCCCTCCCTCACAAACAACGGGTAAATCCTGCGATATAGTTTCGTTACTATAATTCTGAAGGAATACAAGCAGGATGTAGCCCCCACTACGGAAGGTGAGGTATCAAACTTGGTTACCACCCAGCCTTCTGGATGTGCAGAACCATGCTCCCAAATATATCTGGAGCCTAACGCTCTAACACAACGAATTACATGTCTTCGGTGGGGCTGAAAGCAGTCTTCGGACTCTTCAACGGATCTGATGGGGATATGCTTTTAGATGATACCAACGAGAAGTTCGATAAAACCCTTGTTGGGGTTGAGGGTAATTTGTCTTCTACAAAATCAGCCTCAGCGTTTTTTTTTTGCTGCGCCTATTCACTGGTGTAGTAGACATCGTGCTGATACAAGAACCCTACGTAGTAAGAGGGAACTTTAATTTTACATTAGTTTTATTCAAAGACAAATTAATATAAGAAGACATTCCTTCCGGACGAAACATCAAAATATGTCAGGTACGAACGAATAAAAATGAACTGTCACACGCGAACAGTTCTCCGCGAATATTGCTTGCACTTTTTTTGCACCTCTCGATTAATATAACATCACTCGTTGAAATCAAATTACTATTCGTTCGTACCTGACACTCGCTTTTTGGTTTATATGTGAATAGATATAAAGGGTTTTCCAACAAGAGGTATTATTTTGGTATTCAAAGAAAAATGCCATTTTTTGAGATAAATGATCGGATGTTTATTTCATAATAAAGAGGAAGGTATGTCGTTAATAATGAAAACAACATCAGCCAAATGGACACCACGACCATGCTTACAGGACCATATCCTTTTCATATAATTTTCCCTAACCAAATCGCAAAGTGGCCGCCATATGTCCTCGATAGGCTCACGAAATCTATTTTTGATGTCTGGAATCGACGCTGGGCTGTTGGCGTAGACCTTATCTTTCACGTGGCCCCAAAGGATGAAGTTGCAAGGTGTTAAATCACAAGGCCAATTGTGATCACCTCTTCGAGAGATAACACAGTCCGGAAACTTTTCCCGTAACAGAGCAATGATTTCGTTGCTTGTGCACGTAGCGCCGTCTTTTTGATAGTAAACGTTGCCCAGATCAATACCATCCAACTCCGACCATAAAAAATCATTAATCATCTCCCGATAGCGCAATCCACTCATCGTAACTGTTGATCCAACCACATTTTCGAAAAATTAAGGTCCAATGACCCCGCCGGACAATAAACCGCACCAAACAGTCACACGTTGGGGATGGAGAGGCTTCTCAACAATAAATCTTGGGTTTTCCGAGCCCCAGATTTGACAATCCACCGAGGTGGAAATGGGCCTCATCAGTCAAGATGATCGTTTTGTATCGTTCGATGATCGTGTATCGTTCCATTTTTAGTAATGGCGTAGTTTCTACTTGTCAAATGTCAAAGAATAAAAGCTTCAAAAGTGACAGCTACCGAAATACCGGGTGATTCAAAATAACACCTCTTGTTGAGAACCCTGTACGATAATTTCTTCAGGGAACTATTAGAAAAAACAAATTGAATCCCTGAAATCGTCGTTTATTTTGAACAATATTGTAAAGTGCTTTTACGTTATCTGGTTTGCTGCTGGTCAGGTCATATAAGGGGTTTCTACAAGGAGTTTTGAAAAATTCGGGATTCGAGTCTGACATGTTTTCAATCCAGTGAGCACAGGCCCAGGGGATTATTCTAGACTCTTTCGCTAATTTGAGGATATCTTGGAATTGCTATAGTTTGAAAATACCGTCTATTATACTTTCGCAAGTTCTAAACATTTTTAAATTAAGATTTTACTACAAATGGTTCCTAGAATATAGAGTCAAACAGGGAAAATTTTTGCATATTGGTTATCACGTAATAACTAACATAAAATTATGAAAAAATCCCAGTGGACGATACTAAAATTCCGAACCAAATTGCTATCCAAGGAGGAAACATACTGGCATAGGTCTATACTGAAAGAAATTTCTGAAATCACATCTTGTAAATTTCAACGAATTATCACATAGGTAGATGGGAATATTTAGTACCCTTTCATCGCAGTGTTTTGTATGAGATGGGAAACCCTCATAAAAATTACCGGTATTTGGATAATATTTATTTGAATAAAGGAATCGGTATTTGAAACCACTAAGGAAAGACGAAAGTTGGGCGAAGACCAAGAAATCTCATTTTTTAAAATTACGCAAAAATCGCTTGGAATGTTTATATCTAAATGTGAAAAGATTTCTTTAAAACTTTGCTGATTTTATTCATAGAGCAAGTGACTCCCTTCTTCCACTTTTCGTAACAGGAGTCTTTAAAATATAGCGTATACAGTCGTTAGAAGCCAAATTGAAGAAACATATCGAGCCATAACCGCCAAAAAGACGTAAGCGCCACTCACAAAAATTTAGAGGAGAACGTTTCTTTTGACATAATTTTTTGTTTAAATGCATATGTAATTCATACATCTGTTTATATAACTGTGAAATTTGGTATAACGGTACATTTTACAGCTATAAATTTCGGAAGCATGATGCCATTTGTCATAAGTAAACGATTTCCCTCAAAAAATTATAAGTAAATCATAGTGGCGCTTACGTCTTTTTGGCGGTTGGGGCTCGATATATATGGAGGCTATATCTAAATCTGAACCGATTTTAGTAGTTCTCTACAAATCAATACATCCGGCCTAAAACATGCTATGTCGACTTAGCGTGTTTTCAGGGAGATTACATTTTTAATTTCTAAATATTCCAAATTATATTCAGTCAAGATTAGGTGTTTATCCACCAACCCAATCAAAAATTATTCAAAAGACAGTACATGTCGTTCGGTTTGCATTATAAAGAAATTCCACACAAATTTAAAAAGATCATTAAACTTTGATCACCTCTCTTGAAAAACTACCTTTTTGCACTTAGCATTGTTTAGAATGGAGATAAAATACACCATCTACCACCTTCGACCATAGTATATATGGGTGCTATATTTAAATCAGAACCGATCTCAGCTAAATTGAGTAGCCTTGAGCTGATGTAAAATACAGCTTCTATAGCACTTGTAAAATGGGAAGGAACATATCGTCATCAGAAACGAAAAAGGGCGTCGTAACAAGAAAAATGGAAATTCAGTTTTTGATGGATTTCGGTACACTGCATCAAAATACTCATCCTGACAAATTGTTAGCGACCTACTATCATATATGGCGAATTTATCAACGAAATTCAAAAGGGCCTAACAACTAATTATTTCTTTTTTCATAGTTAAATATTCCTATTTCACGCAATTTTCACAAACCATTTATAAATCATGTCTGTGTGAATATATATATGCGTCATTATGTTCAGGTATTATCATAAAAACCCCGTTTTTCTAACGACAAAATGTATCATTATATTTAGTTTTTTTGCTTCTCCTGTAAAATTTGTATATATGATGGTAGCCCCTTTCTCGTTTCTGATGACGATATGTATGTATATGGGTGCTATACGTAAGCTGAACCGATTTTCACTAGATTTAATAGTATTTATTAATTGGTGATGAGATATGTCCGTCAATGTTTACCTCGATCTGGTGGAAATACACCTTCTGTATCCCTTAGAACCCAAATCGGAGGATATATATTTCTGAACCGATTTTCACAAATTTCAATAGGGATCGTCCCTGGGCCAAAAATGTGCGCTGTGCTAAATGTCATTCCCCTTCCTATTCCTCCTGCCTCCCTCTCCTTCGAACTTCCGATTAGCCGCAACTACTGTTGCCTAGTGTAATTGGGGACTTATGGTGTTTTCTTTTGTGCCAAAAATTGCTACATTTTTCCTGCCTTCCGCCCCAATAATGCCTTTTTGTTTTCGTTTGTAAAAATTGCGAAAGGGGTTTCATTTTCTTTTGTAAAGTGCCGCACTTCCATGGTGCAAAAATGCAACATTTCAGACCTGTATTTAATCGAAAGGGTAGACGTTGCCCTGCAAAGCAGATGTTTTTTCCATCGTGGATCGAATAGCCTAAATACCTGGGTGTGTACGTGCGTGGTGTCAAAGCGTTTTTTCTAATGAAGTTTATACTTTATTTAGGTGGCGCAGTGGAGTATCCTTTGTTTTTAGTTTTTTTAGTGAGCTAAAAGTTTGGCTTTTTGCATTTTTGTTTTCGATTTCGACCAAAAAAAAATGCAGCAGTACAAGAGGGTGTAGGCGACATTGTTAAAATACTGCTCTCTGACAGGGCAACATGTTTTTCTTAGAAATGAAATCTCCATTAGATTCGGTAATTTTGCAATTGGGACGAATATTTCAACGGCAGATGTCAAGGAAATGACAACGATATTTGTAAACAGAGAGGGAAATGAAGAAATTATCTACAATTGATCTGTATTGGATTGCGCCTTTTTTGCTCCCAAACACAAAAACAAAGTCTGGTCAATTTCTTTCAACCCCACGGTTCCCCTCATTTCTGGTGACAGAAAACATGAAAGAAGAACAAGCATTTTGTTATGATTTTTGTTTTCCTAGCGCTGCTCACATTGATTCTATGCAATTTTCAATTGGTGTTGGTTGTGTGTTGTTTTACTATTCTTCTTCAAATCAATGTATGCATGTGTGTATTATTATTTATCAACAAATAACACACAACACAAAATAAAAAAAAAATATTGCATCAACACATATTGATAATCGCGCGCGTCATGATATTGGTGGTAAGGCGCGCACTAACACACCATATTCTACTCTCTACCAACATAACCCTTGCACGACCCCCACACCCCCTCCCAACTTATCAACATCAACAGCCGTGGAAAAAGCAAACAGAGAAAAAAACACAAAACATACTACATAATCATATTTGTGGTGGGAAAGCAACAACAAAATCATACATCATCACGCGCGCGCTTTCTTACAATACGACTGTGTGACCGACCAACCGCCCGCCCGCCTTCCCGCCTGACCACTCGCTCGCACATCATCCATCCTGACTGTTCGTTGTATTGTTGTGTTGTTAACTTCTGCTGCTTGCTCTGTGGCTCCTCTGTGTGTCTCGAAACTGACAACAGCAACAGCAGCAAAGCAATGGCAGGCAGGCAGCTACAACAACAACGACACACACTGGCAAGTAAAACGACGACTATGACGACCACGACCAACGAGAACTACCACGACTATCACAAGTACAGTCATATAAAACTTTTTTATGTGTTGTATTTACATTTTTGTTTTGTATTGTTGGGCAAGCAAAAAAAATGTAAAAAGCAGACGATTCTGTTCTTGTGCACGGTACGGAATCATCATACATCGAGGAGGCAGACAGACGAGCAAAATTAAACAAAAATATAGAATAGTTTATCAAGATTTTGTCAAATTTTCGGAACTTACAGACTCACTGCTGACAGTGTAGTTTATATTGGGCGATATCTCCAACACGGAATCCGCTCGAGTATTGTCGGCAGCAAAACCCCATGTATAAGGACCAAAACTTTGTGTCGGATTACTTTGAGCAGCACACATCCTCAAGGCCTCCTTCTCCGTTCGTATAACTCAAATCAAAAATAACACACACGCACAAACACGTATGAATGAAAACTAAAAAACGAACTAATACTCTGTTGTGGTTGGGCAAAAAGGCAACAAATTCTTTTTTTTCTGCCTGTGTCGTGTGGTGTTCTATGTATGGTTGTTTGGTGTTATGCTGCTACTCCAATGTGTTTTCTTCGAAATTCAGCGTACTATTTTCAAGATAATTTTTCACAATTGCTTCATATTCCTTTTTAGAATAATTTTACACAGCAAAATAGCGACGATTCCAATAATAACGACGAATGCGAAAAATATTAACAAAAAAAAGAAAGTCAAGACGTCGTCGCGGGCGCCATTTTTATTTTTTTCGTAACTTTTTCACTTTTTTCCACTACGACGTTCTTTTTGATCAAATCGATGATGTTGTTTTGTATTTTCACTTTTTATTTTATGCATTTGCGAAAATTGTTTAATATTTTCATGAGATTATTTGTTTGTGTTTTCAAACTGCACTTTATTGTTGTAATTGGGTTAAAATATCCACCAATATATGTATATATAATATGAATATAAAAAAAATCAACACAATTGAAAAAATTCCACAATTCCATCACTCTACTGACGTCGCCATTTTAGCTTAAAAAGTCACACATACAAAAAAAAGACACACACACGCAAGCAAAATTGTCTGTCATTTTGAAAAGATTTGGTAATCTATTACAAAACGTTGACTTGGGTCTGGCAATGCCGCGCGATGTGGAAGTGTTGCATCGAGTCGAAAACTAAGGCCGTTCACACGTGGAGGGTGCTTGTAATTGTTCAATGCGATTTGTCGTCAATATATGATTTTTTTTCTCATTAAATTGACGGTAAAGAGCAATGTGCTCATTTGCCTATTACAACTAAAAGTCGGATGTGACGTATTACTTAATTCTTTCTTTGTATTTATATTTTTAATTTTATAAAATATATATATAGTGGATTTGTTTTACATCAGAAACACTTAGCAATAGCTGTTTTCTACGATATTGTTCTCATTTTTCATTTAATGCCCTCAATAATTTATTGTTATTCACGTAAATGCATTATGCGCCCATGATTTGGCGTAAAAGCAATCAATAAACTTCACCCTCAGTGCTGATTCGCGCGAGACAATTTTTTCCAAGCAAGTATCAAGGTTTGTAGGAGAGAGAGACAGGCGGAAAGAGCTCTCTGCCTCCCTCTCCAACAAACTTTGACATTTGCTTGGAAAAAATTGCCTCGTGTGAAGCAATAAGTGTGGACTTATGGCGAATTAAATTTCGACCGGAATTTGTTCACCTTTCCCAAAATTGCGATCTTCAATGCGATTTGTCGTCAATATATGATTTTTTTCTCATTAAATTGACGGTAATTGCTCTTTACCAATTTTTTCCAAGCAAGTATCAAGGTTTGTAGGAGAGAGAGACAGGCGGAAAGAGCTCTCTGCCTCCCTCTCCAACAAACTTTGACATTTGCTTGGAAAAAATTGCCTCGTGTGAAGCAATAAGTGTTGACTTATGGCGAATTAAATTTCGACCGGAATTTGTTCACCTTTCCCAAAATTGCGATCTTCATTTCGTTCACCTAATTTTTAATTTTCCAATCCAAACTATGAAATCGATCATGGAAATTCTGAATACCAATCATGGTGGTTGGGGAAAAATCAGTCCCAGGGAACAAATATTCATATTATATTCGCGATAAGGGGGAATTAAAACCGGTACAAAGCATTAGAAGAGGTTTCTGTGCGGTAAGGACAAGTAGTAAGATTCGAGTTCACGCGGAACTCATGCGAAAAACTGTTCAATTTGACAGATTTCCATAATTTTAGGCGTTTAAACAGAACATTCCTGTGATTAGGGAACAATCTACTTTATTAAAAGATGTAAACAAATTGTATGTGGTAGAAAACATAGGTATCATGAATATTTATTGTACAACCTGTAAGATTTATTGTAAAAATTATAAGTAGTTTGTGTAATCACCCCTATAGCAATAAAACAATGTTCTGCTATGTGCGCCTAAAGACGTCTACGCTGACTAAAGAGTATCAACGGAGGTAAAAAGATTGTTATGGGTAGAAGACTTATTTTAGTAAAAATAAAAATTTCATAAATCTTGAAGATTTACTGTACAACTTGTACACAATTATGAAGATTTATTGTACAACCAAAAGTAGTTCATGTGTAAATACCCCTTGCAATAAGAAATTCTGTAGGGTATGTCCAAAGACGACTAAGCGAACTAAAGTCCATCTGCGTAGCCGATTTCTCCTTTGGAGTATGTCCAAGGCCGTCTACGCAGACCAACGTATTATGGCCGGGGGAAAAGATTTTTCTCCTTTGGGGTATGTCTAAAGCCGGCTAAGCGAGCTAAAGTGTTTCTGTGTTGCCATATGTAGGTATATATAGTTCTAAAAATATCGCGATAAGCTAATGATACCCATACTGACCTGATCCGATAAAAACATGGAAGATATCAAAGAATATCTCTGAAATTTCGGGGCTAAACAAGGGCGGCCACCAAAAAAATAGATTTTCTATTTTTTAATCAGAATAAAACGTTTTACATATGGAATTTTGAGCAAATTGGACCTTTGGACCCCCAAAAACACATGAAATTTGGTTCTCAATCCCGATCCGATTCTCTTGTAATCTACAGGTAGCTCCCTGAAAAGTCTTGGGAAATGGCTTTTGGGTACACGCGAGTATGTACATATATCGTGCGAATCCTTAAATGAAAGATTGTATATGAAACTATACGAAGTCGGGAGTCGCCTTGATGGAGAGATAGTTTGGTCTGCGTAGGACATACAGTTTGTCAAGAATGTTTTTTGATATTCGATTTTTTAGTTTAAAAAACTACAGTTTATTTTTATTTTATTATGTAGTCGACAAGTTAGACAGCAGAATAGTATCAAAAGTTTTCCATAAATGATTCGAGTATGCAACAACCTTTGTAAGTTCTGAATCACACGAGCTCTCCGCCTCTCTCTCTCTCTCTCTCCTACAAACTTTGACACTGCTTGGAAAAAATTGCCTCGTGTGATTCAGAACTTAATAGAAAACATTTAATTTTTTACAAAGCAAAGCAAAGAAAATATTTTTATAAATAATACAAAATTTTGCTTTTCTTCAAAAGCGTATCAGAAGCGTATCAGAAACTACATTTTTTGCGATGTAAAAACACTTTTTTGACATACTATACTTCGGAGGACAAAATTTGTTACCCAGGCCGAAGGCCTGCTACGCAGAATCACTTTGGTTCGCGTAGCCGGCTTTGGACATACATACACAAATTTGTCTTTAATTTTTCAGGACCCTTCCATAATAATCTACGGAAAATTCACTTTAGTTTGATCGGTCGCAAGATATATGGACCCAAAACTCATTTTTTAAAACGTTCTACAGGGCTCTCGAGAGCGGTCTTGAACTCTCTTTAGTCATAATTGTAATCTATTTTCATTCCTTTAATTATACCCGACACCACACTCTGGTACAGGTATTATGACTTTGTACATTTGCTTGTAACGCCTAAAAACAAAGAGACAGAGCCATAGTTTATTATGCCGATCGGCATAGGATCACTTTTGGAGCCGATTTAGCAATGTCCGTCTGTCTGTCCACGTATTCTGCCAAAGTGCAGATCACAAATATGAAGTTATCTTTACAAAATGTTGTTCAAAGGCATTTCTTAGACTAGGGGAAATTATTGAAAATTGGGGGATATGAGTCCATCTTTTGATATAGCCCGCATATAAAGGTCCCCTGATGTGACTTCATGACGTTCTAGAGAAGACATTTTTCAAGTGATCTGACTAACATTTAAGAATTTATACTTTATGTTGGACTTTATCGCCCCTAGTATAAATGGGGTACATCGGTCCATGTTTTGCAGTAGCCCCCATATAAAGGTCCTAACCGATAGCACTTCCTGACACTGTAGAGAGCACGATGTTCAATTGATCTATTTGAAATTTAGAAATTTACACTTTATATTAGACCTAATAGTCCTTAGTAAAAATGGGGCACATCGGTTCATGTTTTGCAGTAGCCCCCACATAAAAGTCCTAACCGATAGCACTTCCTGACACTCTAGAGAACACATTTTTCAATTGATCCAGCTGAAATTAATGAATTTACACTTCATATTGGAGGGTATTATAAAGTCGGCCTCGCCCGGCTTTATTCTTTCCTTACTGGTTTTAGTATAATATTTACCACATTCAGACCGGGTCCATTTATCAGGTCATGGGGGGCCCAATTTCGTTTCAGGGGTCTTTTTTGGAGGAGTGGTAGAATGTTGTGGTTAGAGATGTCAAACGGGATTGGTTTTCATAAATCCCGGGATTCGGGATTTTTACATAAATTGCAAATCCCGAGATCCCGAAATTTTACGATTTCGCTGGATTTTTGAGATTTTCGGGATAAATCGGGATTTTTCATTCTTAATAATGTGATATTTCGAAATGGGATACAATTATTTTAGTTCAATTTAAATTTAATTTGAATAAGGATAGAAACAGCTAAAGCATAAATTAACTTTTGTTAAAAAAGACTAAAGGCCCACCCACACAGATAGAATTCTTTCCTTCGATTATTTGCTTCATTAAGGCCCTTAAGGCCCAGACAGATAAAATTCGTTAAGTCAATTCTTTGCTTTAATTTCTCGCTTGAAAAGCATAATTTTTTTTGAAACACAGATAGGAAGCTTGGTGCGTGATTCCTTGACCGCGATATCAAAACACTTTCAAATACTTTTTATTTATATTTTTGTATAATTTCAATATTTCCGTTCAAATTTGTTATTTCTGTTTAATTTTTATTCAAAGACAATGTTTTTTGAGAAAAATAATTTTGAAATGTAAACAAAAACATTGTCAAAATACGAAAAAAATCAAAAAGTTAAAAGTTGAAAAAATTTTTGCTTTGCATCGGTTTTTGTCTTCAAAGCATGTTTCTTATCTGTGTACTTTCATATGAGAACACACTTTTAACTTTTTGACACATATGAATGAAGCAAAGAATCGAAGGAAAGAATTCTATCTGTGTGGGCATTTATTCATATAAATGTAATGAAGGTTTGAAGAACGTTTTAACACTGCTAAAACGTTCCTCAAGCCTTCTTTAACTTTTTATGAATAAGGCCCTAAAGCTAAGTATACACTATTGGCAGATCGGACAACGTTATCAACCCTGTTAAAGTGACCCAAATGTACGGACCAAGGGCGTAGCCAGGATCTAAATTAGGGTGGGCAGAAGTTCTTGTTTTTTCTTAATATTATTTTTAAACACAAAAAAAATTAAAACTTTAAGTACCTAATGAAAAAATGAGTGCTCATTGTTTTGAAAATATATTAAATAAAGATTAACCAAAAAAGTAAATATTATTGGAAAAATTTTATGATTTTAAATTAAGAATTCATGTAATTAGTAGCAAAAGTATTAATTTTGAAGTGATGTGACATGAAAACAAATGTGTATTTCAAATAGCAAGATGTCATTTAAATCTTTTTTAAGATTGGTATATAATTTAAAACAGTGTTTTTGTCATAATGTAGTAATATATGTATATGAAGCTATATTGGAAGAACTTACTTTTATTCAGTCGTGTTTTTTCCTACCAAATACTTTCTTCAGACGAACTTTGTTGATGGTATTCTATGTATGTATGTAAGTAATGAGTCTATAAAAAACTTTCGGAGAACTCTTAAAATTGCTTCGAATTAAAAGCCCAAGTACATTGTAGGTTTATTGTAGAATTAGCTTTAAAAAGCCGCATAGCCAACATAAACACAACGTCACACAACTCCAAAAACGGTTTTTGCTAGTTCAAAATTCTTAACGGTTTTTATAACCTAATAATATTCACTAAACATAATGTCATGTTGGTTATATAGATTAGAGTCAGTGAAAAAAGTTATACCCGTTTAAAGTAAAAAGTAAAGTAAAAACACCTTGCTTATTTATGTATTATGTTTAATTTACATTAGGCGTGTTTTCGTTACACCATAAGTGCTTAATTTGTATGGGGAGCTAAGCACTTTTAAGCACTATTAGTTCCCGACGAAGTTTGGTGCTTGTGTTCATGTCTTAATCGAGTATGATGTTGCCAGATTGGGCACCCTATATTTAGCAATATGGCATCTCATTTTTGGAGAGATTTTATCAATTATTGTGAATTAACGGGAAGAAGAAGAACAAAAATGGGAAATTATTTTAATATTTGCAAAAAGAGTGTAAACAATTGAACATAGAATAGTAAACATATGTTTTAAAAATACTTTTCACGAATTTTTTGTCTGTTTCGCACTGTTCTTTCTTCGCAACTCATGACACCATTGCTACCAGATAGTGAAAATCCGCCTCTTATTGCTTATGTGCCAGTTAGTGGAAGTCAGTTGTTTTCGTTGCAAAGTGCTAAACTAAAAGTGCTAGCTTGTAACGAAAACATGCCTATTAAGGGTGTGAAGATAAATTCGTCCCACATCCAAGACATAAACCATGTGGAACGTATTTGCGATGTGGAACCTATTAAAAAAATAAGATTTTTGGTAAAAAAACTAAAATGATTAAACATATTTGTTTAAATTATAATAGTTTTAAGCAATTTGAATGTAAATATTCATTTAACATACAAAAATGTAGAGAAAACAGCCTATTACAGCATTTACAAATTTCAGGCATTGAACGGCGTTTTAATCCAAAACTTCGAGCGAAAAACCTCAAGTAGCTGTTAGTGAAATTATTAACTGGGGAAAAAGCCCTATATAGCCAGCTCATCTAGGATTTGAGATATATGGGTACTCAGATATCGGCTATATATATAATAGATATTGTAACGCATATATCTCGAAAACTAGAATACATGAAACGGTCGAGCGAAAAACCACAAGTAGCTTTTAGTGAGATTATCAACTGGGAAAAAACCCCATATGAGCTGGCCCATCTAGGATTTGAGATGTATAGCTGTCCAGATGTCATATTGCCGACTAGCTGATATCTGGGTAGCTATATATCACCGATCCTAGAAAACTGAACCAAAAACGACACACAATACATAACAACAGCAATTTTCCAGAATTTTGACTTCATTTTGTAAGCTGTATTTTGCAGCTGCCCCCCCTGCCCATACCTGCACTGAAAGAAAAATTGTCATAAAATTAAATAAATGCTCCAAAGACGTCCTTAGTCTTCAAAATAAGTACATTTTGTACTTAAAATATAGATAATTTCAATAATATTAAGTAATTTACTTAATTTTAAGTAAATTTTCTTGATTTTAAGTACAAAATGTACTTATTTTGAAGACTAAGGACGTCTTTGGAGCATTTCTTTACTTTTATGACAAATTTTTTTTTCAGTGTGGCTACGCCCTTGGTACGGACAATGGCAGATTGTTAGGCAAAGGTGAATTTACAGTTCAGACGATTGCAAGAAAACCTTAAGGCGCCCATAGACGAGTACTGCCGCAGTTCTTGCCTTGTGCACGTGTGTGATTGACATTTTCCATACACCCATATCAAGCAAAATTTAATATTTCAATTTTTTTCATTTTTCACACAAAATTATTTAAAAGTTTCGTAGTTTACATACTTATAATAAAATTTCTAATAATCTGATATAAAAAGATGAACAAAGTTCATCTGATTAATAGGTGTTCATTTTGAAAATCAAAAGTATTTTGATTTTCATACTGCAACCAATACATTATCATGTTGTGTCAAATTCACCAATACACACATATTGCCGTTTCTGCGGCAGTACTCGTCTATGGGGGGGCTTTACAATTACATATACTTACAATCAATTTTGTAAATATTTATATGCAGGATTGCCAATAAAAATATTTTAAAGACAGTGTTGCCAATAAAATGTTTTTCTGACAGTCGCCGTTGTCACAAGCATAAACTTCGCACACATAACAATCTGCAAATTACCTCGCAATGACTTTTCTGGTAAAGTTGCAAAATAAAAATTTTATGTTCACACGGTTGTAAATTCACAGGGTTGCATTTTTCCGCCATTTTTCTGGCAATATTGTCCTTTCTGCAAATCGTGTGTACTTAGCTTAACTTTTATTAAAGTATTTCACATCTTAACTATAGATTAATTTTAGTCCAATTTCAGTTCGTCGTTTGAATTATTATTGACGTTATAAACCACGAAAAAGATTTTTTTCAACTTGAGAAATCAGTTTGCCTATTTCTGTTTTTATTAGAACCACGTCGATCCAAATCAGATTTTATATAAGAATTTTTTAAAAAATTTGAAAGAATAGAATACAATGTTCTTCGTTTTGTGGGATACAAACTCCATTTGTGTTCTTGTTTGAAGTTTATCTGTTTATAACAAAATTTATAACTAAATTTATGATATATTTTGTAATTCTTTTCCAAATTACTAATTTTGTCACCGGATTACGTCAATGTTTTTGATGTTAACAACTTGCTTCATTATTTTACATTTTCGATAGAGTGTTTCTATCTATCAGTTAATATTTTATACAAGGCAGCTTCATATATTATTATCAAAATATCCCGGGATTCATTTTAAAAATACCGGTATTCGGGATCGGTATTTCCCGTTTCACATCACTAGTTATGGTTTTCTGAGCGATCCCCAATAAACAGCATTTTTTCTCACACTGTGTACATAATGTATGTATGTACATCAGCGTTGCCAGGTATTTTTTGAAAAAAACTTAAAATTTTCAAAGAAAAAACTTATTTTGCAACAAAAAAACTTATATCTATTTTATGAAAAAAAATTTGGAAAATAGTTGCAATTCAAATAGTACAAGAAATACAGGGGTTTCCAATAAGAGTTATAGGATTTCTTTGAAAAAAACACACTTATTGTTAAGGAAATTCAAAAGTTTTTTATTTAATGTGAAGTACAATCGATACAATTAAGTTCTAAATAAAACGTCATTGAAATGGCCTCCACGACTTCTTCTGCAGGAACGAATTCGATGAACCCAATTTTCCAGCACTTGTTCCACTAAATCAAGCTTGAAGAGAATCTGGTTTATTTCCAAAGACCAATGACTTCAAATAAACCCACAAGAAATAGTCTAATGGTGTTAAATCACAACTTCTTGGAGGCCATTCAATAACACAATTTCTTGAAATAATCGAATCTCCAAACTTTTCTCGCAACAATTCAAATGTTTCACTTGTTGTGTGGCACGTAGCCACAATCGGTCAATGGCAAAAAGATAGCTCTTAACGAGTGCTAAAATATTGCTCATGGATGTCAAGGTCAAAGGTAGACAGGAAAGTGTTTTTTTTTTTTGGATTTAAAAAATGGACAGCATCATTTTCAAATGTGACCGGAAAGTTTATTTTTGCTTTAGCTCCAAGCGTCAAGCGTCCGATCATACAAAATGGCGTATGGACCAAAATAGCATTAAGCCGACGTATTGTATAATTTTCAAAATAAAGGGATGATCCAAAATAGAAATTTTTCCTGTAACTCCATGGTGCATTCCGCCCTTTACCCCGCTAAATTGCAAGTTTGAAGCCCCTAAATTGGAAAATGTGATTTCTGAAAATTCTTAAATTTTGTGTTTCTTATTAGGCCCTTTTATTTTCTTGTTCTTTAAAAATGTGCATTTCATTTTACAGTAAATTTTGTCGTATTCTTCACCTAAGTGATTTATTATATTTTCAAAATTTAATATTAATTTAAAATTAAACCTAAAATTAACTGGTTTGGGAAAGGTTTTGTGTTTTTCTGAGATAATAATATAATATTACATTTTTACAGAATTTAAAAAAAAACTTATTTGTGGAAGAAAAAACTTAAAAGTTATATTTTTTACTCGAAAAAACTTGAAAAATAAGTTTAAACTTATCATCTGGTAACGCTGATGTACATATCGCTCACTCTCTTCAATAGTGTTGACATACAGCAATGTGAATATTGCAAATGTCCATAAATTAATCACAGCTAATTTTAGTTTATAGGTAAACAGCCATATTACGGATCGTACCAATCTTTTTGAACATCTTATTTCATGTTACTTATCTGTGTATAATGATTTAAAGTTACTCGTCTTGAAAATTTCCAATTTTGAGTTAGATCATTCTTGGAGTGACATTATGGGCCTGTTTCTGTAACTTATTTTCGTTCGTCTACGGCAAACGATCAAAAATCAGTCAATTATTCTGAGAAATCTATAAGTCACAGCAGTTTATAATTCGTTGTGTCTATAGGAAATCACGTAAAAATCTCGTACCTAAAATATTTCTAACCTGCGTTTTATAGAATTCATGTAATAGTTCAGTGATTTTTGATCGTTCGCCGTAGACGAACGAAAATAAGTTACAGAAACAGGCCCTATATTATGACATTCATTAAAATTCAAAGAAATACCTACTTAACGAAATTCTCTGCAATTTTTCATATGATAATAACAGTAGGTCTCCATTAAAAATCGAAATTTATCGATAGGAGCACTTGCCGATAACAGAAATTCCCCTTTATCGAAGGCTTTGTGCTGACATTATCTCTCACTAGTTATCGATAACTGTCCTCACTGTCATTGTTATCCTTCAATCCTTTACTGTGTCTTTCCTTCCTTTCCTTATTACAAAATTACAGTACAAAATTATCATAAGTGATGTAAAAAATAAACATTACAATATTCATATACTGTTAAATAAAAAAAAATAAAGACAACAATACTCTAAATTGTTAACTGGAAGAGTACAGAGCACGAGGAGAAAAGATAATGCGTTTCTAAACAAATGAATGTGAGTTGGAATTTTAAAGGAAATGGTTTTACAGTTGAGAAAAATATAGGAACCAAAAACATAACGATAAAAATATACCAAAGGGAGCTGTATAAGAGCACAAAATGGTCATTCATGTTGTGGCTTACAAAGTCCATCGCCACCCCTCTCTAACTCAATAACAAAGAATTTGTGAATTTGTGCGTGTTTAGCATACGTTTCCAATCGTGTCGTTTCGTTGTGTGTTTAAGAAACATCACTGCCCTACACTTACTTATGAACGTGTATGTGATATTTGTGCGGGTTTGTCTGTCTGATTGCGTGTGTCGTGTGTGTGATGGGCACTGAAGAGAGAGAATGTGGAAAGACTGCTTTGGAATGGATGAGAAAAATGATATGCTGTGCTATATGAGTGTGACAATTGGGTGACAGCAAATAATATGCAAAAGGGGGACAACATCAAAAAAATTAGGTTAGTAGTGAGGGTGTTATAAAATAGCGTTTGTGTGGGTGGGTGTGTGTGTATGTGTTTCGAGCGTTCTGGTAAAATACGAAAATCACTACGTGAACGAATTAAAACATAAACATTTTTAAATTTTTTTTGACAATAATCGGGTAGAAATTATTCGAAAATAAGTTTGATGTTAGGCAAAAAAGATAATGTGAAAAAATGTGCCCATAGACTACATAGTTGTCTATAGCGTATTAACGGCGGCCGGAAGTTGGACCCCAAGAAAATGCACCCCAAATTGAAAATGAAAGTGCGCCCCAAATTTGGGGCCTATTTTCGTTACAAAAACTGATTTAGGAAATTACACCCCAATCAAGAAAACAGCATGAAATGACAATAAACCCCAAAAAACTAAGAAATTTTCTCTTCCTAAATCTGGGGAGTACATTAATACACGTGTACAAACATATTTTCTAATTATAAATCTATTCCTGTGCGGTCGGCCTACGGCCTGCGGCCTTCGGCCTCTGTTTAAGACTTTCTCCTATGGACAGGATCCAAAGTTGGCAACGTGGAGAAAATCTTTTATGTGTAGCCTCTCCTGTTTCTAAATTAATAGATGAAAATAAGCCCCAAAAAGCAGACAAGAAATGAAAGTAAACCCCAAAAAGCAGTCAAAAAATGAAATTAAGCCCCAAATAAAATTGTTGTTGTTTGATATGTTATTTTTTGGGGCCCATATTCATAAACATAGGGGGTGTATTTTCCTGGGGCTCAATTTCATTCCGCCCGTATTAACATGTGGACTTTTTTTTCGTACGAAAACAATTTCTTTCGACCTTTAAATGTTTTAGACCGTATGCTTTTATGTACCAAAATGGAAAATGAAATGTCGTCTTTTGACTATTATTTACGATAAAATTCGAATTTCTTGAGCTTTTGGACTCTTTTTTTGGCCAAAAAAAGGGCAGTTTCTAAAAATAGAAAAAATCATGTTTCACCAGAAAAATATTAAAAAAATAAAACCTCCTAAAATGACCCCAGAAATCGGAAATGTGGTCGAGATTTGGGGCTCGGAGCCATGGGAGCCTCAGGACCCAAAAAAAAACTAGAATTAAAGAAAACTACGACAGGATTCAAAACCGGCAGAAAAATTTGGGACCGATAAATATAGGGGCCTATAAATAATTTTGCAGGATTATACTCAACTTAAAGAAAACGAAGAGCGCCCCAGTAGGTGAGTTGGTAGCGTACTCGCCTATGAGTTTGGGGGTCGTGGGTTCGATTCCCACCAGAGGCTCTGGTCTGTCGCTGCAAAAATTTAGCCATATGGTCTTTGTAACCCGGCCTTTCCCTGGACCTTATAATTAGAATATAAATTTACTTTGTATTGTAATTCATATAAATAAAATAAAGAAAACGATCTCAGGACCCAAATCTGCAGACAAATGGAACGGAAAAATGCGCTTTATACTCACATAAGGAACTACCGATTAATATGGTGGCCGTGAGCTATTCTGTTGTTTTCGTTATGCTAAAAATAAAATATAAAATTGGAAAAATGTTCATAAACTACAGGGTTTTCCAACAAGACGTGTTATTTTGAATCACCCGGTATTTCGGTGGCTGTCACTTTTGAAGAAACTACGCCATTACTAAAAATTAAAAAAAATGTTAAAATTCACTACCAAAATGGTGAAAATCTTGCAGTCACAGTTCGCAAAACTAAAGCATTTTTGGGTCGTCGTGAAGCAACTTGTCGCACCGCAATACAGAAATTGGTGGAAAAATTCGAGCTGTTGGGACAAGTTAGTGATATGAAGAATAAAACCCATGCACGTCGCTCATGAACAACCGAGAATATTGCTGCTGTAGCCCAAAGTGTTGAAGAAAACCCAGGTTTGTCCATTCGTCGTCGTTCTTTGGAATTGGGCATTCCACAAACGTTATTACACCGTATCTTGCGTAAAGACTTGGGTCTTAAGACTTATAAAGTTCAGTTAACACAAGAACCCAAGCCGGCCGATCATCAACAACGTCGTGTCGTTGCTGATTGGGCCTTGAAATGCATGAAAATGATCTGGAATTCCATCGAAGAATCATCTTGACTGATGAGGCCCGTTTCCACCTCGGTGGCTACGTCAACAAGCAAAATTGTCGCATCTGGGGCTCGGAAAAGAGTTATTGTTGTGAAGCCTCTCCATCCTCAACGTGTGACTGTTTGGTGCTGTTTATGGTCCGGCGGGGTCATTGGACCTTACTTTTTCGAAAATGAGGTTGGATCAACAGTTACGGTGAATGGATTGCGCTATCGAGAGATGATTAATGATTTTTTATGGTCGGAGTTGGATGGTATTGATCTGGACAACATTTACTTTCAACAAGGCAAGACAAGACCATTGATCTGTTACGGGAAAAGTTTCCGGACCGTGTTATCTCTCGAAGAGGTGATCACAATTGGCCACCGAGATCTTGTGATTTAACACCTTGCGACTTCTTCCTTTAGGGCCCCGTGAAAGATAAGGTCTACGCCAACAGCCCAGCGTCGATTCAAGACCTCAAAGATAGAATTCGTGAGGCTATCGAGGACATAGGGCAGCCACTTTGCGATTTGGTTATGGCCATTTGGCTGATGTTGTTTTTCATTATTAACGGCATACCTTCCTCTTTATTATGAAATAAACATCCGATCATTTATCTCAAAAAAATGGCATTTTTCTTTGAATACCAAAATAACACCTCTTGTTGGAAAACCCTTTAGGTATCTGTTACGAAAAAATTTCGACTTTATGGACCAGTCAGTGATGGAGTCAGCTGATGACGGCCAATTTTCTCTCTTTATATGTTGCAGAAATTTTCTCTCTTTATATGTTGCAGAAATTTTTTCTCGAATATGTTTGCTGAAATATGTTTATAAACACTCATTTGTCACTGAGCTTTTACAAAGATGTGGCAACATTATCACTGAGAAAACGAGAGATCTTTTGAGAGTGAAAAAGTCACTGAGAATCCAAACACAATCAAACACGCTGACGGCGACGGTGGTTCAATCATAAACACTCAAACTAATAGATGGTCCGTCGTACTCTTTAAAAAGTGACAGTTACGAACGATTAAATTTTTGACAGTTGTTTTGCTCTCTTCGAGATATTTTGGCACTCTCTTGTTAGCTCTCAAGATTTAATTTGCCGATTTAAAGATGTGTTTTTTGCTATTTTATTTTAAAAATCAATTGTGTTTGCTCCAATTGTGATTGTAAAGTTAAATGTTTGAGGAAAAATGCCAAAAGTATGTATAAAAAAATAAAAACAAATTTGTGCTCTTTCTTCTCTTAACTACTAATGTCAAAAATTTAATCGTTCGTAACTCGAGAAATTTGCTTAAGAGAGCGAAGGACCATCTAGTAGTTGAGTGTTTATGAGTCAGCGGATGACGGCCAATTTTCTCTCTTTGTATGTTGCAGAGAATTTTCTCACATATGTTGCTGAAACATGTGTATAAACACGTATTTTTTCACTTAGTTTTTACAAAGTTTTGGCAACATTATCACTGAGAAAATGAGAGAAAGAGAGTTATTCTGAGAGCGACGCTAAGAAATTAAAATAAATTCTATGAGTCCAAACCCACGCTTGATTGGGTTTGGACTCTTATCACTGAGAAAATGATGGAGAGAGAGATTAAAAAATTAATGGTGAATTCTTTTCTGCAAAAAAGTGCAACACTTGCATTGCCCTTTTTCCGAAAACAGCACTATTATATCGCTTTTTTGAAATTTTAGTTGTGCTAAATTCGAGTAACTTAATTAACAAATTTCAAAAAAGTATCACCAAAGTGCCGTTTTCGGAAAAAGGCCAATGAACATGTTGCACTTTTTTGCAGAAAAGAATTCGCCATAAAATAAATTGCAAGGTCATCTCTGTTGAGCACGCTTCGGTTTCGATCTGCTTCAGGTGTTAACGGGTATAACATTTCTTCTGAGGTCCATGAGAGTTCAATTCAGTTGTCATCTTAGCAATATCGTTGTTCGATCTTTTCAAAACATGACCAATCCAATTCCATGTATATACATTCCACAATAGGATGGTGGTATACTAATTTTGTCAATCCGTTTGTAACACCTCGTAATATTGAACAGGTACCCCATAATGTATATTGCGGATTTCATGTCAAGTGAGTGTCCAAAAATTAAAACCCAAAAACAGTCAAATTTCAGTTAAACCTCTCCTTCTATGTACCGTTATTGCTTCCACCACTATGTCGTATGAGTAATTTTATGTAACTCGAACAGGCCAAAGAGGTTTTTAATGCTTGTGTTAAGATTTGGGCTTTGGTGTGTTTTGACACATGTAGTAAAAATTGATGGCCAACATTTTTTTAGAACATTTCATCCCCGCCATACCCACTTTAATGAGAGTTTTTTACCTTTTTTAAAATAGTGTCAAAATTGCCGTTATGTGGGGCAGCTAGAGGGCTAAAGTGTTCCACAAAAATGTTCCTCGTATTGTTTTAAGTAATAGTGCTAAACGCATCCTCTACCTGAAATGTAAGGATCACAAGGTTTTTCTACGCCGGTTCATATTGATCCCCTTTTAAAATGACGTCCATAAGTAAATTGTCAAGACGCCGATACACGTATATACTTTTTTTACCCACTCTATCAGAATCCGTTGTCAGAACCTTGTTATTTTTAATTTTTTTAAACCAAAACCTCTTAAAGGCCTTGATTTAGAATATCCGCGGAACGAAAACTACACAAGATTATTCGAATTAAGCGTTGAGGACCACCTACGGATCAAAGAGTATATGTCACAGCCATTTTGTAGACAATGTGGTAATTGTCAATACCGTATCCTGTTAATAGTTATAAGATCCCAAACTGTTGAAAATTCCTAATAATTGTGTTATATTCTATTATTGATGATCCGCACTTCCATTCAATGACGTTGAGTGATCATATGTTGAATCATAATCATTTAGTCAAGTAGTCTTTCTTGTAATGCACTCATGCACTCTATTAAATCAACACAAATATAAAGTACAACGATGAAGAGTTAAATTTCTCAATCGATGGATGCGAACTGATATGAATGATTTCATGCACTCTTTGTAATGCAATCGTCACTAAGTTCTGTGGCCGCTCTTCGTCTTCCTTTCCTGTATGAACACCGTGTGTGTGTCTGTGTGTTTGTCAGACGACGGTCGAGTCGATTGTGTTTATGTTTAGTTTTAAATTGTTCGTGGGTTTGTTGGTCGTCGTCGCCCCGTTCGTTTTTTGTTGCCCCACTCACTACTGAGAACTACAACTCACATAGTGCACTTCATCTGATGGTCGGCAGAGAGTGAGAGAGAGGTGGCTGGCGGTGAATAGGTAGGTGGTGGTGGTGTAAGTGGTGGCAGAAAAACGACTGTGAACGAACGAATGGACAGACAGACTCGAATCGACTCTTGTTTGGTTGGTTTAGATCACTTGAGATTTTTGGCCTAAATAATCTGTAGGCCTTGAAGAAACGCAACAAAAAAAGCAAGCAAGCACACACTATACATACAACACTATGAATGAGGAGTGAAGCAGAGACGCTGTCGTTGCAACGGCGTAGTCGTTGGCGTCGTCGTCGTTACACACTATGGAGAATTTGAGAAAACAATCATACTAACCATCATCACTCTAATTTGGAGTATGCCATTCATGTTTTTTCTGACTTTGATAGTTGTTGTTGTTGCTGCTATTAATTTGCTTTAGACAAACGGTCGGTAGGTCGGTCTTCGGTCTACAATTGCCCGACGTCGATGTGTGCTTTGTTGCTTGGTGCTTATGGAGAGCAATGGACGGCGATGCAAGCAGCGTCGCAACGCTTCACTTCGCAATATAGAGAATCCATCCTAAACTCTGGGTGAGCTATGCACGATTATGTCGCTGCTGTTCTGCTGCCAGCGTCGTCGCGCCATCCCAAACTTAGAGATTTGCTTTTTGTTTTGCTTGAACACCACTAGCCCCATTGACAGTCGGTTCAGTATGTTTTTGTTTTGCGACCATTGCGGATGCGGAATTTGTTGACGACAACACCACGCCACCACTGTTGACGGCTTCTTCTCGTACCTTTTTGCGTTATTTTCGGTTTTGTTGTTGTTTGCTAAACGGTTTCGTTGCGGTTACAGTGTCAAGAAGTACGTACTACTACTGTCTACCCAAACAACGACCATCAGAAGAGGTGGTAACATTGGTGCAGTGTACTCACTCGGTCAATGAGTTAGTTTTGATGCTTTCAGTGCGTTTTTGGGCTTACAAAGCAACGCGTCATTTTACGCTTTTTTCGGACGTTGTAAGTTCTCAGCGTCAGTCAATCGGTCCGCCACCGTCTTTTAGAAACGTTCGAAGTCTCCGCGAGTTCGTCATCCAAATGTCGTCGTCGTCTTCCAAGATCTCACAACAACAATAATAACAACAGCAACAATCACATTACAACAATGCAACGCGTCGCATCTTAAATTAAATGCCTGTCATACCGACTAAGAAAAAAATAAAAAAATAGAAAGCAAATCCAAAAAATCAAAAAGAAAAAAAACAGAGACAGCCAAATCAAGTGAAAGAGTGCAATTATCACAGAGAAACAAATTCTCAAGCTTCCTTCCCTCCACAACAAAGCTTTAAGGGATCATACAACAAAACGGAACAGATCATTAGATCACCTCATTCTCATCATCTAACGACGTCGCCCCAACCAGCAAACATAATCTCAAAATGTGAGTGTGCATTTCAAATACAAAAATAAAAAACAAAATATGACAAAAATACCTAAAAAGACAACTCAACATTTTCCCCAACAACACCTACTCTGCGTTTTGTTGTTGTTGTTGTGTAAAATGTTCTAAAAACAAAACGTGAAAAAAGAAACAGATGACCCAAATAATTTTAGAACAAGAAATAAATCAAGTCTAATGCCGTTGTGTGATTTCTGAAATTGAACAGCATCAGCAGCCGAAGAAGAAGCAGATTTATTTTCTGCGTGCCTGTGTGTGCACAGATTTTTCTTCGGATATTGGCGGTGTAAGAAATGTTATCCGTTTATTCGTCCACCTGCAGTGACATCAAATAAATACTCTCGCACACACATACATACATACACATTTTTACCCACCCATACCTATATGATTTTTTTGGATACCGATTTGCCACAATTTTGATTAGTTGCTAACGATTTTAATGTCAGTGATGCAATTTATAACGATTGCATTTGTCTAATAGGGTTGCCAGATTCAATTGGTTGCCTGTTGACATGTAGCTAGTTGTCACAATCGTCTGCAATTGCCATTTGTGGGTGTTTTAAGTGACAGGTGTCCGATTTTGTATTGAAAATACGAATTAAAGTTTTTTTGGATAACGAACTATCACACTTTGTATTAGTTGCTATGATGGCATAGGCGTAATAGGGTTATCAGATAATCTTGCAATCTTGTTTAATGGCCACCGTAAAATGTCAAGCTGCAGACGAACGTTTGTGGGCGATTTATATGACAGATGTCCGAGGTCGTATTAAAAGTGTTGCCTCATATTGAAGATTAAACGTTGATTATTCGTTTGAATTATTTTAATATTCTAACGGCCATTTTCTCCATCTCTGGTTATCCAGTTACAATTTTGTAATGCTTTTATTGTTGGTAGGATCAAACCAGTGAAAGAAAAGATGTGAGGTATGTATTGAACGCCATTTTCTGTAAGATCAAACCTTACGTGGTAGATATCAAACTTTACAAAAACGGACGGCTATAGTTGTTGGTTAGTACCAGCTCATCTTCCTGAAATCGGGGCCTGAAACAGACGCTACAAATAATATGCTTACCAAATCCTTTACTGCAGAAATGATTTCCACAAACTTCCTCAAATCTCAAACACCTCGCAGAACCATATTTGATTTTCCACCCGATGGCACCTCCATCTGTCCTGATATTGACATCCATTGATCTTCTCACACGAGTGCATTTCCCTATGTTTGCAGTTTTCGTCGTGTCATGGCAAATATTTATGGTCTTTGTGCTTAGATTTTATCTTAGTTCTGTAACTCCAGCACTCCGCCCTATCTGTCTGTCTATCTTGTCATACCGCTACAAGTTTAGATTACGAATATTACTTGATAACATAATACAGTCGCTCGCAGTTCTGATAAAATCCGAATTTTGGCACTGAGTCTGAAGTCTTTTGTAAGAGCTGTAGGGAATAGGAATAAGTCCAGAGAGAAAGATATTCTCAGTTGAATCCGCACTGGTCCAATAGTTATTGTAACGTCGGCTCTAATTTTGATTTTTTAGAAACTGGGAGGACCAGTAAGACGTTTCGACGTGAAAATTGCCTCACTGGCAGGAACTTACTATTGAGATTATTCACATCAAATTCATGCAGCCGTTCTTAGAATACTCCTAGAATCGAAAGTTCAGAGTAGTAATACTGAGATGGTTTATTCTTGCTCAGTTGTGAACACTTCACTCTTCTGATCCGTTGATAGGCTCCAAATTATTGAAAACTCCGCAGTTCTCCAAAATAGGCTCGTCTGTTTGGACTCTTACACAGCTGGAAGGGTTCAGCTCATGATGGTCTTTTTGAATGAGCAACTTTCTTGTCATACCGCTGCCAGATCATTGCATATTTAATGCCTTATAAACGTTCGAATAGGTCCATACTTCGAATATTACTCGGTAATCTTAATGTAGTGTATCATAGATCTGGCTAATAGTCATATCTGAATTTTCGCATTGAGTTTCAACAGCTATATGGAAGAGGAAGGCTTTATCAGAATATTGAATGAATTCGCACTGGGTCAATAGCTATTTCTAGATATTTGAAGGACCTGGAGGAGACGTTTCGACGAAAACATTACCGCACTGAAGGCAGGCATTAGGATTGCTGATCTCTATAGGGGAAGGTTAAATGTCCGGGGAGTGGAGAACTTTCTAATTCATTGGAATCAGTTGCAGTTGCTACCTGTTATGAGAGACCACTGAGATGAGATACATGTTTCATTACCAAAGACGAGTGAGTGCCAGCCATTGAGTTTGATGACTTCTTTAGAAGTTTATGGAATGGGGAAGTTGTCAAGAGAGTGGCACAACATTTTTGTACCTATACATCGGAGCTAGGGAGAAATAGTACCGATCTAATCTGCACTGCTCCGGCTGAACATATTTTCGATTCCACTCCGCTGATGATTCCCACAACATATGTCTTATTCATTCTGGTGTACTACTAATTTATAAAGCATTGGCATGATCGTCCAGCGTTTTGTGATTGAGTTCAAATACCTGTGTAGGGCTTCTAAGTATTTCTGATTCATTGGCATGATCATCTAGAGTTTTGCGATTGACTTCAAATAACTGTGTGGGGCTTCTAAGTATGTCGAAAGTTCTACTAAACTTCATTCAAAAAAGCTGTCACATTTTCTTTTATTCAAGGCATCCTGATCTACCTATTTATTCTTACTAAACCCTTTATCTGGCTTAAATTGATTTGCTTAAAAGTCCAAGTATTGTAAATCTCCAGGAATAATACAAATAATGTATTGTCTATTGTAAAGAATTATGGGCTCCACAGTTTTCGCTTTGTACTGAGTCATGCGTGGAGTCAGTACTAGTACTAAATCCTAGATATTATTCCTTACCCACATTTGATCCACCCCGTTTTTCTTCCATAGAACACCAGATGGCACCTCCATTGTGGTCTGCCTACTAACATCCACTGATCTTCTCACACTGGTGCATTTCCCTTCGATTGCATTTGTCATCATTGCTTCATGGCAAATATCTATGGCCTCTGTGCTTAGATTTTGGCTTAGTTCTGTAACTCCAACACTCTCCCTGCGTCCGTCCTATCCGTCTGTCTATCAATCTCCTCCAAATTGCGAAATCCCAGCTTTATATCAAGAAAGAAAAAAAACTAAAGAAGAAAAAACTGGGTTACTCGTATTGTATAAGCTCACTTACCTTGTGGGCCGTTTCGTTCAGCAGTTCAGTTCAGGTTGATGGTGGTGGTGGTACTTGCCAGCCAGGCAGCCAGCTCGCTGAAAAATCAAAGAAGACAACAGCAGCAGCTACAGCAACAACAGCAGCAACAGCAACTATAAAGAGCTTTAATGATTTCATTTGCAGGTGGCTGGCTGGCGGTCTGGTTGTTTTGGCTGACTGTGTCAGTTGGTGAACGAACGAACACACAGTGTGTCAGTGTGTGCCTCTTGTGTGTCTGCATGGTTGGGTAAATAGTCGGCTTGGCTTACTTGCAACTTGGTTTCATTCTACTTCTTTGATTTGGTGATTTCATACTCGGTCGGTGTAACTATTTTTTATGGTTTTCTTAAGATACATTCTCATGTTTTCCAAAGTCATTTTTTGCGTTACATTTATCTGAAATAGCAAAATAACGCAAGGGTGTTAATGACAAGGCATTGATCGAGGAGGGGGCCTTTGAACATTTGTGCTGGCAAAATGTTTTATATCAGATCTTTGCAAAAAGTTCAATGGGTATACCAATTTACTTCTCTGGCCCTGCTCGTTTCTAAAGGGAGTAGATGCTATTCTCATCTTTCTTCGTTGACCTTTTCCTATCGAATTTGATTTTAACTACATTCCTACTTTTCTGGGTGGAGAAGATTTCTTAGATGGCTTTTTGGATTAGTTAATTTCATGACATTCTGACATGACAATATCTTTATAACGTTTTTTGAAAACCGTTTGATACCTTTTCAACACTCCATCTTTTATTGATTCTCTTTGGAAAGCGGTAGGGAAGGCTCACTAATTTCTTTCTAAACCTAATGATAAGGCCCTGTTATCGTAGTATTTCACTTCTTTTTCTTTATGGCCCTGCCTCCCCATTTTTTTACTTTTTAATAAGATTTGAAATGTATTCAAACTTCTCTTTTCGAAAACTTCTCTTCTTGGAAAGCTTTCCGATACCTTTACTTCAGGACATTCTGTTATGAATCTTTTTCGCTCCATAAGAATATCTACTTATTTCGATGCCAATTAATTACAAGGTTCCAATATTGAAAATTTATACTTACTTCGGCTTATTTAAGGTTACCTCCTGTCTAATCTGAAACAAAATCAAAGCATTTTTGCTTTACAACATCCCTTTACTAAATTTTTAAACAGTACTAATTCTACGCAAACGTTCTTTCTTGGAAGACCCCTCTAAAGTCATGGATTGCAACGAGTTTCTTAACAGCTCTCTCGAAGGAGGACTTGCGACATCAATTAATGAGAAGTTCTGCAGCTACTCATTCTCCAAGGAGTACATGCGTTTATTTTAATTAAATGTCGATACTAATTTTGGCTTCAAGAAGGTCTCCTGCGCAATCGGAAGACAAAACTTCCCTTTCTCATTCCTCCATTTTTTTAAACAGTGTAGATACTATTCAAATCTTTATTCCTTGAGAATACCTTCCCCGTTTGGAGAAGGACTTCAGATACTAATTACTGCAAATTATTCCCGTAATTCATCGTTCAATAAGTATGGATGGATTTTTACTTAATGTTGATACTAACTTCGGTTTCCTTTCATCAAAAAGGACTCTTGGCAGGCGTTCTGCATAATCTGAAGAAAAAACGTACTTGTCTCTTCTACCGTTTGAAACGCTGTTCCCAGATTACTCTTCTACAAATAATTTAGCTTAAGTTAGGTTAGAGGGATAGACGGAGTTGCCAGCTCACTGAGACCTATTCAGGTCCCTAGTGCTTCCACGGGCCCCGCAGCCCCCCATTGGAACCATCCTGTTTCATATACAATGTTATCAATAAAAATTGGCACCAGCCAGATCTATCAGACTTCCTAGAAACGCCGACCCCAGTATATCCAGACATAATTTAGTCAATGCGGATCAGTAACAAAGCATGTGTTAAATGCTTGCCAAGTCTTCCTCATCTCCACACCTCTTGCAGAACTCTAGCTACCGTACATATAAATTCTTCGAGAATTTCCTTTCTCAGCAGGTACCTCGGCTTTGCAGTTGTCCGAGATATCCCTATGCACAGGTACGCATATGATGTATACGTTAAACTACTCAGCCATCTTGTTAAGAGTTCGTGCGGTAGTCGAAGCTGTTATCAACAATACAAATATCGGCAGTAGCCAGATCTGTCAGACATCCTAGAAACGCCGACCCCAGTATATGCAGATGTCGTTTACTCAATGCGGAACTGTAACCAAGCAGGTGTTCAACGCTATTCTCGTCTTCCTTATCTCCACTTGTTCTGAAGTAGTCATTGGACTCATTTCCCAACCTCCTGGCGAGTTAGCCGATCAGACAGTGTCCCGTCTGAAATTATATTAAAGTAGACAGTTTTTTGCTCTCAAGTACGAGCAGATATTTTGACCTCAGATCGTATTATGCCTAGATTTTCCTAGCTACCCCACAAGCAAATTCTTCGAGAATTTCCTCTCCTAGCAGGTTCATCGACTTTGCTGTTCTCCGGGATAGCTTATACCCTATCTCGTTAAGAGATCTGCAGTAGTCGAGGACTGTTTGTGTGAATTTAAGGAATTAACGTCCAGAGTTTTAATGTCAGCCTGACTGTCCGACAAAATGTCTACACCAGTGTTGGTCACTATGTTACAACTCAGCCACTTGGCCACTTCTCTTATTGTCATTACTTAGTTCGCCTTGATATATACTAGAAGTATCTGGTAGACTGTGAGCTATACCAAGACTTAGTTCTTTAAAGTGTAATCCGAAGTCAATCAAATCCCTTAAAGAAAGAGCTGTTTACTATGAATCGAAGAAAGGCCTTTTGGAAGGCCTTCTCAAGTCTTCTTGACAACAATATTGGGAAACGGACGACCAACAGACCAAAAGCAAAACAAAGTTGTTTCTGTGCTAACTACTACTACCACTTACTCGGATATATTTACCACTACCACCATCGTCGTCGTCATCATCATCACGGTAAGTCGTATAACTGTGAGGGTAGTTGTAGAGGTATTAAAAATTGTGACACCAAAATAACTAATAAGGAAGGTTAACCACACTCCAATCATCGTCATCTCTCACTCTCGCCACCAATATATGTAGATAAATAAATTTTCCTCTTAACTATTTTCCTATAACTAAACATTCGTCATAGATAGATTAGTTTTTTTTTTGTGGGTCGCCCCAAGCCATTTGCTGCATCCATAAAACTAACGCACACCTTTTTGTTGGGATTACACAGATATTATGGCATTTCATCATAGTTAATCATCTAAACCAGTTGTAACGTAGTGAGTCGAGTAATTCCATGAACTACTCAGACTGGGAGCACCCTCAGATTAATATAAAGCTAATTTACTCTCGTCGCTAGAGCGCCTCCATTTACGCCTACGGAGTTATACGAATAATTTAATTTGGGGAATCACAATCGATTAGTTGTCGGGCGACTTAATACCTAGTAATCTTAATGTCTGTCTATCGACTTCAAAGAAATGTTATCAGTCTTGATGTTTAAGCTTTGACAAACCAAGGTCACCCGATAAAAGGGAATTTATAATAATAGTGATTAAATGGGAATCTTAAGACAAAGTGGTGAGCGGGTAACAATTTTAAAATTCCCTGAAAGTTGTATAGCAGTTAATGTGAATGCATAGGACTTCACGTGACTATATCAAATGGAGCGAAATTCCACTTCATCTTCTTGGTTTAGAATTATACAGTACAACACATGATTTTGGGACTCAATTCTGAGAATTGGACGTGAAAGCAGCCCCCAAAAGCAGAAGTATGATTGTCACAACATTTTTGTATTTTGTCATCTAAGAAGGATCATTATTCATTACACAGCAGAGAATTTTTCAGTTCATCGTGTGCCCTTTAGGCTTCGGATCTGTTTTTAAGGCTAAAGAACCGTTATAGATTTAAAAATCCACACAATTTTCCTTAGTTGCAGAATTCTAGCAATATTGTCATTACTTTTCTGGTTCCTTTCTAATCTGGTTTCAAAACTTTATATGGGACTATATTCATTGTAAGACGGGATCCAAGGATTAAGTCCCTGAAAAATGTAGAATACTGCCGTTCTCCGTACCAATTTTATGGTAGAGTTCGAGTGGTATTAGTCTTCGCGGAGCTTCCTGTATGCTGTATGATCTATTTTTACTGCCCAGAAATGTTCCTTAGTTGACAAATTGCAGCAATATATCAGTTGGTGGTTCGTGTCTAATCAGAGTGAACATTTTTGGATAAGATTATATTCGTTGGAAGGCCAACGAGTTTGTTTCCTATCCAACGAGTTTGTCCCATTAAGACTAGAACGCTACCCTTCTCCATACCCATTTTGTAGAAGAGTTAAAGTGGTACTGGTATATACTTATTCTCTGGGTCTATTGCTAATCTTTTAAGATTTTCCATTGCCTTATTTAGTCAGGGATTGGGTAAGGTAGCTTTTAGTTTATATATGGGTATACTTTGTTTTTATGCGACTGATGCCATTCTGCAACAACTGCCTAATTTCCTGTAACTTCTGAGCGTTCCGAGCGATATTGTCAGTTAACGGTTCATTTACAATCTGGGTGCACTGTTCCGGATGATTCTATCGTCTTTGAAACGCAGGATCTAATAATTTTTCCCTGAAGAGTGTATGTGGATGGTTAGTGGACGATAATATTTATTCGTTATCATTGATAGACTCAATCAGGGATGGAAAATTCGATTTCTCAAAAAGTACTAAAATGGTACTTTTTAAACTGAAAAGGTATTTTTCATTTATAATATTAATTTAATGCAAATATAATGAAATTGATGAATTCTTAATGGAAAATTTTTGAATGGGAAATATGACTTGATTTTGCTTCATAACTATAAAAACTTATATAATAAGTCTTTAAGTGGACATTCCACTTATAGCACTTCCCTAAAATCATTACATAGAACTACGAAATTTTTATTTGCTATTCTATTCTGAAAGAAAACATAAATTCGCAAAAATTCTAATAACTTCTTTAATAAGCATATTCTTCAGATTTAAGTAAAGACATTTAAAATAAACCCATTTTCAGAAAATTCATCAATGAAAAATATGTTGACCAGAAAGAAGTTGGACCCCAGAAAATGCATCCAAAATTGAAAATGAAGTTGGCTATTTTCGCCTCTTCTGTCTCTAAATTTATAGGTGAAAATAAGCCCAACATGCTGACAAAAAATTAAACGAAGCTCCCATATGTTGTTTGAAATGAAATTATTTTGGTTCCATTTTCATAAAAATATTTGGTTACATTTTCATTTGATCCACTTTATTCCGTTGAAAAATATATAATTTTAGTGTATACATTTTTTTAAAAGCTTTAAAAATTTACTTCAAAACAAAACGTACGTGTAGTTTGTGTTTCAGGAAATTAAATTTCGTTTGATTCTTATTGAATTCAAAATAGTTGTTTCTATAAGGACA
Source organism: Eudasyphora cyanicolor (assembly GCA_963930755.1). Classification (NCBI taxonomy): domain Eukaryota; kingdom Metazoa; phylum Arthropoda; class Insecta; order Diptera; family Muscidae; genus Eudasyphora; species Eudasyphora cyanicolor. The sequence goes on from OZ005738.1 coordinate 172,926,510, forward strand.
TACATTGGATTTACATCTGCAGAACAAATAGATGGAGTAAAATGGTACTGAAATGACTGTGGGGGTACTTCGGTACATTTGGAAGTAGAAAAGTACTGAAAAAAATACTAAAGTACTGACTTTTCCATCCCTGGACTCAATATCTATCTATAAATAATGGTTTTAAATTGACCTCTCTCTTTGCAAAATAGGATGCAACAAGTTTGTTCTCTGAAGACGGATTGTCTTCATATTCCTCAGCACTTTAGGCTTGGATCTGTTTTTATCGATGTCAGAGGTTTACCCCCGTTTTCAGAAAGCTCCGTTAAGGCTAAGAAACTGTTATATATTTCAAAATCCACACAATCTGACAACTCAAAATATCAGTTAGCAATAACGAAGCCTTAACGGCTTCAAGTTTTCCTTAGCTGCAGAACTATGTAGTTGGAAGTTCCTTTCTAATCTGGGCGCAAGGACAGTCCCGACTGTAGATCACTGCCCTTATCCATTGCCATTTTATGGAAGAGTTCGAGCGGCATTAGTATCCAGTGATAAAATCTTATCATTCCCAGGAGATAGTGCTATTGTTTAAGCATTTTCCTTTATCTTCATTCCAAATACTTTAGCTGTCTGACACCTATAATTCTTGATTAGGACTAACAAAGCCTCTAATGAGAGTCTAATGAGAGATAGATAGAAATCTACACCTGTAGGATAGTTAGACAAATCTGGCCAAGATACGATCTGAGAAAGTCAATATGTCTCCTTGTACTCGTACTAGAGAGGTAAAGATTGCCTGAAAGGCGGAGGTTGGGAATTTCGTCCAATGACTTCTGCAGAAGCTGTGGAGATAAGGTAAAAGTGAAGAGCATTGAGCTCCTACTTTCTTACTGTCCCGCATTGAGTAAACGATGTCTGGATAGACTGGGTCGGCCTTTTTGACAAGTCTCACAGATCTTACCGGTACCAAACAGGTTGGTTTCGATGTGTGCCTTATGAGTCTGTGGTAGCACTAAGGACCTCAATTGGTCTATATTAGCTGGTAACTCCGACTGCCACCCTAACCTAATCTATCTCATTCTTGTTGGCGAAAATATGTATTGGGAATAGTAGAACTACCATCACTCTCATTGGTACGCCTTGATTTAGGCAAGATAAAGTCAGGCTGTCCAATGACAGATGAATAGAAATCGAAAACTGTCCAAGATACGACCCGAGAAGATCGAAATATAATCTGGGACAAGAGAGGCAAATATTGTCTACGTTGGTGTCAGTTCTGCCGTGACACCGCCTGATAGATGAACAAGCCATGAGGTTTTGAATACAGTCCAACGACTTCTGCAGAAGCTGTGAAGATAAGGAAAAATTGGAGAGCATTAAGATCCTACTTTAATTATGTCCCGCATTGAGTAAAAGACGTCTGAATATACTGGGATCAGCCTTTTAGGAAGTTTCACAGATTTTGCAGGTACTGATATTCGTATTATTGATAACTGTGGGTATCAAACAGGTTGGTTTCTATGAGTGAACAAATGAGCATGTGGTAGAACTAAGGACCTAAGGAACTGAAGTATATGTCAGCTGGTTGTTGTTGTTGTAGAAGTATATGGGTGTTATGGGTTCTCCTGTATTGGTTTCCCGGCCAAGGAAGATGGCTGCTACTGCTGGATAAGTGGTAACTCCAACTGCCACCCTAACCTTTACTATCTTATTCTTGTTGTATAGGGAGTGGTACAACTGTCATCACTCTCATTGGAACGGTCTAGTAAAGCCCGAAGACGTTGTTAAAGATGTCTAGTGTGTTAAGCCTATACACTACGCTCAGTTTTCTAATGGAGCTCTTAAAATACGGAATAAAAAGCTCATTTTGCGAAGTGGAGTCAAATATGAGTCTCCATCTTTTTCGAGGGTCCACAAACACTACCTTTAAAGCATATACCAACAATATTCTCCTTTAATCTTTTTGAAACATTAAAATGCTTCATAAATTCTTTTTTTGGAAGAATTCCCCAAGGTGAGCAGGCCAAGGTTGTTTAAAACTCATAAGGCGCGCCGACGACGACATTTGTTGGGAGATGAAGATGCTTCAATGCAAAGAAAAGAGAATCAAAAAGCAACAACACTAACAACTTTCAAGGAAAGTCTTAAAGCGAATTAAACCTATTGGAAGTTTTTTTTTTTTGAAACACTCATAAATAATACTGAGCCTAATTCTTCCCACACAAACACACAGACAGAGAAAAGTGAGTTAATCTCTGGTGTATACTTCCCCTCTAGCAACAACAACAGCAAAAACTTACATATTTTTAGTTTAGAACTGCAACAACAACAACAAACGACAAACCCAGTGGCAAACATCACATAGCACAGAAACTGTGAAACAAACTCAAAACCTACAAACATTTAATACAATACGACACAGCAGGCGCAGGCAGAGGCGGAGGAGGCATATGAAACGAACGAAAATGTAAAAGAACACCAAACCGAACCGAACCTAAACCAACCCAACCATCCAACCGAACGAACCGAAACAAACCGAAAAAACGATTGCGCTTACCCCACAACAGATGTAAGTAGGTAGCCAGGCACAAGGTAAGGTGGGAGACAGTTGGTGAGGGGTGTAGGGGGACACGGGAAGAAGGCGGCGCTGAGGGACAAGACGAGAAAAAAATAGTTGTGTATGAAATATCTGGTGTGTTTCCGTTGCTGCACTTCCCACCACTCACTCGTTCGGTCGCTCACTCGGTACTCGGTAGGCAAAAAGACAACACGAAATCGTTCGTTCTATTAGATTTCTCAATGGATTTATTTGTTGTTGTTGTTGTTGTGTGCAGATTTCTCGTCAATATTGTTGTTATTGCTGTTGTTGTTGCTCTTGCTTATTTGCACAACACCACATCGAGACAGTCATGCAGCAGCTTGCACAACTCCCTCTCATCCGAAATGACGCTGCACACACCATGCATGTTTGTTCATATATACATATGTACGTATGTGTGTTTGCAAGACAACAAATTATTTTGCATCCATGCAGTTACACCACCCCACATGTGTTGTTTTCCCAGGTAATCAACGAATCGGAACTAACAGACTGTTGTGCTAAGGCATTTCGCGGCGCTGTTCTCTGTAGGTGGATGTGGGAGCTGCTGCCGCTGTGGCATGGGGAATGGTGGTGTTGGTTGTGCTGCTGCCGCTGCTGGTTGTGTGTAACTAACATAGTGGTGAAATATTTCTAACAAACTTTTCAAATATGGGATTAGGATTTAGTCCGAGGGGAATTAATTTAATTCCCGAAACTAATCAATCCCTAAAAGATAAGGCACTTTAGCACATGATAGAGATAGCATATTGAAAAACGTCGAAGCATGCCAGAGAAATAGGGATGTCCATTCGCGTGTATTTTTGGAATTACAACAATGAATTGTGTATGATTTAGAATGATTTTTTCGGTCCAAATCTGTGATAACGTTTATGGAGCAGATCGGCATTACACTAGCACCTCCGCGCAGTACATATTTATAACATTACAAATATTTCTCAATGTGTAATTAGTCAGACATTTCATATGATTATAATTACACAGTACAACTTTTGCGAGATCATCGAAAGTTGACTCCGTTTTGTCTTCAGTTTCTGAAAGTGCTTATACAGAGTAAAAAAATGCCATATGGGATTTTCTGGTTTAGCTCTAGTTCGGGTTTTATCGCATCACTAGCTGATCCCAGCATACGATGTCCTACCCGCCCTGTTTGGGATGTATTATTGGTTTTATATTCATTGTTATTTCATTTAAAATGCAGACATTTCAATTTTTAGAAAAAAAACAACAACATAAAAATGCATATTGGACATACATAGGTGCAGCTACAGGGTAGAATCATATAAACAAACCATTTTCAATTCAACCCACATTTAAAATTTTTCTCAAATAACTTTTTGCAAATAACTTGACCACTCCGCCATTTAATGAGGCGAAAATAATTCTAAAACACAGATGGCCCCGAAATGAACCTATTGTGTAATTTTTGTCCATTCGCTCTTGAAATTTCGGAGATCATGCGTTGCTAACAAAAGTACAAAGGATTTTATATCATTTCGAGGTTCCCTACAGAAAAAAACACAGAAAATTCAAATTGAATGGGGAATGTTTATTATCATTTGAAAGAACATTATTTGACATTTATTTTTTGAAGATTATGTCTATCAAATTTTGGCCGCGGCTACGTCTCAGATGGTCCATCCGTTGAGTCCAATTTTCGATGACTCGTTCGAGCATTTCGACTGGTAACTGGCGAATGACACGCGTAAACGTTCTTCAGGCATAAGTCTTTCCATGATGAAATGCCAAACAATACTTAACAAAAATAACATGTCTGCATGACACGACTCACACGTGATCTGTCAAAAAAGGCTATTCAAAAAAGTATCTCTACTTGGATCATCTCATGAATATTTTGGCTGAAACTTGATTTTGAGCATTTTTTCTGAGAAAATGTAATTTTTCCCACGACTGTATCTAGTTAACCGATGGGAATTTTGTTTTACGGCATAATTGTAGTATGGACTAGCAGAAAAAAATGTAAGACAAACAGTTTTGAAAAATCCTGATATTATCATAACTCGGAAAAGACTTTTCTGATTTCGTTGAAATAAATTTAGGAAAATTTAGACGTACAGTTTTATTCTGATCAACAGTTTCAGAGCCACATAGCTCCCCCACATGACGGTAATTTTTGTTTTTATTTTAATCGTAAAAAACACCTAAAAATGGGGAGGGCGTTGACGAAATGTTCTGCAAAAATGTTGGCCATGAAATTTTACTACTTTATGTCAGAACGCACAAAATCCAAAAACTTAACAAAAACACAAAAAAAACAGTGAAATCTAGTCAAACCCCTCTTTTTCCTGTTCGTGCAGCTATGTTATCCATTAACCACTATTTCGTATAAATAATATGAATTATAACATTAATTAACACTCATACGAACCACTGGTCGAAGCAATAACGATACCAGTAAACATGGCTTTGACTGGAATTTGATTCCTTTTTGGTGTTTTTGTTAAGTTATGTGGGAGCTAGCTCTGAAGCTATTGATCGGAATAAAAACATGTGTAAGTATAGGCATCGGTTAAAAGTAATGTTACTTTAAAAGTTCCTAAATTAGTTTATATTTTATGTGAAAGAGACGTTGTTTCTTTCAAATCAATTTGTTTTATATATTTTCTCCTAGTCTGCACCTCAAACTATGCTTAGGGTCGTGAAACTATTTTTTTATTGGTTAACAAGATATAGCCGATGAAAATATTACACTTTCTCAGAAAAATGCCAAAAATCAAGTTTCAGCCAAAATTCTCACTATACAATAATATGTGAGTAGGAGCTAAACCAGAAAAACCCAAATGGCATTTCAGAAACTGATGACAAAACGGAGTCAACAGTTATGCAATGTCGAGATCAATGACGACAGAGGGAGTATAAACGTGTTTTTCTGGATACAGCAGTTTTATACTGGTATGTTGCGGTCGTTAAATAGACGATTGAGGTTAACCACATTTTGCTGGAGACATCTGTATACCTTCATATATAGCGAAAGATTGTAAAGATATTTTATATATTGCGCACAGGTCAAGGGATAGTCAGATACTACCTGTAGCAATGAATTGTTCACATTATGAGATTAATGGTACGATTATTTTTGCTGATAATCTAGATAAGTAAGTTCAATTTCGTAATTATTTCTACATAGGGCAATGGCATCTCAATTGACAGGTTTTGTAGCTGCACCTGAGAGAAAAAGACTAGAACATCACGCCTCTTAGAAAACTATTCTGCATGTATAGAAAGGAATTGTCTATGATTTCCGGAACATATTTGAAAATGTGCGCAGCTCATGTTATACCGGAACAGGGTAGAAGATTTTCTTTTTTGCCAAGGTCACTATACGATCCCGCATACCATTTTAAAGCCACCTTTAACCATTATAAAGAATTAGACGGCTGAGATTTTTTTCCCCCACAACCGGTCCCATCCACTGTGGAGGACATCAGCCCAAGGTTATCTTTGCGAATCATTCTTTTTCCATCAGCCGCGGTTCTTTCTTCGGCCTTTCATTATGCGAGACAGTGCAGGTTATTGATTTTTGAAAGTAAATTTAATGTCATATTAGCGATCGAGTCATAATGTTGGAAGTCAAGAAATCAAGTCAAGCTGCGTGTGAGGTATTAAAAAACGTATTTTTTATTTTAAAGGCCCCTGTATAGAATATGACATAGTTCAAATGTCTGTCGCTGCTTTGCACGAATCCGAGGGGAAAAATTTTCAAAAACTGCCACGCAGATCCGACTGAATTTGTGCGATGCTGACTTTGACTTCATCGATCAATTGCGGCTTAGTGGTGCAGACCTGCGACTCACTCTAGACAATGTCTAGAGGGGTGAAACCCACGTTACATCGATACGATCAAATACTTTATGCATAATGTCGATTGTAGCTTTAGTTGGTTGGCTTGTAGCCGTGTCCCGACGAATCCACATGTGGTCCACGTCCATGTTCAATTAAAGCCAAAATAAATTTGGGGTTCCCAAAGAAATCTCTATCGCATTTGTGTGAAGACTTTCTTCTTCTTTATAAAGATCGACATAGTCCAAAAGTTACCGCGAACCTGCTAAAAACAGGAGTCATGGCCTAGAAATCAAGATTCAGGATATGCGCTGTCATATTTAATATGTGCCTATTATATACCGCCATGTATTTGATATTTCTTTAATGTCATAGCAAAACAATATTGTCCGTAGCCAGGATAATATACTAGATAGAAATAGGTTATCACTGAACCGCTCGTCGTGGGTCAGAAGATGTACGGACCAATGAAATAGTTAACCAGTCAAAGCTTGGTATAACGAATATTCATACTCAACTTAAATAAACCCATCTTAAAGAATTGTTGAATATAACTAAATTTTCGGATTTGACTGTATTTGCATTGTTTGGCATTTTTCTCAATAGAAAATCCGTAATGCAATCCCTATCTATAAATATGACCACCGATCAGATGAATATGCGTATACGCATACATATATGTATGTAGTATATACAAATATATCTACTTAACAAATAAACCTGGTGAATGATTTCGTTTTTCGAAAACTCATATCTCTATGCTTCTATTGCTGGTGGTGATATTGTTGTTGCTGCTGTAAATGAAATGTTGCAATCAATGCCGTCGTCCCATAGTGTAGCGTTGGCGGGAGATTGAGAGAGCCCCAAAAAAACACAAACACACACACTCACTACAGCGCGACCAACATAGAGAAGAACGAATTAAGGCCGCTGCCAACGTTTAAGCCCGCGACAACAGCTCTGTCGACCACAGCAGAGAGCAGAGCTCGCTAATACGAGCCCACTCCAAACCTGTTGACCTAATTTCACTACGTCCGCTGCTGTTGTCGTATATGTATCTTCGTGCACAGTGTGTTTGTTGAGTTGTGTGTGTGCGAGTGTATGAGTGATGTTTTCAAAACTAATGCGATGATGATGATGACGGCAATGCTCTGCAAAACCCCCAAACGACGTTTGACTGAGGTGAATATGAAGAAGTATCTCGGTTGTTGGTGTGGTAAGAAACAACAGAAGAGAACAGAAAAGGCAACTACACCACTAACCACCAGCAAAACAATGACAACAGACCTAAAAACCTACCACACTTTATTATATTTAGCAAACAGACAAACACAACAGAAAAAAGCCAACAAGCAAATCAGGCAGGCTGGCTGGCAAACAGCTGCCGTCATGGCCATCGGCATTCCAGAGTCCCAACAGAGTCGGTTACACGTCCAAACGTCAAACAACTGAAGCTCGCTCGCTTCAGCTTCATTGTAAACACACAACAACAACACTACACACTCAGTATTTTCCGTGGAATCACAATAAATAATCCAATAATATTTTCAAGTGGTATGGGAATAAGAAAAAAAATCTGAATATAAAACCCCCCAATCTCGAACTCCAAAGGAGTTATGAGATAATGATAGTGTGAAAAAAACAAAAGTAAAATTTACCAAAATGTAAAAATAATTGAAAAGTAAAAAAATATAAATTAAACATTAAAAGTATAACGAAGAAAGAAAGGAATAATGTAACGGAAATACCTATTACAAATATATAAAAATCTGATGCAGTGTTAAGAATCGAAATGAAAAAATCTTTACAATTGAAAAGTGTGAAAAAAATCCCCAAATATATCCATGCAATTGACAGCAAAATTGCAATTGCATCGATTACGTTGAGATTGTCATCGTTTGACTTTTTGTTGTTTTTGTGGGCAGTATCTGTGTTTGTGTGATCTCCTCCCCCTTTTGTCAACCCCCACACAGAGCACAGAATGAGTGTGTTTTATTTATATCTGTGTTAGTTGGTTGGTTCCTTCCTATCTTTACAGTGTGTATTTTTTTCGTGTAGACCTAACCTACCACATTTTCGATTCTACATTACCCCCACTCTCCTTCCCCCCTCCGTCCACAAATTGCTTAAAACCCTCGCGACCCTCACATCACAATGTTTCTTCTCACACAATCAACCGCAAGCATTAACAAAAAATGAGAACAAATCCAAAAGCAACACAAAAAAATAAAAATGAAAACAAAAAAATTGACAGCAAAAATATTTGATGAAGAGAAAAATTAGGTCAACAAAACAAAAACCCCCGCTATACACCTGACGCGTCTCTCTCACGCTAAGCAGGCTCTTTTAAAAGTCCCGACACACACTTCCCCCTTTCCCTCTACCAAGTAACCCACAAATGAATTTAACAGTGTGCGCTCACTTTACGCATATGATTGGGGGGAGAGACAGAGAGTCTGACAGTGCTCCCATACAATACACCGTAGTATAAAACAAAACAAGAAAATGAGCAAAAAGATACAATGAGAGCGCCCATGTGTTGGGGATGTAAGCAAAAGAGCAAGAGCGTAGCCAACGAATGCCATCGTGTCGCTGTCACCGCGCGCGCCACCTTTTTTTCTAGCTCCGCTCCATGAAATTGTTATTGCACTTGATGTAAACAATAACACTGAGCACAAAAAGGCAAAATGACAAATGCAAGTGCATTTCATACGTTCCGTTCATTTACATAGGCAGAAAAAAACTGCTGCTTTGTGACTGAGTAGTGAAGGTGCACGTGTGTGTGAGTGAGTGAGTGTTCGAAGTGTGGGATGTACTCTAATGCATGCAACTGCAGGGTATTTATTTGTGCTGAATGCTGTTTCTGCTGCTGCTGGTTATGAATGCAAAGGGAACAAGTTCATAACACATCCTATGGATGCATTTGCATTTTAAATATAGTTTGAAAGAATGAAAAACAAACGAAATAAAAATAAGAAAACCTACGTAGTGCAGATCTATGTATGTACGTCCGTATGTAGTTGCAAATATCAAAGTTTGACACTTTATGCAGGGTTGCCATGTTGTCTAAATTGTAAAGCTGAAAAGTGATCGTTGAAAGAAATATTGGGAAGTCGATAACAAAGAAAATTACACCAAACTACAACAAAAAAGCATATTCCATTAAACTTTATTTTAAAAATTGTTTTCAAATTACTTGTCGAACATGTGTCTGATTTTGTTTTTAAAACTCTAAACATAAAATCCAACATAACCTACACAAATCAGTTTGAAGTGTCTTTTTTAAAAAGCTTTCATAGTTTTGTAAAATTGTTAGTATTTCTTAAAACACCCTATATTGAGACATAGAGCATACGAGATACGTTTATGAAATATAATGGGGGTGTACAGCCTAAAATATTTTTTTATCGATATTTCAATTCGAATTTTTACATAGTTATCGTAATTTTTAATTAATTGATTTCTTTACTAATTTATAGAAGATGTGTTCTTCTATAAATTAAATGAAAACTCTCAGAAAATCTGATTATGTTTTTATTATGGCTTTAAATTTCGATAAGGGGCTAAATAAAGTAAGATAAATACTTTTACTTCATTCGGTATCCACAACAAAGCTGCCGTATTAAAAAAGAATGATGCATTTTTACAGCTTGTCAAGTAAAATATATGTACACATATATATATACATATTTCTGTCCAATGGTGATTTCATAAAAGGAATAATTAAAGATATCACTGTATCGTATTTTGATTACAATATTTATATCCAAATACAAATGTTAATGCTCTGTGGTTTCCCTATTGCTGTTTTTGTCAGCAATATTTTTAAATTGTGTATCCATATTGTAAATGTGGTTTTGTGCTTATCCTGGGATTTATTTATTTACTTGAATTGAGCTGCACTGTGTGTAAAGTCGTTTCCTAAAAATAGCAATGTTACTTGACGATTTATCTTTAATTTTTAGATAGCATTAAACTTCAAGATTAAGATGTTTATTGTATATCGTTGGTATACATAATAAACTGACCATGTGCCTTTTCGATAATCTTTGTTATCGAAATTTGTAGCAATGTTTTACGCGATAAAACGGATTTGAAAAAAATTGAATTACAATTTTGATAAAAATATATATGTATCATCTATTTAAAAGTATGATAATTCAAAGCAGTTAGCTTTTCAGGAAAGGTGATCAAAGTTTTTTAAAATTTTAAAATTTGTATGGAATTTCTTGATGATGCAAATATAATGATATCCACTATTTTGTATATAACTTTTGATTATGTTGACGAATAAACAACAAATTTGTACGAATGTAAATACGAATTTGGTTCCTTTAAACATGCTATGCCAACTTAGCATACTTCGAAATGACGATATATCAATATATCGTCATCAGTTTTGTTATCGAAATTTAAAGTCATGCTTTACAGAATAGGGTAATCGGTAAATCGGGTCTTACAACAACAGTGATTTTTCTTTAAATTTATAGGGGAGGAAATTTTATATAACTTAGTGAAGAATCAATTAATACAAATTTAAGTAAATGTGTAAAAAATAAATGAAAAAATTATTAATGGAATTTTTCACTTTTTGCTGTTTACCAACGAAACGTATACGTAATAATAAAAACCGGAAATATTAAGTTCTTTTCGTACAACATGTTTCGTAAATCGTATAAAACATTTGTCAAAGACGGAGAAAGGAAGATGAAGATGAACCATGAAAAAATAAGATTCAAACAAGGAAGTTTTGGTTTAAATCTTTAATATAGTAATGTTAATATACTTACCCCCTTAATACACAAAAAAATAACCGATCGTTAGAGCTAACGACGGATAAATTGTATGGAATTTGACAGCTATGACCGGTAGCTAGCTCTAAAACCAAGTTTATTTATTTATTGTTAATGACCCTTAAAGGGGGAAATACAAAAACATCAGTTAAGCCAACATTTTGTTGAATCTTATGGAATATCACCAAGTCGAACTGATATTGTCGTGGCGTTGGCTGAATCAGCTGTTTCTAATTTAAATGTTAACATATTTTTAATAGTGTTTTTCGTCTTCCATTTTCTTTCGGTTTCATGAAAACGTACAAGAGATGGGGAAGTTAAAGAAAAATGATACGATTACAAACAAAATCTGTGGTATTTGCATAAATTTTGTTATCGAAACTGAAACCACTGATGTAAAGAACAAGTGGCATTTTCTCAAAATTGTTTGAGGTAGTTTATCAAAATCCAATTTAAATAAATTTAAATTAAATAAAACCATTTTCATACATAACCTGTGACATATCTGTATTTCCATACATTTTGTTATCGAAATTTAAGCAATGATTTAAACAGTAAAGCGGCATTTTCTCTCTTTATTGATGAAGTTTATCAAAATCCAATTCGTATTTTTATGATTTTTTGTAATACGTAGAAGATGTTCTCCTGTACATATGTACATATAACGAGTATATATTGCATAAACTGATCTACACATGAAATAATTATTTGATTCGTGGTTTGGGAACCTATTATGTTATTATAATAACATTTAAAATTTTTAACAAACATTTTTTTGAGAAAAAATTATGTTTGACGCCATTGCAAAGAAAAAATGTAAAAAAAATGTTCTTTGTGATAGACCAAACCTTAATAAAAACCCCCCAGATATTAATTATTTAAATTAATTTTTTTACATTTATCTATGTTTTATGTTTACCCAGAGTCAAGAAATTATTATCGTGTGTTTAATTAAACACACTCTGGTAAAACCTGGGCTAATATCTAAAAAATAATCAAAATTTTGCCATTAAACCTACCTACCTATGCAATTGTTTTACGGTGGCAACACTATTTCCTGCACTACATTGCTCTCTTGTTTCTTTCCACCATTTGTGTTCATCTCAATTTCCCGCTCTGGTAATTTGTGCTCTATTCACCTCACACAGAGCAGTGACAACAAACAAAGATACTCTTGTAAGCTGAAAGCTTCAAACAGATGTATGTTTGCTCACTAGTATGTTTGCATGTGTTTGTGTGTACATCCGTCATACGTACATTGCATATTTCCACGACCGAATCGACCATTACCACCACCAACACAATAAACATAGAATATTAGCAAACAATGCCATTAAGTTTGGCCGCATTAGAGACACACAAACAGCGCCACCACTGACACACACACACACACCACACCGCTGACTTAAGTAATTTGCTCTCATTTCGGGTTTGTTGTTTTTATTTTTGTACAAGTGCCGTGTTTTTGATGTTGGGGCTTTGTAGCTACTGAGGCAGGAACAACAACAACAACAAATTATCCAAACAAACAACTTCTCTTCTACGTTTGTCTGTCTGTCAGAAAATCCGACTTATTGCCAATCCAACTGACACTACACACTACCATATAGAACGACCCGACCCACAGACACATAGTTGGACGAACTGACGGTCCAAATAGTTGGCGGACATTAGAGTGGAACGCGTGAGTATTCGAGTATAACCAGTTGTGGAGTAGGTTTCTTTTTGATTTTAATATAGAATGTGGCAAGAAAAACGCCAAACTAGGAAATTTTTGCTAATTTACATCGGGTGGCGCAAATGTAATGTCATAGTGTGAATTGGCTGTCATTTTGTTAGAAATGCAAAAAAGAGGTCGGTTTTCACGAAAAGCTCATTTGAAGATGTAATTTTAATAACATCAACCTGAAAAAATTATATCGGTCAAATGAACATCACCCGAGTTTTTTGTTTGTTAACAGAACCACTTAAGTGGAAACGGGCTTCGGCGCCCATTAGTATCATTAACGTAATCTGTCGCCTTCTAAAGAAAGTGGGCAAAGACTCATAAGGTATTCTATCGATTCCACGTACTCGTCACCTAACTACGTGCTAAAGGAATTTTCTTCTGCATGCCGCCCAACAAGACAGTCACCCGTCATGGAAGACATGATAAGTGAGACGTCCTTAAACGTATCGATAACAAAATTAGGACGTTTCGTGTTTAGGCAGTGCCTCATCACCATGGAATGTATATAGTTCCTGGACATCTGTAATTTTTAGTCATAAGAACCCTATCTCTCAATAAGATTTTGCAGATCGCTATAGACATTCCCAAAAAATAACAGTTCTCTTGGAGCGTGCAAGTTTCTTCCTGGCCTTGAAAATCTTTCTGCACTTCAGTTCCTTGAAATGTTCTTCTGGCCGGGCACCAATACCTGGTGGATTGCGAATCAGCCAACTCGTTAAGAGATCTGCGGCAGTTTAGGGATGTTATTGAATTCAGGAATGCAGTATCCAGGGTTTTAATGACCTTGATCAGGGGGTTATTTCTCCGCATTCTGCGGCTTCAGAAACCACAGAAGAAAAAGTCTAGAGAGATAATTTCACACGACCTTGGTGGTCACACACACATCATATCTGCGTTAACCATATAGTCAACCATACCTTAAAAGCGTACCTGCAACTGCTCACCAAAGACTTTTTAATACCAAGATATGAAATATCGCTCTTCTGATTTTAAGAAAAGAGATGAGTCATCCCATTGTCTGCAAAGATTAATAGCTTTATAGATTAACTGTAACGTAATATTTCCACATATTAAAAACCTACAAATGTCTGCAAAGCGTCCCAGTGACGGTCTTCGATGGCACTTCTACACGAGAAAGGCGAAAGTGAGAAATTGCATGTCTTGTTATTAAAAAGTCTGCTGCTCACTTTTGCTCTAGAAGTGTGGAGCGTATTTCTATTCGCGTCATCCATACGCTCCGAAGTCCTGTCAGCGAACAAATGACCATTGGTGTGGACTGTAAACATCTTGATCAATTGGATATTATAAGGTCGCTAAAGATGATTTTTCGACCAAAATTGGGATCTTCTACCTAACGCACCGAAACCCAATCAGCGAACACACGTCATTATATGTGGATGTTTACTTTGAGCTACTGATATTCCTAGATATACTCGCAATCTGCAGCGTTCAATGAACGAGTTGATGCCAGCTGTATTTTTACTAGCCATAAATTCGTCAGCTGTCCTAACCCCAAAATTTCCTCTACACAGTGAGCGGTGATATGACCCAATGTGCGTTATGTCATTAGTTTGTCAACTAGTTGCTGATATATAACGGGTGTTTTTTAGAGTTACAGAACTTTAAATTAAAGTAAATAAAAATATATTTAAAATGAATTAAACTGACTTTAGGTTTGGTAAGGGTAGTTTAGGTTAAGAGTGACAGTCTGTAAAACAGACTCACTTAAGACTATGCGGTACATTGTGTTACCACAGGGACGAAAGGTAAAAAATAAGTCATCCTTAACCCTCCCGTTGATAGCGGATTCCAACATCAGCCAAGTTATTTAACTCCCCAAAGAAATGAGAGCCTAAGGTTGCATGCCTCCTTCTAGAGTGATCGGGACACATAGAACAAAGTAGGTGTTCTATTGATTCCTTCTACTCTTCGTCTCCACAGCTTCTGCTAAAGTCATAATGCAAGACCTAAAATCTCTCTGTGAAAAAAATAATCCAAAGGCGTTAAATCACACGAGATATAATCAATTAACAGAATACTTCTGTTTTTTTAACAATTTGCATGCGTGGCTCTAGTGTACTTAAAAAAATCAATCCAAAAAAATCAACTATCAGCTGTTAAATCAGTTGTCAAATAAAGCAGTGTTACCAACTCAAAGTTGTGAACATGCAAAATAAACTCCCTTAAGTAATATATTAGCGTTAGTATTTCAAAATTGTGCGAGAAAAATAATGTTTACCGACATAGTAAACCTTTCTTGCTATGTAAATAGGGCTTTATGGCCGCTTCTTCGTTGGATCTTAAGGCTGGGTTAGGCAAGCGTAACCGTAACGCCCCCGTAGCGTGACGAATCGGCTGATTCAATTTGACATATGGAAATCAGTGTAAACGATTAGCCAACGGAAACGAAACGTAAACAGACGGCTGAATCTGTTGAAATTTGATTTGGACGGTACGTTTACGTGCATTTGCAAACAAAATTAGTAACATAATGAAAAAAGAATAAATTTAAGCGAAACATTTGAAAAGTAATGATAAATAGGTAGTAAAATGATAAATTAGTAGCAAATAAATATAAAATAAAATTAATTTGTTGCTATTTTTTTGTGAAGTTCTAAGTGATACTGCACGTTTTTCAAGTTTTGGGTAGTTGCTCAAGCGGGTAACGTTACGGCGTCGCTAAAGTTAAATTACGGTTAAGTTTGCCTAACCCAGCCTTTAATTCCATTGCCCAAAAACGTAATGTCATAATGCCCAACAGTTGTCAACAGCAGTTGTTTTACGTTTTGGTCGCTATTACATTTTCTAAAGAAGACAACTTATTTATAGCCCTAATTGCGAAATATTCTACAATTTTCGAAAATAACACCTAACCAAAATCTTCATTTGGCATAGCTGGATTGGGAATATATCCGTAGGAGAGAATCTAGGAAAAGAGCCCGAATACACTGTGCAACATTTTCGAAGACATCAAAAGTTGACTCCGTTTTGACTTCAGTTTCTGAAAGTGCTTATCGGAAGTAACAAAATGCCAGTTGGGGTTTTTCTGAATATTTTGGCTGAATCTTAATTTTTTTCTGAGAAAATGTAATTTTTCCAACGACTATATCTAGTTAACAAATGGGAATTTCGTTTTCCGACCCTCAGCATAATTGTAGGTATAGTCTAGGAGAACAAATATGTGAAACAAACTCGTTCGAAAAAACAGCATCCATTGCTTCAAAATCGCAAAATTGTTGAGAAATTGACAATTTTTTGAGGCATTTCTACATAGAACTTATCTTAACTCGGAAACGGCTTGTCCGATTCGGTTGAAATCATTTTAGGAATATTAGGGCGTACATTATCTATAAACAATGCCTATAAACGTTTTTAATCTGATCAATAGTTTTAGAGCTAGCTCCCCTACATTCAGAACTAGCAGTCCCGGTCGGTCGACCATCAATATCACAGTATGTACTACACATAAAAAGCTAAATCCGTTTTGTTTTCAGTTTCTGAAAGTGCTTATCGAATGTAACAAAATGTCAGGTGGGGTTTTTCTGGTTTAGCTTCAGTTTCAGATTTTTACCGTATCGTGAATATTTGGTTAAAAACTGATTTTGAGAATTTTTTCTAAAAAAAATAATTTTCGGATTTTTCTGAATATTTTTGCTAAAACCTGATTTTGAGAATTTTTTCTGAAAAAAAATGTAATTTTTCCAACGCCTATAACCAATGGGAATTTTGTTTTATGACCCACAGCATAATTGTAGGTATAGACTAGGAGAAAAAATATGTGAAACAAATTGATTAGAAAAAACAGCATTCAGTGCTTCAAAATCACAAATTGTCTAGTAATTGTCAATTTTTTGAGATATTTCTACATATATCTTATCATAACTCGGAAACTACTTGTCCGATTTGGTTGAAATAAATTTAGAAAAATTTAGGCGTACATTACCTATAACCTATGCCTATAAACGATTTTAATCTGATCAATAGTTTCAGAGCAAGCTCCCCCACATAAAGAAAATGTTTGGCTTTATTTTAACAAATCGTAGAAAAACATCTCCAAAAATTGGGAGAGGCGGGATGAAATGTTCTACAAAAATTTTGGTCATGAAATTATTCTATATATGTCAGAACACACCAAAGCCATAAACTTAACACAAACTCCCAAAAGAATCCAGTCAAAATCCTCTATTGGCAGTTCGTGCAGCAATGTCCAAATTCACACGAGACGACGTTTTCCAAACAAGTGCCAAAGTTTGTAGGAGATAGAGGCAGAGAGCTCTCTCCGCCTGCCTCTCTCTCCTACAAACCAAAAGCGGATTCTGACTGCCAAAAGAGATTGTCTCGTGTGAATCTGGACAATGTTATCCATTATCCACTATGTCGTATAAGGAACATTAATTAATAGTCATACGTACTTGTAATCGAAGCAGTAATGATACCAGTAAAGAGGGTTTTGACTGGAATTTGGTGTTTCTGCTGAGTTTTGGGCTTTTGTGTGTTTTGCCATATCGATACCTTCATTTAAAACAATGCTAAGTCGACTTAGCTTGTTTTAAAAGATATTTCATTTTTAATTCTAAATATTCCAAATAATATTCAGTCAAAAGTTAATCACAAAACAATACAGACCGTTCGGTTTGCGTTACAAATGAATTTCATACAAATTTAATAATTTCATAAAACTTTGATCGCCTCTCCTGAAGATCTACGTTTTTGCACTTAACATGTTTTAGAATGGAGGTATCGATATTAAAAAAGTAGAATTTCATTGCCAATATTTTTTTTTGAACATTTCATCCCCGCTTTGTTAAAATATAACCAAAAAATTACCATTATGTGGGGGAGCTAGCTCTGAAAATATTGATCAGATTTAACAAGTAAAGACGGGTTAAGACGGATAATATAATTATCTCATATACCCACCATCATGAATAGCATGTGAATGGTTTCGGGTACAAAAAAAGTCATATTACCAAATTTCAGCCCGATTCGTTGAAATTTGTGATTTTTGTTACTTCAAGAAGTAAAATCTAGAGGGACCTTTGTATGGGTGCTATATCAAACCATGTAACTATGGCTACCATTGTTCGTGTGAAGGTTTCCGTGTATAAATAAAACCCACTTACAAATTGTCAGCCCTATCAGTTTGCATTTGTGGTCTCTATGGCGTTAATAAATCAAATCGGACAGATGTTATATATGGGGGCTATATCAAAATATGGACCGATATTGTCCATTTTCAATCCCAAGTTACCTGCAGCTATAAAAAGTATCTATACCAAATTTAAGCCACCTAGCTCAAGTATTATAGATTGTAGCGTGATTACAACAGACTGGCGGACAGACGAAGATGGCTTAATCGTCTTAGAATTTTAAGACGATTTGTACTATATATACTTTATGGGGTCTAAGATCAATATTTAGAGGTGTTACAAACGGATTGACACAATGAATATACTCCCCATTCTATGGTGGAGGGTAAACACATTTTTATAGACATTGGTTAATGGTAATGTACGTTCTCCATTTATTTCAACCAAATCAGACAAGTCGTTTCCGGTTTATGATAAGTTATATGCAGAAATGTCTCAACAAATTGACTATTTATCGACAATTTTGCGATTTTGAAGCTATTTGTTCTCCTAGACTATACCTACAATTATGGTGCGAGGCCGTAAACTAAAATTCCTATCGGTTGACTAGATGTAGCAATTGCATGTTTTCAGAAAAAATGCAAAAAATCAAAAATATTCATCATACTATAAAATCCGAACTGGAGCAAAAACAGATAAACCGAAAATCCATTTTGTTACCTTCGATAACCACTTTCAGAAACTGAAGTCAAAATGGAGTCAACTTTTTATGTGCTGCACGGTTATATTGAAGGCCGACCAACTGGGACTGCTTTTATGCTTGAAAGGCTACGATTTCCATAATCTTTTCTCTAATCGTTCCTCTTTTTCATTAAATTTGACCAACATTTTTCTCTTTTAAAGAAAAAACTTTTTGGAATTTAAATCCATTGATCGTTATGACCTGTGCCCCTAAAAATCTCAGCTGTTTTTATATTTTGGTTTGGTTGGCAACACTACCCCAGATATGAGATAAAATGCAAATCCTGCATAAAATTGGGGTTATGCAGGATTTGCACTAGCGAACCACAAAAATTAATGCAACACCTTTAATGATATCCATTTTAATAAATCACTCTGTTTATATGTACGTTCCACCTTAAGGTGCATAGTGTGATTTGCGGGCGCGCTAGTTATTGTGGCAAGTGTAGTTTCGCAATAAAGCACCGAAACAACAACAAAAAAAGCGAAGACGGCAACAACCACATAAATCTGCGGCGGCGGCGGCAGCATGAAATCATCGTGGCGTAACGTTAGCGTTCAGTCTTTTGGTTGGCGATCCCACCACTGAGTATGCCGTTCATCCGCCAAACGTTCGTCCGTCAGTCTGTGTGTCTCTTTAGGTTCTTGTGTTTCCATTTCCATTAATTGCTGTGCTGTAGCTGGTGTAATTCCCTGTGTTGCTGTTGATGTGCGCGCTCTGGCATTGATATCTCAGCAGGTTGTGGCGTGAGAGAGAGGCGGACGGCAGAAGGGGGAAATTGGAAATTCCTGTTCCACTTTCTATGTTTGGGAGCATGAAAACATGAAGAAAGCAGGCTAGGCTGTTTGACTGACAGACGGACTGTGTAACAGCACCACACACAACAGCAGCGGCAGCAATCACACGCGACAAAGTGTGTCATGCCGTGGAAAGTGGTTTGTTTTTGTCGTTGTTGTTGCTGCGACTTGGCTGTGTTTCTTCGTTTCTGTTTCAATTTCTTTTTTCTCTCTCCCAAACTTGGCGGCTGACGCTGTCGTCGCTTTGTTGGTTGGTTTTGAGTGACGTCGTACGTCGTGCAGCGTACGTTAGGCGCGTTGCTTTTACATTGGCAATTGGCATGCCGCAACGTAGCACATGTTGTGTTATTTTATTTTGCCTTTGGTATTTCTCTAAATAGTGATGAAAGAGGGCACATTTTTTTTGGAGGGGGATGGGGAGGGGAGTGTTAGGCTCCTGTGTGTGGCATCATCTGTACCTCATTCCTCATTTAATTTTTGCGTATAGCTTCGCATGTCGTTGACGTTTTCGTGGCTACTGCTGCTGCTGCTGCTACCTCTGTTCATTGGTTTTCTCTGTTATATTTAGCCGCGATTGTGGGATGTCTGTTGGCCAACTAATCTCGTTGGCTTTTCCCATCCATAGTTGATAGTTTGTTTCATTTTTCTTTTTTAATATCATCGTCGTTGTCGTTGTAAAATTAGTTCTTGTTATGGTTGTCGTTGTTGTTGCTGCTGCCTCTAAATGTCTCGTGTCTGTTTGGCAATTACGTTTCTGCAGCTACCGCGTCTTCTTCTTCTTTATTTTTCTCTTTTTTCTCTGCTCATTCATACCGATTTGGGGTATGCGTATAGCCCACCGCTATCAACAACAACAGCGGCAGCAGCTGCTGTAGCGTCGCAGAAAAAACAGGTCATGGTGAAATGACCGCTTAACATTGTTACCTAAATCAAAAGTGTGTTGAAATTAAGGATGAAGCGCATGCAATTTTTCCGCTGTCTTGCTTGCTGTCTTCCTCTTTTGGGTGCCGCTGCTGCTGCTGCTGTTTGGCGTGCAAAAAGGTGTTTTGTCGTGCGAAATGGGAACATGACGCATGATTAGTCGAATTTTTAATCAATATGGGGTAATGGTTTTGGCGATATGTGGAGCGTTATGATTTATATTCGTATAAGCATACAAACATACCTACATGTGTACATACATACATCTGTATGTACATAGTTGGTGGATCAGGATGGCTGATGTGTGGTTTGATGGAGTGGGTATTTTTAAAATGTGACTCCCATTCCATAAAGAAATGTGTGGTTATATTTATGATAACAATGCTTAATCATCAGAGGCTTAAGCGACTGTGGCTCTCTATATATAGAGGATTGACGATTTCTTTGTAATTCCTGTTATTCTCCATGCATTCTTAAAAAATCTAAGACCGTCTGAAGAAATAGTACCGCAAAACATTAAATGTTATTGCATTCTCCGAAAGACCTTTTTGTCACTACCCTTTCCTCTCGCTACTATTTGTAGAACTCATTGATTTGGGTATGGTCTCAGAACAACAATTCTATTGGAAAGTATATATGTATATATACATATGTCAATGATCTACGAACAAGTTACTTCCGATTGGCAAGAAAACATAAATAGCCCTCGAGAATAAGTACTTGTATCTCCTATTCGGCTGACATCTTATTTATTTCATGCTGGAATATGGTGAGTTGAATTCGTACAAAGTTTGTAGTATTTCCTTACATGAGTCTGTATGGAAATACTACCGGTATACTTTGTCAGATTCATTAGAAAGGCTGATCCCAGTATATTCAGACATCGTTTACGCAACGTAGGACAGTAACAGAGCAGGTACTCAATGCTCTCTACTTCTTCTTCATCTCCACAGCATCTGTAGAAGTCATTGGACTCACCTTCACAAACTTCTGGCGTGTTCACCGACCAGGCAGTGTCCGCGTCAGAATAGACAATAATGTATACAGTATTTATCTCTCTAGTGTAAGAAGGTATTTAGATATTTTCAGCTCCTATCTTGGGCGGATTTGTCTAGCAAACCTACAGGTGTAGATTTATGTCCTTCTCTCATTGAAAGAAGGACAAAGCTTGCTTTCTTCGAGAATTTGTAAGATCGTCCCCTTTTTATAAGGTTTGTCGGCTTTGCAGTTCCCCGGGATATCCTTATCTCCATATGTGGTTTAACTGCTCAGCCATCGCGTTAAGAAATCTGCGGCAGTGGAGGGCTATTTGCGAATTTAGGGATGTGGCCTCCAGAGTATTAATGGCAGCCTGACTGTCCGAGTAGATGACAACGCCAGTGTTGGTCACTATACACTCAGCCACTTGGCGACTACCTTTAATGCCATTATTTCGGCTTGATATGCAGTACAGGTATCTGGTAATCTATGAGCTATATCAAGACTGAGTTCTTTATAGTACACTCCGAAGCCAACCTTCGAATTATCAAGCTTCGAACTATCTGTGTAGAAGTGGAGATGTTTTCTAATTGCTGGAGTTCTGCCAACCATATGTGGTATATATTAAACTGCTCAGCCATTTCGTTAAGAGATCTGCGACAGGGATTGAATGACAGCCTGGCTGTCCGAGTAAATGGCCACGCCAGTGTTGGTCCCTATGTTGCGATTCAGCCACTTAGCGACTTCCCGTTTTGCCATTATCTCGGCTTGACAGACACTGCAAGTATCTGGTTATCTGTGAGCTATTTCAAGAACAGTGTAATTCGCGGACAACCTTATCATCAAGCGTCAAACTATTTGCGAAGATAGTTTCTATTTCCTGGTATTTTGCAAACCCAGACCACAGACCTTTAATTATACAGATGCTCCGTTCGGACGAAACGTCAAAATCTATCAGTTACCAAAGAAAGGGAATGAACTGTTACACGCGAAAAAACTGTTTTCCGCGAACACAGTTTGAACTTTTTTTGCACTAATCGATTAATATTAATTTTTTAATTGTGACAATTACAAAATCGGGAAAAACGGGCTGAAATCCGCGGAAAACCTCACTCATTGAAATTCCTATTCGTTCGTACCTGACAACTTACTCGCTCGGGGATGACGTATCTTATTATTTATTATATTTGACCCATACCCTCTGGCAGGTATCTTAGTGGCTGAGATCCTCTCAAAGGTGTACACCGTTGGTTTATAGTACACTCTTGTGGCCACAGTTCTTGTATCTCCACACTGATAAACAATGCAATCTTAATGCCCCTCTGGTTGGGACTTCTCTAGCCACAATATCAATAGGCATTAGATGGAGCTGGACTTGTAGACACTCTGTCGCTGTGGTCTTTAAAGCTTTGCTGATGTTCAGGCAGACAGTTCTCTGAACCTTCATCAATTGACTTCTGATGGATCGCTTATCAGCCGCCGTCCAGCACACCACAATGCAGTACAATAGTATTGGAGACGAAGCAGTAGGATAAATATAAGTATAAAAATTCAGTGGAGGATAACTAGGATAAAATTGTTATAGCTCCATTTTGAAGACATCTCGGATTGTACTAAGACCCGTTATTAATGATCGCCTCTATTTCTTAGTAACATAACCACGAGTGATCATGAAGGGTAGTGGAATTTCAATAGCTTTTCGTAATTTTCTATTGAACAGTCTTCTTATAATCGGCGATATTATTCTCTCGACCCTTATCCTGTTCCATCAGAAAATCTCATCAGTATTTTTTTGTTTGATTTTTTATAGACCACATAGATTTGGTGACAACCTCAAAACGGAAGTTCTTTAGACATTCAAATGCCCCTGATCGAAGAATGTGATATCATCCTCAACCTATAACTATCATAGTTCAGATTCTAGTTCCGGGTAATTGGAAGTTATTAAGAGAAAGAGGCAGGATGAATAGAAAGGGGAGTTCCTCCCTTTCCCTCTTTCCTACTGACATCCGACTAACTCAACTACTATTGCTACTCGTGTGATTTAGGACTTACTATTTCATTATTTTAGAATGTTTGATCAATAAATTCTTCGTTTATTTCAAAGGATTTGGAATAAGTCTGTAAAGGTCTATCCCGGTAAACATATCGGTTTGTGCTGGGATTCGTTTTTGATGAGCTACGCTTTTTTGTTTAAAAACAAATCCACGAATGATCATGTAGATTGTTGGTAGGTAATATAATAGGTCCTTTCTGCTTGGATAAAATAAGAAACTTGCCACACAATTTCCCAAAATCTTCTGCTCGATTGCTATGGTAGAAACTTCTTTAAATAGATCCCCTTAAATAAGAGGTTCTGAAAATATATCCGTTTGTTCATTAGAACTCAGGCGTATATGCCGAACTTCGTAGGCTTTAGTTCAGATAGAAAACTCAATTCGGTTAATTTTTGACAATGGTTTCGAATATATGTAAATCCTTATGTTGCGTTTAATAATAGTCTGGGTGGCTGTGGTCAAAGGTTGAAGGTTGAAGGGGATAGAGACTTACAAGAAAGTGAATATTGCCGTAACCAGCTACACCGTTTTCAATTGTAATTCGAAAAAAGTCAATTGAAATTCGAAGATTCCATTTGAAATTCGAAAAATATCAATTGAAATTCGAATATTCCATTTGAAATTCGAAAAAGGTCAATTGAAATTCGAAAAACATCACTTGATATTCGAAGAACATCAATTGAAATTCGAAAAACATCAATTGAAATTCGAAACACATCAATTGAAATTCGAAACATATCATTTGAAATTCGTAAAATTGTAATTGAAATTCGGAATACGCCAATTGAAATTCGAATTTTTCCATTTGAAATTCGTAATACACCAATTGAAATTCGGAAAACATCAATTGAAATTCGAAATTCATCATTTGAAATTCGAAAAATGTAAACAAAATCAATGCTGTATATTAGATGGGTTAGCATTTAATCGATACAATTTGTCCGTGTTAAACCTTTAATATTAAAATATGTATATATGTTTTGTTTCAACTAATTTTGAATAAATATTCATAAAAGATAAGATCATCACATTATTTGTTAAGATTTAGTCAGCAAATGTGTTTAAATAAATTCTACCCAATCTAATGTGCAGATTTGTTTACATTTTCGAATTTCAATTGATGTATTTCGAATATCAATTGATGTTTTTCGAATTTCAATTGGTGTATTACGAATTTCAATTGATGTGTTTCGAATTTCAATTGATGTATTTCGAATTTCAATTGATGTGTTTCGAAATTCAATTGATGAGTTTCGAATTTCAATTGATTTTTTTCGAATTTCAAATGGAATCTTTGAATTTCAATTGACCTTTTTCGAATTTCAAATGGAATCTTCGAATTTCAATTGATCTTATTCGAAATTGAATTGATTTTTTTCGAATTAAGTTGAAAATGGTGTAGTAAGTTTAATAATTATTTATATTTCCATTCTCTTTGATTCAATTTTTTTTTATTTTTCGCTTTGACGCCATCTCTTGTGTGAGCACGGTAGATTCTTTCTTCTTCGATAAAATAGGCAAAGGGGAATAATGTACCGTTCCTTTTGCATAAACTTCAGTCCGATTACTGTGATAGAAACTACCATAAATAAATCCTATCATTAGGTCAGGGTCTCCAGATAAAGAACTAGTTTATATGCCAAACGTAGATCAGGTCTTTAAAACAATTCGGGTAATTCGGCAAAATAAAACCATGTTTTGCAATTAATGACAATCTGGTTTTTATTATTTTATAGTGTGGGATCAATAGATTTGCTTGGATTTTAACGGAGCTGGTATAAGGCTGTTAAATGTCTTTACAGGTAAACGTATTGGTTTTTGCTAAAATTCGTTCTTTTTTTAATAACGAGTGATCATGAAGAGTGGTGGAGTTTCAATCCATTTTCATAGTTTACAATTGGACAGTCAAATTATTCTCGGCAATATTTTTCGATTAACCTGTAGGATACTATCACTTTCCATAGTAAAATTCCTTTAGTGATTTCCAGTGATCTTTTTATAGATAACATCGAATGGGTGATGTTCTCACACATTTCCTTAGGAATTCATATATCTGTGATTCAAGAACGTTGCATCATGGTCCACTAACGAAGAAGATTTTCTGAAGTTTCAATCGTTATTCATAATATTTCACAATTGAACACTGAACCTAATTTTGGAGACATTTTTCGGATAACCTCAAGATGGTTGTATCATCTTCCACGAAAGTCATATATCATGGTTTAGAAGACTTTGTGGTGTTTCAATCGTTATTCACATTTTCCAATTGGGCAGTGAACCCACATTTTCCAATTGGGCAGACATTCTTCGAATGGCACTAACCTATCATTGTGAGTTAAATTTTTGCAGAACTCGACGAGTTGTGGACAATCTCAGAACAGAAATTCTATTGAAAATATACATATGTCTATGTCAATGATCCATGAATGCGTTACTTCCGACTGGCAAGAAAACAAGAGCGCCTATATAATGATGCTGTGACAAGTTCAGAGAGTTTCGTGATTGCAGGACATTTTCGGTTGGTGGAAGGCGCTGAAAATCCTTCCTCCGAATGGAAGTTATCATTGAAGTCATCTTTGCTATCGAATACATAATGCAATCCATCTTCTTTATCTGACTAACGATCTGCTTTATTCGTTGATTTAAATATAGTCCCTATACCAATGTCCATTGGCTAGTTCGAAGAGTTCCATGATTGCAGGGCTTTTCCTGTTGGTAGAAGGCGCTGAAAAGCACTCTCTCGAATGGAAGTTATCTTGAATTGCTATCGGATGCATAATGTAATCCAACTTCTTTATCTGATTAAGGCTCTGTAAGACTTATTTATTGATTTTAATATGGTTTCTTCGAGTCCAACCTAACATGATCCCTACCATGAACAATTCAGATATAAATCTCGGATTGTGCTAAGACTCGTTGTGCTAAGGTGTAATAATGATGAGTAGTGGAGTTTCAATAGATATTCATAGTGTTATATTGAACAGTGAGCATATTCCCGGCGATATTGTTCGCATGGCTATTAGTATAGAATCCCATCAGTAATTGTTTGTGATTTTTTTATAGATCACATCGATTTAATGAGTAGTGGAGTTTCAATAGCTATTAATAGTTTTATATTGGTTCGCATGGCTATTAGTAGAAACTCCCATCACTAATTGTATGTGATTTATTTTATAGATCACATCGACTTGGTGACGGCCTTAAAACGGAAATTTCCTTAGACATTCATATGTCCTTCATCGAAGAATGTGATATCATCCTCAAGCAATAACTATCATTATGTTTGTTTTATCATCTATCATTGTTCAAAGGATTTACACTTAAACGATAAGCATTAGATACAATCCAACCAATAGAAATCCGTATAAAATATGAGGCAGCCCTCACAGCAAGACGTCTCCAAGTGATGGGTGAATGAATAAATCTAGATCGCAAGTCGTACCATCAGAAAATATTACAATCACTGGTGTGGCCTTCGGTAGCTTTGTGGTTAGTGCATTAGACTTGGATTCCGAAGGTGTTGGGTTCGATTCCCAGCCAGGGCGCGGCAAAATTTAACATCAACATTTACGTTTTCATCATAATTCGAGTTTCTGCAGCTAGGAAAACTCACCGGGCGCACTACCACACAACAACATCTGATCGCCCAAGTGAACAGGGATGCTAAAAATAGACATAACACCATGACGACTATCCGCAGAAATGCAGCGCTTCTAGTGGAGAATAGAAACGGTAAAACTCAAATAACATCCATTCCCGGAGATTAACAGACAAATGGTTATTAACATCCGGACAACACTGAGTTAAAATGAAAACAACATAAGGTTCCCACGATAATCGGATATATGCCGAAACGAAGTCTTTAGTAGAAATAGACTTAAGGATTATCAATTCAGCGTCTCCAAGCTTCTACAACAACAGAATCACTAGTCGGTCACATTCAAACATTAGAAACCTGCGACCACATTCCTGAAGTATGGCTGACTGTGAATCATTTGTGGCAGATAGACACTCCCGGTTGAATGTAACACCATCACCTGCTTCACGGATGTATTCAAACTAGGAGGAAAACGGGATTGTGACTTCATATTGAGGAACTCAGCTCATGGTTAACTGCGTATCTTTTGGGTGCCGGGAGCCAGCGGAGTGATTGAAAATGAACGGGCAAATAGTTTGGCCTCAAAGGGCAGATAATTGCATCTTGGAACTTGGGGGAAACTTTAGGTTGACCTAAATAAGAATAAAACAACTAGTCTGCTGAAACTAAAAAAGATCAAAACTTTTAAGAAGATGAGTGTTCTAACATGATCATAACGACGAATGCAGGGAAAACATAAAACTATGGAGCATTTCCTATGCCAGCTTTCTCACGTGCTCGATCCCTATCCTTCGGATCCGACACATTACCAGGTCTGAACCATCTATGAGGATATGACTGGAAGATATTGAGCGTGAAATTCATGTCTAGTACCGATTTTCTGTAACTCTTGAGGTTAAAAATATAATATAAGGAGCGCAAAACAGGCCGATCTTCTGGCTTAAGTGAATGTCCATGGACATGAGACTTTAAAACGTCTCCTCTCGTTCAATCCTTCATTCGTTTGTTCAAATCGTTACAATCATAGCTTAAATTCATTTATGTCAACAGAAACTCTAGCCTGCGGAAAATTGCGGGTTTCTTGGGGTAGGTAGCTTAGGTCTGTCGGAACAGATTGGAATTTATCACTGAACTTCGTAGGTTCCAGATACTATTGTCAATTGCATGGCCGACTATAGATCCAAGATGCTGCGAAAAGGCGAAACTAACCTCAATTTTTATTTTTAAATCATGTAATCTTTTCCTTGTTGTGCTTAAACAAAGTCTCGACCAATGAGAACGATAATATTTGTAATATTTCTATTATTAGTCTGGAATTTTAGACATGTGGTGTACCACAATAACTAGCGCTCTAGGAAAAAATGAGGTTATTGCTATTAAAAACAGTGTCGAATGCTGCATTTTATAAACTATGATTCAATCGAAGAATTGCAAGTGTGAAATTCTAAACCACAGGATTTTCTAATCAGATTCTCCGCAGTAAATAGAAATTTTCCAAACCTAAATGCGCTCCCCTTATACACACGGCTGCAGTATTCATATATCCAAGAATAGCGATGGATAATTGACCACTATCTGAAGAGAGAGGGTGTTGGAGGCGAGTGATTAGTGATGCCAATAGTTACATGGAATGTTACAACGAAGGCAAGTGTTTGTGTGGGTGGCGATGTGTGTGTGTATGTAAACCGCATGGAAACTTTAAAATATAGTTCTTTACAAAATACCCACTTTTATTATTTTTAAACATCTTGTTAGCGTTTCTATTTCGAATAGTGTACAACGACAACTAGTGTCGCGGTCGTTCTCGTCGTCGGTTGTCGTATGCAGGGTAAGTCATCTAAGAATCTATTGGCCCACTTCTACTCTTGGCATATGTGAGGTGCACGCACACACACGCGCACTTTTACACTAATAGTTACAGTACTTTTTCATTTCATTTATATGTACTCGTATGTATGGATGTGTGTAAGTAGGGTGTTTGTGTTTGTAAGTAAATTAGGACTATTTTGCTCAAGTTCTTTTCTTTGCCGAATGGTTGTGCGTGCGTGTGTGTGTGTGTGTAAGTGTTTTGTGAGCGCCTTTTATAAAAGTGAACCCTATTTTTAGTGCCAAAGCTAGCAAAGCATGAGAGAGGAGGTCATCGGCGGAAAGGCGGTGTTTTTGTGGGCGAGCCGAAGGGGGCTAAATAGATCCCACATACTTATACATACATATAGCTATGTACGAGTATGTCTGAATATTCTCATCACCGATTACAAAGTTGCCAGATCCGTAGATGCATTTCATGTTCAGGATGAAATATGGATTTCCCAATAATGTTAAATAACGTTAGTCAAGACGTAACGTGATGTTACATCGTATTCAATAATTTCAGAGTTATCGTTCGCATCATTCAGTTAAATAGACAGTGGACGGACATTAATTAGCTCACATTTTTTAACCCATTGAGAACACATATTGGAAATTTTACATTTTGTGGAAACATATGTTGATAATTTTTGGCAAGAGAGCGAAAAAAATGAAGAGACGTTTTTCAGGATAACATACGAGTAATAACATTTTCATCCTTTTTGTGTCCCTAATACACAAACAATTATCACTTCACTTACAATTCTTAGAGAGGATGTTAAAATCTTTCAAATGATGCTTATATCACTTAAATTTGACATTTCGATCAAACGTTTGTCGGCATAAAAACTGCTAAATATGTAGAAAAATGCTGTAGATGACCAACTTTGGCACCCTATAAAATTTAAACCTCCATGAATTTGGACAAACGATAAAAGGTCATAATTCAGCATAGTCGTTTCCTTTGGAATTGCCCCATATATGTGTGAACACCCCAAAGCCCAAAACTTAACACAAAACAAGAAAACAAATCAAATTCAGTCAAAACTATTTTTTTTTGTCTGTTTGTTAAGCAATGTTATCAACTTGTACTGCCAGTATGTCTTATAAATAACGTTATTTACAAGATTAATCATTGATCATGCATACATACTAGTGGTCGAGGCAATAACGATACTAGTAAAGAGGGGTTGACTGGAATTTAACCGTTTTTTTGTATTTCTGTTTAGTTTTAACGTTGGTGTGTTCTGAAATATATAGTAAAATTGCATGGGAAACATTTTTGTAGAACATTTCATCCCCACCTCCCCATTTATAGGCATGTGTTTTACGATTTATTATAATATAACCAAAAATTACTGTTATGTGGGGAAGCTAGCTCTGAAACTATTGATCAGGTTAAAAACTTTTGTAGGCAGCTGTTAAAGATAATGTAAGTCTAAATTTACCTAAATTTATTTCAACCAAATCGGACAAATGCTTTCCGAGTTCTTATAATTTATTTGCCGAAATGTCTCAACAAATTGACAATTTCTCGACAAATTGACAATTTCTCGACAATTTTGAAACACTAAAAGCTAGTAGAGTTTGTCTTACATATTTTTTCTTATAGTCTATAGCTACAAATATGCCGTAAACCAAACTGTCCATCGGTTAAGTAGATAAAGCCATTGAAAAATTACTTTTCTCAGCAAAAATTCCAAAATCAAGTTTCAGCCAAAATATTCACGATAAAATCCGAATTGTAGTTAAACCCAAATTACAATTTATTACTTTCGATAAGCACTTTCAGAAACTGAAGTTTAAAAGGAGTTAACTTTTATGTGTTGCACCAAAGTCCAAGCCCTAGTCATAACACATCAGATAAAGACAAACTACAATGTAGCCTTAGTGGTTAGTGCATTAGACTTGCATCCCTAAGGTGCTGGGTTCAATTCCCAGCCAGGGCACTGCAAAAATTTAACATCAACATTTAATGTTGTCATCAAATTCGAGTTTCTGCAGCTAAAAATAACTAACCGGTCACACTACCACTATAAAACCATCTGATCACCCAAGTCTGCAGACATAGACATAACACCATGACGAATATTAACAGAAATGCAGCGCTTCTAGTGGAGAATAGAAACGATAACACCCAAAATAACATCCATTTCCTGAAATTAACAGACGAATGTTATTTTACAACCGGACAACATTGAGTAGATGAAAACAACATAAGGTTCCCGCGATAATCGGATATATGCCGCAACGAAGTCTGTAATAGAAATAGATATAAGGATTATCAACTCAGCGTCTTCAAGCTGCTACAACAACAACAACAAACTACAAATCATCGAAATACTTACAGCCTGTTTCTGTAACTTAAAAATTTGCTTTCGTTCGCCTGCCAGACGACAAACAGCTGATTTGGGTTTCAGTAACTACCATCAGAACGACAAGTCGTACGATAATGAACTCGTACGAAAACGTAATCATTTCAGTGCAAATTTTGGTTTCTCTATCTCTCTTTGCTGTCATCTCGGCGAACACAAATGTCAGATCGAGTCACATTATTTTATTTGTCGACAGATAGGAACAATGACAAAATAAACATTATTAAAAGCAAAAAATAAGTAGATATTAATATAATTATGGTAAAAACAATTAAATAATAATAAAATTGTGTACATATGGGTACATATTTAAGCATACAGAAGTCAATATTGGTTGCTCGCTAAGATGGAAAAAAATTATCAGTGCACAATGAGCGAGACGGGAGAGAGAGAGAAATAAATGAGTCTTGGTGCAGCTCAACTGACCACCCAGGGTTGCTTTTTTGGTCACGGCTAGTGTGAATAGTATAGAGATGTATTTGCTAAGGTCGACCATACACAAATGTGTGCTTTTTTAGACCGGAAGTTGTGAAATTATTGATCTGGCAATTACATTATTTTCCAATTGGTAAATTGCTAACGTCGTTGACGTAAGGCCAGGCGAACGAACAATAGAACGTTAGAGAAACCAAATTCCTGACGAAAGTGAGTGACTGGTTTTCGTTCGCAGAGACTTTCGTTAGAAATACAGAAACAGGCCGTTATTCTGAAAATATCAAACGGCAAATAATAAAATCAGTTCATGTTACTTAAATCACAGAAATTAGATCAAAATTGAAATGGAAGTGAAGATTTTGTTGGGAAATGGATGGAAAGCTTTTACTAACACCGAACAAGATTTTCATCGAAAGTTGAACCGTTTCGACTTCAGTTTCCGCTTGCTCTAATGGCGATAAAGACACTTCTTCCGATGGCCCCACCACCCGCTATGTTAAGGTTTCTTTCATTTTGCGCTATTTCCTTTTTTAATTTAGCTTTAACATTAATTCGAAATCTCTGCCATTCAGCTGGAGTACATGTTGGTGGCCGTAGCTGTTTAAATTATCTGCAATGATTCACCTAGGCAGATACGTGGCGGGTATGGTCCACAGCAATGAGATGCTTCAAATGAGCTATGCGATGTATCTGCCATGTTTTATGAGACTGCAAAGCCAGTGACATGTACAGATGATCTTCTACTTCCAAGGCACTCCATAGACATTTTTCCGATGGCGGAGATAGGTGACAAAAGTTTTGCCATCCAAAGTTTTTGTCATCCATCCATAGTGATTTTGGTTTCACCAAAAAGGCGCACACCGCGAGCTAGATTTGGGTTGGCTTCCATTTTCTCTATTAGCATCTCAAATTATTTTTGAGCCTACAAACATGCGAAAAAATTTACGTATATATAAGCTTCTTTCATAACAGTTCAAGAGCATACGCGGTGTGCTCTTCATATAAATGTTATCCTACAATTATTTGTACTGGGGGTATACAAACATTGTCATTCCGTTTGCAACAAATATGTTCACAAATATGTTTCATTTCATTTTCTTAGTAATTTAGCTAAACCACAAAAAAATATTAACCAAATCGGTTCATATTTTGTATTACTTAGTTGGACCCCATGTAGAAATTGTTCTCACATATTTAAGCCATTAATACCATATTTTCAAGACGATTAAGCTGAAATTTTGCTGTTTGTATTTCATATGTGCTTAAATTCTGCAGGACGAATATTGACCATATCGGTAAATTTTTTTATATACATACATAGTCATCAAGTAGGCGTCGCTTAACAATTTGCTACTTTGTGTCATAAAAACCACATTTTCCAGTCGATTTGTCTAAAATTGTGCAGTTTGTGTTTTATTTATACTAAAATTCTGCACAAAGTTCTTGGTAAACCTTCTGTGGATAAGTGGAAAAGGTCTTTGACGTCACAGGGCTGATGAAATACTATCCGCTGCACCCTGTACAGTTGGTTACCTGCAGAATAATGTCAACAAATGGACAGAGAACATCGAGCTGTCGCTTAAAGTACTGCTCGACACATATTTCCGGGAACTTACCAAAAGAACTCGAGGAACAGCATGACTAGCAAGAGAGCGAGTTAAGTCCTTGACAGAGGAATCCAGAATTTTCTGAGCCCTTTAAATCAAATGGTCCAGACGGCATTGCCCCAGCTGAAATGCAGAGAATGTTGAAGTACATTATCCCCTGACTGGAGAAAATTGGTGAAAGCTGTATCAGGCTCTCATATATCCCCAATCGATGGAAGGATACCAAAGTGGTATTCATACCCAATGTCATAAATTTATCGCACACTAGGCCTACGGACTTCAGACTAATTATCCTATCCTCCTTCCTATGGAAAGGTCTGAGAAGACTTTTAGATTCTTTCATTAGAGAAAAAGTGGAGACAAAACTGCTGTCGGGTAATCAACATGCCAACAACAAGGGAAAGTCTACAGAATCTGCCCTGCACGAATTTGTGGGCACTATCGAATCGCCCCTACATTTCAAGGAATATACTATGGTAGCCTTTCTGGACATAGACGGACCTTTCTACAACATTGACTTAGATGCGGTAATTGCAGCGCTGTCACATCTAAGAGGGAACTGCAGTTTGATTAGACTAATCTATAGCCTACTCAACTGAAGACGCATAACAGCAAGTCTTGGATCCAGACCTACTCTATCTACTGCCCATTTATATTGTAGCGAGAGAAGTTACGTACCACCAGAGAAGCATTAAGATTAAACTGTCTATCAATGTGGATATATAAGAAGTACGGACACTTGACCGAGTGGGATATATACCAACGGTGTACACCTTCGGGAGGAACTTTTCCCAGAGAGGAATAGGTTGGCAGAACACCAGCAATTAGAAAACATATCCACTTCTACACAGATGGTTCGATGCTTAATATAAGGTTGGCTTTGGAGTACACTATAAAGAACGCAGTCTTGGTATAGCTCATAGCCTACCAGATATCTGTAGTGTCTATCACAACAAAATGATGACAATATGGGAAGTCGCCAAACGGCTGAGTCGCAAAGTTTTAAGTAATACTGGCGACGTTATCTACTCGGGCAGTCAGGCTACCATCAATTCTCTCGGGTCCACATCCCTAAATTCACAAACAGCCCTCGACTGCCGCAGATCTCTTAACGAGATGGCTGAGCAGTTTAATATACACCTCATATGTGTATCTGGGATATTCCTGGGAACTGCAAAGCCGACTTTACAAATTCTCGAAGAATTTGCATATATTGTTGAGCCACAGTCCACATGCAAGATTTGGTTTAGGCTAGAGGCAATCAGGCAGTCCAATGAAAGATTGACAAAAATCGGCAACTGTAGGGAACTTAGCTAGACAAATCTGGTCAAGATACGAACTGAGAAGGTCAAAATGTTTCCTCGCACTAGAGAGGAGAAGAATGTCTACGTTAGTGTCAGTTCCGACGGGACACTGCCTGCCAGGGTTAGGTAATGAATCCAGTAACTTTTGTAGAAGCTGTGGTGACGAGGAAGAAGTGTAGAACATTGAACATCATCGTTGCTACTGTCCCTCATTCAGTAAACGACGTCAGGATTTACTGGGGACGGCCTTTCTAGGAAGTCCGGCAGATCCGATACCGATATTCGTACTATTGATAACTTTGTTTTCAAACAGGCTGGTTTCGATGAGGGGTATAGGTGCCCGTGGTATCACTAGGAACCTACATTGGTCTATGTAAGCTGGCCGCCACTCTAACCTATACGTAATCCTAAACCTGAAATTCTGCAAATCGAAAATGTTCCATAGCTGATATGATTTTATATAGTTCTCATATAGATGTCGCTCTTATATACGAGTATATTTGTTGCAACCATAGATTCCATATTTTCTAAAAAATTCGGCTGGAACATTACAGTTTTCGTTTTATTTTTAAAATAATTTGTTAACAAATAATCATATTGCTTGATTATTTGCTTCAACGATTTTTCGGATTATGGAATTGAATGCAATCCATATTTACTACCTTTCTTACTTGTTGTAATTTCCATTCTCTTTCTTTCAATTTTTTTTTCAAAGCTGCATATTATGTTGTCTTCCTCTATTTATAGGTAAATATCAATTTAAAAATCTTCTCTTTGAAATGCGGTCACAAATTAAAGTTGACCTATTTAGAGCAGAGCATTTTTGCATATTCCCATCTGGCAGCACTGTTTACACCTTTTGCATTATGCCTGCATGCAAAAGAGTGTTTGTTTGTGTGTGTGTGTGTGTTTGCACACACATTATATAAAAGCCAAACGCAATTTTCAGGGCTGCCACATAACATTTTATGAACAAAATAATTGGGTAGTGTTCCCAATGTACTCGTATTGTTGGGTGGTGGCGGCAATGTTGTGCCCCAGTCACGTGTATGCCTGTACTATGTGAATGAGTAGTGGGGTGCGCTGCGCTCCCATCATCCGTGTGTCGTGTGTGCATGGGAAGTGAGTGAGTGAGCAGCAACAACAAGAACAACGATGAAATTTTAGGGCGCACAGTGGCCGCG
This sequence comes from Eudasyphora cyanicolor, assembly GCA_963930755.1. NCBI lineage: Eukaryota > Metazoa > Arthropoda > Insecta > Diptera > Muscidae > Eudasyphora > Eudasyphora cyanicolor. The sequence goes on from OZ005738.1 coordinate 172,962,347, forward strand.
CACTGGGTGATGGTGGGGCTGACAATGATGATGTTGATGTTGCTGATGACGTGCTTTCATTTGTGTCTGTGTGTGTGAATTTATGTGTGTATTTTCCTCTGTTTTCTTTTCGGTCTTTCTTTTACGTTTGCTTTGAGCCACAACAACATTGATGGCGATGGGTGATGGGTGATGATGGTGCTGGTGTTTGTTTCAATTCGGTATCAAAAGCAAAGTGACCTAGTTGGCCTTAAAAACTTGACCTAATGACTTCGTTAAGATGCGCTTTGTGTTGAAGTTTTTTTTCTTTCTTGTTTTATGTCGTCGTCGTCGACGTCGTGTGGTGTCGTTAAAAAAGTATTCGACAAAAAAAAGAGTCACAGCCATTCAGCCCTACTCATTAATTTCTGACGATGAATTTATTAATTAATTATTTGCTACTTTATTTTTAGTTGTGTTTACGTATTCCCAAGCATAGTTTTATTGTCTTATTATACAAAAAGCACTGAATGAGTGGTGTGCATGAAGGTGTCTGTCTCTATCTGTCCTCATATTTTTCATCGTGCATCATTACCATCAGAGATGATCCAGTTTTGACACTGCCACTAGGGCACTGAAATTGGAGACGCACAGTGTTTCGTTGCGGGAAAAGTGTATGACAAAAATATTTATTTATTTATTTATATGAATAACAATACAAAGTAAATTTATATTCTAATTTGAAGGTCCAGGGAAAGGCCGGGTTACAAAGACCATATGGCTAAATGTTTGTAGCGACAGACCAGGGCCTCTGGTGGGAATCGAACCCACGACCCCCCCCCCAACTCATAGGCGAGTATGCTACCAACTCGTCTTCGCCTACTGGGGCGCTCATGACAAAAATATGTTAATATTGAATCGGTAGAATTTTAAAGGTATTTATTTGACCATCCAACGGATCCCTTTCCGATAGGAAATTTTACAAAGATCTGATTAAATACAAGTGATACCGTAATTACCTAATATTTAAAATAATAACAGTTCATACCTAAATTCTAAAGTATGAAAAGTCCACTTAGCACGATTGCAAATTATCTTCAGCCAAATATTGGTGTTGATCCGGCAATCCAATCAGAATTTATTATTTAAACATTTATTTATTAAACATTTCATAAAACTTTGATCTCGACTTAGCATACTGTCCAGCTATAGGTGGTAAGGATTCAAGAGTTCTTGGCTGAATATGATCGATGACCTGTGTTATGTTGACTTTGATGCTATAAGTCAACTGCAGCTCTTTGCCATGGATCAGTGACTTGAGGAAATCCCACAAGCAATGGCTAGCGCGCTCAAATCACACGATCACATACGACAAGGTTGTCCATACCCTCTAAATCATTGTGGCGTTCTGCTGGACCCACAAGTTGATCACGTCCTAACTTTTTAATTTCGGCAGAAGGAAATTGGTTATCATTAATCCGTAGCGGCAGCCGTTGAAGCGCTCTTCAATGATACCGTAACTTTTTCGTATGCAATGTCATCTAGCGAACTTCGACTGATATTGTCCCATATACTTTATCTTGTGTTCTATGGAGATTAACGATGAGTTCCTAGGTCCGTAGTTTTTTTTAGAGCGCAGGACTAAAGCTCTCCCCAATGTTGAAGTCAGGGTAAATCCAAGTGCATTTGTATGGCGTGGAATCGACTGTCTGAGGTTCTTCCCTTCAGTTTCTTGTACAGTGCCGATTTTCTTGGCTGAACCCCGGAAATGTTCTAGTTAATTTGCACATTTTCGCGTACAGTGACGATGTCCTCGTGTTGCCTGATTATTTACCAAATCAGTCTTCTTGAATTTGAGGAGTCATCGCGTCTGCTAGGGCTATAGGTGGTAGGTAAGGGTGGCAGCTCAGTATGTCAGAATGGTTCTCTTTAAGCCCACAGGGGCGTAAGACTATAGCCTTTCTGCTCGAACCAAATTGATTTCTTTGGACAGTTCAAGAGTTGGCGGGTTTTAATATCTACCAAGAAATGAGAGCCTAGGGTCGCATGCCGCCATCTAGAAAGAGCGAGACACAGACACATAAAGTGTTCTACTGATTCATCCTCACCTACGTCTCCGCAGCTTCTGTAAAAGTAATTTCGCAAAAACTTCAATCTCTCTGCGTGCCGTCCAAGACACGACAGACACATGATACATGACAGACACCATAAGTGAGACGTGAGGTCTCGATAAATATCCTGTTCTTCAGCGATACTCTGTGTGTACTTTAGAGACTCACTCCGCTCGTTGGACATAGATGCAGGGTCGGCGATCTCTAGTCTCTCAACGACTCTGAGAGACATGTGAGGCTCATTAAATTTCTTCTTTGAAGGAGGGGTATACTTCCATAGGAAACCGAAGTACCAGGCAGAGCCACAGCCTTAGAAGAGGACGTCTCTACATATTATCTCTCTTACCAACGATTTTTTATCCTTACTTGTGTGCTGATAAAAGTGTTTATTCCTTGGAAAATTTAACTATCAACATACGTTTTATGTGGAGGTCCTCATATATAATAGGTCCTGATATATAAGTAGAATATAGTGGACCTCTAGGGTCTTCCTCTATACCAGAGTCGTCCTATGCGGGCTTCCTCTATACTAAAGTCTACCTCTGAGGTTTTCTTATATACTGGGGCCGACCTCTGCGGTCTTCCTCTATGCTAGAGTCAACCTCTGAGATCTTCCTCTATACTAGAGTCTACCTCTGAGGTCTTCCTCTATACTGGAGTCTATCTTTGAGGTTTTCCTCTATACTAGAGTCGAACTCTAAGGTCTTCCTAGAATCGACCTCTGGGAACTTCCTCTATACTAGAGTATACCTCTAAAGTCTTCCTCCATACAAGAGTCGACCTATGCGGTCTTCCTTTATACTAGAATTTAGCTCCGAGATCTTTCTCTATACTAGAGACTACCTCTGAGATCTTTCCCTATTCTAGAGCCTACCTCTGAGGTCCAGAATCTACATCTTAGGTCTTCATTATACTAGAGTCTCCCTCTAAGGAGTTTTCTTTTGAAGTCTTCCTCTATACTAAAGTCTACTTTTGAGGTCTTCCTCTATACTGGAGTACCTAGAGTTTTCTTTTGAAGTCTTCCTCTATACTAAAGTCTACTTTTGAGGTCTTCCTCTATACTAGAGTACCTTGAGGTCTTCCTCTATATTAGAGTCGACCTCTAAGGTCGTCCTCTATGCTAAAGTTGAGCTATAAGATCCTACTCCATACTGGGGTCGATCGATATTCTTCTAAACTAGAGTCTACTTCTGATGTCTTCTTCTATACTAGAGTCTACCTCGGAGGTCTTCCTATATACTAGAGTCGACCTCTGAGATCTTCTAAACAGGAGTCGACCTCTGAGGTTTTCATCTACACTAGATTCGACATCTGAGATTTTCCTCTATAATATAGTAGACCTCTGCGATCTTTCTATATACTAGAGTCAGACTATGAGGTCTTCCTCTATACTGGAGTCGACCTCTGAGGTCTTCCGCTATGCTGGAGTTGACCTCTGAGATCTTCTTCTAAACCAGAGTCGACTTCTGAGCTTTTCCTCTTAACTAGATTCGACGTCAGATGTTTTCATCTACACGAGAGTCGGCCTCTGAAGTCTTCCTCTATACTAGAGCCGTCCTCTGAGGTCTTCCTCTATACTAGGGTCGTCCTCTGAGGTCTTCCTCTATACTAGAGTCGACCTCTGAGGCCTTCCCCTATACAAGAGTCGACCTTTGAGGCCTTCCTCTATACTAGAGTCGATCTTTGAGGCCTTCCTCTATACTAGAGTCGACCTCTGAGGCCTTCCTCTATACTAGAGTCGACCTTTGAGGCCTTCCTCTATACTAGAGTCGACCTTTGAGGCCTTCCTCTGTACTAGAGTCATCTGAGGCATTCCTCTATACTAGTCATCTGAGGCATTCCTCTATACTAGAGTCGACCTCTGAGGTCTACAATAGATTCGACTTCTGAGATCCTCATTTACACTAGAGACGAACTTAGAGGACCTCCACTATACTGGGGTCGACCTCTGAGACCTTCTTCTAAACTAGAGTCGACCTGTGAGGTTTTCGTCTACACTAAAGTCGATCTTCCTCTATACTAGGGTTTACCTCTAAGGATTTCCTCTATACTAGAGTCGATCTCTGAGATCTTCCTGTATACTAGAGTCGACCTCTGAGGTCCTCCTGTACAGTAGGTACGACCTTTGAGGTCTTCCTATATACTGAGATCTTCGTCTACACTAGAGTCGACCTTTGAGGTTTACATCTACACTAAAGTCGACTTCTGAGATCTTCCACTATACTAGGGTCTGCCTCTAAGGATTCTATACTAGAGTAGACCTCTAATGTCTACATCTATACTACAGTCGACCCTGTTTTGGAATTAATTAGTTAATTTGCTTTCATTTGGAGTTTATCGGGTCTGTTCTGTAATCACGGCGATTTGATATCACAGTGATTTTAAAATCACCGGCGACTTAACATCACTTTTGGAGTTCAAAATCGTCCGAATATATTTTGAACAATCTTTTTTGGAAGGCTATGAATAATAAACCGGGCGATTTCGAACTCCAACAGCGATTGTAAGTCGCCGGTGATTTTAAAATCACCGTGATTTCAAATCACCTTGCTACAGAACATACCCGTATGATTCGGAATAGTCATTACCCGATTTTATAATTTTTCTTTATTTTGTGAGTAGGGAAATTTATAAGAAATTCATGTCATTTGCAATCTTTCGAAAGTTTTTGAAAATCGTTAAACGTTTTGCTTATGAATCCAAACACTGTGCGTAGTAGCATTCATTTTGTCCGTCCATCCGTCAGGTTGAGCCATTCACACAATGTATTTGGTAGTAAAAAATATATCAACAAATACTACAAGTATCATCATCGCCACCACTGCCCATTCGTTTGAATTAAGCACTTCTTCCTCTTCTTTGTTCGTCTTTTGCCTCTTCCGCTTCATCGTCTATTTCGCAGTGGTGTTCCACTCGGGAAAGATCATAAATCATCAGAAGTTGAAGATGAGGTATCTTTCACAACTCACCAAATGGTAAATGCTGATGATGGTGATGGAGGCGATGGTGGTGGTGGTAACAACAACATCATCATCTTATCCCATTCCATGCGATCCCAAAAGCGTCGCGATAGAGACAAATGGATGGAAATACGATGTTGGCCAAGTATGCTTTTGGCCGTGTTTCAGTTTGTGTGTCTGCGTTAGTTTTTTTTTTTTTTTTTGGTTTTGAGTGGGTTGTTGTAAGCCATTTTTTCCATACCATTTGACACAATATTCAATGTTAATTGGATATGGTCCAAAAACACGAAATGTTGGTTGTTGTATCGTTTCGTTTCTTTTTGTTTTTTCTTTGCCTTGTGGTGCTGAAGAAGACACTTTGGTTCCAGCATTGTATCGCATACATACCTCCCCAGCCATCTCTTCGTACATACTCGTACACATACTTATGTTTGAATGGAAAAGCTTAAGCAGCTGGGAAGCAAATGAAAGATGATCATAGTTTTTTGTAGGTTTTGCGCAATCCAAATGCATTTATATCCAGTATTATTTATGTCTTCACAGGCACCCATGGATTTGGGTTGTAGCGCTGTGGGTTAGAGTTGTTGTATCTATGGTTTGTTTTTTTTTTGGTGTTTTCTTCATATTGCTTTCAATAGTGGAGTTGATGATTACACAAATACTTTCCTGAAGTTCAAGGTAATCCTGTTGTCAATGTTTATTTGTTTTCAATGGGGAGCCAGATGTTTGTTCCATAGTCATGATGTCAGAGATTTGGTTGTTTTGGGTCGATTAAAAGCCCTCTCTCGTTAACTTTTCAAATGAAAGTGAATGGAGGAAGTTTGTTGTTTATATTGGACGACATTGAACTCCCTCTTTCTCTTCGTGGACAGAACAACTGTCTCTTATAGAACTCCTGTTTTCGCTATGAATGGTGTAATTTGTTCTGTTTTGTTCTGGTACTACAAACTAATAGATCGACTATCAAATAAGCAATTGAACAGAACAACTGTCATTAATAGAGCTTCTATACACTTATGGATTAGGTAGAGCTCTACTCTTGTACTACTACCTAATATATCGACCATTAAATCAGCAAAATTTTATTTATGTTAAATTTCAAATAAGATCTTGATTAAACCTAAACCATCGCTCATGTGATCAATTCGATATGTTAGAAGATTACAATCTTCTTATATGGGAAAATGTGCATCATTCTAGCAATATTATTCATTTCACAATTATAACGATGCATAATGATCATAGATGGTAATCTTATAAACAATTCTTGCAATATTAGTCATTTCACAGTCATAACGTTTTATATATTTCAAAAATATATAATCAGCTTAGTCGATCTTAAAAGGCTTTATAACTCTATATTCACGAGTTCTGCTACCACATTTTTTTCGAATAGTATGTTAAGATTTTTAGAGCTGTAGTTTCGTTATTTCATGAATTGTTGTTTCTTTTTCAATATCACTGGCAATAGGATAGGAGCTTTATAATGATCTTATTATAAAGAAATTAGCAAACGTTCTTATGACTATGCGGAATATTCCCCCCGCCACATTTTGAAGACTGCATAATGTCTTCTTCCCTTATGTCTCGTCTTCTTATATGACCAGAATTGAGACATTAATGCTCAATTCTGGCCTCCTTCCAACATGAGTTGAGTAGGATAATATAGTTCCTATTGGCAGCATCAATTTTAATAAATTAAATGCATCCATGCATTAAATAAAAAAAAACTATAACAACAATTTGTACAAATGTCTGCAAATCGTCCCAGAGATGGTCTTCGAAGGCACTTCTGCACGAGAGAAGAAAGAGAGAAATTTCATGTCCTGATATCAAAATGCCTTTGTGGGTGATGTAGAAGCTCTTATTTTACTTTGCAGACTAAACTTCTTTGGGTTCCTGCAAATCATCAGTTGCCTAAGTATGGTAGCATCACTTATGACTCCGAAAGGTTATATGATCATAAAGTTACCATAACTTTTTAGTTAGTTAGCATTATCAGTTGTTCATCTCTTATAGTTCCTATTGGTTCACCGATATCTGTAGGATGGTCGAAGACTCTGGAACTAATTTCTTCTTAAATAGCTGGGTTTTATACTTCCGAAAGGTGGGTATGCAGAAGCTGTTACTTTAATTTGCATACTTTGAATTCGTTCAGACAAACAGTTATCTCATTCCGGTAGCATCGCTTATGGCTCTGAAATTTGACAGCGTCATGAGTTTAGATAGTTAAATAAGTTAGATAGCTTCTTTCTCACAATTTTTGAAATTGGCATACTATTTCGGTAACAATTTTCGAGATGAAGATTTGCTTCTAGTCGGTGTGATTTTTTAAGGGTCCGGTGCTTAGATCACAATTTGCAAGCTCAGTTAACATCAGTTGTTCATCTCTTAAGGAGAGATTGCCGGTTGGGTAGGATCATATAATTCCGATTGGTCCACCTGTACCACCAAATTTTAATGACAGCTGAAGATCCTAGATGTAATCCCATCGCCAATGGCAGGGCTTTTGTATTTCCAATAGGTGGGCGATGCAGAAGCTCTTACTTTACTTTGCAGACTAAAATACTTTGGCTTCCTGCAGACATCAGTTGCCTCATACCGGTAGCACATAAGTTACCATAAGTTAGTAAGTTAGCTTAGATTTAAAGATTAAGATTAGTTCCTGATCCGAACTATAATTCTCCTAAGGAATTCGTTTGAATTTTTAGGGCTGAATAAGCTCCGCCATTAGCGAAGCGAAGTTAATGGCAGGGCTTTTTATACTTTCAATAGGTGGGCGTTACAAAAGCTCTTATTTTACTATATAGATTCAAATTCGTAAAATTCTTTCTTAAAATTTATGAAACTTGATAAAGATTTCGTTGAAAATTATCGATATTTGTTTCTAATCCCACCTAAAAATCCCTGAAGGAAATCGGCGGAATATCTCACCGCCTTAATTTTTAAATCTGAATATTGTTTTCTACTCTTCAGACTGGTGTCCTTTAATAACAAGGTTCTAAATCAAATTCTTGTAGTCTTTCCGATAACAATTGTTCAGCTCTGTCAGCAATTGGTAATCCCCTAGTCAATAGTAGGGGTTTTATTCTTCCGAGATCTGGCCGGTGTAGAAACTCTTATTTTACTTTGCACCCTCAAATCCTTTAAGTTCCTTCAGACATCAGTTGTGAAGTTATAATAAGGTAGATAGTTAGCTTCTTGCTCGCAATTATTGATACTGATTTCCGAATTATCTATTATCCAGCTTAAGGTTAGGGTGGCAGCCGTTTTTACCAGCTTACATAGACTAATTAAGGTCCCTAGTGTTACCACAGGCTCAGAAGCCCCTCATAGAAACCAATCTTTATTTTTTTTTTGTTATGATATACAAAGTTATAAATAGTAGGAATACCGGTACCGGCAAGATCTGTTAAACTTCATAGAAATGTCGAAGTCAGTATATCCAAACGTCGTTAACTCAATGCGGGACAGTAGCAAAGCAGGAGCTCAATGTTCGCCACTTCATTCTCATCTCCACAGCTCCTGCAGGAGTCACTATAGCCAATACCTAACCTTCTGGCGTGTTCGTCGAACAGGCAATGTCCTGTCAGAACTAACACTAACATATACAGTATTTTCCTTTCTAGTGCGAGGAGGTAGTTCGACCTTCTCAGGACCAGCCAGATTTGTCTAGCTACCCTACAGGTGCCGGTTTCTGTCCATCTTTCATTGGATTGTCTCTTGCCTAAGCCAAAGCTTGCATGTGGATAGTGGCGCACCAATATATGCTAATTCTCCGAGAATTTGTAATATCGTCCGTCTGCTAGTAAGTTCATAGGCAATGCAACAGGTACCTATAGGAGGTGAACGTAAAACTGCTCAACCATCTCGTTAAGACATCTTCGGCAGTTGAGGGCTGTTTGTGAATTTAGGGATGTGGGGTCCAGAGAATTGATGGGAGACTGGCTGTCCGAGTGATTGACAACGCCAGTGTTGGTCACTATGTTGCGACTCAGCAACTTTCAGCATCAGGTGCTTGTTTTTTAACAACAAGTTCCCCTGTGAAAGCGAGTTTAGTCGATTGCGAAGGATCAATAAGTAGGAATAACAACAGGTTCCCCTGTAAAAGCGAGTGTTAGTCGATTGAGAAGGATCAAAAGTAGGAATTATTATTAGAAACTGAATACCACGAAATCTCAGCCGCTTTGCGACTTCCCATATTGCCATTTACGGATTGATAGACACTGCAGGTATCATAAATCAATATTTGCTAGCTCAATTCTCCCTATGGATTATATTCGATATCAGTTCTTCAAATCTCAATGACAGATTACCAGTCAGTTAGCTGAAGATCCTAAAGGTGAACCTTGCGGAAGTTGTTTTTTTTGCAAACTCAAATTCTTTTGCACACCACATGCCTCATTCCAGTAGCATCACTTATGACACCGAAAGGTTATAACATAATTTAGTTAGTTCGCTTTCTTCTCATAAGTTTTAATATTGAATATGTGTAGCTCTCTTAGCTAGGATCTTGAAATCTCAAAGTGTTGGCTCCATTTCTTTTTGAGACTTTGACATCAGTTGTTGTTCAAGTCTTGCCGCCCTTAACCCTTAGCCATGTCCGAATACATGAATTCCAATTGGTGCTCTTATATGACATTCTGTAGGGGCGTTTTTTACTTTGCAGACTCAAATTCGAAGAGTTTTTCGTACATCAAATGTCTCATTCCGGTGGCATCACTTAAGACACCGAACTATTATATAAGTAGAGTAATGTATTTATAAAGAAATTAGTTAGATTCCTTCTCACAATTGTTGAAACTGGGATAAGATTTCGGTGATCATTTTCGATATTAAGATTTGCTCCTAATTCGAACTAAAATTCCCTCAAGGAACTCGGTGTAATTTCTCACCGACTCATTTTTTTGGCTGAATATTGTTTTCCAATCTCGAGGTCCTCAAATCACAATTTTCTAGCTCAATGCGTTTTATGGAGTCTTTCTGATATCAGATGTTTAACTCTTAGTTAGTGATTCCCTTCTGGGTAGGATCATATAATTGCAATTGGTCTGCCGATATCAGCAATTTTAAAGGAAAGCGAAGATCCTGGAAGTCATGCCGTACTCACTGGCAACACTTTTATATTTGCGATAGGTTTTATTTTATTTTGCAGACTAAATGTCTTTGGTTTCCTTCAGACATCACTAATACCGACAACATCCCTTTGACTCAGAAAGGTTATAGGATCATCAAATTACCATAAGTTAGTAAGTTAGGTTGCATCTGAATGTTTGATAATGATTTCAGTATAATTAGGTGAAAGTCCGTGAAGGAACTCGGCGGAATTGTACATCATTTCCTTTTTGGAGGTTGAATATAGCTTTCTTCTCTCGCTATGCCGTCGAATCACGATTTACTAGCTTAAATCCTTTTTGAGGTCTTTCCGAAATTGTTTGTTTATCTCTTGCAAGTTGTGTAGGAGCTTAAGAATTGTTTTACCGAGCCGATACTAGAACACTCAAAGCATAGCTAAATGTCGTAGAACTCATCCTGTCTTTTATAGCAGGACCTTTATACATCCAAGAGATTGTTGCTGGAGATTAGTTTATTTTACTGAGGCAGGGTCATCTTCTTTGTGTAGGAGTTTAAGAATTGTTTTGCCCAGCCGATACTAGAACACTCAAAGGATAGCTGAATGTCGTAGAACTCATCTTCGTCTGTAATAACCTTTATACTACCAAGAGATTGTTGCTGGAGAATAATTTATTTTACTGAGGCAGGGTCAACTTCTTTGGATTATTTTAGATATACATTTTCCGGTAGCATGAACTATGCCTGCCCAAGTAGTTTCGATCAACAAGTTTCCATAACATGTGGTTGCAGGATGTAACCCTCAATTAGTTTCCAACTTCAATAGTTCGTGGCTTAGCAATGAGATTCCACAAGATTCAGGATCATAAAGTTTGGTACTCTCTCGGACTACCGGGAAGATTTTAAACCTGAAAGTTTTTCTCTTCATGAATAAGAGTTTAAACATTTCGTAAGGGTTGGTGACGGTGAAGCTTTTACAAAAGAGAAACTTTTTGGCATCAGTTAGTTGTCTTTTTTAGACAGGTTCCTTTGTGATAGTGAGAGATGGTTGATTAAGAAGGATCCATAAGTGGGAATTATTTTTAAAACCCAGAATACTACAAAATCCTTTCCGATCTTCTATTAGACATTATTGTTTTCTTTCAACACTATCCTACGAGTATGTCATCGACTCACACCACTATGGTAAAGATGATGATGCAACTAAGGTTGCAGTAATGATAAAATCGGTCAAAGGAAAATAAATATTTTTTGAAGTGATCTCTTTATCGGGAACAAATCAGTTCGCCTTTTTCGGCTATGGTCGGTCCACAACTCATAGACTACTCACTTTGCAGGACGATGGTCTGAAGCAAACCAGAAAGGCGTAGGTAATGCGTAGGTCTTATGACTTCCGTAAAGATCAGCATAAGTTAAAGCTTTTCATTTTTCTTTTGTACTTCGCTTTGTCGCTATGGATATTAATACCTCAAATATTCTACTTATATTTTGGAAAGTACTATTCACACAAATACTCCAATAGTATCGTAGCATCGACTACTTACGAAAATATTTAGGTTTCCCATGTGGTTTCAATAAATATTCAATCAGAGCGAAGCATTTACTGCGATACGGAAGACTTATGTTCGCAAAAGCGATAGTGACAGGTAAGAGCCACAGCAAAAACTTAAAGAATTTTACGAAACTTGTTATTAAGTTAGAACCCAATGTTCCACTTGTTACTAAATGCAAAGACCATAGCCACATAGTATTTAATAGGGTACTTAAGTATTCTTTCTGTCTTCCCACTAATTTCTTTCAGTGCATATTGAAATCTGTCTACCAAGAAGATGTCTTCTATTTGAACCTTCGTTCGTCTTCAGCCTATGTAGCAAATTATATTTGTTGTTGTCGGTTACTCAATTCTTTAGAAACCCAACAACAAAAATCGAATAAAACCCATTAAGCCAAGCAAGCAAAACGCTAAAGATATTGCAACACAAGACATCTTTTTTTGTTGTTGCTCTGTCGTCGGTCGGTTACAGTCTATCAGTCTGCCTTTATGGTGTCTGCTATTTTTGTTTCTGAAGCTCGAGTATTTTTCGAAACACGTCTATTTTCGCAATAAGTTTATATCCATCTATCTATATATATATATGTATGTACCTCGAAGCTCGTCGTCGCTGTTCAATAACTTCTATAATAAGTACACAAGTGCGCTTCACACACCGAAGACGAAACAGAGGAAGACAACAACCAAACAAAAAAGTGCATGCAACTAAAGCCAAAAAACCGAAAAGTGCAACAAAAAAACACAGTCAGAAAAAACCATAATGGTAAAAATTCTTGAAATCCTCAACACCACCACCAGCGCCATCCACTTCATCAGCGCCAAACATCCACATGTACGCGAATTAATAAATCGGATACACACATTGCACCGACCATATGCATAGCATAGTTAGTGGCAGTTGTTACCTTACTACCATCCACGTCCACATCCACATCCACCTGATGGCATACAAAATCGAAAACCGAAAAACCTCCGCCTCTACCGACAGAGTCAATGTTCCAAATGCTTTGCCATAACATTTGGCTAGACGCGCCGCCGTCTTCAGCAGTCAGTCAGCGAGCACGGCAACGTCCTCTGTGACGAGTGCAGAGGGTTGGGAAATCGCACAGAAACTAGTTTATCGCTGGCTCACTCAGCTCCCAACTCAGCTTACTTGACGGCCGGATAGCCAAAATCAAGCGTCTAAAAAGCGCGCGCGCGGCTTTACACTTGCATAGATCCGAACCTACCTACTCGTACCTACATACAGACAGACAGACAGGCGGACGGACATATGTGCATGCTAAAACTACTTAGAGCGAATAGCAGCAACAACATCAATCTCTACAGTAGTCGTGTTTTTTTTAACTGCGAAACTAATCTTAGTTGAGTCTTCATGTTTATGTATATCATAGCTTGGATCTTAATATTCCTGGGTACGATCCATTGTCAATGTGATTGTAATTGTGTTAATTAGGCTCTCCTAATTCGAGACTTAAAGTTTTGACAAATTAAGAGGAGGTATCAATAAAACACCTTCGTGTCTGTTCCCACTCTCTATAGAAAACGGCAGGCTACTCTAGTTCCACATTTCTTCTGGGCTTAACAAAGGTTCCTGATGTTAGCATTCGACCAACTCTTGGGATGTCAAAAGCAAACGGGAGGTACTATGAAACTGTTTATCTATTTCCTTCCCTATTTGGTATATCACAATGGACTACGTATTTAGTCTAAATGAGTCTCGTGCCACTTTAACCTAACATGACCCAGATCGTCAATTGTTTCCTGTTTGAGTGTATATTCTTTAACATTTATCATTTAATCATTATTATGATGTGGTCTTGATATTGGTAGTCCAGAGCTGTATCTTGTCCATCATCCTGCTGACACCCGTGATGACTCAAACTTATGGTCTCTACAATCTACGCTCAAATTTCTCTTCACACACTAAGCGGACATGGAACTTTTACGGTCTCCGATATGCCTCTCTTCAATTTGGGTAGATTTCTTAAGTACCTACTAACTTTGTCTAACCCAAAAGTTAAACAATTTGGATGATCCATACAATTTCTCACCTAATTTTGGTGAATTTGTCTAACGGATAGAATTTTGCAATTAGTTCAGTTGCTCACCCTTACCTACAGGGTCCCTTATTATTCCAAAATACACTCGGTTAAGCAGACATTTTCAATTTTCTAGGTCTTCTGAAAATTTTTTAGAAATAAACGGAAGGTTCTAGAAGTCATTCCGACTTAAATTGTTCGTATCTCTGCAGGGTTTCCCCCATAGATTTGAAGAAACCTTAAAGACCCGACATCTGTCATTCGTTTTGTTCCAAAATAATGTGAACCTCCCAAGAGATTAGAAACCTTGTCGCTAGCTGCCAACACCTTAACTCAAATTTTCTATTCTTTCTGACATTTAATTTCACGGACTCAACTCAATTGAGTGGATTCCGAGATCATAATCTCGCCTCTAACGCCAGGAACGCATACATTTCTGAAGTAGGGTCGATTGTGGATAATTCAATAACTGTACTGATGGCTATCGCTAACTCTAAGGAAATCTGATGATCCTGGAAATCATTACGGCTTCTATTGATCGCCCTGTTCTGCCTCTGAAGTAGGGTCGGTTGTGCATAAGCCAATAACGATACTGATGATCTTGGAAATCTTTACGGCTTCTATTGATAGCCCGATTTAAGATTATCACCGACATCAATTGTTCGTCTCTAAACATCTAAATCACTTATTATTCGAAGACGGTCGGTATTGCAGAATTCACCTTCAGATAGATTGTCAGATTTAGTGCTCTTTGGGATTTGAGCTACGGGTTTGACTTGCCGAGTCACTCTTCTAATTCGTTTGGGATATGCCCTAAAGAAATTCGAGGAAAAAACGTAATGAACTTCTCATCTGAATAGGATCCGTAAATTGTATTAGTGCTCTCCAATTTGCGCTACCCGTTTGACTTGAACCTTCTAATTCATTTGGGATATTTCCTAATGAAATTCTTGTCGAGGAAATGTCAGAGACTGTCAAAAAACCTAATCAACTTCTCAATAACCTGGAAATAATTTATCCACATTCAGAAGGATTGTCATCTGAATAGGTTCTGCAATTTGCGCTACCCGTTTTACTTGCCAAGTAACTCCTCTAATTCCTTTGTGTTATTTTCTAAAGAAATTCTTGTCGAGGAAACGTCAGAGGCTATCAAAAAACATAATGAACTTCTCAGGAACCTGGTAATAATTTATCCACATTAATATATATTGTCATCTGAATAGGATCCATAAGTTAGATTTGTGGTTTCCAATTTGCGCTACCCGTTTGACTTGCCGAGTTACTCTTCCTATTCCTTTGGGATATTTCCTAAAGGAATTCTTGTCGAGGAAATGTCAGGGACTGCCAGAAAACTTTGAATTTCTCAAGATTCTGGTAATAATTTTTCCAGCTTCGGATAGATTTTCATCTGAATAGGATCTTCAATTTGGGCTACCCGTTTGACTTGCCGAGTAACTTTTCTATTTCCTTTGGGATATTTCCTAAAGAAATTCTTCTTCAATAATTTAGAGAATATCAAAAACCGTAATAAACTTCTCAAATACTTAGTAATAAATGATCAACCTTCTGATATATTGTCGCTTGATTTGGACCCACACCTTATATTGTGCGCTCCAATTTGCGCTACCCGTTTTACTTGCTGAGTATCTCTTCTAAATCCCTTGGGATATTTCCCAAAGAATTATTATCTAGGAAATGTCAGGGACTGACAGCAAACTTAATGAACTTCTCATCTTAATCGGACCGACAAGTTAGATTGGTGATCTCCAATTTTCGCTTCCCGTTTGACTTGCCGAGTAACTCTTCTAATTCCTTTGGGATATTTCCTAAAGAAATTCTTGTCGAGAAAATGTCAGAGACTGTCAAAAAAAACTAATCAACTTCTCAATAACTTGGAAATAATTTATCCACATTCAGACAGATTGTCATCGGAATAGGTTCTGCAATTTGCGCTAACCGTTTGACTTGCCGTGTAATTCTTCTAATTCCTTTGGGAAATTTTCTAAAAAAAATCTTATTCAGGAATTATCAGGGTCTGTCAGAAAACTTAATGAACTTCTCAAGAACCTGGTAATTATTTATGTTCAAGAGGTTTTGGGGTTTCATCCTTCCGACACGATCTTTTGTTCTAACGGATAGTCAGATGATAAGGTAGTAATATACACGACAAAGCCGAAGTCCCAGTAAGTCATTCGGTCTTCAAATGGAAAACTCTCTTGAGTTCTGCAATTCTGATTCTTAAGTTAATCTTAATTCCTTTACTTCGCTGACTAAATTCCTTTGTAGTCTAGCGGACATCAGCAGAATGTGACCAGTGGAGAATATAGATTTCGCATTATACCGAACAAGATTTTCCATTATCTAGTTCTCATTAACCCTGTCGATTCCGAGAGTTTGTTTAAAATCATGAGACTTTAGCTAAGGTTGGCAGCCGGAGTTATCATCTCACATAGACCAATTAAGTTACCTGGGGCTATCAAGAACCAAGTTGTCCCTCATCGGAACCAACCTGAAAAGTTATCAATAAAACCAATATCTGTACCGGCCAGATCTGTCAGACCCAAGTATATCCAGACGTCGTTTACTCAATACCGAACAGAAACAAAGCAAGTGTACAATGGTTTCCACAGCTTCTGCATAAGTCTCAATTCCCAATCCGGATCTGGTAGTGTCCCGCCAGAACTGACACTAACGTTGACAGTTTTCCTTTTCTAGTACGAGGATACAATTTGACCTTCTCACGTCTCATCGTGACCAGATTAGTTTAGCTAATCTACAAGTGTCCATTACTGTCCATCTACCATTGGACATCTTGACTGCCTCTTGCCTAAGTTGAATCTAGCATGTGAACAGTGGCGCACCAATGTATGCAACATTTTCGATAATTTGTGATGTTATTCCATTCTTTACTAAGTACACTTTATCCAGCTGAAGGAAGAGCAGAGTCTCTGTATACTATTATGAATTATGAACAATAAGATCAAGAGATCTGACTGAATTTCCTTGGATCGAGGATGGATATTTTCTTGCCTCCTGTATTGTTCGATTGTACTAACCCCCAGAATCTTAATATCACAATTTGCAGGTCCATTTCCGTGGAACCCCCCCGTTTTTTCCAGCCATAGTTTCTTTAAAGGTTAACCTTTTCTTCATAATCACCAATAAAAAACCCACCTATTATCTGCTATGCGTGTGGTACTACTACGTTGTATATGCTAGTATGGCTTTTTAAGACTCTACTACATCGATGTACCCGCGGTATGTATGCCATGGATTTAGTATCAGCAGCAGCAACAACCACAGCATACATAGTTCATTAATTGTGTTGAAAAATTGAGATCATTCATATCTGCACATACCGACATACATACCCTACACTTCCACACATCGTCGCAGCAATGTCTCAGGTGACCATGCTATGCTTCAACTTGTTGTTTTGGTTGTTTTGTCAATGCAAGCGGGAGCGAAAAGTAGGTTGAGTTGAAAGTTCACTTGCAAGACCTTAATCCAGCATCCGTCAACGATCAATCATCTGCATCTAAGTGTGATGCTTCATATACTATTTCTTGTCATTTGCCTGTCGGTTGGAACTCGTTTGGATATGATCGATCCACGAATTTGCATCGATCGCTACCAGTTCTGTGTGACCTCTTTTTGGGAATCCAAACGATGAGGAAATTTATGTTTAATTAAGTACGTAAGCTTCTGTTTATGGCGTAAATGCATAGGAGAGAAGAGACTATACAATTTATGTGTTGATGCCTGAGGATTTGCTCTCGTGTGAGTGGTCGATTTAGGATTTATTTTGTTATTTGTTAGATTTATATTTATATTTCTTTATGTGTAGATAAAACAACAGATTTTAAATAATCAGTAAGGGTTTTCCCATTTTCCTAAAAGTGTATATTATAAGCTGTATACTCGTACACATGATATTCTTAAAGTACTTACAATACAAGGGGATCACTTTGAGAGTTATGTACTGGATTAAAATTCTACATTAGATGCTGTAAAAGTATATGCCATTCCTAAAACTTGTTGCCGGCAATATGGATAACATCAATAGACAATGTTAACATTTAGTCTTCTAATTAATAATCCGCAAATCATTAAGCAATTCGTCAGTGGGAGAGTTTTGTTTGAAACTTATATGAAGATTATGCAGTATGTCAATGGATTGATTCGTAGCATAGCACGAACATCCTTGTTTACGTCATGACTCAATTCCCCTCAAAGATTTTTAAAGTCTTTCATTTCATTTCCTTTTCTTCTGTTTATTTAGAAGATGCTAGGTTAGGTTGAAGAGAGGAGACGTTTCAACGTCTCATATCCATGGACATAAACTTAAGCCAGTGGTTTGGCCTGTTGTGCGCTCCTAGGTTATGAAGATGTACCCCATATATCGAATCAAGTCGATGCATTTTTGCATATAAGTCGATAGGTATTCCGCAACATTAATTCCATAGGAAATCAATTATTCTTCTATAATATCACAAGATCTCTACAAAATTTGCCTTACTAATCTTCCCATGTTCTCTCTTTTCTTTGCAGCAAAATGACCGACACAATGAGTTCTGCCGGTCAAATGGAGTTATCACTCAAAGATAATGGACTCATTGTTGATATGTCTACGACAGCCTCTCTTTTGCACCACAATACGTTAGCCACACACGCTCATGCCTTGCGTAGCCTTAAGGAACACCATCAGCAGCAACAGCAGCTTCTGCATCATCACAGCTCCGAGGATCAGTCCTCTTCATCCTCGGACAATGGCGGCGAGAAGCCCATCTCACAAATCTCCACACCCGTTACAGCCAATGTCAGTATATCGCCAACAAATCTCTCAACGAACAACAATTCAAGCGCCTCCAATAATCCATCATCTTTAACAACATTCCGTTGCGAACGCTGTGAAAATTTCGAGACTAGCTCGCGAGCCACCCTGCTCTTGCATGTCGTCCAATGTTTGTCGAATTCGGCTGCGGCGGCAGCACGCCTTAAAAACGAAGATGGGGAACCGGAGAATCTACAGAATTCGGCGTCCAGTACCGGCGGAGACAGCCATTCAGGATCGGTAACGCCCAGTGGGGTGGTGAGCGCCCTTGCCAATGGCAGTAACTGCTCAGCAGTGGCCAATTCCTCAAATTCGTCTCAACAAGCCTCCCGCAAAGTGTTCGAATGCGATGTGTGCAATATGAAGTTTTCGAATGGTGCGAATATGAGACGTCATAAAATGCGGCACACTGGTGTTAAGCCTTATGAATGTCGGGTGTGCCAAAAGAGGTAAGACTTGTTTCTTTCGCCAGCTAGCTTTGCCATTCCAAAGTAGTGGAGTACACGAATAATGTTTGGCTTCTTTTGGTTTTAGATTCTTTCGCAAAGATCATTTGGCGGAACATTTTACCACACACACAAAAACGCTGCCGTATCATTGTCCAATATGCAATCGGGGTTTCCAGCGACAGATAGCCATGAGAGCCCATTTCCAAAATGAACATGTGGGTCAGCATGATCTCGTCAAAACTTGTCCATTATGTAGTTACAGAGCCGGATCCATGAAATCTCTCAGAATACATTTTTTCAACAGGTACATACATAGACATACAAGCGAAATGTTTGCCACAATCGATTAAATAATTCTCTATCTTTATCCAGGCATGGCATTGATTTGGACAATCCTGGGCCGGGCGGTTCATCGTCGTTGCTACTCGCTCTGGAGTCACAGGCATCGCAAGTGGCTGCCGCCGCTGCTGCTGCCGGTTATGTGCCGACCGGCTTGAATGCCGTAGCAGCAGCGGCTGCAGCTGCCGCCAATGCTGTCAATTCCAATGCTGCTATCGTCTCGGCCGCCAACAGTATGCCCAGCCACCAGAGCGACAGCGGCGAGTCGCTTCGCTCCCTGGAGAATGCAACACCGCCAATGCATTTCCTAACGCCACACGTGGAGATCTCAACCCTACCCGACAATGGCCTCTCGGATAACGCTATGTTCAATGTAAAGCAATGTTCCAATTCTAATGATTCTCTTATGTCTGTAGTAAATTCATTGACTTCCTCTACTTCATTCTATTCTCGTTCGTCCGTTGAGAATGTCCTCTTATGCGTTTTGCGTGCATTTGATTTGCAGGGTCACACCACAACCACCAGCAGTAGCACCCCTAACAACAACAACAATAATAACTGCACCAGCGGCGGCAACCACCACAACAACAACAACACAACCACATCATCAGCCGGTAGTACCACAGGAGATATGGGTCCTCACGACCGTGACACAATGATGCAGTCACCGGTGCCGTTGACCATCAGTATGCCACCACAAGAACATCCATTAGATTGTAATGCCAAATCGTTGCCTTCAAGTACCAGTAGCAGCACCACCAGCAGCAGTTTAGGATCGGTAGCCGGAGGAGCTCTATGTGGTGCCTTGACTTCCGTGTCACCGAAAAATCATCATCATGAGAATCATATAACGCCGTCGATTAGTCTAATACCTATTAAGCAGGTTAGTATAAATTTTCTGGTATGTGATCCACAAACAAGATTTTTCGGATTGATTTCATATTTTGAGTTTTCCTTTGGTTACCTTCTTAACTATCATGATGGGTTTTTAATATTTGGTTTTAGTTTATAATTTTCTTCAAAGTGGTTGTATAACACACGAGTATTATACAGAACTTACTTTTTATAATGTAATATTCGGTACATCTTTAAGTTTTCTAAGCTCATACCATTTATCCTTCTCACAGTATTAAAAACTGATTTTCAGATTTGTTGTACAATTACGTTGGCTGTGTTTTCGTGGCCCTATCCAACATCTGCTGATGATACTCATCGGTATTGCAGAATTTGATAGATTATCTTAGATTCAGAGAGATTATATGTTTCTGCTGATCCCAGGGCTCGTTAAATTGGAACCTGCCAGGGATCTAATGACATGGGGATTGATTTGTATCAATTAAATGTAAATTTCATAGAAATATACTATTTATGGCAAATTCCACTATCTCCCGTTATCCTACAGTTAGAGCTAACCTACAGTTGTAGTCAAATTGTATGAAATTTTTATTTTTTAACTGTGAGTTAGCTCTAACCGGAGGTTATGAAATTGGGCGTTAGTAGAAAATCAATTGGTTTACGACAAGTTGGGTTACCAGTCCTAGTAGAGTACCAGATGGGTTATAGACTCCTTAGTATACGGCAAATTGTGTTTTCTACTCCCTAGTAGACTACCACTTGGATTATCTAATCCTTAGTACACGACATGTTAGATTATCTACTCCCTAGTAGAGGACCAGTTGGGTTATCTAATCCTTAGTATACGGTATGTTGGTTTATCTTTGGTTTATCTGCTGCTTAATTGACGATCTGTTGGGTTCTCTACTCATTCTTCTCGACAGAAGGAAATTTTGGATAACCTAATCCGCCATATTAGGTTATCTACTCCCTAGTAGAGAACCAGTTGGTTTATCTAATCCATAGTATACGGTGTGTTGGTTTATCTACTGCTTAGTTGACGATCTGGTTATATACTGATTCTTCTCGACAGAAGGGAAATTTGGGTTAATAATATAAAAAGGTCGAGATACCCAACGGGAAATGAAGTTCAAAGTTACCCGAGTCTACTGATACCAGTACTCTTTAAATTAGGACCAATATTTCTGGATGTGGTACATTAAAATTCGGCTACATCAGAGAAATATACTACTTTATATACGACCAGTTGGGTTATATACTCCTTAGAATATGACAAGTTAGGTTATCTACACCCTAGAAGAGAACCAGTTTGGTTATAAAGTCCTTAGTATACGACTTGTTGGGTTATCTAATCCTTAGCACACGACAAGTTATATTATCTACTCCCTAGTAGAGAACCTGTTGTGATATCTACTACCCTGTAGAGGACCGTTTGAGTTATCTACTCCTTAGTAGGCGGTCAAATGTGTTATCTACTGTTTAGTTGACTATCAGTTGGGTTATTGACAGGAGGAAATTTTGGGTTAGTAACATAAAAAGGTCCAGATCCTGTACGGGAAATGAAATTCCAATTTACTCGTTAAATTGAGACCTATAGCTGATCCTGATATACAACATTGCTAGATGTGGTATGTTAAAATACGAATACATCAGAGAAATCTACTACTTTATAGACGACCAGTTGATTATCTACTCCTTAGCATACCCCAATTAGGTTATTTACTCCTTAGTATACGACAAGTTAGGTTATCTACAACCTAATAGAGAACCATTCGGGTTATCTAATCCTTTGTAAACGACTAGTAGGGTTATTTAATACTTAGTATACGACTAGTAGGGTTATCTACTCCCTAGTAGATTACTAGTCTGGTTATTTACTTCTTATTAGGCGGTCATTTCTTATATACTCCTCGTTTCCAGAATGTAGTTCTCTAATGATATGTGATGGCTTGTTGGATCCCAAAAAGGCAAATATGATGATTAGAATAATTATTAAATTTGAATCATCATAATTTATCGATTAGCTCTTCTATTGACTATCGGGTAAATTACTCTAAGACGTTGATGAGATACGAGTATATAGGTCTCGCAGATTTCTTATTTTTTGGTTTTAGTAGCTCATATGTGTCAGTGGGTGGTTAAATTCATATATGGCCGTCATCCAATCAGAAATTTGGGATTTACTCATCTTCTCTAAAGGGTCCTTTAAGGATACCAAGACGTAATGTTTTGGGAATTGATCCAGAGATATAACTCACGTGTAAACCTCTTCTCATTTATACTACTTTTGGATTTCATTTACAACCATCTTGAGCAGCAACATATTCAACTCCCTATATAAGGGAATCAATTCTTTCCTAGTCTGTACAAAATCTGTTCTGACTTCACCTTGATCTTGTTTGCAGTTAGTTTTTGGAGGTACAAGAATTACGGTCACATGAGGATAACAAAGTGTATTGCTATGGTATCCGACCGAGTGGAATATATATCCACGGTGTACACCTTCGAGAGGAACTACACGCAAAGAAAAGAATTTGTTTCTGCGAAACGTAATTTTAGATGACTACAATTCTCGTTTGCAGGAACTGAAATTTCGTTTGTTGTAAAGGAAACTTTTTTTGCGTAAACAATTTTTTATTCTGACAAAAGAAATTTTAGTCCTCGTTAATTGTAGTTGTCTAAAATTTCGTTTCTGTGAAACGAATTTTTTCTTTGCGTGTACATCACTATGATACCAGCCAAAGATGAATGGGTTGGCAAAAATAGCAGTTAGTAGAAACCATATCCACTTCTGTACGGATGGCTCGAAGCTTGATGAAAAGGTTGGCTTCGGAGTACACTGTAAAAAACTTAGTCTGGATATAGCTCACAGACTACCCGATGCCTGCAGTGTCTATTAAGCCGAAATAATGGAAATATGGGAAGTCGACAAGTGGCTGGGTCGCAACACTGGCGTTGTGTTTTACTCGGACAGCCAGGCTGCCATCAATTCTCTGGTGGTCACATCCCATCATTAGTAACAGTTCTGACGGGACATTGCCTGATCGGCGAACACGTTAGAAGATTGGGAATTCACTCCAATGACTTCTGCCGAAGCTGTGGAGATGCGGCAGAAGTGGAGAGCATTGATCACTAGTTATGCGACTTTACCACTTTGCATAAGCGACGTCTGGACATACTGAGGTCGGCCTTTCTAGGCAGTCTAACAGATATTTCCGGTAACGATATCCGTACAATCGATAACTTTTTCTATCAAACAGATTGGTTTCGATGAGGTGCATTTCAGCCCGTGGTAACACTAGGAATCTCAAATGGTCGATGTGATCGGGTAAAAAACGGCTGCCACCCTAAACCCAGGTAGAACCAAAAAAAGCTTAGGAAGCCCGGTTTGTGTTCCGCTATTCAACTTATTGTCATTTCTTAGATTTCGGTATTTGAAAGGTTCTCGGTATTTTGAATGGTTCATTTTAATGTTGTTGGAATATCTTGCAAATTTCCATACATATGTAGAGTTGTATTATTCTTGCCATTTGGGACAGATTCGGATGTATCTACATTGGTAGTCATAGAAAGAATTTTTTTCGGCTAACCCCAAAAACCAGCCTTCAATCCGCAATGGAATGAGTGCGGAACCTCTAGCAGGACCGGCTCTTGCATTGCCTGATGAAAGCCATGTAGAGTCTTTTTATACCCTACACCACACTGTGGTACAGGGTATTATAAGTTTGTTTCACGGCAGATGTTTGTAACACCTGAAAATAACACAGCTAGACCCACCTTAAAGTATACCGATCGACTCAGAATCACTAGCTGCGTCGATTTAACGATGTCCGTCCGTCCGTCCGTCCGTCCGTCCGTCCGTCCGTCCGTCCGTCCGTCCGTCCGTCTGTCCATGTAAAGTTGTTCGTCGACTACGGGTCGCAATTTCACTCCGATCG
The DNA here is from genome assembly GCA_963930755.1 of Eudasyphora cyanicolor. Classification (NCBI taxonomy): domain Eukaryota; kingdom Metazoa; phylum Arthropoda; class Insecta; order Diptera; family Muscidae; genus Eudasyphora; species Eudasyphora cyanicolor. Next base: position 172,986,458 of record OZ005738.1, read on the forward strand.
TTCTGAAATTTTGCAGTTTAGAGTATTTCGCGGCTGTTAAGATCGCTATTGAATTTGGTTGAAATCGGTTCAGATTTAGATATAGCTCCCATATATATCTTTCGTCCGATTTGGCCCTTTAGTCCTATAGAAGCTGTATTTTACATCCGATCGTTTTGAAATTTAGAATGGTAGAGTTTCTTGATCCATGAACCAACATTGCTGAATTTGAAGAAAATCGGTTAAGATTTAGCTATAGCTCCCATATATATGTTTCGTCCGATTTGGCCCTTTAGTCCTATAGTCCTATAGAAGCTGTATTTTACATCCGATCGTTTTGAAATTTAGAATGGTAGAGTTTCTTGATCCATGAACCAACATTGCCGAATTTGAAGAAAATCGGTGCAGATTTAGATATAGCTCCCATATATATCTTTCGTCCGATTTGGCCCTTTAGTCCTATAGAAGCTGTATTTTACATCCGATCGTTTTGAAATTTAGAATGGTAGAGTTTCTTGATCCATGAACCAACATTGCCGAATTTGAAGAAAATCGGTTAAGATTTAGCTATAGCTCCCATATATATGTTTCGTCCGATTTGGCCCTTTAGTCCTATAGTCCTATAGAAGCTGTATTTTACATCCGATCGTTTTGAAATTTAGAATGGTAGAGTTTCTTGATCCATGAACCAACATTGCCGAATTTGAAGAAAATCGGTGCAGATTTAGATATAGCTCCCATATATATCTTTCGTCCGATTTGGTCCTTTAGTCCTATAGAAGCTGTATTTTACATCCGATCGGTTTGAAATTTAGAATGGTAGAGTTTCTTGATCTATGAACCAACATTGCCGAATTTGAAGAAAATCGGTTAAGATTTAGCTATAGCTCCCATATATATGTTTCGTCCGATTTGGCCCTTTAGTCCTATAAAAGCTGTGTTTTACATCCAATCGTGTTGAAATTTAGAATGGTAGAGTTTCTTGATCCATGTACCAACACTACCGAATTTGAAGAAAATCGGTTAAGATTTAGCTATAGCTCCCATATATATGTTTCATCCGATTTGGCTCTTTAGATCCAATCGTTTTTATACCCTACACCACACTGTGGTACAGGGTATTATTTAAGTATAAAATGTCCCAAAAGTAAATTTATGTAAACAATTTATACATGAATTACAAAATTTATATATCAGAGTTATTCAATATTACGAGAGTGGTGTAGGGTATTATATAGTCGGCACCGCCCGACTTTAGCCTTTCCTTACTAGTTTTTATTAAAATGTATTTCTCATGCGACGAATGGATCGAAAGATGAGTTTCTCTGGAAACACCTTTATCTTTTAAATTTGAAGGACGTGATGTTCTCATCATATTTTTTGTATTGAGTATTTTTGGGGATTTTTGTTGCAGAAGTTATAAAGTTTAAAATGTCAATTTTGACAAATTTCAACTAAGTATTTGTGAACAGATAAATTTGTTAGAAAATATCTTCAAACCCTGGTAATATGCTATCTAAGACTTGACCACCTCCACATTTTCATGGATCAGATTTCGCTATCCATAAAATCAACTCTATTTGCATTGGTTTTTTTGCATTGAGTTCTGCTTTTTGTGAAGTGTTTAACTTCTTTTCACTCAATAGTGAAATGCCCAGATTTTTTGTAGAATTATGCTAAAGTAAAGGATAGCGAAAAGAGGAAACATTCGATGAGAAAACAGTTGGGAAAACAAAATTAATTGAATTTTGCTTTTATTAGGAACCGCCCAGTGAGGATAATGCAAAGAATAATATTAACGGTGATGCCATGAATGGTGGTGACAGCAGTGAATCGGAGTTTTCAGCGCCCAACACGAGATTAACATCACTTATAAAGGTGAGTGCGGATACAATTTTGCTAATAACGAATATAAATCACTACCATTCCCTTCCCCCCAGGTATCGCCCTTAAAATCCCTGTTGCGCGAAGATCTTAAACGTCGCATTTGCGCCAAGGCCAACAATCGTATTACCCGCAATGCTGCCTCCATGGAGAACAATAATGTGATACAAAGCAGTTTAACGCCCACATGTGGAACGGCCACCTCCTCCACCACGCCCATTTGTAATGGGACGATTACATCGACGGGACCCGAAAGCGATTCGGGCAGTCTCAATCGCAAACAAATACTCACATGCCTATTCTGCGGCATCGAATTCCCCGATGAGACTCTGTATTTCCTGCACAAGGGTTGCCACTGTGAAAGTAATCCCTGGAAGTGTAACATTTGCGGTGAACAGTTGAACAATGTGTACGAATTCAATTCGCATTTACTGAGCAAAAGTCATCAATAGCAACCAATGCATAAGGGGGGTGGTGTCCTCGCATCGACAACGGGCAAAGATTAAAGCTGCCGCAAGAGGCAGGCACGCGATATGGCAAGCTTTGGAACATGAGCCAAAGGCGTAAAACAAAGGGGTACCCTTTGCCGCGGGGCGATAACAGGCGACATGAGAGAAAGAGAGGCATTTTCTTACATACATACATACATATTATTATTATAATTATTATTTTTTTGTTTTGTTTAATTCATCATGATGGTTTTTATACATATATAAAAAAATTTTGTTCTTTTCTTATTTTTTTTTTTGTTATTTTCATATAGTACATATATATTATATATTGATTAATTGTAGATATTGTAAGTTACAAAAACAAACCAACTTTTTAAAGCAAATGAAACAAACAAACAAAAAACGTGGGCAAAGGCAATATTTTAAGTAACAAAAAAAAATTTAAAACAAATTTAAAAAACAAACATTGGAGTGTGATAGTTAGTCGTTAGATTTTAACAAAAAACAAAAACAGAACAAAAAGTAACGTAATATACATTTAAAACAAACGTAATATACATTTAAAACAAAACAAAAACAACAACAACAACATAGATTTTTAATTGAAAACAACAACAAAACAAGCAAACAACAACGCATTACAAACAAACAAAATAACAACAACAACAGAAAAATAGTTGCACTTGTATTTAACAAAAAAAAAACATAGTTAATATTTAATAATTCTTTAAGGATACAATTAAATTTTTTTGTTGATCGGAAAATTAAACTTTCTTGGGTTTAATTTTCATTATTTAAAAGTTGTATACATGTATGTAACAGGAGAGCGAGAGAGAGAGAACGAGAGGGATGCAAACTGGCTAGATGGCAACACTGATGATTCAAGGGTCGGAACTCCGATTAGGGTTTTAAAAATGACGCTCTATCTTTAAAAATGGGAACACGCTTTAAAAGAAGATTTTTCAGGGGAATGTATGTACCATTCAAAACGATTGCATTGTAAAATATAACATTGGTCCTTCAAGGTGAATTGCGACTCGAGAGGTTATCGATAAATTGATTATTTATTAAAAAAATATTTTATTTTAGGTTTTCGAATTTTACCGAAGATTATTTAATTTCACTATTCGCACTTCCAATAAATTTGCATTGAGGATCTGTGAACAGTACTTTCAATTATCTCGTTAGCCATTCATATAGTATTTACAGTGTATACATTTTCTCAAGACTCTCGACAAATAATTGGACAATTTAAAAAAATTGTTAAAAGTTTAACAAAAAATCTAGGTCAATATTACATTGCAAATTATTAAAAAATTCACTTTAAATTTGGTCCTTTGACGAGTTGATAAGATGTTTCACTTCACACTAGTTTAAGAACAAAATTTCATTGCAAATTTACTCGGTAGTACTCATATGGTTTGGTTTTTCGACGAGTTTCAAAGTAGATAATTTGTGACAATTAATCTATGTAATACGATATTTCATTGTAAATTTAATGCAAATATGGTCCTTCAACAAGTTTAAAAAGTTGATAAGCTGTTAAAGATTTCACTGCAATATGCAGGTTTTATATCAAATATGGAATTGTGACGAGTTCTAGACTGTTTAAGCTGTTTTTATAAAAATTTTAGGTCAAGATTCCATTGGAAGTATTAAACATTTAATTCAAATTTGATCCTGCGACCAGTTTAAAGAGTTGATAAGCAGTTTGAAAAAAGTGCAGAATTAAATTGCATTCCAAATTTTCAGAGAATTGTTCAAATTTGGTCATTCGACGAGTTTAAAGTAGACAAGTTGTTACACAAAAATTATAAAACTGCCAAATTTGGATATTTTAATTAAATTTTTGTCTTCCGTCTATTTTAATAAATTCATATGACCAATTTTTAATATCGAAATTGCACAAATTTAATAATTGACAACCTATTTTATAAAGAGTCTATGCATTGGAAATTTTCAAAAATTGAATTCAATTTTTTTTATTCGACTTTAAGTTTTAAGAAGTACTTTTACAAAAAAGTCAAAAACAAAATTTCATTGTAAATTTGCAGAGCTAAAACTGGGTCCTTTGCGAAAATTGTCGATGTTTACAAGTCGATGTTTACAAATAATCTAAAACGTAATTTTATTGTAAATTTAATAAAAATTTCGTCATTCGGCGAGTTTAAAGAGTTTGGCGCTTTGACGAGTTTAAAAGTTGGAAGTATTGTAAATTTAATTAATTAAATTTGGTCCTTCGACGAGCTTAAAGAGCTGATAATCTGTTTTATAAAGGTCCAGAACAATGTTGTATGATAAATTTGCTGAGTTTTACTCCAATTTGATCCTTCGACGAGTTTAAAAATTCCAATATTTGATTGCAAATTTGCAGAATATTAGTCAAATTTGGCCCTGTGACAGGTTTAAAAGTTGGAAGTATTGTAAATTTTATTAATATTTGCTCCTTCAACGAGTTTAAAGAGTTGATAATTTGTTTTATAAAAGTCCAGAACAAAATTCTATGACACATTTGCTGAGTTTTACTCCAATTTGATCCTTCGACGAGTTTAAAGACTATTTTTTTTGTAAATTTTGAGATTTTATTTACATTTTTGTTTTTCGACGATTTTAACAGATTTATATGACTAGTTTTTTAAAACAAATAAAAGATTTCACTGCAATTTCCAGATTTTAAGTCAAATATGAAACTTTGACGGGTTTAAGACCTGATAAGCTGTTTTACAAAAAGAAGTATAGGTCAAGTTTCAAGTTTAAAGACTATTTTTTTTGTAAATTTTGAGATTTTATTTACATTTTTGTTTTTCGACGATTTTAACAGATTTATATGACCAGTTTTTTAAAAAAAATAAAAGATTTCACTGCAATTTGCAGATTTTAACTTGATAAGCTGTTTTACAAAAAGAAGTATAGGTCAAGTTTCCATTGGAAGTATTTAAAATGTAATTGAAATATGGTCCTTCGTCGAGTTTAAATAGCTGAGATTCGCCGAAATTCATTCAAATTTGGTCCTTCGACTACTTTAAAAATTCCAACATTTCATTACAAAATTGTACGGCGTTACTCGGATTTGGTCCTTCGAAGAGTTTAAAAAGTTGATATTTTTTTAATAATCCAAAACAGTACTTTATTGCAAATTTAATGCAAATTTGGTCATTCGAAGAGTTTAAGCTTGCCAACTCAGCTGTTATACAGCAAATAAAAGATTAGATTACTTTGTAAGTATGGAGATTGCAATAAATGTTGTGTCTTTCGACGATTTTATTAAGTTGATATGACCGACTTTTAAAGCAAATTACATAGTTATCTTCAATGGCGCTTCGACGATTTTAAGGCTTGATAAGTTTTTTTACAGGAAGTCTATGTCAAGATTTCTATGGATATTCAAAACATAATGCAAATTTAGTCCTTCGGTTGGTTAAAAGAGCTGATAAGCTGTTTTAAAAATGACCAGAACAGAATTGCACTGCAAATTTAGCATAGTTTTTCTCAAATTTGGTCCTTCGAGGAGTTAAAAATTTCAAAACTTCGTTGCAAATTTTCAAAGAATTAACCAGACGAGTTTTAAAGTCGGAGTTCTGATAATTTAGTTCAAATTTGGTCCTTCAACGAGTTTAAAGAGTTGATAAGGATGTTTTAAAAAAAGTCCAGACAAAATGTTATTGCAAATTTACAGTTATACTTCTTTGATAATTTTAAAATGCCAAAATTTAATTGTAAATTTGCAGAGTATTACTTATATTTGGTCCTTTGACAATTTCAAAATTCGGATGTATTCAAAATTTGAGTCAAATTTAATTCTTCGACAAGTTTATAGGTCTGATGTATTTAAGTTTAATTTAAATTTGGGCCTTCCTGGATTAAAAAAAGTCAAAATAAAAATTGCATTGCAAATTTGCAGAGTTTTATTCAAAGTTGGTCCTTCGACGAGTTTCAAAATTCCAACATTTCATTGAAAACTTGCAGAATATAAATGAAATTTGGTCCTCCGACAAGTTTAAAGGTCACACTGAAAAACAAATTTCCATAAAATTAAAGAATTTCTCCAAAGACGTCCTTAGTCTTCAAAATAAGTACATTTCGTACTTAAAATTAAGAAAATGTCCTTAAAATTAAGTAAATTACTTAATACTAATGAAATTATCTATATTTGAATAACAAAATGCACTTTTTTTTTGAAGACTAAGGACGTCTTTGGAGGAATTCTTTAATTTTATGACAATTTTTTTTTCAGTGCAGAAGTATACAAAAATTTATTCAAATTTGGTCATTCGACGAGTTTGAAAATTTCATTCAAATTACCTGGTAAATTAGCAGAGTTCCACTTAAAATTGGTCCTTCGACAAGTTTAAAAAGGTCACAATTGCATTGCAAAATTGTAGGGTTTTACTCAAATTTAGTCAATAATTGTTTTGAAGTTATCTAAAACAAGATTTCATTGCAAAGATAATAACATTTGGCTATTCGACGAGTTTTTTTGATAATTTTTTATTTTTTTTTTGCAAAATTTTGAGAATTTGAATCTTTTAAGACTTTTTAAGACAAATTAAAAAAAAAAAGATTTCACTGTAATTTGCAGATTCTAAGTCAAATATGGAACTTCGATGAGTTGAAGATTTGATAAGCTGTTTTACAAACAAGTCTAGGCCAAGATTCTATTCAAAAAATATACAAAATTTAATTCAAATTTGGTAACTCGACGAGTTGTTGTATGTATAAAAAAAGTGTAGAACAAAATTACATTGCAAATTTTCAGAATTTTACTCAAATTTGGTACTTCGATGAGTTTAAAAATTCCAAAATTTCATTGCTAATTTTCAGTTTTTATCAAATTTGGTCCTTCGACGAGTTTAAAAGTCCGAAATATTCAAAATTTTAATTAAAATTTTATCCATTGACGAGTTTAAAGAATCGATTAGCAATTTTAAGAAACGTCCACAACAAAATTGCATAGTTTAAAAATTCGAAAATTTCATTACAAATTTGCAGAGTTTTATCCAAATTTGGTCCTTAGACAACTTTAAAAAGTCGATAATTTTTTTGAAGTTATCTAAAACGGAATTTCATTACAAAGATAATAAAATATCGAAATTTTAATTAAATTTTTGTTTTTCGATGATTTTAACAAATTTTTTAAACTAATAAAAGTTTTCACTGCACTTTGCTGATTTTCAAATCAAATTTGGAACTTTGACGAGTTTAAGACTTGATAAGATGTTTTACAAAAAAGTCTAGGTCACGATTCCACTGGAAGTAATCAAAATGTAATTCAAATTTGGTCCTTCGACGAGTTGATCAGAAATTTTAAAGAAATCCCTAACAAAATTACATTGCAAATTTGCAGAGTTTTGCTCAAATTTGGTCCTTCGACTAGTTTACAAATTCCAAAGTGTCATTGCACATTTACAGAGTATTACTCAGATTTGGTCCTTCGACAAATTTAATTCGGATTTGGTCCTCCGAAGAGTTTAACGAGTTGATAGGCTGTTTTAAAAAAGTCCAGAATAAGATGACCTCACAGATTTAAAAAGTTTTATTCAAATTTGGTCTTTCGACGAGTTTAAAAAATTCCAAAATTGCATTGCAAGTTTGCAGAATATTACTCAAATTTGGTCATTCGACGAGTTTAAAAAGTTTATAATTTTTTAAGTTATCTTTACAAATTCCAAAGTGTCATTGCGCATTTACAGAGTATTACTCAAATTTGGTCCTTCGACAAATTTAATTCGGATTTGGCCCTCCGAAGAGTCTAAAGAGTTGATAAGCTGTTTTAAAAAAGTCCAGAATAAAATGACCTCACAGATTTGAAACGTTTTATTCAAATTTGGTCTTTCGACGAGTTTAAAAAATTCCAAAATTGCATTGCAAGTTTGCAGAATATTACTCAAATTTGGTCATTCGACGAGTTTAAAAAGTTTATAATTTTTGAAGCTACCTAAAACGGGATTTCATTGCATTAAAATGCAAATTTAATCTGAGGGCAAGATTTCATGGGAAAATGTGCAGATTTTAATTCAAATTAGGGCCTTCGGCAAGTTTAAAGGGCTTAGAAAGAGTTCAGCAATTCAGGACAAGATTTCATTAAAAATTTGTCGAGTTTAGTTCAAATTTGGTCCTTCGACGGTCCTTCACATTGCAATTTTGTGAAATTTAACAATTTCACAAGTAAAAAGATAATAAACTTGGTCCATCGGCGAGTTGATAAGCTGCCTTGTAAGTGATTCTGGACCAGATTTCATTGACATGTTTTATAATTTCGTTTAAATTTGGTCCTTCGACGAATTTGAAGAGTATACTTTTTACTTAACTGAATTTGTGGAATTTAATTCGAATTTGCTACATCCAAGGGCTTAAAATATGATAACGTATTTTACAAGAAGTCTAGGTCTATGGACATTTGGTCAGGATTTAACTCAAAAATTTTGATAACGGAAAGTTAATACAAATTTGTTCCTTCGACATCTTGCCATGTATAAAATGTAATCATATTCAGACATAACAGACAAGTAATTCCAAAATCGTCCTATGACTTTTTCACGACGTGCCGACCCCCTTGAACATCATCATAGCCGTCACCCTCGATTGTAAGAGAAAGTGTGAAGAGTGTTGAATACATACATATACAATATATATTTTTTTCTTATTATTTAAATCTGGTCATTCTAACATTCTGCGTGACAAAGTACCTTCAGAAAAACCAATAACATTTTAATAACAACAATTCACATACTATACGTATACAAAGAGAAACTAATTAAATAAATCAAAAAAAAAAAACAGAAAAAAATAATATTTTACATTTTAAGAAAAAAAAAAATCAATATTTTATTTAATTCAAACAAAAAAAGAAAAATCTAGAGACTTTTAAATAAGTTTTTAAATCAAACAAAAAAGATGCGAACAAACAAAGCAATAACTAAGAATAGGTATAATTTTTGGACTGCAAGGTCTGCGGAGAAAATAATTTGCAAACACATGCAATATTTTGTGGTACCAAAAAACAATCGCTTTTGATTGGATATTTTTCTTGCCTTAAGTAATACTTACACATATTATATTATACTCTTAATTCAGTCTAAAGCTTAATTTTATCTTTAAATCATATATTGAATATAACAATATTCGTCTTCACAACATTTAAAAATATTTCACGAAAGCGCGATTGATGATTGCAAATTTGGTCCTTCCAGAGTTTAAAGAGTTGATGAACTGTTTAAAAAAAATGCATACCAATATTGCATGGGCATTTAAAATTTGGTCCTTCGACTAGTTTAAAAATTCCAAAATTTCATTTCATATTTGAAGTGTACATATTTCTCAAATTATGCACTTCTATGTCTTTAAAAGTAGGATGTTTTCAAAGTTAATTAAAATCTGGTCCTCGCCGAAGGAAGCTAAGTAAAATTGCATTACAAATTTGCAGAGTCTTACTCAAATTTGGTCCTTCGACGAGTTTAAAAATTCCAAAAATTTCATTGCAAATTTTGCAGAGTATTACTAAAATTTGGTTCCTTAACAACTTCAAAATAGTCGGGTGTATTAAAAATTTAATTAAAATTTGTCTTTCGACGAATTTAAAAGTTACAAGTTCAATTCAAATAGGGCCATTCGAAGAGTTTAATGCAAATTTGGTCTTTCGAGGTGTTTAAAGAGTTAATAAACTGTTCGAAAAAAAATGTCCAGAACACAATTTCATTGCAAATTTGCAGATTTTTACTCAAATTTGGTCCTTTGAAGAGTTTAAAAATTCCAAAATATGGTCCTTCGCGAATGTAAAAGAATGATATTTATTTTACAAATATTCTAAAACGGGAATTTAATACAATTCGACGAATTTAAATAGTTGATAAACTGTTTTATAAAAACCAGAACAAAATTGTATGCCAAATTTGCAGTTTTTTCAAATCTGATCCTTTGACGAGTTTAACAATTCCAAAATGTAATTGCAAATTTGCATAGTTTTGCCCTACACCACTTTCAACTGTAATTCGAAAAAAAAATCGATTCAATTTCGAATAAGATCAATTGAAATTCGAAGATTCCATTTGAAATTCGAAAAAGGTCAATTGAAATTCGAAGTTTCCATTTGAAATTCCAAAAAAATCAATTGAATTTCGAAACTCATCAATTGAAATTCGAAATACATCAATTGAAATTCGAAACACATCAATTGAAATTCGAAAAACATCAATTGATATTCGAAATACATCAATTGAAATTCGAAATACATCAACTGAAATTCCAATTTTTCCATTTGAAATTCTTAATACATCAATTGAAATTCGAAAAACATCAATTGATATTCGAAATACATCAATTAAAATTCGAAATACATCAATTGTGAATTCGAAAAACATCAATTGATATTCGAAATACATCAATTGAAATTCGAAAATGTAAACAAATCTGCACATTAGATAGGGTAGAATTTTTTTAAAAACACATTTGCTGACTAAATCTTAACATATAATGTGATGATCTTATCTTTTATGAATGTTTATTCAAAATTAGTTGAAACAAAACATACTTAAATATTTTAATATTAAAGGTTTAACACAGACAAATTGTATGACTTAAATGCTACTCCATCTAATATACAGCATTGATTTTGTTTACATTTTTCGAATTTCAAATGATGAATTTCGAATTTCAATTGATGTTTTCCGAATTTCAATTGATGTTGTGTTGACGAATTTCAAATGGAAAAATTCGAATTTCAATTGATGTATTCCGAATTTCAATTAAAATTTTACGAATTTCAAATGATGTGTTTCGAATTTCAATTGATGTGTTTCGAATTTCAATTGATGTTTTTCGAATTTCAATTGATGTTCTTCGAATATCAAGTGATGTTTTTCGAATTTCAATTGACCTTTTTCGAATTTCAAATGGAATATTCGAATTTCAATTGATAATTTTTGGAATTTCAAATGGAATCTTCGAATTTCAATTGACTTTTTTCGAATTACAATTGAAAATGGTGTAGTTTGGTCCCTCGGAGAGTTTACATTTCGATAATTTTACTTAAAATTATATAAACTGGATTTCATTGGAAAAATAATAAAAATTTGGTCATTCGACGAGTTTAAAGAGTTGCCTAATTTTTTTTGTGAATTTGCAGATTTTCATTTAAGTGTTGTCTTTTGGCGATTTTAATAAACTTCTTAATGTGGAACTTTGACGAGTTTGAGGCTTGATACACAGTTTCACAAAAAATGTTCATCAATATTCATCAAAGAGTTGATCAACTGTTTTACAAAAAAGAATGTGACCAGATTTCATTTTAAATATGGAGATTTTAATAAATATTTTGTCTTTCGACGATTATTGTGAGTTGATATGACCAAATTTTTAAATCAAATTAAATACTTCTCTGCAATTTGCAGATTTTAAGCCCAGAATGGCGCTTCGACGAGTTAAAGCCTTGATAAGCTGTTTTACAAGTTGGTCCTTCGACGAGTTTAAAAAATTGACTAACTGTTTTATAAAAGTCCAGAAAAAATTGCATGGCTATTTTCTAGAGTAGTACTCAAATTTGGCACTTCGACGAGTTTTAAAAATCCAAAATTTCAATGGAATTTTGCAGAGTATTATTCAAAAGTTTTGTTCGACGAATTTAAAGTATTCATAAATCAATTCAAAGTTGGTCCTTCGACGTGTTTAGAGAGTTGATGAGCTGTTTTAGAAACAGTTCAGAACAAAATGATATTACCAATATGCGTTATACTCCTTCGGCAATTTTAAAAATTTCAAAATTCCATTGTATTACATATTTTTGTTCCTTCGACAAGTTTAAACGCCAAATGTATTCTAAATTTTATTCAATTTGGTCCTTCGATGAGTTTATAAGTCTTATGTATTCATAAAAAAAAAAGTCCAGAACAAAAATGCACTGCAAATATGCTGAGTTTTACTCAAATTTGGTCCTTCGACGATTTTAAAAATTCCAACATTTCATTGTAAATTTACAGAATATTACTCAAATTTGGTCATTCGACAAGTTTAAAGGTCAGAAGTATACAAAACATAATTCAAAGTTGGTCCTTTGACATGTTTAAAGAGTTGATAAACTTTTATACAAAAAATAAAGAACCCGCTTTTTTGCAAATTTGAATATATTACTCCAATGTTTTTTTTCGACTTGTCTGAAACAAGATTTAAGTATTCAGTATAGGATTTCATTGCAAATGGGCATAATTTAATTAAAATGTTGGTCCTTCAGCGAGTTTACAGAGTTGATATTTTTAACTTTTTTTTAAATTTGTGGAATTTAATTAAAATTTCTTACATCGAAGGTTTTAAAAATTTGATAAGTTTTTTTTTAAAAGATGTCTAATACAAGATTTCATTGCAAATTTTCAAATATGGGTCTCATTTTCATTGCAAGCTTTCAAATTTTAATTGAAATTTGGTCCTTTGAAGACTTTATACAATTGAAAAGCTGTTCTACAAGACATATAGAATAATATTTCAAACTAAATTTCCAAAATATAAGTCAAATTTGGTCCTTCGACAAGTTTACAGTGTTGATGTGCTGTTTCATAAGAAGACTATGACATCTTTCTCCTGCACGTTTCCAGATTTAATTTTAAAGTTGGTCCTTTGACGAATTTTCATAATTTGGATGAAATTTGGTTTTTTGACCAATTAAAAGAGTTGATATCATTATCTTAATTTAGAAAGGGATTAACTGATTTTTTTTTAAATCGCGTTTCTACATTTTCTTATAGGAAACTCTGAATTTCCTACAGAATATGTAAAAAATGTGAATTCGAAAAATTGTTGTAACGCCCGTTCTGAATTAAGGTATCCATATGCTGGTTAACAAGAAAATCGGGACAAAATATCCCTCGAAATTTTCAGAATTTAATTGGCGCTTCGAAGAGATTAAATATCTCGTGTTTCATACCCACAGAATACGGCTTGGTTGCCTCAACCGAATTATTTGCCAACCGAATTTTGGTAGTTCTGTCTACTGTCATGCGATTCCATCAGGAATCGCATGACAGTAGACAACATTTTGGTTGTGGTATACTTCTACATCCATGTTGACAACAATCATATTTGGTGGCGCGAACTACGAAAATGGTGGCTAAAAATATCTGTTGTTGTCACAACCAACCTTTTTTAAAATATTGGTTGTTCTGACAATTTATCAGTCCTATACTACCGACAATTAATTAAAAACAGTTTTCATTAATTTTTATTTTATTTATTGAACAAAACCCCGAACAATTCATAACAAAATGAAAAATCCCATATTACAAATTCATCACTATTATGAAATATGGAAATATTTGACACAAATTTTAGTACACGAAAAAAAAAACACAAAACTTTTATGCAAATATCGCTTAACCCTGTGCTTTCAATTTCATGATTGTTGCTTTTATTTTTTATTTATGTAAAACATTTTGCACAGCATAGTCTGCATTCCACACATTATTATCCACACGAGTTGATGTTTAACTACATATACCGCTCTTGAACAAAATGTTGAAGTTTTATTTATGTCGAGTAATTTTATTTTTTGTTTGTCATGTATCAGCAAAAGAACAGCAACCAATCTTTTGGTTGCATTTCCCAAAATACATTTAATTATTCTAAATTTGGGAAATTATTGGGACAACCAAAAATCGATTATTTATTAATATTTTTTCTGTTGTAGTAACCAATTATTGGTTGCAATAATAATCTTTGGATCTATTGATATAAATTTCTGTTGTCAAGAATAAAATATTGGTTGTCACAACCAAAAAACGAGCATATGATACTATAATGAAAGTTTAAGATTGGTTACCACAACTAACCGAGTGTCAATGAAAAAAACAATCTTAATTCGATTGATACAACCTTCGATTTAGTTATGTTTATTTGATCGTATCCATGTTATTATTGTTGTTTCAACTATTTATATATAAATAGAACCGACACACGGTGTAGGCAATATACATTTTGTTGCTAGTACTATTTTGTTATTGTTACAATCGAATTCCAATCAATTATTTTCCTGGGTGTAATTAATTTGGGATTTCATCGAACATTTTCAGAAAGAGTTTTTAATTGTTTTTTTACTCTATGAATTCCTTTGAAATACTTAAATGTGTAAATGGGAATATTTATTTAATTATGATTTTAAAACAATCAAATATCCTCAGACTGATTTTTCCAAACTTTTTTATTTTTTAATTTCAACACAGTGAAAAAATACCATGTTTTCAGTTAATAAATTAATTGGAAAAATCAATCTTAACCTTTGGTCGATAAAAATTATTAATAGATTTAATTTATATTTATAATTGAATACTTTTCTGTCCCAATTCAAAAATAAATTGATTTAATTGAATGTTCAATTAAAGACGAATTAAAGGTTCTTATTTTTTTATTAAGATTTTTTTGAAAATTTTTTTCTGTTTAAAAATGTATTGCAAGAATTCGAATTTTTTTATAAAAAATGTTATTAAATTAGTTGGAACTTTAATATAGTGGAATAAATAATTAATAGGTTTAATTAATTTCTATGATTGAAAGATGTATTCCCTTCCGGAAATTCGGAACTTAATTGAATCGATTAAAAAAATAATTCATTAAATTTATTATCTAATTAAATCGAATTAAAAAAATAAACCTCTATAATTTTTAATTACTACATTTAATCGATATTTTTTTCTGCTCAATGGTTACGTCTTCAATTAAAAAAATTATCATTTATTAATTGAATTATTTATATTTTATTACGGAAAATATTTTTTCGTAGTTAATAAATATATAACGAAATTAATTGGAAAACCTGAGAAATGACTACAAATTTATTTTTTTTTTGAATTTTATGTTCGTAGTTTTTAATAAACAAATTAATTTTATTACTTAAAGTTTGAATGAACAAATAAAATTTAGCAATTAAAAACTTTATATATAAATTGAAAATTTTGTGAAATGATTAAAAATTTAATTGAATCAAGTAATTAAACATCAAATATTTCATTGTGACAATTAATTGATATTTTTTCTCAATTTGAGATCTTCAATTTTATTGATTTAAAAATTGAGATTTTATTATAAAAAAAAATTATTGATTTAATTAATTCGTAGCAAAATTGAGTATTCATTATTATAAAATTTTATTGAGATTTATTTTTCTCAATTTAAAAATTTTAATTTTTATTAAACTATTTCTTAATTTAAATATTCCTAAAATTTTACTTTCCACAAAATAATTTTTTTTTGCAAATTTTTTCTCACCCAGACCTTGTTTGTCATTGAAAACATCTTAATATAAATAGTTATTATTTTTTAAGAACTAATTATTAAATGAAATTAATCAAAATGTAGCCTAGTGTTAAAAAAAACAAAAATAATAATAAACAAAAATGGAAACTAAATGAAATATTTTTGTAAAACAAAGCTACGTAGATACCTATCTTCCTTAGAAGCATTAGTGAAAAAAGAACACAAGAAAACAAAACAATATTAAATACATATATATATATATATTTAATACAACAACAAAAATGCAAACAAATCGTATATATTAATTATACATTATATATATATATATAAAGAAAACGATAGAAATTCTGGGCAAATTTTTTATTGCCCTCGAACAGTAATCTAAACTTCTTCGTAGTAACTTTTTTAGTGACAAAATCGAAACCTGTAGCAAAAAAAAAACACATAAATGTTAACAAAACTTCTTTTAAAAAGGAAACAAAAATTTAAAAATAATTACAAAAACAAAACATTGCAACATAAGTTAATGTTACACTCAGAAAAATGAAATCAATTCCCCCTGTTGAAATAGTAGTAGTTAGTGAACCACTCCCCCCCTCCCCCAAAAACTGCTCCCCCGTTGTTATTACGAAAGTAAAGAAATTAAGTCTTGTTATTAAATAATTAATATAATAATAATGAAATTAAAAAATAATAATCTAGAAGAAAACGAGAAAGTACAGGCTTAGTTCAAAAGGATGATTGATATAAATTGTATGTAAAGCCTAGAAAAAATGGAGAAAAGAAAACAAAAAAGAATGTCTTAAGGAATGCTTTAAATAGTTTTGAGATTGATTAGATTAACTAATCAATTTGATTGAAATTTAATTACAATGCAATGCATAATGTACTATAATACAAAAATAAAAAAGAAAACAATCTATTAGATAAATTTAACAATAATATTATTAATAATAACAATAATAATAATAATAAGAACATTATATAGTAACCGTAATAATAATAACATTAATAATAATAATAACGATAAATTAGATTTTAAATCAAAGAAAAGCACATCACTTAAAATGGCCTTTGCGAAATGGCTTTAAACAAATTGTTATTATTTTTCAGAGTTTATTAAATAATAAAAATAAAAGCAAAAAAACTAAAACAAAATCAAACAACAGCAACAACAACAACTACAATTAATGAAACAAACAGCAATACATCAACCACAACAGAAATACAATAACTAAACAAATCAAATAAATAAATAATAATACATACAACAAAAAACAAAAACAAAAACATGTTATATCTTCAAAACTACAACCGTAATAATTTAACAGTTTAAAAAAAGAGATACAAAAACCATCAAACAAAAAGAAAAATAGTACTAGACACACAGCAATAATTAAACTAAAAAATTAAAAACAACCGACACATGTTAAGAAAAAACACCGTCAAAAGATCGGTTCACGTCGATCTGACAATATTTTACATGACACCAGATCACAGAGGAAGGAAAAGGAGGGGATTTACAATAAACCAAATTGACATTAACACAAAAGAAAATAGTCAAAAAATTATGAAATTTTGAATACTTAGTTGAACATTTTTATAATAGATTTTTTAAGCTATTTTTTCTTATAAAAATTCGCCCGAAATCAAAGTGGAAAAATACTTGCCCAATACTTTTGGATTATTGCAAACTATACTGTTTTGCTCTCTGTCAAATGAATTTTTATAATTGATGATATTTGGGCTATATTAAATCAATGCAAATGGTCTACAAATTATAAAATTGAATTTTAAGATAAACATTTTCTTCATAGATTTTTGGGCTATTTTTTCTTATAAAAATTCGCCCAAAATCAAAGTGAAAAGTTTGTCCAATACTTGTGAATTATGGCATATTGTTTTGGTCTTATATCAAATGAATTTTTATAATTGATTTTAAGGCTACTTTCCACTCTTAAAATTAGACCCCAAATCAAGATTGGACAATAAATCAAAAAAAAATGATAAATTTAAATTTTTAATTATAATTAATAATAGTACGTTTGGGGAGCTACTTCTTCTCTACGGAAATTAGTAAAAATCTATGAAATAATAGGATTTAAAATTTCTATTTATGTATAAATTTTCATCTTTAAATTTTGAGCTATTTTTATACCCTTACTTTAGTGATATGATGGTATATATTTTGTTATACAAATTCACCCAAAAACTAAAGGAGTGAAAGTAGCCCAAAATTATGAATAATGACTAACTTTTGTGACCACCTATCAAATTAATTATACGAGTATAATTGATTTTGCGCTATTTTCCAAAAATGTTCATAATCGACTTTTGGGCTATTTTTCCTTATAAAAATTCGCCCAAAATCAAAGTCAAAAATTTGTGCAATACTTGTGGATTATGGCAGATTGTTTTGGTCAATTATCAAATTAATTTTTATAATTGACTTTAAGGCTATTTGCCACTCTTAAAATTAGACCACACATCGCTATTTTTGCTTATAAAAATTCGCCAAAATAAAGTTGAAAAATTGCCCAATACTTGTGGATTATTGCAAACTGTTTTCCTCTATATCAAATGAATTTTTATAATTGATCATTTTTTGGCTATATTAAAATATTGAAAATAGTCCAAAAATTATAAATTTGAATTTTTAGATAAACATTTTCATCATCGACTTTTGGGCTATTTTTTCTTATAAAAATTCGCCCAAAATCAAAGTGAAAAATTTGTCAAGTACTTGTGAATTATGGCAAATTGTTTTGGTTTTATATCAAATGAATTTTTATAATTGATTTTTTGGCTATTTTCCACCTTAAAAATTTTTATCAAAAATCAAGTTGGGAAAATATTTCAAAAATGATAAATTAAAATTTTTAATTATAAATAATAATATTTATTTTGGGGAGCTACTTTTTCTCTACGGATTTAAAATATTTATTTATGTATAAATTTCAAATTCACCCCAAAACTAAAGGAGTAAAAGTAGCCCAAAATTATGAATAATGACTAACTTTTGTGACCTTAAATCAAATAAATTATGTAATTGATTTTGCGCTATTTTCCAAAAATGTTCATAATCGACTTTTGGGCTATTTTTTTTCTTATAAAAATTCGCCCGAAATCAAACTGGAAAAATTGTCCAATACTTGTGGACTATTGCAAACAGTTTTGGTCCATATCAAATGAATTTTTATAATTGATGATATTTGGGCTATATTAAAAAATGAAAATACATAGTCGAAAAATTATAAATTTGAATTTTTAGTTAACAATTTTCATCATCGACTTTTGGGCTATTTTTTCTTATAAAAATTCGTCCAAAATCATAGTGAAAAATGTGTCCAATACTTTTGGATTATGGCACATTGTTTTGATCTTATATCAAATGAATTTCTATAATTGATTTTAAGGCTATTTTCCACTCTTAAAGTTAGACCCTAAATCAAGATTGGATAATATTTCAAAAATGATAAATTGAAATTTTTAATTATAAATAATAATAGTAATTTTGGGCTATTTTCCACTCTAAAAATTAGACCCCAAAACAAGTTTGGAAAATATTTCAAAAATGATAAAATAAAATGTTTAATTATAAATAATAATAGTAATTTTGGGGAGCTACTTTTTATCTACAGAAATTAGCCAAAAAATCTATGAAAATAATATGATTTAAAATTTGAATTTATGTATAAATTGTCATCTTTAATTTTCTGTTATACAAATTCACCCAAACACTAAAGGAGTGAAAGTAGCCCAAAATTATGAATAATGACTAACTTTTGAGACATCATATCGTATTAATTATATAATTGATATTGCGCCATTTTCCAATAAAAGAGGAAAATATACCGAAAATTATGATTTTTTTAGTTTTAATGTTTACAATCGAGTTTTTATTCACGATGAATATGAACCGAAAAATAAAAGTGGAAAAAATAGTCGAAAAAATAAATTTTTTTCTTGTTATAAAATTTTTATATACAAAAAATATACCAACAATTATGAATTTTTAGTTTTAATGTTCACAATAGATTTTTGGGCTATTATTCACAATGAAAATTAACCGAAAAATAAAAATGATAATATAGTAGAAAAAAATACTATTTTATTTCTTGTTTTAAAACTTGTGCAGTCGCTTTTCTGAGCTTTATGTCACTAAAAGCATTCCCCCCCCCAAAAAAAAACAAAAAAAAAATAAATATGGTTATAATAAATTATGATTTTTTCGATCATATTTCATATGGAAGATTTATTAATTGATATTTAGGCTATCTCAGGCAATCAAAATTCGTCCAAAAAATAAATTAAAACCAGTAAGGAAAGGCAGAAAGTCGGGCGGGGCCGACTATATAATACCCTACACCTCCATAACAGTGCGATAAGGGTCATTGCGATAATAATTTGGAATAATTGGTAAATGGGTTGGAACATATTATCTAATTCTGAACCGATAATCGCTAAATTAAGCAATATTCGTTCCTAAATTGAGAAACATCTTTCTGGAAAATTTTAATGATTGGAAGTAAAGTACAACTTCTACAGCGCTTTGATACCAAATCAGCAGGAACATATATATAGAGGTTATATATAAATCTGAACCGATTTTCCCTGGATACTCATTCATGTGAAATGACCTCTTTCTGTCGAATTTCGTACTGATCGGATATAAAATACAGTCTCTACAGCGCTTACACGTCAAACCGGGGGTAACATATATATGGGGGCTATATCTAAATCTGAACCGATTTTCTCCGAATTTGGCAGTATTCCTTCATGTAGAAAGAAACCTCTTTTTGCCGAATTTCATACTGATCGGATATAAAATAACATTTTTACAGCGCTTTAATGTCAAATCGGGTGTAACGTATATATGAGGGCTATATCTAAATCTGAAATTTTTAACAGTGTTTATTCATATAATAAGAAACCTCTTTCTGCCGAATTTCATACTGATCGGATATAAACTAAAATTTTTACAGCGCTTTCATGTCAAATCGGGGGTAACGTATATATGGGGGCTATATCTAAATCTGAACCAATTTCTTCCAAATTCAATAGGGATCGTCCTTGGGCCAAAAAAAAGATAGGTGTAAAGTTTCGTCGAGATCGGACCATAATTGCGACCAGTACTTTGATTACAAGAATACATGCACAGACAGACAGACGGACATAGCTAAAGTGATTCCAAATTGATCGGTATAATAAACGATGGGTCTATTTCTTCTCCTTTTGGGTGTTACAAACAAATGCACAAAGTTATAATACCCTGTACCACAGTGTGGTGTAGGGTATAAAAATTGGCTCAAAAATCTAGTCGAGAAAAAGGCCAAAAATAAAAATTTTAAACAATTTTTCACCATCGATCATTTTTCTTAATAAAAAAATCTTTTTTTATAAATAAGGCCAATCCACGGTCTTAAGTGTATGTCCATGAATTTGAGACTTTGAAACGTCTTCCCTCTTTCAACCTATCCTTCTATAAAATTTCGCCCAAATATTAAAGTGGAAAATAGACAAATAATTTTGAATTATGACTCACACTTGTGGAAATATGAATCATATGAATTTTCATAGCTGTTTCTTGGGCTACTCTTCACATTAAAAATTCTGAAAATATACCAATAATTATGATTTTTAGTACACATTTTCATAGTTGACTTTTGACTTTCACCAAAAATCAATGCGGACAAATAGTCTAACAAAAATATGATTAACTTTGTTTGTCATATTTCATACTAATTCGCATAAATTATATTTGAACTATTTTCATTATAAAAATTCGGATAAAAATTTTGACCAACATTTTTGGTAATATTTCATAGAAAATAGGTTCAATTATTTAAGCTATTTTTCTTTTGGTGATATTTCTAAAAGTTTTAAAAATTTAAAAATATTATAATTTTTAAATATTTTTTCTAAAAAATCGAAAAAGGTATCACATCTGTCACTTGAATTTCTGGTGTGTTATGAAAAATCCTTGTAAAACTGTTACTTCAATTCACACCCTCGATCCCCTTTTATCCATCCCTCGCATGGTCCGGTGTATTGTAGAAAAAAATGGTAAATAATTTTGTTTCAAAGCACCTCCAAAACCAAGAATAAAAAAAAACAATAAACAGACAAATATATATTTCAAAACTCAACACAACCGAAACAGCAGAAAAAAGAGCAAAACAACAAAAACAAAACAAACAACTTTGAATTATTATTACAAAACAGAGTCTAACAGCAAAAAGTAATAAAAACAAGAATATTCATTAAGATATCCGTCCACAAAATCCAACAAAAAAATGAAAACGAAAAAGTTAAGAGAGACGAAAAATGTTCTAAAAAATCGAAAAACTAATAACAAAAAAGAAAACTGAGAGAAGTGGTTTTAACCCTTGTTTTCACATTGATTTTTGGCAAAAACATTACTTTGCTTTTTTTGTTTTGAAAAAGTTTCCAAAACTATTTTAAAATATTAATTAAATATTACAATTTTATTATTTTTAAAAAGAAAAAAAAACTCTAGTTAATTTTTTGTTGTTAAACACATCATTATACATACATAAATACTACATACATGTTTTATTATTTAAAACAAAAACAACAACATTGTTATACTAATTTTATTCAAACATACAAAACAAAACAAATAATTGCATATAATTTCATATTTTTTAGGGGTTTCGTACATTTAAGACATCATTACACATTTGTTTTTTAATTTTATTTTGATTTTTTTTTATTATTTCCTTATTAGTTAAATATTTAGTGAAATTTTGTTTGTCGCTGTTTTTTAATTTTTTATTTTTCATTTTAATTTTATTTTTGTTTTAATTTGTACAATCTCAATTGGCTTTTGTTGTTTTCATCATCTTAAGTTAAATAGATCTTCTTTGTTTTTTTATATATATTGTATGTATATGTATAATTATTATTATAAATTTATGTATTAATTTTATTATAAATTGTTATTGATCTTTATAGAAACAATAATATTTCTTAATAAAAATCAATTAAACTTTAAAGAAAGATTATATAGAATAAAAAATTGTTAAAAAAGCAGAAATTATCGGTGTGTTTTATTTAAACATTTCTTCAAAATGGAACAACAAATAAACATTTTATTTAGATTAAAGTAAAATGATAAAATTTTCAGAAATATGTATTTGATTCTATTCTATTCATCCTGTCTACATTTAAAAATAGATTATCTTTTCTTATCTGATTATTCTACGGTAATTTTAGTACGAGAACTAAAGAGGTTAGTGTCTAAGATATCACAAATATAGCTAAAGTGGTGCCAAGTTGTGCTGCATATGTATTATAGACACAAACCCTGCGGTTTGTCAACTGAATTAGGGTTGCCGTATCAAAATTAACTCTACAAGGCAGGGATTTGGGATTTTAATGTTAAAGATACAGGGGGCAGTAAAATATATACATAACATAAATAATGAATATATTTTTTTTATTAATTAAAATTAAAATACAATATATAATATTGTAATATAAATCACCTTTGTTTTCCTCCTTTTATATATAAATATATAAAAATTCTTTTACATTTTAATAAAATGTTAGTCTCTTCAAATATGAAAAAAAATCAATATCAATATCAATATCAAAATCAAAAAGGATGCGTTTTATATTCCGTTGTTCTTACACGCTGAAAAAAAATCGCTTCTGTAGTATATTGTCCCAAACATATTCGGCTTGAAACATATAAATGTTTAGGATACACTCTAAATATATAATATTTGGTACACACAAAGGTTATATATTTGGGAAGATTTTGTTCTAAACAAATATTTGTTTAGTCCCAATTTTTTTTGTTTGTGACTATTATTTTTCGAAACAAATTAAAAATTTCTCCTTAAGTATTCAGAAAGTACATAAATTGTGTTATATTGTTCAGTAACTCAAAATATTTTTTTTAGAAATTTTTAATGTTCGTAAAAATAATAAATAATAATTCAAAACCTATAATTTTGGATCGAAATAAATTTTTCGGTGGATTGACAACTAATGATGGCTTGGAATACTTAGAAATTTGAAATGATTGATTTGAAACAAACGTCAATGTTGCATTAGGTATCATAACTGGGAGGCAGATACAATTAGGAACCAAAAAAATTAAAAATGAAATTCGAAAAAGTCAGCACAAGATTTGAAATTATTTCTTAAATAAAATATATTTGGAGAAATTCCTAAACAATAATTTTATTTGTACTTAAACAAATAAAGTATTTGAGAAATTTGGTTTGCAAATATATTTTGTTGTAATATATTAATATATTCGTTCCAAATATATTTTATTGATTTTCAAATTGAATTTATTTGCTCAGAAATATAAAATATTTAAAAATTTGTGTTCCAAATATATTTTCTTTCGATTCAAACATATCAAAAAAGACTATTTTGCCCCGTGTACAGAATTTGTATTTAGCTGAAACTTTGCAGTTTGTATTCTATTTTGGCCAGAGTTCATCTCAATAAAATTTATACAAATCAAATATTATTTTGTTGTAGTCACCGTGTAGATGTAGCTCCCAAAAGCGAATTAAAATTGGGTACATATAGTTTAATAAAAACGTGTTCTGCATATGCTAGTAAATATTTTTTCTTAAACTCTTTTATTAATATAATAATTTTCCAGAAAACCATTTTTTCACCCATTTTTGATTAACCGAAAAACATCCATCGGGAGTTACAGTAAACTGTAAATAATAAACTATAAATATTTATTTTTCTCTGTCCATAACATTACAATTATATGAGAGTGGTCCAGTAAGTCCGTGACCAGAGAATGAAGCAATGGCGGCGTCTGCCATTGAAAATTATAGATCGGCGGCGGAGGCTAGACGGCTAAGCCGACAAAGCTCGGCGGCTCTGTTGTAGTCATTTTTTATTTACCTTTTATTTATTTCGCACAGTAAAATTAGAAGAAGACGCAATTAGGTGAGTTGGTAGCGTACTCGCCTGTGAGTTTGGGTGTCGTAGGTTCGATTCCCACCAGAGGCTCTGGTCTGTCGCTGCAAACATTTAGCCATATGGTCTTTGTAACCCGGCCTTTCCCTGGACCTTAAAATTAGAATATAAATTTACTTTGTATTGTAATTCAAATAAATAAATAATTGGGGGATAAATAATGTAAAAGTAATAATGTTACATGCCCCTGCATTGTGTAGGTATGTTCAAAAAATGTCGCTAATTTTTGATTTCCGCGGGCTACGTGTATTTGATTTTTGATATTTTTGTAGCGTTATGTTGGTACTCATGTCCCTTAGTTATGGTGACAAGGTCGGCCATTTTGAATGTTTAGTTAATTTTTGACAGCTGTTGCGCTTGGATTGTTTTAACTTGTCTTCGATTTTTATCTGTTTCAGAAAATGGATCAAAGAATCTGCATCAAATTTTGTGTGAAAAACAAAATAAAGTGCGCTGACGCATTCCGCAATGTTGACTGTGGCATATGGTGAAGCTACCTTGGACCAAAGCAACGTTTATCGGTGGTACAAAATGTTCTTAGAGGGCCGAGAAGATACGAAGGACGAACAGCGTGCCGGACGCCCGAGCACGTCAACAACAGATGAAAACATTGATAAAGTGAATAAAATATTATTAGCCAATCGACGAATTACCATTAGAGAATTTGCTGAGGATCTAAACATATCGATTGGCTCGTGCCATTCGATTTTAACCAATGATTTGGGCATGAGTCGGGTCGCTTTTGCACCATGATAACGCCCCTGCACACACATCGTTGCTTGTGCGCGAATATTTGGCCAAAAACAACACAGTAATGGTGCCGCAGCCACCGTATTCCCCTGACCTAGCCCCCTATGACTATTTTTTGTTCCCAAAACTGAAAAGGCCCATGAAAGGACGACGCTACGCCACGATTGAGGAGATAAAGACGGCATCGAAGGAGGAGCTGAACAAGATCACAAAAAATGATTATTTGAAGTGCTTCGATGATCGATGATGAAAAAACGTTGGCAGAAGTGTATTATATCCAAGGGGAATTACTTTGAAGGGGACAAAATAGATATTCATGAATAAATACTTTTTGAAAAAAATACAAAATTTACGATATTTTTTTAACAGACCGAGTATAAGGCCCACATTTCAAACGTAAGAACATCGTTATGTTCTTAAGCTGATTTATTGGAAACAACTTATAAATACCTCTGACAAATTATTAAGTAAAACCCTTGGTGTACAAACTCAATAGTTAAACCTCCAAATTTTTCATAACGTTTTTGTTGGGTTTGAGTTGGAAACTTTGTGAATGAAATTATTGATTGATACTTCTAAGTATAACATAATGAAATAATACTGCATAACACCAGTCCTGGAATTTCCCAACACGGTCTCCTAAATAACATAATGTTTGTATTCACTCACCAACATAAGCAGTTTTGATTGAAATGCATTTGATTTTTGTTTAAATCCATAAAATCAGTTGTAATTATTGTTTTTCCGTTTCATTCTACTATACTAAACTAATTTATATACAAGTTTATAATAATCATGTAGAAACAACTGTTTTTTGACATTTGTTGGATTTAGTCTCGTCCGCGTTTCTTTGATGCATGAACCTGCTGCTAAAAATGTCATCTCGGACGATGCCGATGTAGCGGGAAAACCTTTAAGAAACAAATATATTATATAGAGTTTTCTATGTTACTTACGATTATTACATCTTTGTGTTCCTTGCACCAATCCCGACTCTCGGCATCTGACACTTCCACGTCAATATATTTTTCTCTCTCCATCATTAGAGAGTCCTTCGATGTCTCTCTTCCGGTATTATCCAAAAATTCTAGCATTTTTCGACGGGTGCCAGAAAGTTTCTATATATAATATATGAATTCATACATATGTATATATCAAAAGTGTTTAAAAAATATGTTCCAATTTCATGCCTGTGCTTTGGCTGGAGTTTCGTTACAAGGACATGCAGAAGTCCAAAATATTTCCAGCACTCCGACCCGTCGCCATTAAAAGTTTCAATTTGAATGCATTCTTTTGCCGCGTTCTTTTCGGAAAATAATTTTTGGTAGTAGTCCACTATCTGTTCCGCTTGTGGCTCCTCCTCAGACAGTGGCTCATTATCTGGATTAGAAAAGAAACTTTTTATTGACTTTTGAGTCATGTTTTACTTTTTCACTATTTTTCAATAAAGATGCTAAGAAAAATAACGGCACTATAGTTCTGAGGAGCCCATCAACAGTTGTTAAATTTGTTACTTTGTTTGTTTACAGTACCAAAAAAACTAACATAAACAACTGTGTTAACGGCGGCTGTGCTTCAGCCGATTCAGGCCGCAAAGATCGGCGGCTGGCCCGGCTGGAGAAAAAAGTTCGTCGGCGGCTAAAATCGGCGGCGTGGCGGCTTCATACTCTGTCCGTGACTTTTTGAATTTCCCTAATCTTTACTGAAAGGGCAACATTGCTCCTATCAAAGGCATCTGACTGCTGTCAAAAATTTAATAAGCTGCATATTATTTAATTTGTATTTGACAGTCATTAGTGATAGCAGACTACCGCGTGAATTGATTAGAAAATGGGGAAAAGTTAATTTCGTGTTCTGATTAAATATTAGTCTCTACGTAAAAAAAAAACACCACCGAAACCAAAGAATGGCTTGATAAATACTATG
This sequence comes from Eudasyphora cyanicolor, assembly GCA_963930755.1. NCBI lineage: Eukaryota > Metazoa > Arthropoda > Insecta > Diptera > Muscidae > Eudasyphora > Eudasyphora cyanicolor. The sequence continues at coordinate 173,013,661 of OZ005738.1, forward strand.
TGGCCTCTGCACCATCAATCTAAGAAGTGGTTTACTGAATTTCGATGTGGTCGTACCAGGCCAAATGACATCAAAAGTTCAGGTCGCTCAAAAGAGGTCTTCATGACAGAAATGGCCGATAAAATCTGAGGAATCATATTGGACGATCGTAGACTGAATTGGGCGAGGTGGCTGAGGCCGTAGGCACCTCACATCACATTTTGCATGAATATTTGGATATGAATGTTTGAATCGTGGGTCCACCACAGAGAGAGTAAACAGCGGCCAAAACAGTTACTTTCTTGAGGTGAATCGGCGCCACCTGATTACCTTTAACAAGTAAAAGCGCTAAGTACGGCCATGCCGAATCTTATATACCCTCCACCATGGATAGCATGTAAATAAGCCCCAGTTACCAATTTTCAGGATGAGTTGATATTTGTGGTCTCAATGGCGTTAAGAAGTCAAATCGGACAGATTATATATATGGGGACTATATCAAAATATGGACCGATATTGCCCATTTTCAATCCCAATACCTGCAGCTATAAGAAGTATATATTCCAAATTTCAGCCACCTAGCTCAAGTATTACAGATTGTACCGTGATTACAACAGACATGACCAAATCGTCTTCGAATTTTAAGACCATTAAGAATATATACATACAGGGTGGCTGATATGTAATGCAACAAAGTAAAGCGCTATATTTTTTTTAATTTTTTTTTAAATTTTATTGTTCAAAAGCAAAAAATGTCGGAAATACGAGGGCGGTTCGGAAACTTCTTAGCCTATCAATGAAAGAGAATAGTTAGTTTTTCAGAAATATTTTTATTTTTCAATATAATCTCCTGAAACTTCAATACACTTAGTCCAACGCTTATCTAGCAATTCTATCCCTTGATTAAAATAGTTTTCCTCAAGGTCTTCAAAATAGTGGTTTACAACTGTAATTGCATCTTCATTTGAGGTAAAACGCCAGCCAGCAAGGAATTTTTTTAGATTTGGGAACAGGTAAAAGTCACTGGGAGCTAAATCAGGAGAATAAGGTGGGTGGTCAAGCAACTCGTACTTTAATTCGTTGATTTTAGCCATTGTTAAAACACTGGTGCGTTGTCTTGATGAAAAATTATTTTTTTGTGTTGTAAGCCAGGACGTTTTTCTCGAAATTGTACATTTAATTGATCCAAAAGGTTGCAATAGTACTCTGAATTTATTGTTTTACCCTTTTGCCATAACCTTACCAGCCGATTGAAATGTTTTTGCCTTCTTTGGGGCACTTCCTCCAGCTACAGTCCATTGTTTGGATTGTTCTTTTGTCTTGGAGTATAGTGGTGGATCCATGTCTCATCAACAGTTATGAAACGACGCTTAAAATCCATTTTATTTCGCTTAAAACGATCCAAACAAGCTTGAGAAATGTTTATTCTTATGCGTTTTTGGTCGACTGTTAACAAGTGCGGGACCCATCTTGCAGAAAGCTTTTTCATCTGTAGTTCTTCATGCAAAATTAAATTGACTCGATCATTTGAGATGTCCATGAGATTAGCTATTTCACGCACTTTTATTCGTCGATCGTTTAATACCATATCATGCACTTTGGCTACAATTTCTGTTGTTGTTGCTGTTTTTGGACGCCCACTACGTGGTTCATCTTCAATGCTTGTACGACCACGTTTAAATTCAGCAACCCAATTTTTTACTGAAGGAGCACTTTCACCTAACACATTCACCATATCATTATGAATTTCTTGTCCCGATAAACCTTTTTTATGTAAATATTTAATTACACCACGCATTTCTAATTCTTCCATTGTAAAAAAATCGCGAATGCGTCTTTTGTGAACACCTGTTTCTATATGAAGGAGTTGCCAGATCGAAACAAAATTTAACATGTGTTCATAGCAGAGATGGAAGTTTCCAAAACACTTAACTTTTTTCTGTTTATACCGCGCTTTTTGTGCTAGGCTAAGAAGTTTCCGAACCGCCCTCGTATTTTAGAAACAGTTCAGATTTGTTCGAATTGGCCACCTTTGGCACCAATTATGGCCTTCAAACGGCAGACAAAGCCATCACACGCTGCACGAAAGTGGCTCTGCGGTATTTTGGCCCATTCCCTTGATCTTGAGATGATCGGTACTTTGGTATTTTTTAGTGCGAACCTTACTCTCTAAAATGCCCCAGGCGCAAAAGTCCAACGGATTGAGATCCGGAGATCTTGGTGGCCATTGTGCGGTGGTGCTGAGTCCTGTTGGAATGTCCATGGTCTGCGGCCGAAATGTTTGTCTGCCCAGGGCTTCAATACTGTCTTTAGGACATTTTCCCGATAATATTCGGCATTTATTTTGACCCCATGGTCGATGAATACGAGCGGGGAGCGACCATCGGCCGTTACACACCATTACCATCGGCGGCGCTTGAGTTCTGGTGGCCAATCGAAGGTGTACATTTTCAGCTGACCTCTTTGGCAAGTAAACCCGATCATTTTGTTTGTTCACAAACTGCTCAATTTGGAATGGCTTCTCATCGGAGAAAACCAAATTCGGTAACTGGCCACTTTCGTGCAAGCGAAGCAACTCCTTGGCTCTTTCCAGTCTAACTTTTTTTTGTGCATCGGTGAGCTCTTGCACTTTTTGGAACTTAAATGGCTTTAGTCCAAGCTCATTTTTTAATATATGTTGTATCCTTTCTCGCGATATGTTCAGCTCACGAGCAATTTTTCTAGCACTGCGGCGTGGATTTCGATCAAATCTGGCCTTCACTTTTCGGATCATTTCTGGTGTTGCTACCGTTTTTTTTCGTCCACTTTTTGGACGCGATGCAACACTGCCAGTATCACGGTAACGAGCAATGGTACGAGAAACAAAAGATTTATTCACATTTAAATGCTGGAGGGCTCTAACGATAGCCACTTGTGTTTTTCCACCCAAATATAAAGCAATCACACTATCACGCTTGAATTCCATCACGAATAACTTTTTTTCTGAATGCAATAGATCAAAATGCTTTTGTAAGCTTGTAAACAATAAAATGAACTGTCACTGAAATAAATCTGTCAGCTATCAGACTAGCGGTTTAGAAATGATAGCAACCTGAAGTTGGTTGCAAAACATATCAGCCACCCTGTATACTTTATGGGGTCTCATGTCAATACTTAGAGATGTTACAAACGAAGTGACAAAGTGAATATACCTCCCATCCTATGGTGGAGGGTATAAAAATGTAAAACAAACAATAGCGAATATTAATCCAACTTATTGTGTTCATTTAATGAGAATTTTAAAAAAGATCGCATGTGGCCAAGAGCAAAACTCTTTTCCATCAGGTCAATGCAAGGGTGCACGCATATGCTGTTTTCTTAGCAAAACATCCATGAGTTATGCTACGATTTGATTCTCATCCGCCCTATTCTCCGGAGTTAATCCTGAGTGACTATATCTTGTATCCAAACAAACCTGAAGAAATGGCTCGGCGGAAAGAAATTTTACTCCAACAATCAAATCAATTAAATAAATACCTATTTTGATGACCTCGACATCCCTTCTAATTTTTTGGAAGGAATAACAAAATCGGAGACACGTTGGACAAAGTATATAGAGCTCAAAGGATACTACGTGGAAAAATAAAATGGTTTTTCATCCAAAAACCTGTGTTGCATTTAAAAAGCCAAGGACTGGCCCGCCCTCAAAATCACCCAAAAAAAATCGACATGTCCTTATCATAAAACAAACACCCCACAACAGTGCCATCATATGCCATTTACCACTAAACATTAACGACGACTTGGCAACTCTTTCTCTCTCATTCATTTAGTTCGTGTTTATTTATTTTCGATTCGGAAGTACGCAAAAGACGTGTAGTGTTTTTAATAAAATTTACACATTAAAAGCTTATCAGTCGTTACAAATTTTACAAAGAATCATAGTTTATCATCTAAATAATATGTAATTAAAAAACTGTGTGATAATTTTAGTGAAAAAAAAAACCTGGAAGTTGAGCAAATTTTCTTTGACAGTGCAATTTTGGTGACAAGCGATCGAGCATACAAATGTAAACAAACAAGTAACAACAACAAATGCGGTTAGTCGCATAAACAATCAAACTAATAGATGGTCCGCCGTACTCTTTACAAAGTGACAGTTACGAACGATTAAATTTTTGACATTTGTTTTGCACTCTTCGAGTTATTTTGGCATTCTCTTGTTAGCTCTCGAGATTTAATTTGCTGATTTAAAGAAGTGTTTTTTGCAATTTTATTTTAAAAATCAATTGTATTTGCTCCAATTGTGATTGTAAAGTGAAATGTTTGAGGAAAAATGCCAAAAATATGTATAAAAAATAAAAACATATTTGTGCTCTTTCTTCTCTTAACTACTAATGTCAAAAATTTAATCGTTCGTAACTCGAGAAATTTGCTTAAGAGCGGGAAGGAACATCTAGTAGTCGAGCGTTTATGGTTAGTCGATTTCGAGAGTGTTATTTTTTGTGCATGTGAAAGAGAGTGGGGGGAAGCAGATTAGATCAAAGTCAGTCAATTACGAAGATGTGTAGCTGAGAGTGACGAACGATTAGGAATTATATTTCAACGATTTCCCGATTTTTTCGTAATTATCACGATTAGAAAATTAATATCAATCGATACGTGCAAAAAAGTTAAAGAAAAGACAGCGGAAAACTATTTTTTTGCGTTTGAAAATTTATTTCTATTCGTTCGTAACTCGAGAAAATGTAAACAAACATGCGATGGCACATCTTCTGTATGTAGACTCCAATAATGTGTATTTTTGAATGGGGTTGAATGAACAGAACATCTTTGTTTCTTCAGGTGAGAATGATGGAGAAAACCAACGATGCGTGGAAGTAATCGCGAATGATGTAATGGAAAAGGTGAGTTTTAATTTTGTTTATTGTATGTAGTATGAGTATACAGGGTGGCTGATATGTAATGCAACAAAGTAAAGCGCTATATTTTTTTTATTTTTTTTTTAAATTTTATTGTTCAAAAGCAAAAAATGTCGGAAATAACATAAAATTTTAGAAACAGTTTAGATTTGTTCGAATTGGCCACCTTTGGCACGAATTATGGCCTTCAAACGGCCGACAAAGCCATCACACGCTGCACGAAAGTGGCTCTGCGGTATTTTGGCCCATTCCCGGCGAAGCGCCGTCTTGAGATGATCGATACTTTGGTATTTTTTAGTGCGAACCTTACTCTCTAAAATGCCCCAGGCGCAAAAGTCCAACGGATTGAGATCCGGAGATCTTGGTGGCCATTGTGCGGTAGAAATGAAGCGAGGAACCTCCTTTTTAAGCCATTCTTGGTTGACGCGTGCTGAGTGCGATGGTGCTGAGTCCTATTGGAATGTCCATGGTCTGCGGGCGAAATGTTTGTCTGCCTAAAGACAGTATTGAAGTCTTTAGGACATTTTCCCGATAATATTCGGCATTTATTTTGACCCCATGGTCGATGAATACGAGCGGGGAGCGACCATCGGCCGTTACGGCGGCCCACACCATTACCATCGGCGGCGCTTGAGTTCTGGTGGCCAATCGAAGGTGTAAATTTTCAGCTGACCTCTTTGGCAAGTAAACCTGATCATTTTGTTTCTTCACAAACTGCTCAATTTGGAATGGCTTCTCATCGGAGAAAGCCAAATTCGGTAACTGGCCACTTTCGTGCAAGCGAAGCAAGTCCAAGCTCATTTTTTAATATGTGTTGTATCCGTTCTCGCGATATTTTCAGCTCACGAGCAATTTTTCTACCACTGCGGCGTGGATTTCGATCAAATCTGGCCTTCACTTTTCGGATAATTTCTGGTGTTGTTACCGTTTTTTTTCATCCACTTTTTGGACGAGATGCAACACTGCCAGTAATCACGGTAACGAGCAATGGTACGAGAAACAAAAGATTTATTCACATTTAAATGCTGGAGGGCTCTAACGATAGCCACTTGTGTTTTTCCACCCAAATATAAAGCAATCACACTATCACGCTTGAATTCCATCACGAATAACTTTTTTTCTGAATGCAATAGATCAAAATGCTTTTGTAAGCTTGTAAACAATAAAATGAACTGTCACTGAAATAAATCTGCCAGCTATCAGACCAGCGGTTTAGAAATGATAGCAACCTGAAGTTGGTTGCAATACATATCAGCCACCCTGTAGTATGTGTATAGGAATTTTTGGTGATAAAAATGGCTACTCCCAGTAGAGTAAACCGTACCCAAAACTTCAGGGAAATATAATATGGATATGACAAAAATGGCTACTTAGAGTAATCCTAAACTTCAGCGAAATATAATACGGATATTATTATTAGATCTTTTGTATGACGGAATGAAATTGGGCCCCAGGAAAATTTACCCTATATTTTATGATAATGTGGGTCCATTTTTTGATATAGGCCCCATAGATAACACAGTGCGACAAAATAAACTCAAGTTGAGTAGCAAATGATGCGATACTATTTTTCTAGTAGGTCTTGTCGAGTAAAACACGAATCTTTTTTTGGAATTCCCCGGACACCCCCAAAAATCGGATTTACGGGTAAAAAAACGATATTCTTGCCTTTTTTCACTTGAATGCATATAACTGTTGAAGCAAAAAACACATTTTCAGAAGAAATGAACTACGAAACTCCAAAATTGAACTAGGTACCAAAATTGTTATTATTCCAGAAATGTACTTGAAACAATAGAACTGCATCCATTTTAAATAATGAAAATGTTACTAAAACGTGTTGAACTAATATTAGTTAATTTTTTCGCAGTGTTTTGACGAATAAATTTCCTGTCCTTGGAAATAAACAGAGTACTTGTTTAAAATTGTATTCAATTAGAAATATTATTTTCCTTGATTGTAGTGGCAACTTGACCCCGTGGGGCATGGTTCGACTTATTTAAAGTTTGAGCAAGTGTCTTCCAAATTATCAAAATAATATGTTCCAAAGAACGAAGTTAAAAGTATCAATCATTTGAACCATAGAGAAAATGATAAATTTAAATAATTAGATCCAACAAAAGTACATACAATTTATTCGTTCACACATACGCATATTCATTGGTTCGTATGTATGTGACATGTTTAGTAGCCGGATTAATTTGTCTGCCGTCTGCAATTGAGTTTCTACGTCAGTGTAATTGTGTGTCGTCTGCCGGTCTTTGTTTTCCTGATTTGAGTGCTACTACTGCTGCCGCTCCGGCAGACTGCCTACAACAAGTAACCGACCAACCAACCAGTAGGATGTAATTAATCTGGCCACGATTCATTGGAGGCAACGATTTCATTTTATCAACAACAGCCTCTGTTGGATTAATGGCAGCAGCAACAACACCAACAACATCGATTTCAGCTAGTTGTAGTAGAAATAATAACAAATGGAGCAATTGAAGAACAGTCTGTGGAGGGAACAGTTGGCGGCGGGGAACGGTTCATAGGTACTACGTACTCACAAAGTGGCAAGTTAAGCAAACACATTTTTATTGTGTAAAACTCAATTAAAATTTATTCAAAATGTCAACAGCAGCCACTCGACGAATTGAATTCTGCAAAGAGGGTCGGTCTGATAAATTGGTCATAAAAAGAAAGACAGCTGTAAATTCACTTACATTGCATGTTACATATGCAAGACATAGGCGTAGTTAGATTTGAGCCAAATCGTAAAACCCTATAATATGAATTCTTACATTATTGTCTCGAAATCCCCAAGTTCTTTTGTGCATACGAGGGTTGCTATTTATATTTCGGTCCTGGCAATGCTGGTGTTGCCAGATGAAAACTGGAACTTCCATTGGTAAGTATGACATTTTTTAGCATAACTTCACTCAGACCGTTTTGTCATTTGAGCGCGAATTGTTTTGGTTACAGTGTGTTGAAAATTCACCTCCAAAACATGGTTTTTGAATGCTTCAACAACTGCTGCAGGCGTCGGAAAACGTTGACCAAGCTGTTTTTTCTTGATGTGAGTGAATAAGAAGAAGTCATTGGGTGCTAAGTCGGGGATGGTGCAAAATGATTCGTCTTCTCTTGTTCGTTTTTCGAATTTCTCCGAAGACTTCAGGCAAACAAATTGTGGTGTACCAATCAGAATTGACCGTCCTACGTTGCTCCGTTTGTATTTACAATGACAGATTGTTAGGCAAAGGTGAATTGACAGTTCAGACGATTGCAAGAAAACCTTACAATAACACACGGGGCAAAATCGCCTTTTTTGATACGTTTGAATCGAAAGAAAATATACTTGGAACACAAATTTTTAAATATTATATATTTTCGAGCAAATACATTTTATTTGAAAATCAATAAAATGTATTTAGAACCGATATGTTAATATATTAGAATAAAATATATTTGCGAACTAACTTTCTCAAATAAAATATGTGGTTAAATACAAACAAAACAAGTAAGAAAGATTCAGTCGGGTAAACCGACTAAGGTATACCCTCACTTTGTGAGTAATGTAATATTGAATATTACACAAATTATTCTGTCAATTTTTGTGGGAGGTACCAGAAGGGGTTTAAGAAATACACCTATATTCGCTGAACAGTAGATACTTTAAATACATTGCACTGTGCCGAATTGTAACCGTTTATATGGACTGGTATATTAACGTTGATATATTAAATTGTGGTATAATTTGGCCATTTTGTGTGGGAGGTACAAAAAGAGGCGTGGTGATAACGCTCATTTTTCACTGGACTATAGGCATTATAAAAGCATTACACTGTACAAAATTTCAAGTAATTGTATACACTGATATTAATGTTATAAACTGTTAACTTTTGGTGCAAAATGGTGCATTTGTGTGGGAGGTACCAAAAGGGGAGCGGCAATAACGCCCATTTTTCACTGGACTGTAGGCACTATAAAAGCATTACACTGTACAAAATTTCAAGTATTTCTAAACACTGGTATTAATGTTATAAGCTTTTAACTTTTAGTGCAAAATGGTGCATTTGTGTGGGAGATACCTAAACGGGCGTGGCAATTTCGCCCATTTTCCTCGAGTTGATAGCGACTAACAAACTAATACTATGTGTGGAATTTCAGAAGATTCGAATACGTATAATAGCAGTTATTAAAGAATCAATATTTCACAACATTTTAACCCTTTGTGGGGGAGGTACCAGAAGGAGTGGACCAATATGGCCCATCTTCGAACTTAGCCGGAGATAGAAAAAAATATTACCACGTACGAAATTTGAAGTCAATCGGTTACTCCTTTCGAGAGTTATCGTGCGCACCAGCCAGCAGACAGACAGACAGACAGACGGACGGACATTGCTCATTCGACTTAAAATGACCCAAAACGGATTTCCGCCGAACATACTTGGGGTCTTAGGTCACTCCTTCGATGTGTTACACTTTTTTCCGTAGCAAATGATATATACCCTCGTCACACTAAAGTGAGGGTATAATTATTGTTTATGAATATTTCCAAATATCTTTTATTTAAAAAAAAAGATTTTCAAAACTTTGCTGAATTTTTCGAACTTTAGTTTTAATTTTTTCCATGTTTTCGAATTATGCGTTCCTATTAAAAATGGCATACTTAGCATTAACTTCTATTTGAAACCACTTATTTTTATTTTCTAACTATTCCCAGTCATTATTTTCAATTATTAAGAAATTTTACTAACATTAAAAATTTCTAAAAATTACCTTTTAGGTCATTCGAAATATTCATCAAACTCTCCTGAAAAACTACCTTTTTGCACTTAGCTTAGTTTAGAATGAATGTATCGAATTAAAGAATATATATCAAATATTCACGCAAATAGATCTTTGTTTGGAAAATAACATATCCAAATAAAAAATATTAGGATGTAAACATAGTTTTGTTTAAAACAACATCCTCCCAAACATATAATATTTGTATGTGTCAAATACATGTATGTGTATATGTTTCAAGCAGAATATGTTTGCGACAATATACTACAGAGGCGATTTTTTTTCAGCGTGCATATATTTACAATATATTTTGTAAATATTTATTTGTAAAGACAGTGCTGCCAATAAAATGTTTTTATGACGATGGCGCCGTTGTCACATGCATAAACTTCGCACATCTAACAATATTTCATTGGGGGTTATTTCATTTTCGGCTTGGGGGTTATTTCAGGGCGCCCAGATGTTTATATATAATAACAAAATATATTTGCGAACTAATTTTCTCAAATTAAATATGTGTTTATTGTTTAGGTATTTCTCCATATACATATATTTATGTTATTTAAAAAAGATTTTAAAATTTTGCAGATGCATTTTTTAAACACTTAAATGCAAATATTTATTTGATACGGAAATACTAGTCCCAAATAAAAAAAAATTAGGATAGGAACAAAGATTTGTTTAGAACAACTTCTTCCGAAATATGTACATATAAAGTATTTGTTTTTGCCAAATATTATATATTTAGAGTGTGCTCTAAACATATTTATGTTTCAAGCTGAATATGGACAATATACAGGGTGGGGAAAAAGTAATCACCAAATGTTCTTTTGCTGTATTTTTTTTTAAGTTTTCCGTTTAAAAAAATTACAAGAAAAAAAACATTGGGTGATTACAAACCGACACAAAGTTTTTCAAATAAAAAAAAAATTTGGGCAAATGAACATTGGGTGATTACTATTGCTTTCGAAATTCATCGAGGGGCCGATTACTTTTGCCCCACCCTGTACTGCCCTCCTAGGAAAGAAAGTCACATCTCCATGTCAGTAGTTTTGTGATATTTAGCTTTTACGTTTTGTAACTTTCGCGCCTTTTAATTTTATGTTTAGATTACACGGAGGAAAATCGTCATTTTTGATATGTTTGAAACGAAAGAAAATATACTTGGAAACTTTTGAAGTTGAGGAGAAGGAATAGAAATAGCCAAGAAATCAATGAGAAACTTAAAAGAATTAGTAAGGTTATAAGAAGGAGTACACGGAAATGTATGAATGATTACTATGAGAAAAATCTTTTAAAGTATAAAGGAGATCCTAGGAGTTGCTGGAAATTTTTAAATGACATAATGGGTCGTGTAAAGAAACGTTCAAACGATATAGTAGATGCAAATGGTATACTTGTGACAGACAATAGCGTAAAATGTGAACTTTTTAATAGATATTTCGTGGATGTGGTGAAAGATCTGAAAAGCAATATTCCAAAATATCAGTACGACCATTGTAATTTATTAAGGACTTTGAGAAGTCACAGCTGTCGTTTCTTGTTCAAAAGTGTTACATCGGAAGATTTGCGTGAAATTATAATGAATTTAAAGAAATCGAAAAGTCCTGGGCATGATAACATCTCTTCAAATTTGTTAATAAGTTCTTGCGATGTTTTAGTACCGCATTTGACAAGGATTTTCAATTCTTTGGTAGATACGTGCACATACCCAGATATTTTGAAACTGCATAAGATCATACCCATACCAAAAATATCACAAGCGAATACATTAACACATTATAGACCTATAGCATTATTGTCTATTGTTGATAAAATATTTGAACGGGTTATGCATACGCAACTTTTGGAGTTTATGGGAAGGGAATCGCTTTTAAGCAGGAACCAGTTTGGGTTTGTGAAGGGAGTTGGTACGAATGATGCGGTTGTCAAAGTAGTTAATATCATATGTGAAGGACTGGACAAGGGATTCAATGGCGTAGCGGGTATTTTTTATGATTTCAGCAAAGCCTTTGATCTGGTTGATCATAAGATTCTTCTCCAGAAACTTACGTACTATGGTTTAAGTGGAAATGCAGTGAAACTCATGGAAAGTTATTTAGCAGGCAGAAGACAATACGTCCAAATTGGCGAGTATAAAAGTTCTATACTTCCCATAGATTGTGGAGTTCCACAGGGAAGCGTTTTGGGTCCTCTACTATTTACAATTTATTTGAATGACCTTAATAATCTTGGTTTGTTTGGCACCATTGTGATGTTTGCTGATGATGTTTCCATTTTTTACCCCTATAAGAATGATTTGGTTCTGAAAACGCAAATAGAAAGAGACGCATCATTAATAATCGAATATGCTAGAATAAACGGTCTTGTTCTGAACCCAGATAAGACTAAATTGTTACGATTTAGACCACATTCACCGTCAATAAACAGTGATTTCTCCATATATATCAATGGAAAATTAGTAAGAGAGGAACATGAAATCAAATATTTGGGAATTGTTCTAAAAAGCAATTTGTCTTGGGATGGTCACATTAAATCTTTAAGAGCAAAAATTTCATCTGCGTCCGGATTGCTATTCAAATTAAGTAGGAAACTGGCGACTAAAAATAAACTATTGATATATCAGTCTTTAATTCACAGCCATCTCGAGTATATGGCAATAGTTTATGCTTTCAAGAAAACTAATGAATTGAAAATTCTTCAATCAGCACAGAATAAAGCTTTGAAATGGGTTTTTAATTTGGATATCAGACATAATACGATAGGTTTATATAAAGATTATTGTAAAACTATAATGCCTATTTATGGATTATATAAGAAACAACTATTATTGTACGTATATAAATCAGTGCATAACATTGGATCTAGATTTATCAACTTATCGGTAAATCAGAATATTTGTAACACTAGAAACTCATCAAATATTAGAATCGCAAGATGCAGGCTCGAAACTACTCGGCAGCGGATTGAATATGCTGGATGTGTAATTTTTAATAATTTGCCAAGTAATGTTAAAAATTGTACTTCAATATCTATTTATAAAAGAACTGTAAAAGAGTATATTTTGCATAATATTGAAATTCTTCTTGATTACTGATTATATTCTATATAATATTTTATTAATATATTTTTTTTTGGTTTTTTTGCTCACCTAATACGAAATGAAGTAAACAATATTCTAAAAGAAAATATTAATATGCATATTTCAGTATAAATATTCTTTGTCAACACGCCTCTTTAAGCCTACATAGGCGCGAGGCAACACATATTGTATTATATATATTATGAAACTTTCAATCTAATAAATAAAAAAAAAAAACTATTTTTTTAAATATTATATATTTGTTAACAAATAAATTTTATTTGAAAATCAAGAAATTTTGTTTGGAACGCATATATTAATATATTACAACATAATTTATTTGCAAACTGAATTTCACAAATAAAATATGTGTTTACACACAAACAAAGTTATTGTTTAAGAAGATTTCCAAATATATTTTATTTAAAAAGATTTTTAAAACATTACTGACTTATTCTATTTTTAGTTAGCTTTTTCTAGTTTTCGTGTTACACTTTATAGCTAAAAATGTTCTTATTTATAAATATTCCTATTCATCACTTTTTGTCAATCCATCAATGTCGTTTATATTTACGAAAGATTGTTCCATTTAAGATTTGATTAAATTTTACAAACACATAAAATTTATAAAAAAATTGCTCTTTGAAAATCTGAAAAACAGAAAACTTGTCTTTAAGTTAAGGCATTTAATACATTACCAAAATAAATAATTACAAATGAATCCTTGTTTCGGAAATATTAGTTCCAAATAAAAAATATTTGAATGAATATTTGAATATTTTTGTTTAGAACAATATCCTCACAAACATATAATATTTGTGTGTGTAAAACATTATATATTTGGAGTGTACCCTAAACATATGTTTATTTCATCCGAATATGTTTGGGACAATATACTACAGAAGCGATTTTTCTTCAGCGTGTAGGAACCTAAATTAAACTATGCACGCTTAAAAAAAATCGCTTCTGTACACTGATGGAAAAATCGTTCGTCACCATGACAAATCAGTTTCGTCAATATGTCTTCGTACTGTTGACGAAAAGTTCTGTACATGCGATGTTTTTGTACGTCAATAGAACGATAACGGTCATCAACCCATGTTTTTGGGGATTTCGAAACTCGTCGGGGGAACGATAAGGTTTCATTCCCACGACGAAAAGATTTATTTGACCATTTTGCTGAAAATTTGATAAAACAGAGCAATCAAATTATAGTTTGTGCTTTACTGTACTGTTCTATATGCGCTCTCATACCTTAGTTAAATAATTTGTTGTAAAAGTTTAATTTAAAAATCTAATAATGGTGATGAATGGAGTTCGTTGTGGTGAGGCATGGGATTCGTCGTGGTGATGAGTGGGATTCGTCGTGGTGATGAACTCGTACACGGGGCAAAATCACCTTTTTTGATATGTTTGAATCGAAAGAAAATATATTTGGAACACAAATTTTTAAATATTATATATTTCTGAGCAAAAAAATTTTATTTGAAAATCAATAAAATGTATTTGGAACGCATATATTAATATATTACAACAAAATTTATTTGCAAACTAAATTTCTCAAATAAAATATGTGTTTAAATACAAATAAAATTATTGCTTAGGAATTTTTCCAAATATATTTTATTTAAAAAAATTTTCAAAACATTTACTGACTTTTTCGAAATTAAGTTTTAATTTTTTCCTTTTTAGACCTCCCAGTTATGATACCATATTAACTTCCGTTTTAAATCGGTCATTTAAATTTTCTGAGTATTCCAAGCCATCATTAGTTGTCAATCCTCCAAGTAATTTATTTTAATCCCAGATTATACGATTTCAATTATTATTATTTTACGAACATTTAACATTTCTAAAAAATTAACTTTGAATTACTGAAAAATTTAACACAATTTATGTATTTTCCGAATACTTAAATCCAAATAAATATTTGTTTCGGAAATAATAGTCCCAAATAATAACATATTGGAATGTAAACAAAGATTTGTTTAGAACGACATCTTCCCAAGTATATAATTTTTGTATATACTATATGTTTAGAGCGTACCCTGAATATATATATGTTTCAAGCCGAATATGTTTGGGACAATATACTACAGAAGCGATTTTTTTTCAGCGTGTACACGGAGGAAAATCGCCATTTTTGATATGTTTGAATTCAAAGAAAATATACTTGGAAACAAAATTTTGAAATATTACATATTTTTGAACAAATACATTTTATTTGAATATCAAGAAATTTTGTTTAGAACGCATATATTAATATATTAAAACAAAATATATTTGCGAACTTACTGTCACAAATAAAATATGTGTTTACAACCAAACAAAGATATTGTTTAAGAATTTATCCAAATACATTATATTTAAAAAAAATTTAAAACTTTGTTGACTTAGCAATTTATAATTTTATTTTTTTTTTCTAGATTTTGTGTTATACTTTATAGGTAAAAATGTTGCAAGCAGCATTTTCCTTTGTTTTACAGCACTAATTTTTAATTTATAAATAGCCCAATTGTCAATCCATTAATACTATTTGTCGTAACCCAAAATTATACGATTTAAATTTTTCAAACATATAAAAACTCTAAAAAATTAAACCTTAACTTTCTACAAAACTGAAAACTTTCCTTTAAATTAAGGCATCGAAACATTGCCAAAAAACTTAAATACAAATTAATCATTGTTTTGGAAATATGTTTTCCAAATGAAAAAATATTAGGATGCAAACATAATTTTGTTTAGAACAACATCCTCACAAAGATATATTATATTTGTGAGTGTCAAATATTATATATTTGGAGTCTACCGTAAACATATGTATGTTTCCAGCAGAATATGTTTGGAACAATATACTACAGAAGCGATTTTTTTTCAGCGTGTAGGGATCGTAGGGATGAATGGTGTTCATAGTGATGATGAATTGGATTCGTCGTGGTGATTAACTCGATTCATCGTAGGGATGAAATGTGATCATCATGAGGAATAAAGTTTTTGGAAACAGAGATTCGTCAATGTAATATTTATACCCTCACTTTAGTGTGACGAGGGTATATATCATTTGCTACGGAAAAAAGTGTAACACATCGAAGGAGTGATCTAAGACCCTAAGTATGTTCGGAGGAAATCCGTTTTGGGCCATTTTAAGTCGAATGAGCAATGTCCGTCCGTCTGTCTGTCTGTGTGTCTGCTGGCTGGTGCGCACGATAACTCTCGAAAGGAGTAACCGATTGACTTCAAATTTGGTATGTGGTAATATTTTGATCTATCTCCGGATGAGTTCGAAGATGGACCATATTGGTCTACTCCTTCTGGTACCTCCCACACAAAGGGTTAAAATTTAGTGAAATATTGATTCTTTAATAACTTCTATACTACTTATTCGAATCTTTTGAAATTCTGCACATAACATGAGTATATTAGTCGCTATTAACTCGAGAAAAATGGGTGAAGTTGGCATGCCCCTTTTGGTACCTCCCACACAAATGGACCATTTTGCATCAAAATTTAACTGCTTATAACTTTAATACAAGTGCATAAAAATGCTTGAAATTTTCTACAGTATAATGTTTTTGTAGCGCCTATAGTCCGGTAAAAAATGGGCATTATAGTACAGCCCCTTTTGGTACCGCCCACACAAATGGCCCGTTTCGTACCAAAGTAAACGGCTTGTAACTTTAATACCAGTGCATACAAATACTTGAAATTTTGTACAGTGTAATGCTGTTGTAGTGCCTATAGTCCTGTAAAAAGTGGGCGTTATCACCCCGCCCCTTTTTGTACCTCCCACACAAAATGACCAAATCATACCAAAATTACATAGCTCGTAACTTTAATATACCAGTGCACACAAACGCTTATAGTTCAGCACAATGCAATGTATTTAAGAATTTACTGTTTACCGAAAAATATGTGTATTTGGAAAACCCCTTCTGGTACCTCCCACACAAATTGACAGATTTATTGGTGTAATGTTATATATTACATTACTCACAAAGTGAGGGTATACCTTAGTCGGTTTACCCGACTAAAACTTTCTTACTTGTTTTATAGTACATACAGTCCAGTACAAGGTGAATAAAATATTATAACGTACGAAATTTTATTTATATTATTTATATTCGGTCACTACTTTTCAGAGTTATCTTTAGCACCATTCAGTCGAAATGACAGACGGACGGACAATAATTAATTAATTTACATATATTTTGTTAACCCATGGAGGACCCATGCTGAAATTATTACTTTTTGTTGTAAAATATGTGGGTAATTTGTAAAAATAGAACAAAAAAAAATTTAAGATATGCTTTTCAGGGTAAACAATGATTGAGGACATTTTAGTCCTTTTGATTTCCTTAAAAGACAAAAATAAATAACTTAATTTACAATTGTTAGAGAGGAGATTAAATTTGTTAAATTTAATCTCCTCTCTATAAAATCAAACATGTTATGAATTTAGACAATCGGTAGAGGGTAGTAAGTCTGCATGGTCTTCTAGTATATACGTGTAAAATTTCATTGAAATCTAAATCCATAAATATTCGGGCTGGGTCGGATTCCTTTGGAATTACCCTATGTATTCTTAATAGTCGCGGTACAGTCCGTAATAATACACGCTGAAAAAAAATCGCTTCTGTAGTATATTGTCCCAAACATATTCGGCTTGAAGTATACATATGTTTAGGGTACACTCCAAATATATAACATTTGACACCCACAAATATTATATGTTTTGGGAGGATATTGTTTTAAACCAAAATATGTTCACATTCTAATATTTTTTTATTTGGAACTAGTTTTTCTGAAACAAAGATTAATTTGTCTTTAAATATTTTGGCAATGTATCAATGCCTTAATATAGAGACAAGTTTTCTGTTTTTCAGATGTTCAAAGAGCAATTTTTTTTATATATTTATATTTTTGTAAAACTTAATTGAAACTTAAATCGTATAATATTTCGTAAATATAAATTGCATTAATGGATTGACAAAAAATGATGAATTGGAATATATATAAATTAAAAGACATTTTTAGCTATAGAGTTTAACACGGAGGGCGGTTCGGAAACTTCTTGGCCTATCAATGAAAGAAAATAGTTAGTTTTTCAGAAATATTTTTATTTTTCAATATAATCTCCTGAAACTTCAATACACTTAGTCCAACGCTTATCTAGCAATTCTATCCCTTGATTAAAATAGTTTTCCTCAAGGTCTTCAAAATAGTGGTTTACAACTGTAATTGCATCTTCATTTGAGGTAAAACGCTTGCCAGCAAGGAATTTTTTTAGATTTGGGAACAGGTAAAAGTCACTGGGAGCTAAATCAGGAGAATAAGGTGGGTGGTCAAGCAACTCGTACTTTAATTCGTTGATTTTAGCCATTGTTAAAACACTCTTGTGCGCTGGTGCGTTGTCTTGATGAAAAATTATTTTTTTGTGTTTAAGCCAGGACATTATCTCGAATTTGTACATTTAATTGTTCCAAAAGGTTGCAATAGTACTCTGAATTTATTGTTTTACCCTTTTGCAGATAGTCAATCAATAAAATACCTTTGAAGTCCCAAAAAACCGTTGCCATAACCTTACCAGCCGATTGAATTGTTTTTGCCTTCTTTGGGGCACTTCCTCCAGCTTCAGTCCATTGTTTGGATTGTTCTTTTGTCTCTGGAGTATAGTGGTGGATCCATGTCTCATCAACAGTTATGAAACAACGCTTAAAATCCATATTATTTCGCTTAAAACGATCCAAACAAGCTTGAGAAATGTTCATTCTTATGCGTTTTTGGTCGACTGTTAACAAGTGCGGCACCCATCTTGCAGAAAGCTTTTTCATCTGTAGTTCTTCATGCAAAATTAAATGGACTCGATCATTTGAGATGCCCATGAGATTAGCTATTTCACGCACTTTTATTCGTCGATCATTTAATACCATATCATGCACTTTGGCTACAATTTCTGTTCTTGTTGCTGTTTTTGGACGTCCACTACGTGGTTCATCTTCAATGATTGTACGACCACGTTTAAATTCAGCAACCCAATTTTTTACTGTTGCATATGAAGGAGCACTTTCACCTAACACATTCACCATATCATTATGAATTTCTTGTCCCGATAAACCTTTTTTATGTAAATATTTAATGACACCACGCATTTCTAATTTTTCCATTGTAAAAAAATCGCGGATGCGTCTTTTGTGAACACCTGTTTCTATATGAAGGAGTTGCCAGATCGAAACAAAATTTAACACGTGTTCATAGCAGAGATGGAAGTTTCCAAAACACTTAACTTTTTTCTGTTTATACCGCGCTTTTTGTGCTAGGCTAAGAAGTTTCCGAACCGTCCTCGTAAGTCGATCGCAGGCTCACTTGTTCAAGCGTATACACAAGTATATTCGTTCAGCGGAAGGATAAAACTAATTATCTGTCAAATCAGACATGAGCTAAGTGTTACCATTCACGAAATAAGCACTAGTTGAAAAAAAAACGTTAGATAGCGGACCCTTTATATAATATTTGCGTGCCAAATATAATATATTTAGAGTGTACCCTAAACATTTGTATATTTCAAGCAGAATATGTTTGGGACGATATACAACATTTTTCTAGTTTAATCAATTTGATTTGAAACTAAAATACCTATTGTCCAGCTTGGAAAATGCATTGGACAATTTTCGACGAGTTTAAACCACTTATTATACCGGCCTCATAATGATCGGGGGAAGCAAAATGAACTGCAGCCAACCAACACAAATGTCAGTGACGATGATGATTACATTGTATAGAGTAGTGCGGCAGCAAATAATACACACCAATCCCATCCATGATACAATATTTGCAACGTATGCTTTGCCACTGTTGAACGCACACACACACACTCAATCACGCGTAATACAAATATACAAACTCAAGTGGCAGTACTTGAATTTTTATGTATAACAAGTATCATCATCATCGTCAGCAGCAGCAGCAACACATCCATCCAACCAAACATTCATCGATCCATTCACTTCAGCATCAGAGGCAGAACACATCTGTTAACAAACTCATACATACGCACACACACACACATCTCAACGTCATGTTGCAATTGTATAAATACTACACATCACAAATGTTTGTAGGTATGTTTGAATGTAAACGCTATGCCAACACAGTAGCAACAATGGTAAGTGAGTAGCAGCAGAGTGGTGTGACGGCAGCGGCGAGACAACGTGTAGAAACGGCAGTGGCGACAATGACACCAACCAACAACAAACATAATGGGGGATAATGACTTGGCAACATTTTTCGGTGGATATGGCGGCCCAATTATTATTTTTGTCTAATAATACGAGACGAACGACTACGAGTGTACACATGACATTACAAAAACACCAAAACACAAAAAAAAGAAACGGACCCCTATACACTCACATAAATAATTTCCCACTCCTGCTTATAGCCATTAAAGAGAAGGGAGGAGTTGTGTTCATTACAACCTCTCGCGCGCACAAATAGCAACTTGCACACTCATCATTCACTTCGCCGAGAAGAGTATTTGTAACGCCTCCCATAGTTTACTAGAGCGAGGCGCTCACTCTTCTGCTATGAGTAAGAAGAGTGCCACTATAGAGAATCACAAATAACGGGCGCTGTTCCGTTGTTGTAATAAATGACAGTGGTTGCAGTGCAGTTAATGTTGTTTCTTTTCTCCCAGTGAACAGCGAAGTTGTGTTGTTGTTGCTTCTGTTCCTTTTACATGAGCAGCACCCGCGATTACGATACGTTGTGATTTTGCTTATTGTTTAGTTCTCGCTGGTAGTTTGTTGTTTTTGTTCGTCGAGAAATGATGATTGTAACTTTTCTTCCGTTGTCCGTCCATTTCGATCCGTTCTTTTTTGGCCAAAAATGATGGTTAATTTAAATGTTTCGCTACCCTATCCGTCAATCCAATCCACACACAAAAATCGCTCATCATACTATGAGCTGTTGGAATCCTAAGTATACACTTACATTGAACATGTTTAGGTACGATGCGATTATGCGAATGAGTACTCCGGAGATTTCTAAAGCGTTGAGTAGTAGTCATTGATTTTTTCCGGTTCCCGATGTTGTTGAAGTGGGGTGGTGTTGGTGTAAAGTATATTCAAGACACTCTTGAAAGAGTCCTTTGCCCCTGTTTCAGTTATTGTCGTCGTTTGCATTCGCATGACTGTGATTTGGTTGTTGACTTTAGGATAAAAGTCACATACGACACTCAATGGCACTTGATTCACTCGATGCTTGCTTGCGTCACGTCAGTCATGCCGTCGATATTCTTTTTCAAGAAGGGAACTTCTCTGACCTTTGGATATTTGGCCACTGTTCAGTGAAGATATCTTCGAGAGCTTTGTGAATTCGATACATGAATTAAAATTTGAAAGGGTTGCAGGACAATCAGACACCAAAAAAAATTGATGA